>JAQJVL010000022.1:3855333-4528881 GCA_035578905.1 Stictocephala bisonia
ACGTAATATGTACGATGTTACGTAATATGTACGATGTTACGTAATATGTACGATGTTACGTAATATGTACGATGTTACGTAATATGTACGATGTTACGTAATATGTACGATGTTACGTAATATGTACGATGTTCATATGCCTTAAAACACTACAGTACAAGTGAACGTTACAAAATATATTACAATATAAGCACAAAATGCAAAGATATACTTCAGTGCAAGTATAAAATGCGCAAATATATTACAAAATAATTACTAATTGCAGAAATGCTATTGTGATCGATTTGGCCAAATCACGTTTACAGCTCTCAGTCCACAAAATAATCATTTTCTTACATTTACTATGCAAAGAAAAAAAAACTATTTATTGAAGCACTTCATTCCCCTTTGACTTTCATGTTCACCTTCAAGGTTTTAAAAATGAGAAGGGTGGTCTAATTAAAATAACATTCTTGGCAATATGATTCACTATTAGTGATATCTGACTATTCAATGTAAGTAACTGACCGTCCGTAGGTGACGCCCTTACATAGTGTCCGTAGGTGTTCTAGAACAATGCATTAGCTGAGTTACAATGACTGACTGTCTCCGCCCTTACATAGTGTCCGTAGGTGTTCTAGAACAATGCATTAGCTGAGTTACAATGACTGACTGCCTCCGCCCTTACATAGTGTCCGTAGGTGTTCTAGAACAATGCATTAGCTGAGTTACAATGACTGACTGTCTCCACCCTTACATAGTGTCCGTAGGTGTTCTAGAACAATGCATTAGCTGAGTTACAATGACTGACTGTCTCCGCCCTTACATAGTGTCCGTAGGTGTTCTAGAACAATGCATTAGCTGAGTTACAATGACTGACTGGCTCCACCCTTTCATAGTGTCCGTAGGTGTTCTAGAACAATGCATTAGCTGAGTTACAAAGACTGACTGTCTCCGCCCTTACATAGTGTTCGTAGGTGTTCTGGAACAATGCATTAGCTGAGTTACAATGACTGACTGCCTCCGCCCTTACATAGTGTTCGTAGGTGTTCTGGAACAATGCATTAGCTGAGTTACAATGACTGACTGCCTCCGCCCCTACATAGTGTCCGTAGGTGTTCTAGAACAATGCATTAGCTGAGTTACAATGACTGACTGTCTCCACCCTTACATAGTGTCCGTAGGTGTTCTAGAACAATGCATTAGCTGAGTTACAATGACTGACTGTCTCCGCCCTTACATAGTGTCCGTAGGTGTGTTCTAGAACAATGCATTAGCTGAGTTACAATGACTGACTGTCTCCGCCCTTACATAGTATCCGTAGGTATTCTAGAACAATGCATTAGCTGAGTTACAATGACTGACTGTCTCTGCCCTTACATAGTGTCCGTAGGTGTTCTAGAACAATGCATTAGCTGAGTTACAATGACTGACTATCTCCGCCCTTACATAGTATCCGTAGGTGTTCTAGAACAATGCATTAGCTGAGTTACAATGACTGACTGTCTCGGCCCTTACTTAGTGTCCGTAGGTTTTCTAGAACAATGCATTAGCTGAGTTACAATGACTGACTGTCTCCACCCTTACATAGTGTCCGTAGGTGTTCTAGAACAATGCATTAGCTGAGTTACAATGACTGACTGTCTCGGCCCTTACATAGTGTCCGTGGGTGTTCTAGAACAATGCATTAGCTGAGTTACAATGACTGACTGTCTCCGCCCTTACATAGTATCCGTAGGTGTTCTAGAACAATGCGTTAGCTGAGTTACAATGACTACATAGATGTTTCGATGTTCGGTCAGGTTAAAATTGTTTATGGTTAAAATTAGATTATCACATAACATTTAATTTACAGCTAGTCAACTTAATGTATTTACATAATGAAGTAAAAACAATTCTAATTACAAGTTAAAGTTGTATAGTGAAACCTTCCTTATGTATTGTTAATCAACGTTTCATTGCCATATTCTACAAGGTATGTTGAACACTCTTTCAATTAAACAATCAATATCAAAGTAAATAAAGTGTTTTCATAAATAAAATATTTACAATTGTTTTTCACAAAGGATAATATTTGAAATAGCCTAAAATACATTAGTGTCATGAAGCTTCCGGGACAACGGAGAAAGACTAGCCTAAAGTAACTTGTGCAACCCTAAACTTCTTTATATTGAAACTAATATAACACTAACAAATTTAATAAAATCATACGCTACATTTTGTGAGTGTATTGAGGATTTTTCTAATAACTGGGCTAATATAAAATAAAAATAAATACAAGTAATATAGTACCTACGACTAACATCAGCATAAAACTAATAACACAATTCAATACAAGTAAAATGTAACTACAACTAACATCAGCATGAAACTAACTACACAATTCAAGTAATATAGTACCTACAACTGACATCAGCTTAAAACTAACAACACAATTCAATACAAGTAATATAATACTTACGACTAACATCAGCATAAAACTAACAACACAATTCAATACAAGTAATATAGTACCTACGACTAACATCAGCATGAAACTAACAACACAATTCAATACAAGTAATATAATACTTACGACTAACATCAGCATAAAACTAACAACACAATTCAATACAAGTAATATAATACTTACGACTAACATCAGCATGAAACTAACTACACAATTCAAGTAATATAGTACCTACAACTGACATCAGCTTAAAACTAACAACACAATTCAATACAAGTAATATAATACTTACGACTAACATCAGCATACAACTAACAACACAATTCAATACAAGTAATATAATACTTACGACTAACATCAGCATGAAACTAACTACACAATTCAAGTAATATAGTACCTACAACTGACATCAGCTTAAAACTAACAACACAATTCAATACAAGTAATATAATACTTACGACTAACATCAGCATAAAACTAACAACACAATTCAATACAAGTAATATAATACTTACGACTAACATCAGCATAAAACTAACAACACAATTCAATACAAGTAATTTGTAACTACAACTAACATCAGCATGAAACTAATAACACAATTCAATACAAGTAATTTGTAACTACAACTAACATCAGCTTAAAACTAACAACACAATTCAATACAAGTAATATAATACTTACGACTAACATCAGCATAAAACTAACAACACAATTCAATACAAGTAATATAGTACCTACGACTAACATCAGCATAAAACTAACAACACAATTCAATACAAGTAATATAGTTCCTACAACTAACATCAGCATAAATCTAATAACACAATTCAATACAAGTAATTTGTAACTACAACTAACATCAGCTTAAAACTAACAACACAATTCAATACAAGTAATATAATACTTACGACTAACATCAGCTTAAAACTAACTACACAATTCAATACAAGTAATATAATACTTACGACTAACATCAGCATAAAACTAACTACACAATTCAATACAAGTAATATAATACTTACGACTAACATCAGCATAAAACTAACTACACAATTCAATACAAGTAATATAATACTTACGACTAACATCAGCATAAAACTAACTACACAATTCAATACAAGTAATTTTTTTAAAGTTCATTACTTGAACTACGTGCTTCTGTTTCCAAGATGGTAAATAAATAGTCATTACATTAGTCAGTTTAAATATTCATTAATTGTTATGGAGGACTTTAACACTGCATTACACTTAATATAATACTGTTTATTAAAATTACTGACAGATATTCTATGAACATTTCTTAGGGTTTCCTTTAGTTCTAGTGGAGTGAATCTGACCAGACCTTGTTTTCGTAGCAGCCGCCACTTCAAGTCCACTTTGCCGTTGACGGAAAAGAAACACGCCACTTCCCCTCTCGGCGCCAGCTTGTACAGGATCTTGTGATTGCCTCATTTTGTACACCTCCAGTTACCCTAAATACCTCAATTTGGAACTTGCTCCTTTTGTTTTTGCTGTCACAGTATGGCAGACACATGACAATTTCAAACTTGAAATGGTGCATTAGTTTTTTCCTTTTGCGTGTAGCGTCTTAAATTGACACTTCTGTAAAATTGTTTTCCCCAGAAAACAGTTTACTACTAGTGTTGGTAATGACACTGGTGTTGGCAGTTTTTATGATAAAGAAAATAATTTAATGACAGTGAAAATATTAAATGGCCTGACATAAATATACCATTTTTTTACATGTATTTAAACCATTCAGTACACCTGTTTCTAATATAACAGAAATCTATGGAGTTTTAGTAAAGTTTCATTCGTTATTTTTTCTGCAGATTTAATTCCCACCTAAGCTATTTATAAAATCGATTTAATCATAATCAGTTCTAATTACGTTATAACTGATTACGATTTTATATTACGATCAGTTATATTTTATATAATATATTATTATAGTGTATAAAACCATAATCAGTTATATTGACGATACTCGCTTTGCTCGTTGGGGGCATCGCCCCCAAACCCCCTTGGGGTTCAGGCCAATTCGTTGAATATAAAAAGTTCAGATATAGGCAACGGTTCACAAACTGAACGTCCCCACCCCTAGGCGCGAACCTTTGACCAGCGGCGTCCAGATTGTAAACTTGTTGGTACATTCTTCCTTCGATTTTGAAGAAGGAGAGTCCACTAGGATGACGGTACCCACCAGACACCTCGAGTGCACAGTAGGCAAACAGGTCGTTGTATGCTTTGGCTCGTTCTAGGAAATGACGATTAGTATAAAACGGCGCGTCCAAAGGAGGTACCGGTAGATTAAGATTATTATATGCTCCCTCACCACAGCACCACTTTTTTTCTGTCTTTCTCTTCCTCAAACAGCCGAGCATGACAGTACGAACACTTGTAAATTTCATCTTCCCAAAGACATACTTTACAGAGTTTAAATGATGAACTAATGCCATTTAAATCGTAGTCTCTCCAGTACGCCATCGGGCCTTGTTCACCAATCTTCCGAGCAAGGAGAGCAGGAACGTGTCTCATGTTGGAAAATGAGGGATTCTTCAATCGAAAAGCTTCTACTCTCTGGCAGGAAGCTCCAGGATTCTGATCGTTATAACGTCGAACAGTTTCTCGGTTGATCTCGGGATTCTGCTCTGTGTAACATCGGACAGCTTCTTGGTGGATCTCGGGATGCTGCTCGGTGTAACGTCGGACAGCTTCTCGGTTGATCTCGGGATTCTGCTCGGTGTAATGTCGGACAGCTTCTCGGTTGATCTCGGGATGCTGGTCAGTGTAACGTCTAATAGCACCTCTATTTATCTGATGTTTATTTTTACTGTATCTTTTTTTGCATCTGTAAGCTGTTCCTGTTGAGTACTTGTCAAGCTCTTTGGATGTCCTCGCTTAACCTTTTTAGGTCTGCCAGGCATTTTGTTAAATAATGGCCTGGTCGAAGGAGACATTTCTTTTAAGGGTGATCACACTACCGCATGCATCAATTTTAACTTAACATCGACATAAGACTCCTGCGAGTCTACATTAGATGTATAGATTGGTTCATATAATTGGTTTGGAGGGTCATCAATTCGCGGTTCTTCAGGGACAATAGTAAGGTCTTGTATGGCAGTTTTCCCAAAGTCAGCTGAGTTATGGTGAACTGTCTTGCAACTCCATCCAGAGCTGCATTCGACAACATCAAACTGGTCAGTGAAAAGTAGCTGTCACACAGAAATCGGTGGGCTACATTATTACCATCATTGGACAAATAAAAATGGCGCTTTTCATTCGGTATTTAGATGATAACGGGTGATTATCCGTTGATCACAGGGGGCTCCCAATATGATCTGGAGGGGGGGGGGTTCTATCTAAGATGAGTATAAGAAATTACCTTATTTTTTTATTGGATACTATCTAAGTTGATAACGGAGGCACAAATTCAAATTTATAAACTTTTTGTTTGGAAACGATTGAATATACCACAAAAATGTTTATGACACATTTCGTACAGAATTGAATTGTTAGTTTGAATATTTCATTAGGTGTTATCCAACTAATTATTACAGATTCTGTAAAACAAAAATCTCAACTGTGCAAATAGGTAAGCGTAATTTCGTCAGCCATTATGATTTTTTTTTTTTTTTGTCATGAAAAGTACAAAATCCAATTGTATAGCATTTTTGTAACAGGACATGTGAGAGGAAATAGTATGTAAGGTTGTAGGTTTCAGGCTTCTTTTAATCATGATTAAATAGGATGATATCTTCCAAAAAAATCACTTATTTTCGACAAAACTTAACTTTACTGACTTTTTGCGAGGAAACTATAGTATGTATCACAAAAATGTACATACCATTTTTTGTACAGCATCTAATTTTTAGGTTGAAAAGGTTGAAAATTTCATTAGATGCTATCTAAACTAAATGTTACAGCTTCAGTAAAACAAAAACTTCAACTCTGCAAACAGTACAGCAATTTCACGTAAGCTATTTTGAATTTTTTCTAGGTTATAAAAAGTGAAAATCAAAGTTTATAGCAGTTTGATAACAAAGTTCTAAACCTAAATAACGTGTAGGGTTTTAAGGTTTTAGCTCCTTTAAATCATGCTTAAATGGGAGGAACTATTCCAAAAAAATCACGTGTTTTCGAAAGAACTCAAGTTTACCGACTTTTTCTCAGGAAACTATTGTATATAGCACAAAAACACACAGGACACTTTTTGTGCAGAATTTTATTTTCAATTGGTATATATAATTTAGTGTTAAGTAAACTAAAAATTAAAGTTTCAGTAAAACAAAAACCTCAACTCTGCAAAAAGATACCCGTTTTCACGTCAGCCATTTTGGATTTTTTCTAGGTTACGGACAGTGCAAAATCGAATTTAATAATAGTTTTGATAACAAATTAGTAAATTTAAGTAGTGTGTAGGTGTTTAAGTTCTTAAATTATCGTTATAATGCAGTAAAATACGAAAAACAAAACAAAAATAACATTTTTTGAACGAAATGTGAAAATTAACGATTTTTTGCGTAGTTATTATCAAAAATACAAAAAAATGTTACATGACCAAAATTGTAGGAAATTTAATTACAAATCTGGAATATGCTGTCAGATTTGTTCTACAACCAACGGTTTGCCCACAATTAAGCCGTTAGTAAAACTCTGCACACAATTCAAATTTCCCGTCCGCCATTTTGATTTTTTTGGAGGGTTAAAAATTAAAAATTTTTAATTTTCGGAATTTTCCCGTCGGTTGCTCGGCAAAAGCTACAAGTGTGCCAAATTTCAAGTTTCTAGCTCATCTGGAAGTGGGTTAGAATTTGTATACGTGAGTCAGTGAGTTACACATGCGGCTATATAGATATTAGATAACTGATTATGTTTTATATTATGATCAGTTATATTTTATTTTATAACTGATTATATTTTACGTTATCACTGATAATTTTAAATTGACGAGTTACCTAATAAAATATAAGGCTCTAAGCAGGTAGAGTAGTGTAATGGATGAGGTTTGAATACTCTCTGTTAAGTTCTGTAAAGAGTAATGATAACAGTGTGATGTGATCTCCTATCTCCTGTTTGGCTTCTTGTACAAAAAGAATGTGAAGTAGTGCATAAATGTAATTTGTTTATTAAACATTCCTTCCGCTTAATGTAGGTTGTTCATTGTGTTATTAACATTGGAAATGGTTGATTGAACGATGTGGGTTTGTGATTTAAGAATGTCGCTCATATTTCTATCACCAAGTGTTAATTCATTTATGACGTCATTGTAGTATTTGGCATATTCGGCATCAAGTGTTCTAATGAAGATCTTGAAAACCTTTCCATGTACATCCAAAAATTTAAGTTACATATATTAAAACCGTACGAAATAATTTCTATTGACTCACCAGTAAATATAACAATTAAAAATTAAAGGTTCTGAGTACGTAGAGTAGTGTAAATAATAAGACGTAATACTGTATAAAATATTTTATTTATTGTAATTAATTCTTATATCATACTAGATGTAGAATACTTAGCCATGAATAGTGGAAGTTAAGTTAATGTTTGCATTCACAAAACAAAGCTGTAGTATGGGTCAAGCACGTAGTCTCTCAACCCTTTGAACCTATTTACTCAATGATTGTAAAAATGAGCTCTAATAAACGACTATTCTATTAGTAATGAGTTGAAACCATCAGAGCAGTGGTACTGAGGACCGTTGAACCTATTTACTCAATGATTGTAAAAGTGAGCTCTAATAAACGACTATTCTATTAGTAATGAGTTGAAACCATCAGAGCAGTGGTACTGAGGACCGTTGAACCTATTTACTCAATGATTGTAAAAGTGAGATCTAATAAACGACTATTCTATTAGTCATGAGTTGAAACCATCAGAGCAGTGGTACTGAGGACCGTTGAACCTATTTACTCAATGATTGTAAAAGTGAGCTCTAATAAACGACTATTCTATTAGTAATGAGTTTAAACCATCAGAGCAGTGGTACTGAGGACCGCTGAACCTATTTACTCAATGATTGTAAAGTGAGCTCTAATAAACGACTATTCTAGTTAGTAATGAGTTGAAACCATCAGAGCAGTGGTACTGAGGACCGTTGAACCTATTTACTCAATGATTGTAAAAGTGAGCTCTAATAAATGACTATTCTATTAGTAATGAGTTGGAAACCATCAGAGCAGTGGTACTGAGGACCGTTGATAGTTCGGGTCCAGGAAACAAATCTATTTTACCTGGAGTGTTAAAGTGAGGGTCTGCAAGCTCGAGGTTCTTAAAGTAGTTTCTTACATCGCAGCTGTAATACAAGATAACACTACTGCACTACTGTGCAGATTAGGATGACTACAGTCTGAGATATACCTTATATAATTTCTGAGCACTCCTGAAGAGGTAGTTGCAGATTTCAAACACAATCTTCTGTGACAAAAGAAGTTTCGGAACCAGGATCTAAAAGTGCTCTGTATGTTTAAAAACTCACCTTTTAAACTCATGAGTTAAATGGCTGCAGTGCCTAGAATGGTTGTGTAAAATTCCTCCTGATGTGTCGGCAAGAGTAGTTGAGAAGCGGCATGTGTCGGCAAGAGTAGTTGAGAAGCGGCATGTGTAGGTAAGAGTAGTTGAGAAGCGGCATGTGTAGGTAAGAGTAGTTGAGAAGCGGCATGTGTCGGCAAGAGTAGTTGAGAAGCGGCATGTGTAGGTAAGAGTAGTTGAGAAGCGGCATGTGTAGGTAAGAGTAGTTGAGAAGCGGCATGTGTAGTTTTGGACTGAACCTCCTTTGTAGAGTGTTGCAGTTGAGACCCAACGGGTGTCTCGTTTGGTTGAGTAAGTAAACTATCATTACGAGGTGAGTAATGTAGCAAAGTACGATGACGTCTGTAACACACTTTACATGAAGTACTGGACTTTACTGTAGGCCTATGTCCTGAGGACAAGCAGTTAAGGCAAGCTTGTTTGCGTTTAATAAATTCTTGTCTTTCTAAAACTGAAAGTTCATTAAATATCTGACATTCTGTTATTGTAAATGACATGACTTTCATAACAGTACATACAGCTATAAGAGCTCATATTGCTAATAGAGGTACTTTTCAAACCAGTAGGCTGGTTGGAAGCTTTCTCAAATGTCTTTTGAAATTTAACAGAAGCATGTAACTTGTTTGAAGTGCCTGTTTTAAGCTGAGGTTGACAGCCCTTCAAAGACTTGCAATGGTATTTTAAAAAACCAAGTAGTTGGTCAAAAGAAGGGAACTCTACATTAGAATTCAAACAGTTGTCTAGTATGTATATATCAAGGCGTTGTATTATAATATGGCAAAGCATAAAATCACCGTAGTCCACTGGGAGCTGCATTGCTCTCAACGCTAGACGGTTTTCTGTGCATACATCAACTTAAGGGACTTAAATGACTCTTCCTTTAAAAATGGAATATTTAAAATGTTATTTAAGTAATGACTAGCTGGAAGTCTTTTGTTGTCATAGCGTTCAGTTAACAAATCCCATACAATTTTGTAATTTTGTCCTACTAGGGGGAGAATTTTAGCTAAAGTTTGAAGATCTGACTTTAACCATGAGGTCAAGTAATGAAAATTTTCTAACTCAAACAGATTTTTATTTTCATGTACTAAAGACAAAAATAAATCCCTGATATGAGGCCAATTTTTTAAGGCTAGGTAGTTCAATGTTCAACAATGCTTCAAGATGTTAACAATTATTCTGTAGTGTTTTTCAGACAAATAATAATTATGCATTATTGTCTACGTAAATTATGTATTTCAGTTAAAGTTGATATTCTATTAGTAATTTACTATATTGAAATAATCGAAGAAATGTATTTAAAAAAAATACTTTAGTATAATATATTACTTTAGTTACAGACGATAGCGATAGTTGTGCAAACATTCAAAGTAAAACATTTTTTTAATAAAAGAGAGAGTGACAAAAAGAGCCATAAGAATTATTAATAAATTAATATGTGATCAATCAGCTAAAATTTATTTTGAAAATGTGACATTTTAACAATAGGCCTATTATATACAATACATTTACGATATAATTTTATTCATCAATAAAACTCCAATATAATTAATGATAATTTTCAGATATATAATTATAATACAAGAAATAACATTCAAATCAAAATAAAATTCAAAAATCCTAATTTTTACAAGTAAACAAAAATAAATAAAATAGAAAATTATTAATTTTTTAAAGTGTTGGACAATCACGTATCAGAGAGGGCTGACCCAGAAGGAGATGGGCAGAGATAATTAGTGTCGCTCGGTAAGATGGGTTCCCTTGTGTTATATTCAACTCTGAAATGCACACCTCTGCTCTATGCGTGCGAGTCTTGACCTTTGGATGGCACGCGGTTTAATTGCAATCCAAGCGAGCGTAGCGAGCTCGTTGCCATACCGCGTCCTCTGGAGCAAAAACCTGAAGATTATGCTGCAGACGTCCTTACAGCCTTAGCCATAATCGAATTACTGGGGATGAATACTTCAACTGACAGTGCGGCAGTTGGAATCACATAGCAAAACACGGAATGGTCAATAAATTGTAATTACTTTTTTTGTAGGTCCTATAAACTGTCTTCATTAAAAACTAAACGTGTTTAATGAACGCTCTGGATGTAATTATATATTGTTAGGGTTTTCTACGTCCAAATAGCACACGCACTTTGGAACTTAAATATATGTCTTAATGAATATAATCCTTATGGCTTGTATAGAGGCTTGCCAAACAATATATATCTCTTACAATTTTATAAATTATTTTTTGTTTAAATTTAATGATTTTTTAAATTTTAATTAAATTATGAATTAAGAATAATTTAATTCAATTAATTAATTAATTGTATTCACATGACACTGTGGGGATCACTAGTAGTCTTAGTCTTGGACACTACTACAGAGAGGTTTGGGCTGTCCATGACGAATGGATTCCGGGATTCGGATATTGTACAGCACAGAGAATTGAGTATCAGATTGATATTTTTCTGTAGTATCAGGCATGCCAGTTAACTGAAAACTCCACCAATACTACGTGCTTTCAATTGCACGCTTAACTGTTGGTCCCTTAGTTGTCCTGGCTATTGGGATATTTATGGCTTTTCCTATAGAATAGTCGACATTAGTTAGCAACAATGAATATACTCGTTTATATACACTCCATTATATTCATTATCTTATAACTTACTAACAATATTTTAATCAATATAAATCAATAAATTATTATATATTTTTTTAATTTCCTCGTTAATTTTCCTAAAGGTTTTACACTAGATATAAAATTGGCTAACTTTTTAAGTTTATATTAATTAATTTCCATTACATTATTGTTCATTGGCACAAAATCAAATTCATGCATTGATAATTAATAGCTACATATCATTTACGGACAGATTTAGCATCAAGAATTTAAATTCAATGATTTATTTTGTCATGATCGCTCCTCCCACTATTTCATGACATGTAAACAAAGCGCTAATACTTGTATTAGCGTACCTGCAGTGGACTACTCAACCAATGGAAAACTTTCTACATGTAAACAAACCGTTAATACTTGTATTAGCGTACCTGCAGTGGACTACTCACCCGGTAGAACACTACCTACATGTAAACAAAGCGTTAATACTTGTATTAGCGTACCTGCAGTGGACTACTCACCCGGTGGAACACTTTCTACATGTAAACAAACCGTTAATACTTGTATTATCGTGCCTGCAGTGGACTACTCAACCAATGGAAAACTTTCTACATGTAAACAAAGCGTTAAAACTTGTATTATCGTGTCTGCAGTGGACTAATCAACCAATGGAAAACTTTCTACATGTAAACAAAGCGTTAAAACTTGTGTTAGCGTACCTGCAGTGGACTACTCACCCGGTGGAACACTTCCTACATGTAAACAAACCGTTAATACTTGCATTAGCGTACCTGCAGTGGACTACTCACCCGTTGGAACACTTTATACATGTAAACAAACCGTTAATAGTTGTATTAGCTTGCCTGCAGTGGGCTACTCACCCGTTGGACAACTTTATACATGTAAACAAACCGTTAATATTTGTATTAGCTTGCCTGCAGTGGGCTACTCACCCGTTGGACAACTTTATACATGTAAACAAACCGTTAATAGTTGTATTAGCTTGCCTGCAGTGGGCTACTCACCCGGTGGACAACTTTCTACTTGTAAAAAAATCTTTAATAGTTGTATTAGCGTTCCTTCAGTTGACTACTGACTGGATGGACAACTTTCTACATGTAAACAAACCGTTAATAGTTGTAATAGCGTGCTTGCAGTGGACTACTCACCGAGTAACGACGAGAGAACAACTTTAAACATAAATCTTCATGAATGGGGGAGAAATGCTTTTTTACCATAAAATGTTATACATAAAACTATAAGTTTTAGAATCAAATTCCTTAATCAAAGTTGTTAGGAGTCTCAGGCCCGTACGTGACCGAGTACTTTTAATTCTGATCCGAATTTGTAATCAGTTCTGAGTTTTTTTACTTTCACTTTCCTTCGAATTAAGTTAGATGTATTTTAGTAGGGTTTGAGCCTGGACTTTTCATAAGATTGTGTCTAACGATCGCTTTAACTCTTTATTTCAATTTAACATAAAACTATATCACGTTAACAAAAACATATTTAATATATCTTAATCTTAAGTAAAAGAGAATTAGGGTCATTAGAATAGTCAACATTGCATATAACACACTATTGCCTGGGTTTTATTTCACTATTTTGAAAATCATTTAAACATAAATTTATTGTCCTTATTTTTACTATCTTTAAAGAAGCAGAATAAAAATTGGAGGAAAGTGTCAGTTTTCTAACGACTTGTTTAGTGCAGCAACTTTACTGTTAGACAATTACAGAACACATGTAAACAAATATTAATAATTACACATATAGGATAACACAAATAGAATGGCAGAAACAATTCGAGGACAAGGCTCTACTAAATTGACTCGATAAGTCTAATAATACAATATTTGTACTGTTATAAAATAATGGCAGAGATAATAAATAACTTAAATAGTAAAATAAATAAAAATTAATTAGATAACTGACAACAAACTAGAAACATTATGTTGAAAATGTCTGTGTAAACCTGGTTGGTTAACTAAATGACGGCAATGGCGTGAGCTCTCTAAGGGACAATACAGTTATAGCGAAAAACGAATATTAAATTCAATGAAGCAAAATAAATCATGGTAAATGTTTGGTGCCTTTACGGCTGAAATAGTCATTGTAGTATTTGGCATCTTTGGCATCAAGTGTTCCAATGAAGATCTTGAAAGTTTTTCAATTTACATCCAAGAAGTTAAGGACCGTACGAAATAATCTCTATTGACTCACCAGTAAATATAACAATTAAAAATTAAAGGTTCTAAGTACGTAGAGTAGTGTAAATACTAAGACGTAATATAACATATTTTATTTAATGTAATTAATTCTTATAACATACTAGATGAAGAAGACTTAGCCATGAAGAGCGGGAGTTAAGTCAATGTTTGCATTCACCAAACAAAGCTGTAGTATGGGTCAAGCACGTAGTCTCTCAACCCTTTGAACCTATTAGTAGGGAAAAGATGGGCGAAATGCCGTCAAAATTTGGGATTTCTGCGCCACTTTGACCTTTGGACCCACTTTCCTGGCCTCTGATTGGTCGACAGCGGTCACGTGACTTTTCCAAGATGGCGGCGCCCATTTCCCGCCAAATTTCCTAACCTAACCTAACCTCACTTTTCCTAACCTCAAATTTGTTTCCCTCCAAATTCCCTCACATTACCCAATTTCCCTCACATTTCTCCCCATTCCCCTCCCCAATTACCCGATTTTTCTCACATTTCCCTCCATTTCCCCCCCCAAATTACCCGATTTCCCTCACATTTCCCCCAAATTACCCTCAATTTCCCAAAATTACCCTCAAATTTCCCCCAAATTTCCCACATTTCCCCCCAAATTACCCTCAAATTACCCTCAAATTACCCAATTTCCCTCACATTTCCCTCCAAATTACCCTCAAATTTCCCTCAAATTACCCAATTTCCCTCACATTACCCACATTTCCCCCCCAAATTCCCTTGTTAGACTATATAAAATACACTTTTTTTGTCCAATATGGCGTCTTTTTCCATGTTAGACTATATAAAATGTAATATTTCGAGGCACGTATAGTGTCGACAACCTACAGGCATATTCGCTTACTCCGAGCCAGTACACGATATATTATATAAAATGTACCAACTGTTTTTTTTCAGGTGATCTGTATTTGGTGTTAACCTTTTTTCCTCGGTAATTAAAATATGCGGTGAAAATAAAAAATAAATAATTATTTGTTTTGCAGACATGCCTCCTAAAAAAATCTAATATTGGTAGAAGAAGCAAAAATGCTCGAATTCTTTCAGCTATTAGGTTCTAAATCAAACTCAATATTATGACCGGCGAAGCGGGCGGGTACAGCTAGTTTTTATATATAAATCAGTTAGAATATATTTGAAACACATTTATAGTTACTTATTTTTATTACAATGTATATTAATTTAAGTTAAATTTGTAGTATTCAATGTCTTACAAAGTGCCACTATCAAAATCAGCATGACCCGGTGACCTCTCGCAACTGTCTCGCTGATTATAAGACTGCTGCTCATTTCCGCTAGCCTTATACTTTGTATTTAGAAAAATCATATTTAATTTAGTATTTAAAAATCGTAGGGAGAAGTTCTATTACAGATATTTTTAAAGTCGTACAATATTTAAATGTTATTTAGGAATAAAGTATGATAATGTTAATTATTAGATACTGAAAACTCTATAAAAAATACAATTGTCTGCTGTTGGAACAATTCAGTGGCACTAAAATATGTATGTAACTTTATAAAACAACGTGCGGAGGTAATGACCCAGCTTATTGTCAGATTCACCCGACATTGTCTGATATTTAGCTTTTGTCAACTTTCCATGTCATATTTGACCTCCCATTTTGTTGTGTGAATTCACCAATTACTGTAACTAAGGAACATTCACAGCATTGAGTTTGAAACCCCCCTACATGGTCAAACCACATCCAAGGTTTGAGAAACATTCCTTTTTTAGGACAGAACAAGTTGCTAGTCGACATCCCAGGTGATAATAGACCAATTGATTGGTTTTTACTACTTCTTGACGATGTAATTTTAGATTTGATTTGTCACCAAACTAATAAAAGTATGCTATTGAACTTTTTTGTAAACCCAATACTAGTGAACAGTCACGTATCACTCGTTGGAAAGACTTAGATGTTCCCGAATTGAAAACTTTTATTGTTGTACACAGGAACCATAACACTAAATAGACTCCAAGATTATTGGAAGGTCCATTGGCTATTTGCCATGTTTTAGGGCCCATATGAGCCGAGATAGATTTCTCCTAATAATAAGATGTATTTATTTTTCAAAAGTATATCCCGAAGGTCACCCACCATCAAATGATCGCTTTGAAAGAGTATCAGAGTTGATTATTTTAATAATAAGATGTATCTCACATACTTTCCTTCTAAACAACTAGTTATCGATGAGTCAATGATATTGTGGAGAGGTCGCCTGTCGTTCAGGCAGTATTTACCTGCAAAGCGTCATAAGTATGGTGTAAAGGTTCAATGAACCTGAAGGTTTAACAGTTAGAATTAGGATATATTCTGGGGCTAATGATGCAGTTCTTAGTGGACAATTTCTAAAATAGTGTGTCCCTTGCAGCCAAACTACTAGCAAATGATACGTATTGCACTGGGACTCTTCGGGACAATAGAAAATGTAATCCTAATGTCGTCATCTCAGCTCCAAGAGGTGCTACAATTGCTCAGTACGCTGAGGGAATGATGGTAGGACAAGAAAAAAGTCCTTTACATTTCAACTGAATTCGAGAATACCATGGTCACAGCCATTAAGAACGTGACAGAAAGGGAGGAAGGATAAGGAAGAAATTTAGAGTATGCTACAAACCAGGAAACACAAAGAGATCAATCTTTTATTGCCGTGATTGTCCTGACAAACCTGGACTTTGCCCCGTGGATTGCCATCAGCAATATCATGCTAACATACAAAATTAAAGAAAATAAAAAAACTTTTGAGAGGAGGGAGGGGTTGTAAATAAATAGTTTTGAACGTAATTACGCACATCGTTTTATAATCAATATAGACAAAGTGGTCGGGCGCGCAGTGCGTCGGTACCGGATACGGTCCCTGAAAAACAAAATACTCCAATAAGTGTTTTGACTTGTGGAAGATCGTCCAAAGTGCGAATTTCGAGCCACACTCAATGTGTTAACAGTTCTATCAAACTGATATTCTGTCAGATGTCTAGATGACCAATAAAAAAAGTCTATTGTAAACAATAAAAAAACTATAATTTAAAAAGTAAACTACCTGTTTTTTATTTATTTACCAATATATCAATTTGATAAAATATATGTCTAACGTATATTTCTTCAGTTTATAATTGTGTATAGTCTATTACCAATAATAATCAATAAATTTAGTATGCTGTAAAATTTACTTGTCAACAATGCTTGTGTGGTAAATTCTATATGTTTTTGTATAGTCTGCATAGATTTAAATTATCTGTACAATCCCTACATGTTCAATATTTCATCTTAACTATTCAGCTCATCTATGTTTTATTCTACTCCGTTCATCAATCACTGTAAACCAAAAATAGCATAGGCCTAATCCGTAATATTCAGGGACATGGAATCACGGTTAGAATTGAAAGAGTGGAATCACCGAAATCATAGGTTAAAATCACAGGTCTTGAGAGGAAGTGGTTCAGCTAAAAGATCAGGTAATCCCATCACTATTCACAACCCGCAGTGCACCGACAGTTCATTCATTTCTTGCGCAACAAAGGCTGACCTCAATATTGTTTAATTGGCACCGGACGGACTGCATGTTAACCCTAGAGGTCAAGTTTAGTGATATATATGCATTTCCTCACAGATAGTCGTTGAATCCGACCTTAAACAAAACAAAAGAATTACTGGGTCATCATGTATCATCTCTTCTTTGTTTGATGTTTTCAGGGCTTCAAGTTTGTTATTTTAACTTTCTATAAAATGAGTGAGTGCTCCTTGTTATTACAAATGAAAATAATTACAAAAATGTTTAAAGACCATCACAAACAAATATCAAGACTCAATAATCTACAGATATTAATTCAATTAACCACTTAAACACCTTTAATATTTAGACCTTAGATTTTCAAGTATCTTACAAATGTTAATGGAAATAATTCCTGAACAGCTTACAACATTAAGGTTTTTTCATAATATGCAAAAGTTTACCTTTTAATAAACTATGCAGGCTAACTAAGTCAGTAGAATAATATCTAATAGGCTGTAACTTTTTCTGTTGGTGTAATAGGCCTGATAATAATCTCGCAGCTTCATTTTTTGATTATAGTTTATAAAGACGATTCAAGACTAATCACACGGTACTTTATTTGCCCCTCACTAAATAAAACATCTCCTTATAAACGTTTTAAACCATTTCCAATGTAGGCCGTCCATTGACTTTAAACGAAGTATATTAACCAATAATACTTTTAAAACTTATACATACCAAGAGACACCATAACTTTAGTCTACCGAATTATTGTATGTTAACCAACCTAAACTTACAAATAACAATTAATTGTTGGAAAATGTCTCAGATCAAGCAAGAACTACCAACATAGAACCCAAACCCCTTAAAATTTAGTTAAAATGTCCATAAATAGGGTTATTTGTGTACAAAATATGTTATAATTCCCTAAAATTATTAAAATTCAGTGTCATATCAATGATATTCACCCTAAACATTAAAAAACCCTTTAAAATACTCTTATAGAACCCCAGTTTGACCTCAAAACAACGTACAAAACTGATGTAACACTTGTAAATTAATTGTTTAACCTACATAATTATTTAGTTGACTTCAATCAGTTGGCAAAGTGTAAGTAGCCAATAGGAATAAATTCTCTATAATGTTCACATTTTAAGCTTGATTTTAACAAAACCTGGTGCTATTGATTCTTTGCACATTAAACGAATAGTTAGTTGAAACGTCTCTGTTGTAGAAACCGTGGTATTAACAGTAAGAAGGTTTGACTATAATATACTCGATCAGAAAATGTATATACACCACTCCCAAAGACCCAAACACATGGAGAACACACTGATCACCTTCCTATCCATTACATAGGTCAACTGTCTGTTTGACCGAGAAACATGAAAATTTGGCTTGAACGTAAATTGTTGCGTAAAATCGCGCATTTCGTTCACCGTGAATAATTTTCGGCCTAAAAATGAAAAGTGACCGTATCAAGCAATAAGCCCGGCTAGGACCCAGATATCGTCCCAGGCCGTGGGGGCGTTACAAATACACAGCCTAACAGCATTTTAGCGGGCTTTGCCTGGCAAACATAAAATATTTAACCTAAAGGTGAATCTCTAAAATGTGCTAACAGGCTAAAAATCTAGCCTAGTCGCATATCTCGACGCTTGTCCTCCAAAGTTTGATAAAAACACAGGTTACAGTAGAATGAAAAACTGTACAAGTACACTGATAAAGCCACAAATAATTAATGAATATCATAGCACTTACATGAAATTAACTTGGAAACTGACGTTCTACAAAATAAAAATCACAATATTCCTCATATTAAAATAAATTACCTATTGTCTTTTTTACATCTCGTGTAAAT
This sequence comes from Stictocephala bisonia, assembly GCA_035578905.1. Classification (NCBI taxonomy): domain Eukaryota; kingdom Metazoa; phylum Arthropoda; class Insecta; order Hemiptera; family Membracidae; genus Stictocephala; species Stictocephala bisonia. The sequence continues at coordinate 3,874,493 of JAQJVL010000022.1, forward strand.
GCTTACAATGCTTTTCAAGTTTTCAATGAAGATGATGCAATCGTTGCACGTTGCAACAACGTACACCCGTTCAAGGTCAACACTGCATTTCCTATCATTGGCTATTAGCGCTAGTGTTCCAATTACTATATAAAGGGCTCACACCGGAAACTCTTCTTTCTTTAATCAGACATTCAGGTGGTAAGTACTATCTTGAATAATTGACCATAGTAAATTATCGCATATACTTGCTATTGACTCTACGGTATTTTGTTGTACTTTTACAATACTTTACATAACTTCTTTAAGTAAATATTATTTCTATCTTTATAGTTACTATATTACGTTTCAATTGTATTTACATACATTTTGTTTTTTGGTATTAAATTAATAAATTTTTTCAAGCCATTAGTAACACACACTTGGTTTACATTGAATAAAGTTTTTTTAATTGCTTCTAACAATCTGATTTCAATACTTTTTAGTTTCAACGAGTTTATTTCGAATTATAAGAATTGTGTATTATAAATCCTTACCATTGTGCGTTCTCATACCGGTATTTTATAACTGTACGTTAGTCAGATATAAATTGATTTAACATTTAAACGGCTTAACTTGTTTTGTTATATTGCACTCTTGTATATTTTAATAGTCATATTTGTGTTATTAGCCTGCAGTTTATTTTTGCTTTTAGAGGTTCGTGTCAACTTGTTATTGTTAGCTAATCTATTAATATAGTGATTAGGTGATAGCATATTGTTACAAATTAAGACTTTTCATTAAGCTACCGTTCTCTTTACGGTTTTCCACAAGATTACTTATATACAGTACTTAGAAAAAAATCGTAGTCTTTATTTGATTGTTAAAGTGATAGGATATCGAGAATTTTCCATTAGTAGTAGAGAATTTGGTTAACGTAGTACTTTTCGTTAAGTTTCCGTTCTCTTTATTTATACAGCCGGTACTTATACTCAACCTTTTGACAAAAAATCTTTTATTTGACTGTTAAAGTGACAAGTTAGTTAAAAAAATTAACTTTTGATTGTTAAGTGTTTACTTGGTTAACGTAGTACTTTTCATCAAGCTACCGTTCTCTTAAACGTATATATATATATAGGACACCTTTTAAAAATATCATTTGTATTTTGCCTGTCTTTGTGTCAGCATTACATAAGTTCTGTTAAGATGACTACCACTAGTTCTCTAAATGGTAATCTTTTAAATGTCTCATACAAAAAAGTATGTAAAAAGTATTCCACCGATTACAATGATGTTTTGAGTGCTCTAACTGATAAGAAAAACAATATTCTCGACGAAATTAGGTCCCAATTGGGTAAAATGAGAAGCCTTAAATGGTACATTGCTGTTCGTGTAGCCTTTTTCAAAACTATAAACAATTTTGAAATTTACTCATCACCTACCTTCCACGGTAAAACTAGGGCTTTGTTGTCTTCTGATGATCTAGATAAGCAATTTATGGAAGCCCTCGACAAGATACTGGAGAGTATGACGAAGTATATCAGAGACGGAAGTGGTTGGCAACTAAACAATGTTGAACAGATAGACTTATGTATAGTAAAATACCAACCCCTTGTAGCAGCTTCTTACATACCCACCCCTAAAAGTTTGGCAGTTAATAAAGGAATAATTAATATTAAAAACACGGACAATAAATGTTTTCTTTGGTCTGTTTTGTGTGCACTACACGGTCATGACGGAAGTAAACATTACAGAGTGCAGTACTACAAACATTTTGAGCAGGAAATCAACATGTCAGGCATTGAATACCCAGTTAAGATTACAGATTTAGATCTCTTTGAAGAAAATAATACATCTCTGTCTATAAATGTTTTTGGGTACGAAGATGAGGAAATACATGTCATAAGAGCGACTACACTGAAAAATCGCAAGCACGTTAACTTGTTGATATTGAATGAAGAAGAGAACACACATTACTGCTTGATATCTGACCTTTCCAAGATTTTACCACGTCCAACCAAAAATCACAAGGCAGTACATTTTTGCAACTATTGTATTCAGTCATTTCCAACTGAAGAATTGTTACAAAAACACGTACCAAACTGTACTCCTGGGGAAATCTGTAGATCAACATACATACCAACACCTAAAAGTCTTGCTCATCCTAGCAAAGGAGTTTTGAATATTAAGAATAATGATCAAAAATGTTTTATGTGGTCAGTCTTGGCACAAATTCATCCAGATACACATCAAAACAACAGAGTAAATTATTTCAAACAGTTTGAGCATGAAATTAATATGACAGGTATCAATTATCCAGTCTTTGATCTAACACAAATCGATAAGTTTGAGAAGCTCAACCAAACAATTTCCATCAATATCTTTGCTTATGATAATGGTGAGCTATATCCAACTAGAATAACAAAGGAGAAAAATAGGGAGACACATGTTAATCTTTTACTTCTATCAAATACGGAAGGTAAGCAACACTATTGTTTGATTACCAACATGTCCCACCTTCTCTCACATCTGACTAAACACAACCCAGCTTCATACTACTGTAATTATTGCCTCCACCGCTTTTCATCAAATGAGCTGTTAACTGAGCATGAACCCTTATGTACTCCTCATGGTGTTCAAAAGACCAAACTACCCAATGAGAATGACAAGTTGATGTACTTTAAAAACTACACACTATGTTACAAGGTCCCATTCACCATCTATTGCGACTTCGAGTCCTACATTGTACCTATAACAACATCTTTGAACAATCCAGGAACATCCCACACCACAAACGTATCAAAGCACATTCCATCAGGCTTTTGCTACGTCATTATTGACAATGATGGAAAAGCTATAAAACCACCAGTAGTGTATACAGGTCCTAACGTCATTGATACGTTCCTCAACAAACTGATCGAAGAAGCCAACATTTTGGTACCAATACTGAAAAATAACGTACCGATGGTGATGACACATGAGGACAATGAAAACTTTGAAAATGCTACTGACTGTCATTTATGTAAGAAACCACTTGGGGAAGATAAGGTTAGAAACCACAACCACATTAATGGAAAATATATTGGAGCTGCTCACAATGATTGCAATTTGCAATACAAAGTCCCTCAGCATATCCCTGTTTTTTTTCACAACCTGAGAGGTTACGATTGCCATCACTTAATCCAAGGCTTTGGTAAATTTAAAAAGGAAAAGATATCTTGCATCGCCACTACTAGCGAGCGTTATATATCCGTAACACTAGAGTCTCTTCGTTTCCTTGACTCCCTTCAATTTCTGAATGCTTCACTTGACACTCTTGTTAGTAACCTTGCTCCAGAAGGCTCAACTAAATTTCCAATTCTCCATCAATGCATTGAATCTAATCAACATCTTCTGATCCGTAAAGGTGTATTTCCATACAATTGGTTGACTGAGACATCCAAACTTTCACAGACACAACTTCCTTCGAAAGAAGCATTCTACAACGACCTAACCAAAACACCAATCACAGACAATGACTACTTACACGCCCAACTTGTATGGACCGCCTTCAATATGACTACAATGAAAGACTACCACGATCTGTATCTTATGACAGATGTTCTCCTATTGGCTGACGTTTTTGAAAATTTCCGAAACACGAGCCTCCAATATTATGAAATTGATCCCTGTAATGTGTATTCTGCTCCTGGTCTCGCATGGAACTCCATGTTAAAGATGACGAATGTTAGCATTGAATTGTTAACAGACATAAATCAGCATCTATTTATTGAGAATGGTGTTAGAGGTGGTGTCGCAATGATTCCACATAGATTCGCCAAAGCAAACAACCCTTACCTTCCTGATTTCGATCCCACAACACCTAATAGTTACCTCGTATACCTCGATTGTAACAATCTTTATGGAAAAGCCTTAAGTGAGCCGCTCCCTCATTCTGAATTCAAGTGGTTACAACAACAAGAAATAGATCAATTGAATATTAGGGAAATACCGGATAATTCGGAAATGGGATATATTTTAGAAGTGGATCTCTACTATCCTCAACACCTACATGATCTCCATTCTGATTATCCATTAGCTCCAGAACGTAAAGTAGTCACAGAAAATATGCTGTCACCGTATTCAAAATTGTTACTAGATGAACTCAACCATAAGCCAGCTAAAGTACATAAACTTTTAACCACATTGGAAGATAAGGAGAAATACATTTTGCATTACAGAAACCTCAAGCTCTACCTTGACTTAGGTCTTCAACTGAAGAAAGTACATAGGATTCTTGCATTTAAACAGAGTACATGGCTTGCACCTTTCATAAACTTTAATACAGAAAAAAGAAAATGCGCCAAAAATAATTTTGAAAGGGATTTTTTCAAACTAATGAATAATGCGACATATGGGAAGAGTTTGGAAAATGTAAGATCTAGGATAGATTTTAAACTAGTAAATAATGAAAAGCAATTGCTAAAGTGGACTGCAAGTCCCAGATTAACAAATTTCTTTGCTTACAATGAAGACCTTGTTGGATTGACCTTAAAGAAACAAAGTATATTGCTAAACAAGCCAATTTACGTAGGCCTAACTGTACTGGACATCAGTAAACTCACAATGTACGATTTCCATTATAATTGGACAGTAAAGAAATATGGTGCAAACGTAAAATTATGCATGACAGATACTGACAGTCTGTTTTATCATATTACAACAGCAAACATCTACGAAGATATGAGAAATGATCTTGACCTATTTGATACATCAGATTATCCTGAGGAACATCCATGTTACAGTTTGAACAACAAAAAGAAACTAGGAAAATTTAAGGATGAAATGAATGGAAAACAACCAGTAGAGATCGTTGGCCTTAGAGCTAAATGTTACTCTGTTCTTAAATCAAAGGAGGAGGACTTCAAAGAAGCCTCAGACGAGAATATGGAGGAAATGATGTCAAAGCGAGTCGCTAAAGGTGTGTCTAGAGTGGTGATAAAGAAAGAATTAAAACATGAGCAATATAAACAATGTCTTTTTCATCACGTGTTAAAAACAACATCTGCTCTAAACATTAGAAGTGACCGTCACCAACTGTATACTCAGAATATTTCAAAATTGTCACTTTCATCTTACGATGATAAGCGGTACATATTAAACGATGGAGTAAACACACTGGCTTATGGACACTATAGAATTAAACGTGAACGGGAAGAGGCTAAAGATGAACAACCAATTATAAAGAGGAGAAAAATAGATGAGACAATTACGTCTAAAGAATGTTAAACTCTAAAAGACGTATCTACAACCTTAAATGGAAGAAAATAGCACTGCGTATGCAGTATCATTGTGGCGTTATATGATTGATCCACGTTGTGTTAACCCAGATTTTTATCAACCCACGTAAGGTTAACCCAGGTTCACCTATAACCCGAGTTAGCCCTATAAAAGACAAATACAAAAATATTAAACAATAAAAGACTTACAAAAAAAGTTTGTTTTAAATAGTAAATCTTTAGCTTGAAAATAGTCCGTTTTCAAAAAGTATTTGTTATAAACAATAAATGTAGGTTTTCCTAGTAATATCAAACGTGTGTCTAGCTCTGAATGTTACAATTTTATCCGCAGACTGTTTGGTGTGACGTAATTGTATGGGATGTAAGTACCTGTTTCCTAATTAATAACATTGTTGTATGTTCTTGAAGAAATTCAACATGAGCCTGTGGTTTCTATGTATGATACTACGGTAATCTGTAGTTCCATGATGTGTGTGGGCTCTGGGGTGGTCTGACGGTCCGTAACCCAGTACAGAGTGCAATCACCGTACCATCGAGGTGAGGGCGGCCCACATTTAATAAAAAAAGCCCGACTGTTCTCTAAGGCAGCTGTAAAACGCGTAAGACCTGAGGCGGTCCTGCAGCTTGGGGCTGGGCTAATCCCCGTAAGACCTTGAGTCGCAGTCCGGGCCCTCGTAAGGTACGTGTATTTGGATGTGTGGGCTCTGGAGTGACCTGACGATCCGTAACCCATGAATGGATGAAATGATAGATAAGATTGATTTCTTCAATTGCATCAACTGTGTAACCTTCCAATCACTTTCCTCAACTTGAACCAAACTCTTGCGTCACCTAACCTGTCTTGCTTAGTGTTAACGTAGAGTGAGAGACATGTTTATTATTGCTAGATGGGGTCTCCGTACCAACAGGTTTATTTGGCCTAGGCCTGTTGGGAGCCTCGACCCGAGGTACATCACTCCACATTTCTAAAACTTAGATAAATATAAACGTTAATATGAGTGAGCCTCAAAAGTAGTGACCCCTGAGATGGTAGAGGAGGTTGACGTTCCTTCAGGGGCTTTTTAACTAACATTCTACCGGCCAATGTCCATGTATACAATTGATTTCGTTGTGTGGTTAGAACTTCTCCCTACGATTTTTAAATACTAAAATAAAAATATGATTTTTCTAAATACAAAGTATAAGGCTAGCGGAAATGAGCAGCAGTCTTATAATCAGCGAGACAGTTGCGAGAGGTCACCGGGTCATGCTGATTTGATAGTAGCACTTTGCTCGCCTAAGAGCAGTACAATAAAATTTAACTTAAATTAATTTACATTGTAATAAAAATAAGTAACTATAAAAGATATTCTAACTGATTTATATATAAAAACTAGCTGTACCCGCCAGCTTCGCCGGTCATAATATTGAGTTTGATTTAGAACCTAATAGCTGAAAGAATTCGAGCATTTTTGCTTCTTCTACCAATATTAGATTTTTTTAGGAGGCATGTCTGCAAAACAAATAATTATTTATTTTTTATTTTCACCGCATGTTTTAATTACCGAGGAAAAAAGGTTAACACCAAATACAGATCACCTGAAAAAAAACAGTTGGTACATTTTATATAATATATCGTGTACTGGCTCGGAGTAAGCGAATATGCCTGTAGGTTGTCGACACTATACGTGCCTCGAAATATTACATTTTATATAGTCTAACATGGAAAAAGACGCCATATTGGACAAAAAAAGTGTATTTTATATAGTCTAACAAGGGAATTTGGGGGGGAAATGTGGGTAATGTGAGGGAAATTGGGTAATTTGAGGGAAATTTGAGGGTAATTTGGAGGGAAATGTGAGGGAAATTGGGTAATTTGAGGGAAATTTGAGGGTAATTTGGGGGGAAATGTGGGAAATTTGGGGGAAATTTGAGGGTAATTTTGGGAAATTGAGGGTAATTTGGGGGAAATGTGAGGGAAATCGGGTAATTTGGGGGGGGAAATGGAGGGAAATGTGAGAAAAATCGGGTAATTGGGGAGGGGAATGGGGAGAAATGTGAGGGAAATTGGGTAATGTGAGGGAATTTGGAGGGAAACAAATTTGAGGTTAGGAAAAGTGAGGTTAGGTTAGGTTAGGAAATTTGGCGGGAAATGGGCGCCGCCATCTTGGAAAAGTCACGTGACCGCTGTCGACCAATCAGAGGCCAGAAAAGTGGGTCCAAAGGTCAAAGTGGCGCAGAAATCCCAAATTTTGACGGCATTTCGCCCATCTTTTCCCTACTCCTATTTACTCAATGATTGTAAAAGTGAGCTCTAATAAACGACTATTCTATTAGTAATGAGTTGAAACCATCAGAGCAGTGGTACTGAGGACCGTTGAACCTATTTACTCAATGATTGTAAAAGTGAGCTCTAATAAACGACTATTCTATTAATAATGAGTTGAAACCATCAGAGCAGTGGTACTGAGGACCGTTGAACCTATTTACTCAATGATTGTAAAAGTGAGCTCTAATAAACGACTATTCTATTAATAATGAGTTGAAACCATAATAGCAGTTTTACTGAGGACCGTTGAACCTATTTACTCAATGATTGTAAAGTGACTGCTGCATATAACACTATTTTTGGCTGGATATTACTTGGTAAAACTATTACTTAACACAAAGTACCTGACACTAGATCTCATCTCACTTTATCTTCATCTCAAACCTTATAATCATGTATAAAAATAATCTGGGAAATAGAAGAACAAAGTGTACGTTAGGGTAAAATTGCTAATACATTCTTGCCATGCCATGCACACAGTAGGTGTCCTCAGGTTGAAGGTTATATTGTGATCAAAGGACCGGTAAGTCAGGATACTGTAGGAGATAGTAAAGTAGCATACATTACATAGTGTACGTTAGGGTAATATTTTTGCCACCTCATGCACACAGTAGGTGTCCTCAGGTTGAAGATTATATTGTGATCAAAGGACCGGTAAGTCAGGATACTGTAGGAGATATTAAAGTAGCATACATTACATAGTGTACGTTAGGGTAATATTTTTGCCACCCCATGCACACAGTAGGTGTCCTCAGGTTGAAGGTTATATTGTGATCAAAGGACCGGTAAGTCAGGATACTGTAGGAGATAGTAAAGTAGCATACATTACATAGTGTACGTTAGGGTAATATTTTTGCCACCTCATGCACACAGTAGGTGTCCTCAGGTTGAAGGTTATATTGTGATCAAAGGACCGGTAAGTCAGGATACTGTAGGAGATAGTAAAGTAGCATACATTACATAGTGTACGTTAGGGTAATATTTTTGCCACCCCATGCACACAGTAGGTGTCCTCAGGTTGAAGGTTATATTGTGATCAAAGGACCGGTAAGTCAGGATACTGTAGGAGATAGTAAAGTAGCATACATTACATAGTGTACGTTAGGGTAATATTTTTGCCACCTCATGCACACAGTAGGTGTCCTCAGGTTGAAGGTTATTTTGTGATCAAAGGACCGGTAAGTCAGGATACTGTAGGAGATAGTAAAGTAGCATACATTACATAGTGTACGTTAGGGTAATATTTTTGCCACCTCATGCACACAGTAGGTGTCCTCAGGTTGAAGGTTATTTTGTGATCAAAGGACCGGTAAGTCAGGATACTGTAGGAGATAGTAAAGTAGCATACATTACATAGTGTACGTTAGGGTAGTATTTTTGCCACCCCATGCACACAGTAGGTGTCCTCAGGTTGAAGGTTATTTTGTGATCAAAGGACCGGTAAGTCAGGATACTGTAGGAGATAGTAAAGTAGCATACATTACATAGTGTACGTTAGGGTAATATTTTTGCCACCTCATGCACACAGTAGGTGTCCTCAGGTTGAAGGTTATTTTGTGATCAAAGGACCGGTAAGTCAGGATACTGTAGGAGACAGTAAAGTAGCATACATTACATAGTGTACGTTAGGGTAATATTTTTGCCACCTCATGCACACAGTAGGTGTCCTCAGGTTGAAGGTTATTTTGTGATCAAAGGATCGGTAAGTCAGGATACTGTAGGAGACAGTAAAGTAGCATACATTACATAGTGTACGTTAGGGTAATATTTTTGCCACCTCATGCACACAGTAGGTGTCCTCAGGTTGAAGGTTATATTGTGATCAAAGGACCGGTAGGTCAACATACTGTAGTACCCAGTTAACTAGCAGACATTACATAATGTACGTTAGGGTAATATTTTTGCCACCTCATGCACACAGTAGGTGTCCTCAGGTTGAAGGTTATTTTGTGATCAAAGGACCGGTAAGTCAGGATACTGTAGGAGATAGTAAAGTAGCATACATTACATAGTGTACGTTAGGGTAATATTTTTGCCACCTCATGCACACAGTAGGTGTTCTCAGGTTGAAGGTTATATTGTGATCAAAGGACCGGTAAGTCAGGATACTGTAGGAGATAGTAAAGTAGCATACATTACATAGTGTACGTTAGGGTAATATTTTTTCCACCTCATGCACACAGTAGGTGTCCTCAGGTTGAAGGTTGTATTGTGATCAAAGGACCGGTAAGTCAGGATACTGTAGGAGACAGTAAAGTAGCATACATTACATAGTGTACGTTAGGGTAATATTTTTGCCACCCCATGCACACAGTAGGTGTCCTCAGGTTGAAGGTTATATTGTGATCAAAGGACCGGTAAGTCAGGATACTGTAGAAGACAGTAAAGTAGCATACATTACATAGTGTACGTTAGGGTAATATTTTTGCCACCCCATGCACACAGTAGGTGTTCTCAGGTTGAAGGTTATATTGTGATCAAAGGACCGGTAAGTCAGGATACTGTAGGAGATAGTAAAGTAGCATACATTACATAGTGTACGTTAGGGTAATATTTTTGCCACTCCATGCACACAGTAGGTGTCCTCAGGTTGAAGGTTATATTGTGATCAAAGGACCGGTAAGTCAGGATACTGTAGAAGACAGTAAAGTAGCATACATTACATAGTGTACGTTAGGGTAATATTTTTGCCACCCCATGCACACAGTAGGTGTCCTCAGGTTGAAGGTTATATTGTGATCAAAGGACCGGTAAGTCAGGATACTGTAGAAGACAGTAAAGTAGCATACATTACATACTGTACGTTAGGGTAGTATTGCTAATCGATAAATTCATCACATCAGAAGAGAGTTGTCGATGTGTACTTGAGATAGATGGATCATATATATGCAGTATCAAACTATAGATACAATTCAATCACATTTCCATGTTATAAATAAAGTTATTCAAATTAATTATGTAGTGCTGTTAATGGTATTAAATTTGCAGCTTTCCTTAAGATTTACGTTCTCTTAATTTAATTCTTGTCTCTGAACAATCACAATTGTAATTTCTCCTTACTACTCCACAGACTACTGTACAAAAAAAATGTAATGTCGACATGGCCGTTCAGTATGGTTCATATTAAAACAGTAACTTTGTCATGTTAAAATATTAACACGCACTTAATAATTGTTAGTTCTAAAACTATTACTATAGCTTTTACTTGCTATATTTCTCAATATAGCTGGATCAAATGTATGTGTTCAGTTATTAGTATGTCCTAATGTTTGGTTGTGAGATCGTTTGCATATATGAATTTTTTTCATTGTACGAGGGGATGTCCACAGAGTACACATTACATAAAGAAGGTGCAAGAACATAACCCAGTCACACATAAGATAGTTACTCTGAAATTCAAACGACCGCTACTCTGCAAAGGACAAACCTTTCGAAGTCCGATTTGAGGCAGTTCATTTCTCTTGAATTGCATACCAAATTCGACCTACGTTGAAGATTTTCGTTCAACTCCTCGTGTAGTGTCGCCTTGAAAAGATGAAATGGCGCTAATAGCGTCAAAAAGTGTGTTCTTAGTAACCATGATGATGTACAAGATTTAACTTTTACAAGTGAAGTCACACAAAAGTTGTGAAGCGTTTCCATATTTTTTCCAACATGTATATTTCTTTAGAGATTCTGACTGTATGAGCAACATGTATTTTTACTGGGTTGTAAAAGTTTCATATTATTAGATTTTGGATGATTCCTGTACTATGAGTGTCTTGTTGATTTAAATTGAATAGTTTTTTTCTGCTTTGGTTACCCTTATAGTAATTTAATAAAGACTATAAAACAACTCTCCGACTTTCATGACTAATGACTGTAATTTTAGTGCATTTATTTCTGTCACCAGGTTTTCACTCACAGTAAGGTTTGCGTGTTCATCCACACGTAGGCTACACTCTATCACGATACCTTTGCATTATTTATGACTTCAACAATAATCACAACCCTATAAATGGGACGATTTGCATGAGTGAAAAGCGATCAGACCGGTCATCACATCCACCTTACAGAGATATTCCCAGACAAGGTAACAATGAGATGGCCTTGTAAACAATGCGGGCTTTATGAACGCAGCCCCTCTGATCGTGTACCTCAAGTCAAATTCTGTCTTCTAAATACTAATTTTCGTAATTACAAATTGGTGACACTGAAACCACTACCATGTCAGTTACGAAGTAGTTTATAAATCAGCCCCTGAAAAACTAATTAATAATGAACGCAAAAAGGACTGTCGGTCTCATGTTCAATGAAGGAGTTGAACATTCCATCCATTCCTTTTAAAAAACTATGAAATTCCCACATTTCCTCATTATAATTAATAGAGATATTAATTCTATACGAACTTTGCTGTCTAACAGTCGTTGAGACACATTTTATACAAATATCAGTAAAATGTCAATTTAAAAAAGAGGCAAAAAGTAATGTATTTTATGGTAATGTAAAGGTGGAAATTTGTAGTGACAGGTAGAAATTAGCCTTCTTATTGTATTAGAGAGCAAAACTAAACTAAAACTGAGTTTGGTAAATGAGTACGCCTGCACTGAGTTCCCTCTTCATACAAATGAACCAATTTAAATATAATGTCATAGGCTGTTTGAAAATGTTCCCTAAATAACATGATCATAAAACTGCCCTCATAATCGTAGTAATAGAAGCGCTTGCAGTACGAGACTTGTTATTGGACTCTAATCTATTAATATTAAGTTTACATTATAACAGTTTGTGTAGCTACTGATTACTCCACTTTTAGATTATAATTAATGTTGAATGCGTGTAGCTGGTAGAAAGCCATACATATATACACAGACAGAAAACCAATCGAGAAATTACACATATTATATAGCATTGTTTGTTTGTATTGACCTGACAAACAATGGTCTAAAATATGGGAGAGTCGAAGCTGCATACCCTGTATATTTGTTTGAATGTTAACTAAAACAATAGTTATAAGTTATAAATCAAACATAAACCAACTAGTTACATGCATTCGTAATTAATTATAATCGTAACCATTCGTAACGCTCTGAGAAGTGTTTCTTTGCGTCTTACATTTGGAGGAGCTATGTTGCACAATACTGGAAGCCATAGTATATGGGTTGCAATTAGGAAACCATGATAGCTCTCAATACCCTATTAGTTGTATATCAATCTGTCGTATAAGTGTACTGTTAAGATACACAGGATCACAATATTTCAGCAGTGGAATAATCGGTACAAAGCCAGAGACGTACCCAGGAGGGGGTTTCCGGATACCCCCGAAATTTTCAACTTTTTTGAGCGAGCGATACGTCACATACGTCACATACGCTCGCTGTGACGTTATTGGCCTGATACACACATTCTCAGACAGACCACGTAACTACTAATTTAATGCTGCGCGACCTCGTCTCTGCTTATTTATTGTATATTCAATGATAATGCAACTAATGGCGTTTCAATAAATAATTTATAAAGAGTATAATCATATGAAATTTTTGTAATTATTCAGTTATATTGTACAGTGAACTCTTAAGAGGAAAAATCGTAATATTAATTACATGAAAAAGTTACTATACGAGAATTCTTGACAGTAAGTAGGGTGAAGTTGGCATTTCTTCGTTATTTACAAATTTAGTAAATTTGATTTGAACAGAAAAATACCATTCAATTCCCCCGAGCTTGTTTCGTTGAAAGTTTAGTTCAGAAAGGAGTTTATGCTTATTTTCAGTTAGAACGCCTTTACCACAAGTGCCAAACTTATGGCAAATAGTAACTAGTTTATTATTCAAAATGGATTAATAGGATTCCATGGTTTGTTTAGGATACAATTAAATTGTTCATAAAACACATTTGATAAAACAGACGAAGTCAATAGCCAAATAAAATAATTCCTTTGGTTTACTTACTACAAGTTCTAATTTAATACAGACCAATCAATTTTGTTGTTTCGTTTGAGACAAACTTAATACATTATTTTGCTTTTATTGAAAAACTAGCTCAGTACCTGTCCTTCAAACGGGGTTTACGTTGATTCATATTGTGCTTATTGCATTCACTAATACATGTACCTACTGGCCTCTGTATAATGCCAAAGTGAGTTGTAGTCACGGTACCACTGGAAAGAAGACGGTAAGTATCACGCGCATCTCCTATGACGTCACATGAGCGAAATGGTGACAATAAACTTAAAAATAATGTTCTAATTCCCGTACTTTACAATTGCAGCTGATAAGTGGTGAATTACTTGCCTACTATTATAACTGAATGCGTCCATGCTATTGGTAGATTTAGTTACCAGTATTTTATACCCCCCCCCCTCCCGTTTACTAACCCTGCTCAGATCCCCTGATTGGACACCCCCCGAAATTGAGTTCTGGGTACGTCCCTGGACAAAGCTGTAGGAGCAGAACTTGTGCGTTAACTTCCCCATCGATGAACCCCCACGATGATGTAGTAAGTTGCTACATATTTTTAGTTCTGGTTCTCACTTTAGCTGCTGTTTTCTGTAGGTGACTTTTAAAATAGGAAGATCGATCTAAACTGACTCCCAAGTACTGTAGATGCTCATTGTGTTGTTCTTAACACAATTGAAAAAGATGATAAATTTTTGATGAGCTAGTCTATTACTCAGGTGAAAGAGGTTACTTCTGTATTTGTTAGATTGTGTTTTAGCTCCCGGGTTCTAAACTATTGTTGAGGTGGCTAGATCAAGTGTAAGTTGTCTTTCAGTTTTCGATATGTCCTCATGTTGATATGTGAGAGCAATTTCTTCTGCATATTTTCTACTTTGTGTGTCGGGAATGACGGTAGTGTATACATTGAATAAAATAGGAGCAAGAACAGAGCCTTGTGGCAGTCCATCATTCAGGTGCCCAAAAGAACTATCTCTGTTACCCAGGAAAACTTTAATTAACCTGTTATTGAAGGTGTAATTTACACAGTTTGTGATATTACAAACAAATAAATTATGCAATAAATAACAAAACTAACCAGCTAACTATAAAGTAAAAGTAACAAATGAATAACATTGGTGTTCAACTACACTACTTATATATTAATATACTGAATATTTTTTCATAATGTATTTTCAGCTAATGAGAATGTAGACAGAATGAACTTACCAATTATATTTTAACAGCAACCATTTTGATAATTCCAGTGAACCGTCATGAAGTTTCCCGACCTTAACAAGTGTAGTTGAAGACCAATTTCATTCCTTTGTAAATCTCTCTGGTCTAAGGAAAGTAAACGTGATTTACCGAAATAAATCACCTTAATATGTGTATATTTTTTACTTACACTCTAATAAATTTATGTTGAGTGACATTCACTTGTATTGTACTCCTGACTATGTAATAAAGTGTATCTATGAACACTCTACAGGTCTACCATGTATAGAGTGTTTATTTATATGACTTTATTAACAATAATATTCAACCACTATGTAAGTATTTACAAAATAAAAGTAACTCTATACACACTTTTACAATATAATCTTAAAATAAGAATGTAACAGCGTGAATGTATGTACAACCATGACGGCGGATGATGGGTGGGAATGCACCAGCCATAACTCTCCTCAGCAACAAGCACATGAAAGATTTACAAGACCACACATAATGTAAATAGTACAGTACAGTGGCGACGCACGCGAAATGTACATGTTTGTTTCTCCAAATACATATACGTAGAATATGACGATTAAACGTAATTTCTCGCACAATCGCTCTCTACTCAAGTCACTCATCTCTATCAAATACTGTTTTATGTGCTAAGGGATGGTTTATCCTAATGTAATATCCCATCTTTCAGTCACAACGAAACTCTTCGGAAAATACAACTCCCAACTCATCCAACTACAGTTCTAAACATGTATTCAGAACTGAATATAACAGACAATCAGGCGAACCAAACGTCCTGAGGATATGTCAGATATTTTGCTATACCCAGCATTTTGTTGAATAGTTACAAAATCTGATGATACAGTACTGATATATGCATATTTAGGGCAACCCCGTCAACGTGAACTGTTTGTACAGATAGTCGTCAAACTATCTACTCCCATGTGTCGTTCCCAAATGTCAAGTACTTGGTCTTATACTTTATGAGTGTTATGGGTACTTAATGTATCCAGCAACAGACTATGTCTAATTACTCAGACATGTACGTGATACCCGAAATATTTATCTGTACTGCTTATTACATTTATATATCCATGCCAGAACAGTTCCCTCTAGATAATTAAGACCTAGAAGTGAGGAGTTACCTATATCGGAAGTCCTCTCACATGCATTGCCACTCATTCATGGTCACTTTAAAAATAAATTTGCCTGTACACTGATTGGGCGCTGTTTGGTCTTCTCTCGAACTGAAAACTAAGATTTATTCAATACAACTAAGGTTTGGATTCCAAAATATACCAAAGGAACTTCAGTGTCCTAGTGACAGGTTCATTAGCAAAGTACCTTGAGCCAGGCAATAACTATAGGTAACAAGGCTACAACGTCCTCCCTCAATAATACCTTTGTTTATGTATCTACTGTATATCCCCAAAACCCTGACTTTCCAAATGTTCTGACTTTCATATTGTGGTCCGATGAAAACAGAAAAGTTATTTTTATATGATATTCTTGATTGTGACTTTTAAAAATATTTCAACATTTAGCGTGGATCTAGATAGTTATATATATATATACACATATTAGTGTTTTTACTGTGTAAAACTAAACACGTAGGAGAGGAGCTGATATGATATAAAAGTTGTATGCCTTTGCCTAATAATTTGGATCAATACTCCAATAAAAGACAAAGTAATTACAGCTTTTGTAGCAATTACCCATCGGATTAAGTTTTTTTGGGATAATATAAGTCTCTATTGAAAGTTAAGACTACGCAACTGCCTTACAAGTGGCTGGTGCGCAGCTACGAACGGCATCAGTGACGTCACTCTGGAGTGAGCGGAGGAGGGGGAGATGCGCGGCAAACGTTCCGTTTTTTGCCTATAGTAAACCGTGACTATTATGGACATTGTTTTGTTTTCATGAGATAATGTTTTGTTTTATTTTTAACTTTTAATATCGGCTGTTACAAAAGTGCAACACTTTGTTATCATGATTTTTAATAAACTGTCAATTTGAGCGTACCATAATGTTAAATAGAATGATAAGATATAGCGGGATCTGCACAATAGTGTAGTTGCAAAACTATTTTCATCCTCTAGCAATGCTTGCTTAAACAGATAGAATTATTTAATGATCAGAAAATATTAAAATAGTATAAATAAAAAGTTGGTCACCACATCATTCAAATAACACTTCAATTTTCTCAACAACAACTAGAGAACAAATTAAACAAAGACAGGCCCGACATGTTAGGATCAGTAAATGTTCAGCTGCCTGAGACAATTGAATCCACTCTTTCAGTCGTCAACATGAAATCACTCTGTATTGCTGGTTGTTGAAGGTTTACGATCGAAGTGATTGGTCGTTGTAGTCATCCTAGCCACCTGGCTGGCAGCGAACCCAATGTTAAACATAACTGTGCTCTACCTACATTCCACCGTCGTTCTATCATGTAGACGGTTAGGGTTAAACTATTGGAGTGTTATTGTGGTTGTTTGGTTATTTGGTTAACACTTCAAATCCATAACTACAATAAGAAACACATTCATAATTCATATGCTCTTGATAGACCCTTCCATTCATTGTCATACAAATGACCACTGATAGACCACTGATAGACCATGACCCACTCTCATTCATATGACCCTTAATTTTTGTTTTCCAGGTCATATAATATAACTCTATGCACATTGATACATAATATGATCTCGATTGTCTCTCCCACTGACTCTCGTTCACATACCCTTGATAGACCCTTCCATCCATTGTCATACAAATGACCACTGATAGACCATCCTACCCACTCTCATTCATATGACCCTTAATTTTTGTTTTCCAGGTCATATAATATAACTCTATGCACATTGATACATAATATGATCTCGATTGTCTCTCCCACTGACTCTCGTTCACATACCCTTGATAGACCCCTTCCATCCATTGTCATACAAATGACTTGACGGATACTTCACCCACAATTATACACATAGCTTTCAATGAACCCTTGTGTCCATTCTCTTAACATTGTTCACAAAAAATAAAAAACAATAACATTTAAATATAGATCATTGTTTTTTGATTGATCAAATATTTGAAGAGTACATTTTGGGTTCAATATGAAATATATGCAAAATGGTGAACCAAAATGAAAGTATCTAACCATTATTAAACTATCGTCCCCTCGTACGATCCACTCTGATACTTCGTACTTAGCACTTAGCTGTTAGAGATAAACTCACTACGCTTTCTGTTATGATCCTTCAATCCTATTATCCTTTAATTTATTATACTATTATGTAGATTTGGTCTGGGAGTTAGGTCTTTGTATATGATTAAACTTAATGCATAAAGTTTGTAAAATGCTCATGTGTTTAGTAATAATATTTTATGTGTATAGCAGTAAATAAAAAACCATTGTATTTATAAATTTTGATAAAAACTGTGATATTTGTTAAAGCTACTTAAACCTAACATGGCTTCATAGTAATAGTACATTGTCACACAAAATGAAAGATCCCTGCCACCTGCCCTATACAGACACGCCTAAAACAGAACTTAAGAATCTGTAATGACTTGATAACCAATGTTTTACCTGACCAATGTAACTGGGAGGACAAACTTGTTTATAACTAATTTACCAAATTGGTTGACAACCTCGTCTAGATGACCTGGTCATGATGTTAGTTGTATCGCGAATGTTAACAAGTTAACTCAAATGTTTAAAATATAACAAAACTACATGTATATCGTATTAGTTTTCTTGATTTAACATTTCACAAAAATTATTTATAGTAGTAGGGTATGGACAAGAATATTTGTGTTGTTTATCAAGAAACGTGGATTATCTTTCGTTCAACAACGCTTTAAATATATCAGTCCAAAATATAACTTTAATAATAAAATATCTAATTACGAGGTCATTAATTAAAGACTATTCTGCTACATAAGTATACAATTACATCAACTTCAAACTTTTAGGCGAAGGGAATGACATAAGACATTTTAATATAGATATGATAATAAGATATTAGGCACAAAGAATGCTCTTGTAATAAACATAGTAGATCACAGTGGATTGAAGATCATCAGAGGAGAAGGTAGATACTGAAATGTATTTGCCATCCCTCAAGATTTTTAATAGTGTATAACATAAAATATTAATGGAACAAATTGGGACTTGGGGATGTTAGCGACAAAAACGAGAAGTAATGCTTTTCCGACCCATAAACGTACAGTTGTACTGACCCACCCACCCATACACGTACCATAATTTTGGGGCCATTTATATTTGGAGCCTATTTATATAACAGTTGGAGTGGCCGTAGCTAAGGGTCTAAGGCGATGGCTTACCACGTTTTTGGTCTGGGTTCGATGCCCGATAAGTGCACGAACAGTTGTTGCCGTTCTGTGGTTCGGTCCCCAGGTTAAGTGTTAGAGAGGGCTTCTTAGCCCTAACTTCGCATGGTAAAATAAGATGAACTTTAACTTTTAACCATACACGCACAGTGGTTCTGATTTGCCCACCCATACACTTACAGTGGTACTAACTAACCCAGCCACCTATACACATACAGTACAAAGCACGAAGCAATGCTGAAACTATTTTAAAAATTAGATCAAGATAAATATATAGTTATTACTCTTTGTCTTGTTTTATAGTCAAGTGACAATATGTAGAAGGGTCGTCCATAATACTAGGATGTTTCCCTTGTCTGATTTCTTTTACATTTGTGTTTTAAAACATATAAACAATAAATCAAGTGACTCGCTTGTAATTTAGCCAATTTTCTATCTGTTAGAATGTAAATTTGCAAACTCTAAAAATTAAATAATCTAGAGGTATTTTTATGTCTTATGTGAGTGAGTAGAAGACCTTCCAACATTTTAGGGATTATTTTGGTTTAATAGAACCCCAATTTTATTCACTTTTATGTAAAATATGAATTGTATTGAGAATATTATGGAATACCATGGTTTGTATCATATTTATGTAATATTGGTTGCCTTCTACGTCCTAATAATTCAAAATATCTGTTTAGGTATGCGAAATATGGCTGTTTATAAAAATATGTACATTATCACGAACGTTAGGGATGGTCGTCACGACACCGATCCCCCCCTCTCCCCCCAAAGTGAAATGCCAACTTTTATTGCCAGACCATTTCACGCTAATCACAACTCAACAGTAAAACCTTTTCTTAAGATTGTTATTATATCAGCTTTTATCGAACCCATTAGTTGAATATGTGTTTAAACCGTGGCATGCAGAAGTGCTCCACTTTATTTACAGGTGTTATATGTCAGAGCCCAGAGGTTGAATAAACCTTCACAGTATACATATGATAAGTTCATGTTTCAGTCATTTAATGTCAATATAAGTAGATCTATTCTTCCACTGTATCTATAAATATTTTTAAAGCAATTTAAAAAGTTTTAAAATATAAATTGAAGTTTTTATTATTCAATGCAATATTGATTCACAACATTCTGGTTTCTTCGTCTAATAGAATCAACAGTTAAATCTTTGACGTGGATTTTATATTGTTGCTAACTGGGTAAACAAGTAAAGCATTTTCCAACGTATTATGGTATGATGCATAGCACACATGAAGTATTTCTCTACAATGTTTACACATCACGGAAACTTCAGGGGAATAGATAATTGAGTGTTCGCACAGTAAATTTGACATTGTTAAAAGGCAAATGTTGAATTTCTGGCAAATATTGTTCATATTTTTTTCAATGTTTATAATACCTCCACTTGACTGTTCAATCGGAAAGTTATAAAAACATTTAAATAAATCAAGCTTTTTCATGGTTTATAATTATTGATCTACTTTTATTTTTGTGATGTATAAGGGACGGACTTTAAATATGTTTCAAGGTAAGACCATACATAACTTCGCAGATCTTAAAATGTATTTCATATAAAATTGCATATAAATGTAAATTTAAAAATAACCTGAAAATTAATAACCTAAATAGTTTTGTTAAGTACTGTTTAAAATTGCAAAATCAGGTAGCTGCTTTAAAAGTGATCGAAGGTTTATGTCGGTTACATTCAGGTGACAGACATCTGATTCTCATCAGCAACATTGACAATCAAATAAATCCTAAACAATATATATTTATATTGTCTTTTTACTATTTTATTATTAAATAAAGGCCTTGCAATATTGAAAGGCAGGTACTGGACTACAAAATTATCTAGCAAATCCCCAAACCACTTTTATTTTCAAAATCTCAAGATTTTAGAGAGAATTCAGTCGCAACAAGGGTTAAAAGCCAGTTACTAATAACAGAGTAATAATTAGAGCAAGGGATGATAATGTTCATAATAGCATGATTGTATCAGAACATTGGTAAGTAGTGCTTATAATAGTATTGTATCACAACAAGAATATGAAGCGTTTATAACAGTATGGTTTTATCAGAACATTGGTAAGTAGTGTTTATAATAGTATTGTATCAGAAGAAGAATATGAAGCGTTTATAACAGCATGATTGTATCAGAACATTGGTAAGTAATGTTTATAATAGTATTGTATCAGAACAAGAATATGAAGTGTTTATAACAGTATGGTTGTATCAGAACATTGGAAAGTAGTGTTTATAATAGTATTGTATCAGAACAAGAATATGAAGTGTTTATAACAGTATGGTTGTATCAGAACATTGGAAAGTAGTGTTTATAATAGTATTGTATCAGAACAAGAATATGAAGTGTTTATAACAGTATGGTTGTATCAGAACATTGGAAAGTAGTGTTTAAAATAGTATTGTATCACAACAAGAATATGAAGCGTTTATAACAGTATGGTTGTATCAGAACATTGGTAAGTAGTGTTTATAATAGTATTGTATCACAACAAGAATATGAAGCGTTTATAACAGTATGGTTTTATCAGAACATTGGTAAGTAGTGTTTATAATAGTATTGTATCAGAAGAAGAATATGAAGCGTTTATAACAGCATGATTGTATCAGAACATTGGTAAGTAATGTTTATAATAGTATTGTATCAGAACAAGAATATGAAGTGTTTATAACAGTATGGTTGTATCAGAACATTGGAAAGTAGTGTTTATAATAGTATTGTATCAGAACAAGAATATGAAGTGTTTATAACAGTATGGTTGTATCAGAACATTGGCAAGTAGTGCTTATAATAGTATTGTATCAGAACAAGAATATAAAGCGTTCATAACAGTATGGTTATATCAAAACATTTGTAAGTAGTGTTTATAATAGTATTGTATCAGAACAAGAATATGAAGCGTTTATAACAGTATGGTTGTATCAGAACATTGGTAAGTAGTGTTTATAATAGTATTGTATCAGAAGAAGAATATGAAGCGTTTATAACAGCATGATTGTATCAGAACATTGGTAAGTAATGTTTATAATAGTATTGTATCACAACAAGAATATGAAGCGTTTATAACAGTATGGTTTTATCAGAACATTGGTAAGTAGTGTTTATAATAGTATTGTATCAGAACAAGAATATGAAGCGTTTATAACAGTATGGTTGTATCAGAACATTGGTAAGTAGTGTTTATAATAGTATTGTATCAGAACAAGAATATGAAGCGTTTATAACAGTATGGTTGTATCAGAACATTGGTAAGTAGTGTTTATAATAGTATTGTATCACAACAAGAATATGAAGCGTTTATAACAGTATGGTTTTATCAGAACATTGGTAAGTAGTGTTTATAATAGTATTGTATCAGAACAAGAATATGAAGCGTTTATAACAGTATGGTTTTATCAGAACATTGGTAAGTAGTGTTTATAATAGTATTGTATCAGAAGAAGAATATGAAGCGTTTATAACAGTATGGTTTTATCAGAACATTGGAAAGTAGTGTTTATAATAGTATTGTATCAGAACAAGAATATGAAGCGTTTATAACAGTATGGTTTTATCAGAACATTGGTAAGTAGTGTTTATAATAGTATTGTATCAGAAGAAGAATATGAAGCGTTTATAACAGCATGATTGTATCAGAACATTGGTAAGTAATGTTTATAATAGTATTGTATCAGAACAAGAATATGAAGCGTTTATAACAGCATGATTGTATCAGAACATTGGTAAGTAATGTTTATAATAGTATTGTATCAGAACAAGAATATGAAGTGTTTATAACAGTATGGTTGTATCAGAACATTGGAAAGTAGTGTTTATAATAGTATTGTATCAGAACAAGAATATGAAGCGTTTATAACAGTATGGTTTTATCAGAACATTGGAAAGTAGTGTTTATAATAGTATTGTATCAGAACAAGAATATGAAGTGTTTATAACAGTATGGTTGTATCAGAACATTGGTAAGTAGTGTTTATAATAGTATTGTATCAGAACAAGAATATGAAGTGTTTATAACAGTATGGTTGTATCAGAACATTGGAAAGTAGTGTTTATAATAGTATTGTATCAGAACAAGAATATGAAGCGTTTATAACAGTATGGTTTTATCAGAACATTGGTAAGTAGTGTTTATAATAGTATTGTATCAGAAGAAGAATATGAAGCGTTTATAACAGCATGATTGTATCAGAACATTGGTAAGTACTGTTTATAATAGTATTGTATCAGAACAAGAATATGAAGCGTTTATAACAGCATGATTGTATCAGAACATTGGTAAGTAATGTTTATAATAGTATTGTATCAGAACAAGAATATGAAGTGTTTATAACAGTATGGTTGTATCAGAACATTGGAAAGTAGTGTTTATAATAGTATTGTATCAGAACAAGAATATGAAGCGTTTATAACAGTATGGTTTTATCAGAACATTGGTAAGTAGTGTTTATAATAGTATTGTATCAGAAGAAGAATATGAAGCGTTTATAACAGCATGATTGTATCAGAACATTGGTAAGTAATGTTTATAATAGTATTGTATCAGAACAAGAATATGAAGCGTTTATAACAGCATGATTGTATCAGAACATTGGTAAGTAATGTTTATAATAGTATTGTATCAGAACAAGAATATGAAGTGTTTATAACAGTATGGTTGTATCAGAACATTGGAAAGTAGTGTTTATAATAGTATTGTATCAGAACAAGAATATGAAGCGTTTATAACAGCATGATTGTATCAGAACATTGGAAAGTAGTGTTTATAATAGTATTGTATCAGAACAAGAATATGAAGCGTTTATAACAGCATGATTGTATCAGAACATTGGTAAGTAATGTTTATAATAGTATTGTATCAGAACAAGAATATGAAGTGTTTATAACAGTATGGTTGTATCAGAACATTGGAAAGTAGTGTTTATAATAGTATTGTATCAGAACAAGAATATGAAGCGTTTATAACAGCATGATTGTATCAGAACATTGGAAAGTAGTGTTTATAATAGTATTGTATCAGAACAAGAATATGAAGCGTTTATAACAGCATGATTGTATCAGAACATTGGAAAGTAGTGTTTATAATAGTATTGTATCAGAACAAGAATATGAAGCGTTTATAACAGCATGATTGTATCAGAACATTGGAAAGTAGTGTTTATAATAGTATTGTATCACAACAAGAATATGAAGCGTTTATAACAGTATGGTTGTATCAGAACATTGGTAAGTAGTGTTTATAATAGTATTGTATCAGAACAAGAATATAAAGCGTTCATAACAGTATGGTTGTATCAGAACATTGGTAAGTAGTGCTTATAATAGTATTGTATCAGAACAAGAATATAAAGCGTTCATAACAGTATGGTTGTATCAGAACATTTGTAAGTAGTGTTTATCATAGTACTAGCAGAGTACCCGTCCTTCGTGTGGGGTTTATGTTGATTTATATTGTGCTTATTGCATTCAGTAATTCAAATCATGGACGGAAAGAATTAAATCTAGGTTATTTAAATTACTTTTAATATTTACATTTTTATAAATTGAAAATTTTATAACTGCTTTAAAAACAATGGGTAGTGTGAATAAAACCTAGCACTTGATAGGTCTAAGGGGTTTTTAAGCAAATGCTATGGATTTAGTGAATAAAGTTGTCTAGCACTACCTAGGCCTAGTTGTTGCTAGAGTCTCCGGGACGCCTTAGCAACTGCTTGAAAATGAGGTGACTACAAAGAAACTCCTAACCTTAGAGGTTAGCAAGTGCTTACAAATTCTTAAGTCTGGTTCAGGACATGCTAACTTTTAGTTACACCTTTACTACTGTACGATAAGGATGCGTTTTTGCACATTCGTAAATGATCATCAATAATTGTAATCATTAACGTTACTATAACTATTATAATGAACTATGATTAAAAATTAAGCTTTATCATTATGTTTTAAAATAAATAAACAGAAAAATAACAATTATTTCTTCTTGTAGCCTATACCTGTTCTAGCAGAATCAAGAAGCTCTTCGTTTCCTGGTGGGTCAACACTTAAATTTAAGGCATTTTATAAAATACTGGATTATCTTCTCACTGATTATTTCGCTGTTATTATCTTAACTGTGTTTTGCAATTTGTCAGCCCAACATTTTCTTATTGCCGGTTACGTTTGTGTATGTGTTCTTCTTTATGATTAAATATGTACTTTCATATTGCTTAGTAGTTTTTAGGTGAACAATAGTTACTTTTTCCCAAATTCTAATGAAGATTCTTCTGCAATTGTTTTCCAGGCATTTACTTATTCTGTAACAGCAGAAGGAATATTTGTTTTTTCTAACAATATTGGATACACAGTTGTAAATTTGACAAATAGTGCCCTATCTAGATTCTTATCTCCGATATTGTCGTATTCATTCGATGACGTGATTAGTGCTTATAAATAAATTCCCCACAATATAATACTTGAATACTGACATCACAGGTTCACAGTCACAACTGAACACTGATGCGTTCATATTACCACACTTCCACTGAGTATCTCAGTGGAAGGGAAACACACGCGTAGCTTGAACTACTCCTAGCACGTGCTATCCCTAGCAACTGCTTAACTGTATCCGGAACGATCTAACTCCACCTTAGCTGGTGCTACCATGATTTAGCATTTGTTTATTCACTCGTATTTTAGCAAGAGCTAGATTTATGTAGCAGGTCCTACCCACCAAGTACTAGGTTTTATTGACAACACCCAATATTTACAGCTGTTTTTCTTTTTGTCAAAATATGAAGGTTCCTTGGACTTGAACTACGTAGCAAGCAACGTATAATTGCCCATGGGAGAAACACTGAATTTGCAAATAAAGACCTTAAGGGTTTGTCCTTGAGATTTATTGATTGTCATTGAGAAGGCCACTTTTACGGGAAGCTGAAATTGAAGGGCAAGTTAGATGAGTACTTCTGGGAATGAGTACTTCTTCCCCTTTTGCGGAACCAGTTAAAATGCTAGCTTCTATGACATTATTCTTTAAAGATATTATCAAAAGCCTAGTACCATTACACAACCTTGGTGGTTCTAAGTTCCAAAGTAGCATTATTGGTATACTCACTTTTAATTCAAGCTTGTGGGGAGGAACACCAGAGCAGTTCCAAGGTGTTGAGAAACTCAACTAATGGGTAATGAACCGCTTGATCTTATTCCATAATTGAATCAATAGATGAATAAGATGTTATTTCACCATGAATCGTGTTTATAATTTTACTGTTAATTTGGTTTACAGTATCGTTTTTTGGGGGGCTAAAATTGCTCTGCAGGACAACCATTCGGCATCTTGGTAGATGTTTGGCAAGTCAGGAAACACATTTTATATAAGCTCCACAGCAAAAGCTACCATGTGCCCAAAGTTTTCAGGGAAGGAAATCCTACTTTCCTGGTCAGTAATTATGCTCCCATCGCCAATCTTGAGCAAATTATCAGAGAATTGGCCAGCATCATGGTCGTTATGAAGATATACCCTCATGTTTCGAGTCAGTGAACTAGCTCAATATGACTCCATATCATGGACATTTTTAAGCATGCATTAATTTTGTCTGCTGGAGTTCCTCGCTCAAGGATAACTGGCAATGTTTGTCTGAAATCGCCTGGCAACAAAACAGCTAAGCCAACCATTAAATTTGGACTGTTTCTGATGTCTTGAAGTGTTGAATTTAGTGCCTCAACGGCTCGTTTGTGAGACATTGTACATTCATCCCACGCCAGTAATTTACAACGTCGGAGGGCTTCAGCTCGGTCAGAGGTCTTGCTTATGTTACATTGAGCAGTTTCGGCAGTAGCGAAGTTAAATGGTAGTTTTGATGCTGAATGTGCAGTTCGTCCACCAGGTATAAGTGTTGCGTCTCTGTATGCGTTGTACATTTGGTTGTTTACCGTCCTTAAATTCTGAAAAGTTGTAGGTCCTCGTACCTTGTGAAGAAGCAAACAAAGGTAATAAGCACGGTACATACACGGTCTAATACATCTGAGTACTAAACATCCGTGTAACCGTGGACAGGTGTTCCTTGAATGCGGCGCTTGAATCTTTCCTAGATGTGTTGAAAGTGAAAAAGTGTGGAACCTCATTATACAAAAGTGTTTTTGCAAAATCATCACTACGACATAAATCAAAGAATGCAGTCAACGTGGCAGGTGGCTGATTTTACATTCTTTCATTGATGTTGTACTCGTTGAAGTATACACGCTGACCATTTTCTAAGTGTACTGAGAGATGAGTTGGTTTCCTATCATGTACCGGGAAGCCGAAAATGTGCCAAGCAGCCCCATTGTTAATTAAGTAACGTCCTGATTGATAAATAGTCACCTCATCCCTTAGATTGTTTGGTTGTGCCCCTCTCACTAAGTTGAATGCAGCTTGGTCACTTCCCTTGTGGATATATTTGCATACGTACTTTATGGCCTTAACTGAGCTACAGTATGCAACATTGATGTGTGCATTGAATATCTTAATCAAAATGGGACAATATGGGACAATCCAGCGGTTTTCTATCGCCAAGGCAACATTTCCTGCAGTTGTCATATTAATGTGACTCGTGAATCCTCCATTAACTGGTCTGCTTCTACGGTAGATGGGATAACAGATGTCATTTGTTTGAGTGTTTTCGGTCAAAGCCCTTGGGCAATTTTTAGTGCATTTGCCATCTTTCATGCATGAAGACCTTTGGTTGTAAGCTCCACGAGGTCCGTGGACCATGTGTTTAAGTACATAATCATGAAGAACAGGATCAGAGGTACGTTCTGGAATTTTACAAAATGAATAAATTTATAATAATATTGTATAAGAAGAAGAATATGAAACTGTTGTAATAGTATGGTTGTATATGAACATTGGTAAGCAGTGCTTATAATAGTACTGTATTAGAACAAGAAAATGAACTGTTATAATGGTTGTACAACAACAAGAAAATAATATGGTTGTATCAGGACACTTGTAAATAGTGATTATAAGAGCGTTGGATATATTGCTAGCTATTTACAATAGCATCGCTATATTATACCAAGAGCATGTACGTTTATAACCATATATTTCTCGATAAGAACAGGCAAACGTTTGCAGTTTTTATATTAGTATAGCTTAGAGTAATGCAAGCGTATTCAGTTTTTATAATAGTATCGCTATATCAGAACAAGAGAACAACTGTGATGCATTCCTACAACTGTGATTGTATTACAACTGTGATGCATCCTACAACTGTGATGCATTCCTACAACTGTGATTGTATTACAACTATGATGCATCCGACAACTGTGATTGTATTACAACTGTGATGCATCCGACAACTGTGATTGTATTACAAATGTGATCCATCCTACAACTATGATTGTATTACAACAGTGATGCATTCCTACAACTAAGATTGTATTACAACTGTGATGCATCCCTACAACTCTGATTGTATTACAACTGTGATGCAATCTTACAACTCTGATTGAATTACAACTGTGATGCATTCTTACAACTGTGATTTAATTACAACTGTGAATCATTTCTACAACTGTGATGCATTCCTACAACTGTGATTGTATTACAACTGTGATGCATTCCTACAACTGTGATGCATCCTACAACTGTGTTTGTATTACAACTGTGATGCATCCGACAAATGTGATACATTCCTACGACTGTGTTTGTATTACAACTGTGATGCATCCTACAACTGTGATACATTCCTACAACTGTGATTGTATTACAACTGTGATGCATCCTACAACTGTGATACATTCCTACAACTGTGTTTGTATTACAACTGTGATGCATCCTACAACTGTGATACATTCCTACAACTGTGATTGTATTACAACTGTGATGCATCCTACAACTGTGATACATTCCTACAACTGTGTTTGTATTACAACTGTGATGCATCCTACAACTGTGATGCATTCCTACAACTGTGATTGTATTACAACTGTGATGCATCCTACAACTGAGTTTGTATTACAACTGTGATGCATCCTACAACTGTGATGCATTCCTACAACTGTGATTGTATTACTACTGTGATGCATCCGACAACTGTGATGCATTCCTACAACTGTGATTGTATTACTACTGTGATGCATCCGACAACTGTGATGCATTCCTACAACTGTGATTGTATTACAACTGTGATGCATCCTACAACTGTGATGCATTCCTACAACTGTGATTGTAATTCAACTGTGATGCATTCCTACAACTGTGATACATTCCTACGACTGTGATGCTTTCCTACAACTGCGATTGAATTACAACCGTGATGCATTTCTACAACTGTTATGCATTCCTACAACTGTAATTGTTTAAAACTGTGATGCATTTTTACAACTGTGATTGTATTACAACTGTGATGCATTCTTACAACTGTGATTGAATTACAACTGTGATGCATTCCTACAACTGTGATTGTTTAAAACTGTGATGCATTTTTACAACTGTGATGCATTCTTACAACTGTGATGCATTGTTACAACTGTGAATGAATTACAACTGTGATTGAATTACAACTGTGATACATTCCTGCAACTGTGATTGTTTATAACTTTGGTGCATTTTTACAACTGTGATGCATTTCTAGAACTGTGATGCATTCCTACAACTGTGATGCACTCCTACAACTGTGATGCATTTTTACAACTGTGATTGTATTAATACTGTGATGCATTCTTACAACTGTGATTGAATTACAACTGTGATGCATTCCTACAACTGTGGAGCATTCCTACTACTGTGATTGTTTACAACTGTGATGCATTTTTACAACTGTAATTGTATTACAACTGTGATTTATTCTTCCAACTGTGATTTTATTACGACTGTGATGCATTCCTACAACTGTGATTGTATTACAATTCACATTAACTAGACTGATCACAGTTTCGGAAAAATATAAGGTTTTAGGCCAACTAGGGTAGCACCAGTAATCAACTTGGGTAGCACCCGTGATCAACTTGAATAGACCCTTTGATCAACTTGGGTAGCATCTGTTATCATCTTGGGTAGACCCTTGATCGACTTGGGTAGTACCCGTGATCAACTTGGGTGGCCCTCTTGATCAACGTGGGTAGGTTCCTTGATTAATTTAGGTAGACCCCTTGTTCAACTTGGGTAGGTTCCTCGATCAACTTGGGTAGCAACCTTGATCATCTAGGGTGTTCCTCTTGATCAACTTAGGTAGCCTCCAACGAGGTTTGAGGGTGTAGCCTCTAACGAGCTCAAATAGTTAAAACTTGTATTTTATCAGCAGTTAAAATAAGTTTTTTATCGATCAATCTTTGTACAATCCCTTATCACACTATTTTAATATATTTTTAATTGAACTATAATATTTTTAATATATTTCTAACGTCCATTTTCTACGTATATTGTTTGTCTTGGAAGCATTTCACGTCGACTCTCAACACATAGCTTCGTGTAACGATGATTTACCACGCTGTATCTATCATGCAAATACCGAACACTTACTGTTTTGTGTTTAGATAAGCCCCACAGGAAACACAGTT
Source organism: Stictocephala bisonia (assembly GCA_035578905.1). Taxonomy (NCBI): domain Eukaryota; kingdom Metazoa; phylum Arthropoda; class Insecta; order Hemiptera; family Membracidae; genus Stictocephala; species Stictocephala bisonia. The sequence continues at coordinate 3,905,075 of JAQJVL010000022.1, forward strand.
CATCACCATGTTCCGTTCAATGTATTGTTTTATGAAGTCTCATCGGTGCCGGTTGCATTATGTATTCATTGCCACAACTTACTATTCGAACAACAGAATTATTCATTAACAATTCTATATATTATACTACTAGTTATTTATTACACCTGAGTGACTGTTAATGTTAAACGAGATTCGTAAATACCAGTTTTTCTAGCTCTCTGAATAATGTTCTTAAAATCTCCACTTTTAGTTTTAATAATTCAAATTAGTTTTTATTGTATTTATTTTTCACTGTAATTAAATATTTTCTCATTTTATATCGGGCTTATAATTAATACACATGTCCGATTGTTTAAAATGACAACAATTATACGTGAAGATCAACACTTGTTCACTCATCCTTCAACATTTACCATATTGGCAATTAGATGTTACTTACAAGAGTCGATGGATAAATTATATTGCAGCTTCAACTAAGCAGAGAAGTATAGCAATAAACATCGTCAATATTTGAAGGTAAACATAACAAAGAACTAGTAGATTATAATAAGTGTGTACACATAAATTATATAAAAGTATGAAATATAAACAGATGTTTTACAAAACTTATTGTGATCTTCAAATTAAATTAGATTTGAAGTAGCTCCTGCGTTAGATGAGAATCTCAAACAAAGCACCTATTCAGGTTTAATTCCTTCAATGGTTTAAATTCTGGAAGGAATTTACGCATTAAAATTGTTTCTTGATAAATGTTTTTGTTTATCAAATAGTTTACTGGCTGATGAAATGCACTGCTCAATGTGACACTGGCTGATGAAATGCGCTGCTCAATGTGACACTGGCTGATGAAATGCACTGCTCAATGTGACTCTGGCTGATGAAATGCGCTGCTCAATGTGACACTGGCTGATGAAATGCGCTGCTCAATGTGACACTGGCTAATGAAATGCACTGCTCAATGTGACTCTGGCTGATGAAATGCGCTGCTCAATGTGACAATTAACCGACAGTGCGAGATGCATTGAACGTCTAGATCTTTACCTAGGTCACTCTAGAAACTGATGGTGTGTTTAAATAGTAATAGTTTTTAATAAAGTTCTGAGATCACATATATGTAACTAACTGACATTTCAGTGCCTTAAATATCCTTTTATTGATCATAATCCATAAATAAACATTTTCTAAATCTATAAGCAACTGAGCAGAAGTTTCACTTGATTCAATGGATAAATTATATTACAATTCAAATGAGCATGGTAAATCTGAGGGCAAGCATAACAAAGAACTAGTAGATCATAATAAGTAGGTACAAATTATATAAAGGACACTAACAAACACAATCACTGATTCTAATATTTTCATACCTTTTTAAATCATCCACAAATAAAAGTGCTTTGGCGAAATAAATATAATCAACGAAATCATTTATTAATATATTAAATAGGCAGGTTCCTAATTTTGAGCCCTGAGGACCCCAGATTAAACCTTAAATATTGATGAATTATAAGTTTTATATATATATATATATAAACAGTCTGAAATCCCAAAATATTGACCTTTTAAGAATTAAACTATCAACCATATCAAAAGTTTTGGTCAGGTCGAGAAACAAAACATCAGCATATGTTGCAGAGTACAGAGCAAAGGAGACATAACATGTGGAATGCAGTAAATTTGTGTCCATAGATCTACAAGGAATAAATCCACTCTGAGCAGGTGAAATATATTTCGGAAAACAATTAAATAAGGATTTGTGAATAATAATGTCAAATATCTTAGCAGTTTCGATAAAACTGCTCTAGTTTGTGGTTTATTGATAATAATGATATACAGATGTATCAAGTGATGTAAAGTACTTCAACTAATGAAGTTCCTTCACTGTTTGTCTTCGGCAACTTGTAGATGTACGGAGTCTCGCATTAACATCCGGCGCTACATCTACAATATTGCAGGTACCTCAACTAATGAAGTTCCTTCACTGTTTGTCTTCGGCAACTTGTAGATGTACGGAGTCTTGCATTAACATCCGGCGCTACATCTACAATATTGCAGGTACCTCAACTAATGAAGTTCCTTCACTGTTTGTCTTCGGCAACTTGTAGATGTACGGAGTCTCGCATTAACATCCGGCGCTACATCTACAATATTGCAGGTACCTCAACTAATGAAGTTCCTTCACTGTTTGTCTTCGGCAACTTGTAGATGTACGGAGTCTCGCATTAACATCCGGCGCTACATTTACAATATTGCAGGTACCTCAACTAATGAAGTTACTTCACTGTTTGTCTTCGGCAACTTGTAGATGTACTGAGTCTCACATTAACATCCGGCACTGCATTTACAATATAGCAGGTACCTCAACTAATAAAGTTACTTCACTGTTTGTCTTCGGCAACTTGTAGATGTACGGAGTCTCGCATTAACATCCGGCGCTACATCTACAATATTGCAGGTACCTCAACTAATGAAGTTACTTCACTGTGTGTCTTCGGCAACTTGTAGATGTACGGAGTCTCGCATTAACATCCGGCGCTACATCTACAATATAGCAGGTACTTCAACTAATGAAGTTCCTTCACTGTTTGTCTTCGGCAACTTGTAGATGTACGGAGTCTCGCATTAACATCCGGCGCTACATCTACAATATTGCAGGTACCTAACTAATGAAGTTCCTTCACTGTTTGTCTTCGGCAACTTGTAGATGTATGGAGTCTCGCATTAACATCCGGCGCTACATTTACAATATTGCAGGTACCTAACTAATGAAGTTCCTTCACTGTTTGTCTCCGGCAACTTGTAGATGTACTGAGTCTCGCATTAACATCCGGCGCTACATTTACAATATTGCAGGTACCTCAACTAATGAAGTTACTTCACTGTTTGTCTTCGGCAACTTGTAGATGTACGGAGTCTCGCATTGACATCCGGCGCTACATCTACAATATTGCAGGTACCTAATGAAGTTCCTTCACTGTTTGTCTTCGGCAACTTGTAGATGTACGGAGTCTCGCATTAACATCCGGCGCTACATCTACAATATAGCAGGTACTTCAACTAATGAAGTTCCTTCACTGTTTGTCTTCAGCAACTTGTAGATGTACTGAGTCACGCATTAACATCCGGCGCTACATCTACAATATTGCAGGTACCTAATGAAGTTCCTTCACTGTTTGTCTTCGGCAACTTGTAGATGTACTGAGTCACGCATTAACATCCGGCGCTACATCTACAATATTGCAGGTACCTAATGAAGTTCCTTCACTGTTTGTCTTCGGCAACTTGTAGATGTACGGAGTCTCGCATTAACATCCGGCGGTACATCTACAATATAGCAGGTACTTCAACTAATGAAGTTCCTTCACTGTTTGTCTTCAGCAACTTGTAGATGTACTGACTCACGCATTAACATCCGGCGCTACATCTACAATATTGCAGGTACCTAATGAAGTTCCTTCACTGTTTGTCTTCGGCAACTTGTAGATGTACTGAGTCACGCATTAACATCCGGCGCTACATCTACAATATTGCAGGTACCTAATGAAGTTCCTTCACTGTTTGTCTTCGGCAACTTGTAGATGTACTGAGTCTCGCATTAACATCCGGCGCTACATTTACAATATTGCAGCTCTTTATTTCATATCGTATTTCATCAGCTACAATACACCAATTGTAGGTATGAGTGATGTCTATAGTTTTCATATTATTTTACTGCTGGTTTGATTTTTGTTTTAGGACTTTGTAGATTTACTTACTATAGTGTAAAGTTATGGTGGAATTAAATTAAAAAAATCTTTAAACTATCTAGAATTTTTTTAAATCAAAAGCTATTAAACTTACGCTTGGTAGATTAAATAAAAGTGAAATGTATGAATTCAATGATTGAGATCGGGGCCAATTAATGCACACAATGAAATAGATAATCGGACATGTTTATTGAATAATATGGTGGGAACCTCTAATCACTTATCGCCACTACCTTTAAATATATGCTTGATTAAAAACATGAATTAAATAATAAAATAGTTTATACAGAATATTATTTAACCCAGGTACTCTTTACTAGACAAGTGAGGATTACAAGTGAGGATCAGGCAACCATTCAGATCTCATTGCAGACCTTTTTTTATTTCTGGTAAAATTCTAACACTTCCAAGCTTATATATTTTTGAAATGTGTAAATATTTTGTTAAAAACCGTAATAAATTTGAAAATCCTTATAATTTAAATCATAATACGAGGCAGAATTTCATAACATATCCACTTCACACAACCAGTAAATTTGAACGATCAACTTATTATAGAACTTGTAAAATGATGAATAAGTTGTGTGTGAATAGTACAAATATAAAAATTGATCAAATATTTTTAAAAAAGGTCAAGAGGCTGTTGTGTGATAATGCTTATTATTCAATTGATGAATTCCTCAATGCTGAGGTGGGGTCACTAATTTAACTTAAATAATATGATAACTAGCTATAATTATTAGAATTATGTCCATACCATTGATATATTGTAAATTATTTTATTTTCTTTAATTGACTGTATTATTGACAATTCCTATGTACTAAATGTATTTAAATGGAAATAAACGTCTTATGTCTCATGTCTTATGTCTTACTAAATAAAGGGTCGATTACACTAAGCGAGTTTGCACGCTACAAGCCGGCTTTTTTACACACAGCTCGTAAACTAGCCCAGTGTACTCGACCCTTAACTGACCTACTGTTATAGTGAAGAATCATAATATTATAGTACAAGAACTGGTCAGGTTTTAATTCCTCACATCACCTTTAAAAGGTTAAATTATAAAATTATAAATGTTTACATAAATCTGGCCTGACTCTTTGGAAAATACATTATTTACAGTTAAATGTAAGACAAATCATTCTACTCCGTTACATTAAATATACAGGGGCTTAACATCTATAGCTAGCACAATCAAATTCTCTCTTGAATAAAATATACTGGATATACCCACTAAATTAACTCAATTAATTATATACATATTAGGTGATCAAATAATTTATTATTCAAGTCTCCTTCAATATTATTATGTATTTAAAACAGGTATTTCGGCACTTAGCTCTTGTAAATAGTTCTATTTAGTGTAATATAATTTCATTAAGACATGAGGTTGTTCTTCCTTACTATACAATAGACAATGAAAATATATTTACAGTTTTTATTTATTATACTATTACATACTTCAGTTTAAATTATTTAGATATTTCTTATTATTATTCAGTTATTTTATATTCATAAGCCTTTATGTGTGGGAACAGTGGCATTCTCTAGTATATTCCTAACATACCCCAATTACACCGTCTTCTCAAATGTTGGGTCCGTCGGATCGTCAGCGAAGGTGTCCACGTCACGCGTAGAGGCCGGAAGTGATCCTCGTCGACCTTCCGCTCCCGATGCGTCTGTCCCAGCTACCCTCTTGGCTCTTCGCCCTTGAGGCTAGGCTGAATCCTCCTGGCTGTCCTCTTCTTTCTTCACCCTTCATAGCGGGCTTAGGCTGATTCCTCTTCAAGTCGAACCTTGAAGCTGATGGTCAGGTCAGGCTGGCTGTAGATGAGACTTCTGTTATGCTTGGAATGCCTCCTGAGCCCCTCGACCCTCCTTATGTTGCTCCCCAGAGTTGACTAACCCTCTCAGTGTTCCCTAAGTTCTCCTTCGATACTCTTTCCCTTTCCAAAATCATCCCTTCTGTACAAAGAAAGCCCTACCAATATTTCCATATCCAATCAGATTAGATAATTACCACGCCCCCTGATTCCATTCGCCCATCTTCCCGGAGGAATCCCCCACTGCATGATCTAGTGTCAGCCGAAATCATAATGGCCACCAAATATATTATTTTTCAGTGTATTATTAAAAGCACAGTAAAATATATACTGTAGTGCCACTTCCTTACTATATATTTATTAAAGACCTCTCTTGGTTTGTATTTTATTTTATCCTAATAAAAAAGTATATACATTACTTCTGCTGGATTTACTTAAATCTTATTTATTAAATTGTAATTACGGACTCAAATTACAATCTACCGCAGTTAATATGCAGTATATGTTTGAAGACTATAAGGATGAAGTTAAACCTGCAGCTGAAGATCGGCCAGACCGGTTCAGTGACATGTTGCGGCCCAGCAGATAAGATCTGTAGGACCAGGCGTCACTTCCCACTGGGTTTTCACAGTTTAGGGCCACTAAACTATCCAAATCAGATGGAGTATATTCTGTATATTTATGATCTGTCAAGGCAGAATATTTACTTTCTACCTTCCAAGAATTCAATTTGTGTTGTAACTAGCATTGGAAATTGCAAGGTAATGCAATAAAGCCTATAGTACTTTCATTTATACGTTGGATGGGTAGGCTGGCCCATAAAGATGTACATTAGGTGTGCGGGTGTACTCTTGTGTACTCTCGTACATTAGTATAGTATGTAACACTGTGCCTTAACAAAAAAGCACGTTCCTTAGATTTTTATATTAAGAAAGAGAATAAACTATTTGTAAATTAGTTAAAAATACATTGCACTATTAACTACAGTACAAGTGAACGTCAAACAACACAAATCTATTTCAATACAAACACAAATATATTACAATACAAGTACAAAATGCACAAATATACTACAATAAAAGTACAAAATGCACAAATATTATGGTGATCGATTTCGGTGAACCACGCTCACCTTCCTCAGACCAGAGGGATTCACAAAGAAATTCTTTTGTTATTCTTCTTTTTTTCTACGTCAGCTATCTATTCTGTTTACTTTCATTCAAAATACTACAGTAAAGTGATTTGTGACATTATTGTAATGAAAATAACGAGACAAAAGTTGCAGATGATTTTCGTTGTTATTAAATTGAAAATTAACTTTAAACTTAAGTAGTACTCTAAAAACTATTTACTTGTGACGCAAAGCAGGTTGTAGACATAAAACAAGTAAAATTAAAAAAGCATCAGACTATAAATTGAAGCATTAATTAAACTTATTTTCACATTACAAACGATGCTCAACATTTCGTCCTCTCGTTTTATTGCAAAGGAAAACACGATTGATACATTTAGTGTTCAGCAGCAAATTTGTTCTTTTTTCTTTAATAGTTCCAGCACCTTCAACAATTCTAACAGCCTAGAATTAACAAAAATTCTAGTTTTTAGGGCACTACTTATAGTTAAAATTAATGTTTAATTTAACAACAACGAAAATAATCTGAAAATTTTTTCCTGTTGCCTGCTAGGGGTATTTTCGTTACAATAATGTGACTAATCACTTTATTGCAGTATTTTGTATGAATGTAATCAGAATATATCTCTGATGTATTGTGGTTGACTCGCGCATGACACCACGGCTGTTCACATTCATGCGTAAATGATTAGATACAAAAATACTCAAATCTCAGTTGTTTGTTATCCGATTTCATACAACGTTATCTTTTTGGATTGTAAATAACATTTGCTTAAAAACTATTCTTGTACTTTTTTTTTATTCCTAACCTTTCAAAATTAATTAGGGATATAACATTTCAAAGCGCCACCATTTGGAAAATAATTTAAAAAGGCATTTGGTTTCTTTATTCCAGTAATAAAATGGTTTTATAATGTGTATACCAAATTTTAACTCTAAAGATTAAACACTTTTAAAAATAAAAAATATTTTGTAAAAAACACAAAAGCTGTACGGGTACCGGAGGTGATTTGGAATTTTTAAATATGATATTATGTCTTATTTTTGACCCACAATCAATACCTAAAAAGATCCTCAGATAGTTCAGGGATAACATTAAAACAGCATAACCAAAAACAAAAATTAAATTACATATTTGTATATTACAAAACAAATATACGAAATTAATTAATATTATATTAATTTCATTAATTCATCAAATATCGCATTTGTTACAGTACATTTATAAAAGCAGTAAACAATCCATCACTCGTACATTAGCTGACGTGAACCATACATCACTCTTACATTAGCTAACATGAACCATACATCACTCGTACATTAGCTAACATGAACCATACATCACTCGTACATTAGCTGATATGAACCATACATCACTCGTACATTAGCTGACATGAACCATACATCACTTGTACATTAGCTAACATGAACCATACATCACTCGTACATTAGCTGATATGAACCATACATCACTCGTACATTAGCTGACATGAACCATACATCACTCGTACATTAGCTGACATGAACCATACATCACTCGTACATTAGCTAACACGAACCATACATCACTCGTACATTAGCTAACACGAACCATACATCACTCGTACATTAGCTGACGTGAACCATACATCACTCGTACATTAGCTGACATGAACCATACATCACTCGTACATTAGCTAACACGAACCATATATCACTCGTACATTACCTAACATGAACCATACATCACTCGTACATTAGCTGACGTGAACCATACATCACTCGTACATTAGCTGACACGAACCATACATCACTCGTACATTAGCTGACGTGAACCATACATCACTCGTACATTAGCTGACATGAACCATACATCACTCGTACATTAGCTAACACGAACCATACATCACTCGTACATTAGCTGACATGAACCATACATCACTCGTATATTAGCTGACATGAACCATACATCACTCGTACATTAGCTAACACGAACCATACATCACTCGTACATTAGCTAACACGAACCATACATCACTCGTACATTAGCTGACATGAACCATACATCACTCGTACATTAGCTAACACGAACCATACATCACTCGTACATTAGCTAACACGAACCATACATCACTCGTACATTAGCTGACATGAACCATACATCACTCGACATTAGCTAACATGAACCATACATCACTCGTACATTAGCTGATATGAACCATACATCACTCGTACATTAGCTGACATGAACCATACATCACTCGTACATTAGCTGACATGAACCATACATCACTCGTACACTAGCTAACACGAACCATACATCACTCGTACATTAGCTAACACGAACCATACATCACTCGTACATTACCTAACACGAACCATACATCACTCGTACATTAGCTGACGTGAACCATACATCACTCGTACATTAGCTGACATGAACCATACATCACTCGTACATTAGCTAACACGAACCATACATCACTCGTACATTAGCTAACACGAACCATACATCACTCGTACATTAGCTGACATGAACCATACATCACTCGACATTAGCTAACATGAACCATACATCACTCGTACATTAGCTGATATGAACCATACATCACTCGTACATTAGCTGACATGAACAATACATCACTCGTACATTAGCTGACATGAACCATACATCACTCGTACACTAGCTAACACGAACCATACATCACTCGTACATTAGCTAACACGAACCATACATCACTCGTACATTAGCTGACATGAACCATACATCACTCGTACATTAGCTGACATGAACCATACATCACTCGTACATTAGCTAACACGAACCATACATCACTCGTACATTAGCTAACACGAACCATACATCACTCGTACATTAGCTAACACGAACCATACATCACTCGTACAATAGCTGACGTGAACCATACATCACTCGTACATTAGCTGACATGAACCATACATCACTCGTACATTAGCTGACATGAACCATACATCACTCGTACATTAGCTGACGTGAACCATACATCACTCGTACATTAGCTGACACGAACCATACATCACTCGTACATTAGCTGACGTGAACCATACATCACTCGTACATTAGCTGACATGAACCATACATCACTCGTACATTAGCTAACACGAACCATACATCACTCATACATTAGCTGACACGAACCATACATCAATCGTACATTAGCTGACACGAACCATACATCAATCGTACATTAGCTGACGTGAACCATACATCACTCGTACATTAGCTGACATGAACCATACATCAATCGTACATTAGCTGACGTGAACCATACATCACTCGTACATTAGCTGACATGAACCATACATCACTCGTACATTAGCTAACACGAACCATACATCACTCGTACATTAGCTGACGTAAACCATACATCACTCGTACATTAGCTGATATGAACCATACATCACTCGTACATTAGCTGACATGAACCATACATCACTCGTACATTAGCTGACATGAACCATACATCACTCGTACATTAGCTGACGTGAACCATACATCACTCGTACATTAGCTGACACGAACCATACATCACTCGTACATTAGCTGACGTGAACCATACATCACTCGTACATTAGCTGACATGAACCATACATCACTCGTACATTAGCTAACACGAACCATACATCACTCATACATTAGCTGACATGAACCATACATCACTCGTACATTAGCTGACATGAACCATACATCACTCGTACATTAGCTAACTCGAACCATACATCACTCGTACATTAGCTAACACGAACCATACATCACTCGTACATTAGGTAACACGAACCATACATCAATCGTACATTAGCTGACGTGAACCATACATCACTCGTACATTAGCTGACGTGAACCATACATCACTCGTACATTAGCTGACACGAACCATACATCACTCGTACATTAGCTGACGTGAACCATACATCACTCGTACATTAGCTGACATGAACCATACATCACTCGTACATTAGCTAACACGAACCATACATCACTCATACATTAGCTGACATGAACCATACATCACTCGTACATTAGCTGACATGAACCATACATCACTCGTACATTAGCTAACTCGAACCATACATCACTCGTACATTAGCTAACACGAACCATACATCACTCGTACATTAGGTAACACGAACCATACATCAATCGTACATTAGCTGACGTGAACCATACATCACTCGTACATTAGCTGACATGAACCATACATCACTCGTACATTAGCTAACACGAACCATACATCACTCGTACATTAGCTGACGTGAACCATACATCACTCGTACATTAGCTGACATGAACCATACATCACTCGTACATTAGCTGACGTGAACCATTCATCACTCGTACATTAGCTGACATGAACCATACATCACTCGTACATTAGCTGACATGAACCATACATCACTCGTACATTAGCTGACATGAACCATACATCACTCGTACATTAGCTGACATGAACCATACATCACTCGTACATTAGCTGACATGAACCATACATCACTCGTACATTAGCTGACATGAACCATACATCACTCGTACATTAGCTGACGTGAACCATACATCACTCGTACATTAGCTGACATGAACCATACATCACTCGTACATAAGCTGATATGAACCATACATCACTCGTACATTAGCTGACATGAACCATACATCACTCGTACATTAGCTGACATGAACCATACATCACTCGTACATTAGCTGACGTGAACCATACATCACTCGTACATTAGCTGACATGAACCATACATCACTCGTACATAAGCTGATATGAACCATACATCACTCGTACATTAGCTGACATGAACCATACATCACTCGTACATTAGCTGACATGAACCATACATCACTCGTACATTAGCTGACATGAACCATACATCACTCGTACATTAGCTAACACGAACCATACATCACTCATACATTAGCTGATATGAACCATACATCACTCGTACATTAGCTAACACGAACCATACATAACTCGTACATTAGCTAACACGAACCATACATCACTCGTACATTAGCTGACGTGAACCATACATCACTCGTACATTAGCTGACATGAACCATACATCACTCGTACATTAGCTGACATGAACCATACATCACTCGTACATTAGCTGACATGAACCATACATCACTCGTACATTAGCTGACGTGAACCATACATCACTCGTACATTAGCTGACACGAACCATACATCACTCGTACATTAGCTGACGTGAACCATACATCACTCGTACATTAGCTGACATGAACCATACATCACTCGTACATTAGCTAACACGAACCATACATCACTCATACATTAGCTGACATGAACCATACATCACTCGTACATTAGCTGACATGAACCATACATCACTCGTACATTAGCTAACTCAAACCATACATCACTCGTACATTAGCTAACACAAACCATACATCACTCGTACATTAGGTAACACGAACCATACATCAATCGTACATTAGCTGACGTGAACCATACATCACTCGTACATTAGCTGACATGAACCATACATCACTCGTACATTAGCTAACACGAACCATACATCACTCGTACATTAGCTGACGTGAACCATACATCACTCGTACATTAGCTGACATGAACCATACATCACTCGTACATTAGCTGACGTGAACCATACATCACTCGTACATTAGCTGACATGAACCATACATCACTCGTACATTAGCTGACATGAACCATACATCACTCGTACATTAGCTGACATGAACCATACATCACTCGTACATTAGCTGACGTGAACCATACATCACTCGTACATTAGCTGACATGAACCATACATCACTCGTACATAAGCTGATATGAACCATACATCACTCGTACATTAGCTGACATGAACCATACATCACTCGTACATTAGCTGACATGAACCATACATCACTCGTACATTAGCTGACGTGAACCACACATCACTCGTACATTAGCTGACATGAACCGTACATCACTCGTACATTAGCTGACATGAACCATACATCACTCGTCCATTAGCTGACGTGAACCATACATCACTCGTACATTAGCTGACGTGAACCATACATCACTCATACATTAGCTGACATAAACCATACATCACTCGTACATTAGCTGACGTGAACCATACATCACTCGTACATTAGCTGACATGAACCATACATCACTCGTACATTAGCTAACACGAACCATACATCACTCGTACATTAGCTAACACGAACCATACATCACTCGTACATTAGCTAACACGAACCATACATCACTCGTACATTAGCTGACGTGAACCATACATCACTCGTACATTAGCTAACACGAACCATACATCACTCGTACATTAGCTGACATGAACCATACATCACTCGTACATTAGCTAACACGAACCATACATCACTCGTACATTAGCTAACACGAACCATACATCACTCGTACATTAGCTGACGTGAACCATACATCACTCGTACATTAGCTGACGTGAACCATACATCACTCGTACATTAGCTAACACGAACCATACATCACTCGTACATTAGCTGACATGAACCATACATCACTCGTACATTAGCTGACATGAACCATACATCACTCGTACATTAGCTAACACGAACCATACATTACTCGTACATTAGCTGACGTGAACCATACATCACTCGTACATTAGCTGACATGAACCATACATCACTCGTACATTAGCTAACACGAACCATACATCACTCGTACATTAGCTGACATGAACCATACATCACTCGTACACTAGCTAACACGAACCATACATCACTCGTACATTAGCTGACATGAACCATACATCACTCGTACATTAGCTAACACGAACCATACATCACTCGTACATTAGCTGACGTGAACCATACATTACTCGTACATTAGCTGACATGAACCATACATCACTCGTACATTAGCTAACACGAACCATACATCACTTGTACATTAGCTGACATGAACCATACATCACTTGTACATTAGCTGACATGAACCATACATCACTCGTACATTAGCTAACATGAACCATACATCACTCGTACATTAGCTGACGTGAACCATACATCACTCGTACATTAGCTAACACGAACCATACATCACTCGTACATTAGCTGACGGGAACCATACATCACTCGTACATTAGCTGACATGAACCATACATCAGAAAGGAATAATTAAGATTATATATTCACTAACAAATAGAGCTGTCCAATCGTTGACTCGCGTGATGAGGACGACGACGGATTGCGTGCGTGTTTCCTATCGAACAGCCCAGCATGCTGATCTACAGTAGTGTAGTCCCACTACTGACTGGAGACTATGTATCATACTTCATGTCTACATAGCGTACTACGAAACTATACAAATTCAAATTGTTTTATTACAAACAAGACAATTACATAAATTTTATCGCAATAGTCAATGTTAAACTAACCTATCCAATACATACAATCTTACGACGGTGCACATAAACATACAAGCTGTCTTACATTCACCTTCTCATTTATACTAGGTTAAAATCCTAAAACTAATAAAAAAAATACATAATTAAGTACATAGATAGCGGCCACTCCACCTCCCTGTACCATACGACTATTTTAGGGTAAGTTGGCATTGCTATGTTTCTCAGTTATGTGCAAGGAACTCGTTCCCGTTGTAGAAAGTGTTAGATATGCACCTTTTTAAGCATTTCCTTCAATGCCTCGGGTACCTGTGCACATTTGAATTCATTTGGTAATCTGTTTACTAATCGAACAAGGGCCTGAGAAGGAAGATGTTTGAAAACCACCGTCCTGTATTCAGTATAGTCCTAATCATGACTAAACACCGTCCTGTATACAGTATAGTCCTAATCATGACTAAACACCGTCCTGTATACAGTATAGTCCTAATCATGACTAAACACCGTCCTGTATACAGTATAGTCCTAATCATGACTAAACACCGTCCTGTATACAGTATAGTCCTAATCATGACTAAACACCGTCCTGTATACAGTATAGTCCTAATCATGACTAAACACCGTCCTGTATACAGTATAGTCCTAATCATGACTAAACACCGTCCTGTATACAGTATAGTCCTAATCATGACTAAACACTGTCCTGTATACAGTATAGTCCTAATCATGACTAAACAAAAGCATTAAGTAAAATACTAAATAAAGTCTTTTTTATTATTTTTTTACTCTAAAAAATACATTGTCAATCTTTATTACCAATTCTTGTACAAAATGTTAAACCTTATTTACCTAAAAATGCACATTTAACCTCTTTACGGTAAAGATGTAAACATACTGTATTTGTTTATAGAGAAAAAAGGTCCAACACCCATAACGTATTATCAACTTTTTAGCTAGCAATATCCTTTCATTGACAGTTTTATTGTTCAAGAATACCTTACATAACTGTGTTCAAGTGATAATGTTAATGGCAGTAATTTTTAATTTCCACTCTTGCCTCACTGCTCAGTTTTGTAGTCTAATCACTGCCAGTCTACAGGACTGACCATACCCTCTAAAGCAGTGGGGGACCTGTGGGGGAGTGTTGGGGACAACAGGAGATCCGCGGACCAAAGGTGGTAAAGAAAAGAGGTTAGACCTCAGTGCGTTATTTGTACCATCGTCCTCAGTAATGAAGCCTTGGAATCTGCAAAAGTCGGACGTCATTTGAGTTCAAATCATGCCAATTCTGCGCCCGGCTACCTCAATTCTATGCTGTAAGTTGAAAAATTCAAATAAAATAAAATTAGGAAAAACTGGTACAGTTTATGAACAATAAGAGAACTCTCGGCTTCATTTGAAACTGCACACCTGATTAATTCAAAGAAACCTCTCACTATTGTTGAAACTCTAGTAAAGCCATGTTTTAGTAAAGCAGATGAACAGGTTGTACGAGGTTGATGCATCCAAACAATGCAGAATATTTCTTTATGTAATAATACAATTAATTAAAACATGAATCGATACAATGCGTAATAATTGAGGAGCAGTTGGTTTTTGGTATAAAAAAATCTCTTCGTTTCAGTTTGCATTATGATGAAACTACTGACGTTACAAAATTCAGTCATTTGCCGGTTTTCGTTCGTTTTTTCACTATACGTTAGACTCTGAGCACTATACGTTAGACTCTGAGCACTATACGTTAAACTCTGAGCACTATACGTTAAACTCTGAGCACTATACGTTAGACTCTGAGCACTATACGTTAGACTCTGAGCACTATACGTTAGACTCTGAGCACTATACGTTAGACTCTGAGCACTATACGTTAGACTCTGAGCACTATACGTTAGACTCTGAGCACTATACGTTAGACTCTGAGCACTATACGTTAGACTCTGAGCACTATACGTTAGACTCTGAGCACTATACGTTAGACTCTGAGCACTATACGTTAGACTCTGAGCACTATACGTTAGACTCTGAGCACTATACGCTATTTTGTCTACTGAAGTGCGTTGAATTTCAAAGGTAATATACTCTAAATGTATACTTCTTCGTAGTTGTTTAATTTATTCTTTATATACTCTATTGTCCTGGATTCAGCATGGAGAAGACATTTAAATAATAAAAAAAACTCAGTTAAAATATAAAAATTTCATAAGTAAATTACGCCTACGTGTTTTATTAAGTACAGTATATGTACATAATGAAAATATAACAAATTTAAATAATATTTATTTCATAGGAAATTGCATCTTATTTATAAAATTATTTAATCCTTAAATTATTGAAAAAACTCCGAGTAAACGTAAAAGATATTGACAAAATAACAGTACCTAACTAATATGAACATGTACAAGAAACAATGCAGGTGGATTACTGTATAACATGAGCAAGAAGCTTAAAAAGGGTTCCTTATACATATTAAAATAATCTAAAATTAAAATGACGAGATAATTAATATTATTTTACTTCGTTGAGAATTATGAGCTAAACGAAATACTTTCACTGCAAATATAAAACTTACGTGTGATTTATTTTACAAGTAAATATTTTATTGAAACCAATCAGAACAACATTAATGTAAATACTTTATTATGATTCAAATCGGAAGCCAAATTGTTTCGAATGTTTGATTGTGATAGCTTTTGGAAATATGTAGTAAATGTTTATTACAATAACGTATATAAAAAGAAATAATTCCGTCCCTTCGGCGGAAATAAATGCAAATTTTTGTAGTTAGTCATTAATAAATATACGTTTTATTGCATGATTATTTTACAGCGTCATTGTTTGACTAAAATATCCACTCACTCTTCACCCTTTAACATTCTATCGCTGTATTCACTATCTCGCCTTCATTCGACTTGTTCCACTTCTCCCTCGTCTGTCAGATTGTGAGGTCCCCCACTTGTGTGCCACGAACTCGTTTATACCGTAAAACACATGTGTGATCATAGTAGTTATTAGACTGGTCAACATGGGGTAGTTTTCCTTGAATTCGTCAAGTCGAACGCCTGCCTGGAAGTCCATCCACCTAGATTGTTCAAAACTATTACGTCAACCTCATCACATTACATTGTCAACACTGTTTATTCCAAACTACCTCCGCATTTAAAAAATCCACACCCTTGCAGTTATAATACGTATAAAAAATTTATTAATCATTGGTTGTTAGAACTGGGAAGAGATCATGTTAATTCATTTTTTTATTCACAGTACAGATAATAGATCACCCTGTTGCGTGGAGCTGATTAATGTATATGTACCCTTTTTTTTCTTTTTTTTTTTTTTTTCTTGTCGTAAGTGTGAGTGAGTAGAGTGTACGTGCGTATGTAGGGCTTGGATGAGTGTGTGTATATTGGAGTGAATGCGAGTGTGTAAGGAGTGTGAGGAGGGTATGTTTGCTTACCCAAATCTCTGTGAGATGGATTTAGTTTTTTTCTTTCACAGTCAAACATGAGATTCCTCTAACTTATAAACATATGTATAATGTTGACTCTTAACTATGTATTTTATTATATAAATATTATTATTGTTTAAATAGATACTTATAAATTGAATATCCTTTTCAAATTATTATAATTTAATTACGAATTTATTAGCTGATATAGAGCTCATTCCCCACCCACAGGCTGTATAGCCCATGTGGGGAATTTTTCAAGTTATTTTTTTCATATGTATTCTGTATTGTATTAGTAATTTTTACTGAAATAAACGGATTTTCATTTCATTTCATTTCATTTCAAGTGTCTCATAGTCGTCGATAAGAGTGAATATCACAACCGCTTATGGTACCTATCACATTTATTTGTATTGAAAGATGATACATTTTTCCTAGTAGAGGCAAGGTAATGTTAACAGTATCAGATTTTTTAAAGTTGGGCTGCAAGACTCTCGGAGTTCTTTCTATGGAGTTAGAAGGATGAAGATTCTATAAGTTCGTGTTTGTTCAACCTCCCCACAGAGCCAATCCACAGGTGAGGTCTGGGCTGATTGTCTTGGTTCCAGTATAAGAAATACTTCACCATCCAAATACTACAAGAGTAAACAGCCTAGTACACATTAAGTTGTGTGTTTGTATAAAACCTACTGCTAGGAGATAGGTCTTTAGTCTATTGATGGAGGAACATTGCAACACTTTAGTACATAGGTCCGAAGTTATAATATACTTGTCCTTAAAGTATTCATGTTAATATGACAAAAATTAAAACTTGTTTAAATAGGGCAATTTGCGTTTATAGCTCCCTGGCCGTCATAGATATTTTGGTCTAATTTAATGAGTGCTATCCTCTAAAAACCAACCCTATAAAAATCACTATTTTTGTTTGATGGTTTAATTTTTTTCAGAGGTTTAACTATTATAGGTACCTATTACATGAACTATGAACATGGTCAAGTGAACTATGAACATGGTCAAGTGAACTATGAACATGGTCAAGTGAACTATGAACATGGTCAAGTGAACTATGAACATGGTCAAGTGAACTATGAACATGGTCAAGTGAACTATGAACATGGTCAAGTGAACTATGAACATGGTCAAGTGAACTATGAACATGGTCAAGTGAACTATGAACATGGTCAAGTGAACTATGAACATGGTCAAGTGAACTATGAACATGGTCAAGTGAACTATGAACATGGTCAAGTGAACTATGAACATGGTCAAGTGAACTATGAACATGGTCAAGTGAACTATGAACATGGTCAAGCTCCACGATAATAAGCTGAAAATAATATTGTAATTGATATATTACGAAAAACTTTCAATAAATAGTTAAATAATATAAGAATGTTATTTAATAAGAGAGTAAAAGTAATATTTAAAATATAGTTTTCAAATACAACAAAAACGATCATTAGGAGAATGTTTATGTATTGTGATTCCAAATCAATTACTTATGTTTGAGAGTTATACATTGATTCCACGCTTAAAAATAATGATATCTCACTTTTGTATTAAGAACAGTTTAGCAGTAGGCCTATACTAGGTGGTGAAATACGATAAACTGACAAGAAAGAGGTTAGCCATCTTCATGTATAAAGGCTGTTTTTAAGTGTTTAAAGAAAATATTTTAACAAAAACGTGTTTATTTTTACAAACAAATTACTCTAAAAATAAATGTAAAATGTTCACACAATGTTTGACTACTCCCCATGAGTATTTATTAATAATTATATGATCTACAACATACACTAGTCCTGGTCTGGATGTTCTAAAAATTCAATCACTGAAGGTGGTGAGGTCCTGACACAATCCGCAGACCAACTGGCACTGTCAGGAACAATGTGCCATTGTCTGGCATAATTAAAGTTTTGATTGATGACATGTTCTTTATCAGCGAAGTCGACGTGGCGGCTGCAGCTGTAGGCAGCTAGTGGACCTGGCCATGATGTATGAGTTGTTGATATCTATGTAGGGAAGACTCAGTAGATAAGTACTAATTTTGCATATATTTTTGATGCTGTAATTTAAAATGTTTTCTATACATAAAATAATTTTAAAAAAAACCTACACAGGGACTTTAAAAAGAAACAGCTTGGCTCTACCAAAATCTATCACTTATTCTAGGTGGATAACATTAGGAGCAATAAATATAGTTAATGTCAAAGCGTACGTTGCTTTGGGTGGGAGCAACAACAATCTAGTGTCAGAGGGTAATAGGGTCTCTTATGACGTGCACCAGTTGGGAGGGAGGACCATCGATCTATATAATACGAGTAGACTACAACTGGATTGCCGGCTGAGTGGCGGGCACGCGGTCCGATCGGCTAGGCAACCTGCACGACTGGTGGGACCCGCCAGGCGGAATTACATTGAAAATCCCTTAAAGCATGATTTCTTTGCGTTATTATTTATTTAAGAGTCCAAGGCACAATATAACATGCTAACATAGTATTATAGTATCCTAGTGTTAGTATAGTGTTTATACAACATACGTGTATATTTATTTACTCTAAAATGAATGGTTGTTAATAAAGAACGCTTTATTTAACGGCAAACACTTTACTGTACCACTTTAACACAAATGAATAGTACATTAAAATGTTGTATACAATGAAAATTATCAATTTTTACTCTTTTTTTAATCACTTATACTACAACAGTCATCTTACACGTTTCTAAAGTTAGAAATATTTATTTAGACCTTATTCATTGGCAATTAATGCAGTGGGATTTTTTGTCTTTAGCAATGTGGACACAAAATATTATGTACATATAATGAACACTATATATTTTATTATCTTAACTATCTTCACCAATATCGTTGTTGCTAACATTGGCTATAAATGTATTACTTTAAAACTCCCGAACAGTTAAACCCACCCTTACATAAATCTGCAACACGCGTTCCGTATTTAGTTATTTATATACACTATATACACGTAGGCCTACAGTATATTATATTTTGTCTTGTTCATATTGTCATTGTTGTTAAGTGAGAGGACTTTATAGCCCTAACTTTAACTCCAAATAAAAGCATTTCCATTGTCATTGTTGTTATTATTTCTATTCAGCTAGGAATTAATATATTAAATGTGTTCGCCAAAAATTATGAAATAGCTCTTTACCCGTAATTTCAACAGGTGAAATTTATAATTTTAAAAAATGGGGAAATGATATTACATACAAAAAGCCACGCAGACTCTATTTGATACATGAAAACAGATAAGGTGAGGTGTTGATTATTTTACTGAAACAGTTTTGATGTAAAAAAAAAGATAAATAACAATGGATCTTAAAAAATTAAAGTTAGACAATTTAAATAGAATGTGATGGATTATATATTTAAGTTGATTCAAAACAGTAACAAATATGTAATTACAGTATAGTTTGCTGTTTATTATTTATTTAGAAAAATAAATAGGAAATTACTTAACGATGAAAGGGCAATTCACAGTTCTTCACAGAACGACATTTACAGTTATAGGCAGCACAGAAACAAACCAACATAGCCTAAAACATTACAATAATATTTGAGGCAGCCAGTACAGAGCCCACCAGTGGTGGAGTAGCGCCGTGCCGTTTCTGAGACAAGCCTCACGACGGGAGTTGGTGATCAAGTTCTCTTGTATAGATCATTGGGGAGGACACGTCAAAAAAAGTCAACATACGTCGATTGGATGTTAGAGTTTATCAAGACGTAAGTCAGTGCGGTGGAGGATATGTCAAAACATACGTTCACTGGATGTTAAAGTCTATCAAAACATTAGTCAGTGCGGTGGAGGATATATCAAACGTACGTTCACTGGGTGTTAGAGTCTATTAATACGTTAGTCAGTATGATGGAGGATATGTCAAAACATTCGTTCACTGGGTGTTAGAGTCTATCAAGACGTTAGTCAGTGTGATGGAGGATATGTCAAAACATTCGTTCACTGGGTGTTAGGGTCCATCAAGACGTTGGTCAGTGTGGTAGACGATACGTCAAAACATTCGTTCACTGGGTATTAGGATTAGTCAGTGTGGTGGACGATATGTCAAAACATACGTTCACTGGGTATTAGCATTGATTTTACTATACATAGAAGATAGTTCCATCCAATGTTAAATTTTGAGGCACGGAATATGGGAGCAACCGTGCTGCAACCTGTCGTCAATCAAGTTAAAGAGGTCGAAATTGCCTCCAGTTTCGACTGTTCGGTTGCACAACCTGGGAGCAGTAAAGGAAACTAATCACTCCCTCCCATTCTCTCTTGTGTCTTTTAAGACGCTCGTCCGGACTGTCGCCACTCCACCTGTACTGTCGCCGATTAGCCTTGATAGTGGGTCAAAGTGGGATATTATTCCTTTTTGTGCTATGTCTTGCACGGAAAGAAATCGCGATCTTTTATTTACGCCTTAAGGGTTTGTGAATATGAAAAATGTTAGGGGACATTTTTTTGTTGTTTTATCAATGTAAATAACAGTGTTTTACAGATGTTTAGTTAAAACATTATGCATTATCTAAAATGATGTAAATACTACGTATTGTAAGTTTATTGATATCTTAAGTAATTGTATATTTAGAAGTAGCAAGAAAAATGGTGGTAGTTCTAAATTGTTAAAGGCTAAGTTGTTAAGTCCCTGAATAACACCAACATTTTATATAAGCACATACCAAACATTTTATATAAATTTGAGAGACGTAAAAAATTATATAAAATTTCTACGAAAAGACCATATGACAGTTTTCAAAATTATTTTGCAAAATGTACTAATGAATTAAATAATGTGATCAATTTTACAAAAAAACAATTATTATTCGACATTATTAGAAAACTGTAAAGGTGATGTATCTGAGCAGTGGAAGGTAATAAATAACTTGACAAGTGGGTTTTCAAAGAAAATAGTTGAGCTAATTGAATTGCCAAACGGCGAAGTTATGCGTGAGCCTTCGTCATTGACAAGATAAACAATCTCCTTATCACAATCCAGTCTAGCCTTCCAGACGTTGTACATTCCAATACCCTCCCACCTTTACGTACTTACTATCAATATTCATTCCTTATAACTCCTTATCAACTTATTATGAAATTAAGAGTATTGTTAAGCTTTTAAAAATAAAATATTAACTGGCTCAGACCAAATTAATGTACATTTACTGAAAAATATAATTCATGAGATTGCACCAGTTTTAGTTCACTTAATAAACAGTAGTTTTATCAAAGGCATTTTTTCCTGAGAGCCTGAAGTTAAGTTCAGTGGTACCTATTTTGAAGGACAATAACTCTATAAACTAGATAATATAATAACTATCAGCGTGTTATCTGTATTCTCTAAGGGGTTTGAAAAAAAACAAATATTAAAAGACTCCATAGTTATTTATCTAAATTAAATTTTCTTAATCCACGTCAATTCGGTTTTTATCAAAGAAAGTCATCTAAGGATGCGTTATTAGAAGTATCAGAAATCATTTATAAACAATTTAATTATTCATTAACTTATCATCTGTCATATAGTTCACATTTAATACAGAATTAACCCTTTATATTATTGAAATCATTATTAATTTTTTATCAAGTAATTAAAGCTTCTTGTCAATATTGCATTGTATAATTATTGTTGTATTTTTAACTATAAATGAATATTCCTTTTTGTTTAAAAGTAAATTGAACTATTTGTCATAAATACCACAATATTAAAATCTGCTTCCGGGTCACGCCGCGTGGACAGTGAAATGTGTGTGGTAGGCCCTACCGAAAGTTTTAATATTCGTTGTTCTCCTCGTGTGTGAAGTGTGTTTGTTAAGTTTTAATTAATTTGTGACGCGTCCCAACTTGGACTTATTTGTTTTCTTTGTTATTATTGTTTTATTTTGCATCTCCTGAAGATGCTCGTCCGTATTCACGGCGAAAACATGTAGTTGTATATCAACCATCACACGCTTTGTGAATCTGTTTGACGGAAGGTAAGTAAACCTATTTTTAGTCTATAAGTCATGTTTCCCAAGATGACAAAATCAGGATTTCATTTTTCTGTAACAACTAAAGTGTGCCCAATATCTAAAATTGATTTTGGTGCTTTGCGGTTGGATAAAAAAAAACAAAAACAATAAAATGGAAATATTTTTATTATAGTATTCTAATATTTTGGTGATCCGGTACTAGACTAACAATCATCGCATATCCTTTTGTTTTTCCTGTCAACGTTTTCAAGTACAGCTCGCACGTTTTGTTATTGGACCCCTCTCCTAACTCTCATCAGTGATTTAAGTTATCACCGTAATAACTATATCCTAATTAATCTAATGTGTAGCTAAATAAGTGTTAAATAATATAAGTTGTTTGACTTTTAGTCATCTTTTTAAACCGCAGATGTTTAATATAAGTATGTTTGCCATTCATTTAAATGTTACTATTAAATTACAAATAATTTTTTAAACATGTATAGCCTAGATAATTACTCCCCACAGTTCTAGAGTTGAAGTGTTTGGTTAGGTCCCCTGTTCTTCTACTTAGGATTAATTTATCTAATTTGAAAGTGTAATGATTATCATTAAATACGATATATATAATTGTTTCAATTTGAAACCATACTATTACAGTTCAAAATATGCGCAAAACCCCAAATTTACGTATTATTTTTTAAACTATATTATTGTTTATTTGTAATAGTTATCTTGTTTATATAGTTTTGTTTAGTTCTTCGGCATTGTTTGTTCTGTTCATTCTCAGTTGTGTAAATAAGTCATACTCGAATTTTTTAAAATTTAAAAAACCCAACCAAAGAGTGGGGGCTATATTTTTTTTTTGTTTTTATTTAACTGGGGTTAAATTTTAAAATTTTAGTTTTTTTTTTTGGTTTTTTGCGGGTTCAGGGGCTCCCTTTAAAGTTTTTCCCCATGAAATTTTCCAGAGGGGCCCTTTTCCCAGAAAAATTGAAAATATAAATAAATTTCCCAATTTAAAAAAACCATATTTTCCCCACATCAAAAAAAAAAAAGTATGAAAAACAGTTTGTTTTAAATTTTTAAAATTATTTTTCCCCCCTTAAAAACATACTTTTTACAATGGCCCTGTTCAATCAATGTTTTTAAATTGGTTTTTTTTAAAAAAGGGGGCCAAAAAAAAATTTTTAACAATAATTTCACAACCTAAATTAAAATAATGAAAATTAAAACCCTAAAAAAACCCCTAAGTCTAGTTATTTTCTAATCGCGATAAAATTTCCAAACCCAAATTTGGGCAATTGAAAAGGGACATTTTTTTTCCCTAAAAGAATTAAAAATAATAAACACAACTTTTCATGATTCCGAAAAAAAAAAAAAAACAAACCTTTTCCCAAACAATAAAAAATTTTTTTAAAAAAACAATCTGCAAGTCCTGGGAACCCAAAAATAATTTTGGAAATTTTACCCCCCGTAAAAATAAAAAAAATTTTGTTTAATAATAAAATTAAAAAAAAAAGTTTTTTTTAAAATTTAAAATTTCCCAAAAACACAGATTGCCCTGAATAAACCCCCATAAGAAAAAGCTTTTTTTTAATCTTGTTAGAATTTAAATTATTTTTTTTTGGGTTAAATTTTTTTTTCTAACCCAAATTAGGGAAAATTTGAATCTCTTTTGGGGTTTTTAAAATTTTGCCCAGAATTTTTCTATATAAAAAACATAGGCCAATTTCAATATTTTTTTTGTCAAAAAAAATAAAAAAATGTCATTTTTTTTAAAATATTTCACTATAGGCATTATATATTCCGGGAAAAAATATTTGCAGAAAAAATTTTCAAAAAATTAAAAGGGAGAGTCATTGATTGAATTTGAAAACAATTTTTTTTTTTAATAAATTTCCCAAACCAAAATGAAAAAACTAATATTGAGTAAAACCACCCGTTTTTAATCACAAATCGTGGTTAAAATGCAAAAAAAAAATTTTTTTTCCCGATGGCTTAAAATATAAAAGGTTTACTTAAATCAGAAAGAAATTTAAACGCCAGAAAATTCCGATAAGTTGGGGCGGTCTATTAAAGTGTGTCAATTTCCCAAATCCCCGGGTGTGTTAATAAATATAAAAAAAATAGGGTTTTTTAAATTTTATTCAGAAATAAATATTTCTTTGTTCAATATGAATAAATTCAACTGATTTAAACTGTATAAACCCAAATAGAAATCAACCCCAGTTTTCTTTTTCGAAAGAGATCCCAAGCAAATTAAAAACACCAAAACCCGGGAAATAAACTTTTGGCCAAATGGAAAAACGAAAAAAATTTTAACCTAAGCGGGGAAACTTTTTGTTTTTGGGTGGGGGACCTGGGGAAAAGGGGAGAAGGGCGGGGGGGGGGGGGCCCTGTTTTGAGAAGGAAAAATTGGGTTAAGAGAAGGGAAGGGGAGAAAAGAAAAGGAAGAGCGTGCGAGAGAGAGGGGAAATGGGGGCTATGCGCAGCGCGCGGGGGGGCCTCAAAAAAATTTTTGGGGCCTCCCCAAACAACTCCCCCAAATGGAGGAGTATCCCCTTTAAAATAGAAAAATCAATGGTTTTTAAGGGCCCCAAAGGGGGGGGATTTTTGCCCAGTGTGGGGGACGATTTTGTAAAAAACAAAACGTTCCCCTGACTTTTAAGGGCCCAAACAAAAATTTTTGGGTCAGTGGGGGTTTGGACGAAAATTCAAAAAACCACTAAAATTTTAAAACATAGGCCCCAAACGGCTTTGTAGGGTTGGAGGGGGGTTTTGGGGGCAGGTGGGGGACAAAAATTTTGTCCAAACCCTACGTTCCCTGGGAAATTATCCCCCCCATCCCAAAGAATTATTATTTTGGGGGGGAGGAAATTTAACGGGACATAGGGGGTTTCTGTTTTTTTAAATAAATCAAACCCCCCCGTTTAAAGTCCCCAAAAAAACCAGGGGAGGTATGTCAAAAAAAATTCGTTTTAAATGGTGAAAAAAGGGCCCCATCAAACTTTAATTTCAGTTGGGGTTAGACAAATGTAAAAACATAAAGGTTCCCCCTAAAAGTATTAGGGTCCATCAAGACTTTAGTCAGGGGTTGGTGGAGGATATTCAAAACATTCGTTCAATGGGCAAAAGGTCCATCAAAAACGTTACCCCAGTGTGGTGGACAAAAATCAAAACATATTTTTCTCAAAGTTATAAGGGTCCATAAAGACGTTAGTCATGGGTTGGCCCAAAATGCCAAAACTTTTCGTTCAATGGTTTTAAAGGGCCCCATCAAAAACCTTTTAGCCCTGTGGGGGACGAAAATGTAAAAAACCAAAATTTTCTCTTAAGTATTAGGGCCCACCAAGCCCGTTAGTCGTGTGGTGGACGAAAATTCAAAAACTTTCGTTCAAGGGGTAAAAATGTCCATCAAGACTTTTAGTCATTGTGGTGGACGATATGTCAAAACATATGTTCTCTAAGTATTAGGGTCCATCAAGACATTAGTCAGTGTGGTGGACGATATGTCAAAACATTCGTTCAATGGTGTTGGGGCCCCATCAAGACGTTATTTGAGTGTGGTGGGGGAAAATTACAGACATACTTTAAATTTTTTTTTAAGAGTATATCAAAAACGAAAGGTCTCTAAAAACCGGGGTGAAGGAAATGTAAAAACATTCTTTTTCTTTTTGGTGTTGGGGGTCTTCGTTTGAATAAAACTTGTTAGAAACTTCTATTTTTTTGTAGAACAATAAAGGCCCTATTGCCCTATTTTTTAAAAATTTGAAACTTCTTTTGAATTTAAACCCAAATACAGTTTATAAACACTGAAATTTTTAAAATACCGGTATTTAAAACTATATGGGCCTATTTAATGGAATGTAAAAAAAAAAAAACCTTTTGTTAAAAAACCAAATCCCCTAAAAAAAAAAAAAAAAGTATTGCCCCTCTTTAATTTTAAGATTTTTAACCCAAAAAGTTATGATTTTAAAAATTTTGGGAAAACCTTTTAAGTTTTTTTTTAGAAAATTGTTGATTTTTTATTTTTTTTGGAAAAAAATTATTTTGCTTAACCTTATGGTAAGTAAAAATTAAATTATATCACAAAAAAATTTTTTTTCCAAATAAACAGTATTTGAAAAAGAACTTCAAAATTTCATAAGAGTAGTGTAGAATGGAAATTTTAAAATGATAAGTAATCGACTTTTGGAGATCTGTACATAATTGATTGAGAGACTAACGAACCAATAAGCTCTGCTGGGTCTGTCGATAAATGGCCCGACCATTTATATTCCATCACGCCTTGTCCAGTTGCGTTAGGATGAGCGAGGATTGCCAATGGCCTCATACATTTGTCTCCTGTCTGATTTACCAACGGCAACCATTCGGCATAGACGTAACTACACCGAGTTCTCTGAAGAATGGAACTCCTTTTTCCATTCTCTGAAGTAATAAGGAAACAGGAGTTACATTCTTATCTCAAACGATCCTCTTTGACCGACGATCTTTAAAAAAAAAACCAAAATACTTTTCATGGTCATTGGGTTTGGGCATGTTTTCTAAAGGCGCGTGCCCCCCCAAAAGCAAAACCCCTTTAAAGCTTTAACTGTCCAAACCCAAAAAACCAGCAAAATTGGGGGCCCAAAAAACTCCCCTAGCCTACACCCTTTTCACGTTGGGGAAATGAAAAACGGCCCAAATAGACAAACACAGCGCTACAAAGTTGGGGGCAAAAAATAGAGCACTGTCGGGCGCCCACTGCCATAACAACCTTTCCAGGTTTTTGCTCCGGATTTTAAAGATTACAGTATTTTTGTAAAAAAAACATATGTCTAAAAATGTCTCATAAAATTTCATTGGGTAATTAAATAGTTTTTAAAAAATCAATGCCCTTTATTAAAAATGAATTTAAAGAACAAAAAAAATTTTTAAACTTTGAATTTTGTATTTTTTTTCGAAATTTTTCGAAATTTCGAAATTTCGAAATTCATTTACAAAAAAACACTTTACCTGATCAAAAGACATAAAAAGTAAAATAGAAAATAAATTTTAATCAAAGAAAATGCCTGAAAATTAATGTCTAGTTGAAGGAACCCGATTTTTAAAATTTAGCATAAAAAAAAAAATCTTCAAAAAATTAAAATTTCGGGTTGAATATATATTTTACATTATATAAAATTCATAATATAGCCCTATTTTAGCTGTCAAAAAAGTAAAAACCCCAATGATAAAAAACTTTTAATTGGTAAAAATTCTTTTCAATGTTTTTGTCCCCCAAATCTTTTTATTTTAAAAAAAACCGATAGGAATAGACAAGGGGCATTTGGACGCTCGAACGTAACGTAAAACACTTTAAATACAATTTTAGTAGTGCTGGGGCCGGGGGCTACGCACATCTGACTGTAATTATTATGTTTTTATTTTTGTTAAACATTTTTTATTTAAAAAAGCAGTAAAACGTTTTTTTAAGGGGTGGCGCTCTTGATAAACCCTGAGAGTTAAAAAAAAATTTAAAAACCCAGAACAAGCCCCCCCATTCCCAATTTTTCCATAAAACAGGGTATTTCGCAAAAGGGTTGGGGAAACAACTTCAGAAAAAATTTTTATTTAAAACATAAAAATGGCAAAAAATTTCCTGAAACTTTGTGGCCTATCTCGCCCCCTTCTTTTAAGTGCCCTGTCTTCTGTTGTGGTTTTTTTTAAATTTTTTTTAACAAATTCTCAAAACATAGTTTGACAAATAATCTAAAACTTGGAATATTAGCTAACCAAAGTTAGGAGTAGTCAAAAATGAAATAGAAAAAAAAAAATTTTTCCCTATCGTTTTAAAAATGGCAGCAATAAGAAATTTTTAAAAATTTAAAAAAAAACATTAAAGCCATTTTTTGGGTTTTGAAAATTATTAAACATATTTTAAATTTTTGTAAATTTAATAACAAACCCAAAAAGATACCCAATTTAAAAATAGGTTAAAAAAAAAGGAAAACCTTTTTTTTTTTTTTTGGGGGGGGGGTTTTTTTTTTTTTTAAAAAAAAAAGGGGGGGAAAAAAAAAACCCTTTTTTTTAAATTTTTTTAAAAAATCAACCTTTTTTTTTGGGGGTTTTTTTTTTTAAAAAAATTTTAAAAAACACAAATGAAAAAAAAATTTTTAAATTTAAAAAAAATTTTTTTTTTTTTAAAAACCAAAACCCCCCCCCAAAAAAAAACCCCCCCCCCCCAAAAACAAATTTAAAAAACCCCCAAAAAACCCAAACAAACCCCAAAAAAAAACCCAAAAAAACCCCCCCCCCCAAACCCCAAAATTTTTTTTTTTAAAAAAAAAAAAAAAACCCCCCCAAAAAAAATTTTTCCCTTTTTTAAAAAAAAAAGCCCCCCCACCCCCCAAAAATTCCCAAAACCGTTTCCCCCCCAAAAAAAAAAATCAAAAGGGGGGCCCCCCAAAAAAAAACCAACCCCCCAAAACCCCCCAAAAAACCCCCCTTTTTCCCCCCCCCTTTAAAAAAACCCCCCCCCCCACCCCCAAAAATTTTTTTTCCCCCAAAAAACCCAAAACCCCAAAAACCCCAAAAACCCCCCCCAAACCCCCCCGGGAAAAAACCTTTTTTTTTTAAAAAAAAAACCCAAAAAAAAAAAAAAAAAAAACCCCCCCCAAAATTTTCCCCCCCAAAAAAAAAAAATTTAAAAAAGGAAAAATCCCAAATTTTTTTGGTTTCCTTTTTTTTTAAAAAACAAATTTTCCCCCCCCCCCAAAAAAATTTTAAAAACCCCGGTTTTTAAAAAAAAAACCCCCCCAAAAAAACCCTTAATTTTAAAAGGAAACAACCCAAAAAAAAAAAACCCCCCCAAAAAAAAAAAAAGGAACGGGAAAAAAAAAAATTTCCCCCCCCCCTTTTTTTTCCCCCTTTTTCCCCCTTCCCCCCAAAAAAAAACCCCCCCCCCCAAATTTTTTAAACCCCCCAAAAAACCCCCCCAAATTAACCCCCCCTTTTTTTTCCCTTTTTTTAATTTTTTAAATTTTTTTAAAAAACCCCCCCCCCAAAAAAAAACCCCCCCCCCAAAATTTTTTCTTTTCCCTTTTTAAAAAAAAAACCCCAAAAAAAGGCCCCCCTTTAAAACCCTTTTCCCCCCCCTTTTTCCCAATTTTTTTTTTTAAAAAAACCCCCCCCAAAAAAAACTCCGGGAAAAATTTTTTTTTTTCCCAAAAAACCCAAAAAACCCCCCCCCCCAAAAAATTTTTAAAAAAAACCCCCCTCCCCCTTTTTTTTTTAAAAAAAAAAAGCCGGCCCAAGGTTTTTCCCTTTTTTTTTAAACCCTTTTTAAAAAAAATTTTTTCTTTCCCCCCCCCTAAAAAAACCCCCCCCCAAAAATTTTTTTTTAAAAAAAAAATTTTTTTTTTAAAAAAAATTTTAAAAACCCCCCCAATTTTTTTAAAAAAAATTTTTTTTTTTCCCCCCGGCCCCCAAATTTTTTAAATTTGGGTTTTTTTTTTTTTATTTTAAAAAAAACCCCCAAAACCCCCCCCCCAAAATTTTTATTTTGGAAAAATTTTTTTTTTTTTTTTTTGGTTTTTTCCCAAAATTTTTTTAAAAAACCCCCCCCCTTTTTTTTTAAAAAAAACCCCCCCTTTAAAAATTTTTTTTGGGAAAAAAATTTTTTTTTTTTTTTTCAAAATTTCCCCGGGGGGTTTTTTTTTTTTTTGGTTTAAAACCTTTTTAAAAAAACCCTTCCCCCGAAAAAAAAAGGGAATTTTTAAAAAAAATAAAATTTTAAAATTTTTAAAAAAAAGGCCCCGGAAATTTTTTTTTTTTTAAAAAAAATTTTTCCAAAACCCCCCAAAAAAAAAGGTTTTTTTTTTTTTAAAAAAAAAAAAAAAAAAATTTTTGGGGGTTTTTTTTTTAAAAAAAAAATTTTTTTAAAAAGGGGTCCTTTTTTTGGGGGGGAAAAAAAAGGGAAAAAAATTTTTTAAATTTGGGGTTTTTTGTATTTTTTTAAAAATTTAAAAAAAAAAGGGGAAAAAAAAATTTTTTTTTTTTAAAAAGAAATTTTTAAAAAAATTTTTTTTTTCCCTTTTTTCTTTTTTTTTTAAATTTTTTCCAAAAATTTTTTTTAAAAAAAAAAAAAAAACCCCCCCTTTTTTTTAAAATTTAAAAAAAGGAATTTTACCCCTTTTTTTTTTTTCCCTTTTTAAAATTGGAAAAAAAATTTTGGGAAAATTTTTTTTAAAAAAAAAAAAAAAGGGGAAAAAAAAATTAAGGAAAAGGGGTTTTTTTTTTTAATTAAAAATTTTTTAAAAAATTTTTTTTAAAAAAAATTAAAAATTAAAAAAACCCCCGAAAAAAATGTTTAAAAATTTTTTTTTTTAAAAAAAATTTTTTTAAAAATTTTTTTTAAAATTTTCCCAAAAACCCCAAAAAAATTTAAAATTTTTTTTTTCCCCCAAAAAAAATTTTCCCCCCCAAAAAAAAAATTTTTAAAAAAAAATTTTTTCCCCCCCTTTTTTTTTTTCCCCCCCAAAAAATTAAAAATTTTTTAAAAAAAAAAAAAGGGGGGAAAAAAAAAACCCCCAAAAACCCCCCCCCCTTTTAAACCCCAAAAAAAAAAACCCCCAAAAAAAAAAACCCCCCCAAAAAACCCCCCCCCAAAAAAAAAAAAAAAAAAAAAATTTTTAAAAAAACCCCCCCCCCTTTTTTAAATTTTTAAAAAAAGGAAAAAAGGGGAAAAAGGGGGTTTTAAAAATTTTTTTTTTGGGGAAAAAAAGGGGTTTTTTCCCCTTTTTTTTTTTGTAAAACCCCCGAAAGGGGTTTTTAAAAAATTTTTTTTTTTTTTTAAAAAAATTTTAAAAAAAAAAAACCCCCCCCTTTTTTTTTTCAAAAGCCCCTTTTTTTAAAACCAAAGGTTTTAAAAAAAAATTTTTTAAAAAATTTTTTTTTTTTTTAAAAAAAAAAAAAAAAAAAAGGAAAAAAAACCTTTTTAAAAAAATTTTTTTTTAAAAAAAAAAAAACAATTTTTTTTTTAAAAAAAAAAAATTTTTTGGAAAAAAATTTTTTAAAATTTTTAAATTTTTAAATTTTTAAAAAATTTTTTAAAAATTTTTTTTTCCCATAAAAAAATTTTTTTAAAAATTTTTGGTTTTTAAAAAAAAACAAAAAATTTTTTAAAAAAAACCCGGGGGGGTTTTTTTTAAAAAAAAAAAAAGGGTTTTTTAAAAAAAAAAAAAAAAAATTTTTAAAATTTAAATTTTTTTTTAAAAAAAAATTTTTAAAAAAAAAAATTTTTTTAAAAAAAAGGAAAAAAAATTTTTTTTTGGTTTTAAAAAAAAAGGGGAAAATTTTAAAATAAAAAAAGGAAAAAAAAATTTTTTTTTGAAAAGGGGGGGCAAAATTTTTTGGAAAGGGGTTTTTTTTTTAAAAATTTTTTTTTTTAAAAAAAAACCTTTTAAAAAATATTCCCCCTTTTTTTTTAAAAAAAAAAAACGAATTTTCCAAAAATTAATTTTTTTAAAAAATTTTAAAAAAACAAAAATTTAAAAAAAAAAAAAAAAATAAAAAAAGAACAAAAAAAAATTTTTTTAAATTTTAAAAAACCCAAAAATTTTTTTTAAAAAAAAATTTAAAAACAAATTTTAATTTTAAAACCCAAAAAATTTTTAAAAATTTTTTAAAAATAAAAGGGGGGGGTTTAAAAAAAAAAAAAATTTTTTAAAAAAAAAAAAACTCCCAAAAAAATTTAAAAATTTTAACCCAAAAAAAAATTTTTTTTTAAAATTAATTAAAATTTTTTTTGGGGGGAATTTTTTTTTCCCCCCCAAAAAAAAAAAAAAAAAATTTTTTTTTTAAAAATTTTTTTTTAAAAAAAAATTTTTTAAAAAACCCTTTTTCCCCAAAAGGGGTTTTTTTTCCCCCTTTTACCAAAAAAAATTCCGAAAAAAATTTTTAAAAAATTTTTTCCCCGGGGGGTTTTTTCCCCTTTTTAAAAAAAAAAAAAGGGGGGGGCCCCCTTTTTTTTTTTCCCAACCTTTTAAACCCCGGGGGTCTTCCTTTTTTTTTTCCCAAAAAAAAAAAAAAAAATTTTTCCAAAAAAACCCCCCAAAAAAACCAAAATTTTTTTTTTTTAATTTTTTTTTTTTTTTTTTTTTGGGGAAAAAACCCCCAAAAAAAAATTTTTTTTTTTTCCCCAAAAACCCCCCCAAAAAAAAAATTTTTTTCCCCAAAATTTTTTGGGAAAAAATTTTTTTAAGGTTTTAAAAATTAGGGGGGTTTTAAAAAAAAATTTTAAAAAAACCCAATTAAAAAAAATTTTTTAAAAAAGTTTTTTAAAAAAAATTTTAAAGGAAAAAACTGATTGGGGAAAAAAAAAAAAAAAAACCCCTTTTTTAAAAAAAAAAAAATTTTTAAATTTTTTCCCCCAAACCCCCCCCTTTCCCCCAAAATTTTCCCCCCAAAAAAATTTTTTTTAAAAAAAAAAAAAAAAATTAAAAAAAAAAAACCCCATCCCCCCCAAAAAATTTTTTTTTTTTTAAAATTTAAAAAATTTTTTTTAAAAAAAATTTTTAGGGGTTTTAAAAAAATTTTTTTTTTAAAATTGGGTTTTTTTTTGGGAAAAAAAAAACCCCCAAAAAAGGGGAAAAAGGGGGTTTTTAGCCAAACCCCGGGGGTTTTTTTAAAATTTTTTCTTCAAATTTTTTTGGGGGGGGCCCCCCCCCAAAAAAAACCCCCCCTTTTTTTTTTTAAAACCCCCCTTTTTTCCCCCCTTTCCCCTTTTTTTTCCCCCCCCCCCGGGGGTTTTTTTTTAAACCCCAAATTTTAAAATTTTTTTCCCCCCCTTTTTTTAAAAAGGGGGTTTCCCCCCTTTTGGTTTTCCCCCCTTTTTTTTTTAATTTAACCCCCTTTTTAAAGGGCCCCCCTTTTTCCCCCCCCAAAAAAAATTTTTTTAAAAAACCCCCCCCAAAAGGAAAATTTTGGAAAAAATTTTTTCCCCCCCCCCCCTTACGGGGGGGTTTTTTTTTTTAAAAAAAAACCCCCCCCCCCCCTTTTAAAAACCCCCCAACCCAAAAAACCCCCCCCCAAACCCCCCCCCAAAAAAACCCCCAAAAGGGCCCCCCCCTGGAAACCCCCCCCCCCCCCCCCCCCCAAAAAAACCCCCCCCCCCCCCCCCCTTTTTTTTTTTTAAAAAAAAAAAAAAAAAAACCCCCCCCCCCCCCAAAAAAAGGGGGGGGCCCCCCTTTTAAAAGGGGTTTTTTCCCCCCCCCCACCCCCCCCCCCCAAAAAAAAACCCCCCCCCCCAAAAAAAACCCCTTTTAACCCCCCCCTTTTTTAAAAACCCCCCCTCCCCCCCCGGGAAAAAAAAAAACCCCCCCCCCTTTCCCTTTTTCCCCCTTCCCCCCCCGGGGGGGAAACCCCCCCCCCCCCTTGGGGGGGTTCCCCAAAAAGGGGCCCCCCCCAAAAACCCCCCCCCAAAAAACCCCCCCCCCCCAAAGGAAAACCCCCCTTTTTTTTTCCCCCCCCCCACCCCCCCCAAAACCCCCCCAAAAAACCCCCCCCTTTTTCAAAATTTTTTTCTTGGTGCCCATCGATATACACTACTCTTACTGGATCGTGCACTCCGTTCTGTGAAGCGAGCCAGCTCACCGCACTACCCCCACCACAGTACTGGTGCCCATCGATATACACTACTCTTACTGGATCGTGCACTCCGTTCTGTGAAGCGAGCCAGCTCACCGCACTATCCCCACCACAGTACTGGTGCCCATCGATATACACTACTCTAACTGGATCGTGCACTCCGTTCTGTAAAGCGAGCCAGCTCACCGCACTACCCCCACCACAGTACTGGTGCCCATCGATATACACTACTCTTACTGGATCGTGCACTCCGTTCTGTGAAGCGAGCCAGCTCACCGCACTACCCCCACCACAGTACTGGTGCCCATCGATATACATTACTCTTACTGGATCGTGCACTCCGTTCTGTGAAGCGAGCCGGCTCACCGCACTACCCCCACCACAGTACTGGTGCCCATCGATATACACTACTCTTACTGGATCGTTCACTCCGTTCTGTGAAGCGAGCCAGCTCACCGCCCTACCCCCACCACAGTACTGGTGCCCATCGATATACACTACTCTTACTGGATCGTGCACTCCGTTCTGTGAAGCGAGCCAGCTCAACACCCTACCCTCACCACAGTACTGGTGCCCATCGATATACACTACTCTTACTGGATCGTGCACTCCGTTCTGTGAAGCGAGCCAGCTCACCGCCCTACCCCCACCACAGTACTGGTGCCCATCGATATACACTACTCTTACTGGATCGTGCACTCCGTTCTGTGAAGCGAGCCGGCTCACCGCACTACCCCCACCACAGTACTGGTGCCCATCGATATACACTACTCTTACTGGATCGTGCACTCCGTTCTGTGAAGCGAGCCGGCTCACCACCCTACCCCCACCACAGTACTGGTGCCCATCGATATACACTACTCTTACTGGATCGTGCACTCCATTCTGTGTAGCGAGCCGGCTCACCGCACTACCCCCACCACAGTACTGGTGCCCATCGATATACACTACTCTTACTGGATCGTGCACTCCGTTCTGTGAAGCGAGCCAGCTCACCGCACTACCCCCACCACAGTACTGGTGCCCATCGATATACACTACTCTTACTGGATCGTGCACTCCGTTCTGTGAAGCGAGCCGGCTCACCGCCCTACCCCCACCACAGTACTGGTGCCCATCGATATACACTACTCTTACTGGATCGTGCACTCCGTTCTGTGAAGCGAGCCAGCTCACCGCACTACCCCCACCATAGTACTGGTGCCCATCGATATACACTACTCTTACTGGATCGTGCACTCCGTTCTGTGAAGTGAGCCAGCTCACCGCACTACCCCCACCATAGTACTGGTGCCCATCGATATACACTACTCTTACTGGATCGTGCACTCCGTTCTGTGAAGCGAGCCAGCTCACCGCACTACCCCCACCACAGTACTGGTGCCCATCGATATACACTACTCTTACTGGATCGTGCACTCCGTTCTGTGAAGTGAGCCAGCTCACCGCACTACCCCCACCATAGTACTGGTGCCCATCGATATACACTACTCTAACTGGATCGTGCACTCCGTTCTGTGAAGCGAGCCAGCTCACCGCACTACCCCCACCATAGTACTGGTGCTCAGCGCTGACAACTGACTTGTCTTCAATGCAACGCTGCAACTATTTCAACATTTAAGATGAAACTATTTTGCCAATTGCCAATATAGCTAAGTCAGTTTAAGAAACCTCTCGGGACAGTTATATGGTCCATAAACAATTAATTATACAGCCTAAAAGAAGGAATTGCATAACAAAAGCTACAGTGTATTTGTCACTGATTGTAGGAACATACATCTCTCTTAAACTGTTACTTAAAATAAAATTCGTTAGTCTTGTGAAATACATTTAATTTTGCACAATTAAATAAATTTTAAATATATTACTTGTACTTCAAAGAACAGTAGTGTCTGATGAATTTAAACACTCCTTTTTGTAGCATTTAGCCACAATAATATTTATTTTATTAAGTATTTTATTTTAATAAATATATCATTATTGTACACAAATGCTACAAAAAGGAGGGGTTTACTCCATCAGACATTACTGTTCTTTGAAGTACAACAATTATTGTTATAATCCGGATTTTGTAGAAATATGGAAAATCGATCAATAATACAATTTTTAACTATACAATGAAATGATTTCAATACATGTTTTTCACTAATAGACTATTATTTCAATCCTTCTTAATGACTCATTAGTAAAAATGTAAAAGTAACATTATTAGAAATACAAATATTTGATTAAAAAGAGTTTATCATTTTTGGATATGCTATAAATCTAGGAATGTCTTGGAACTTACAACATAAAATACTACATTATTAACTAAATTCTAAAAATACAAGTTTTGCAATGTTCCAATCTGAATACAAATTTAGTATAATTTAGGTTCAGGTTAAGTTTATGCAAAACTAGTTATTTACTAGTAATTTGCTATGGGATGAAAATATTTAAACAGTAATTTACAAATTTTGTTAAAATAAGTTTCATATTAAGGGATCTCCTGCACTACTCGCGTGCCAATCAGCTGTTAAGTGTATTAGTAAAAACGATGTAATGTTGTTGTTGTTGAATAAATCGTAATTTATACCCTAAAAGAATAAAATGTAATAGTCATTAACTATCCATTCAGATCATAATTGTTCAAACAATTAATATATAAACTAAAATGTGAGTACAGAACCTGTTATTTTGAATGTAGAACAATGTCAATGCTAAGACATGTAAGAGTTACGTTGTAATCGTTTCTCACTTTTTTAATTATTATATAAACATTTTATCATTTGAATCTGCAGGCTTAAGGCTAAGTAGACTACTGAAAATGAGTTTGTAATTAACACATCATTCCTATATAAAATAATACGACAGTGAATATCATTAAATAATTGTATGATATTCAATTCATGTGATATTGTTGCCCAGTTATAAAAGAATTGTTGGTTTTAATTGAAAATATCTTGTCAAATGAGATACAATCGAATTCACACAAGTACGTCTAAAACATACCTATAAGCCTACTAATTATAACATTTAAAAATGATCAATTTACTAAAACTAACTGTGTCAACAAAAATAAACTCGGCAGACTGCTTAATATTTTTGTTGATTATATTTTTAAATAATTAATTTCAATGCTCTCAATAAAATCGACTGAGGTGTTCTGTAAGTTGTTTTAAGAACGCTTTGGTTTAACTCCACATAAATCAAAATGGTTCCTCATCTGATTGTACCAAATACTGGTCAATTTAAAATTTTAAGCTTTTAACATGACATGTTTCCAAATAAACTATAGTTAAGTAGGCCTACTGTAGTTCCTGTACACAAGAAAACCCAGTCCTTGAAACTTGATAACATAAGGCCAATCAGCTTATTATCAACATTTTCTAAAATATTTGAGATATTAATGCGGAAAAGATTAGTAAACTATTTAGATAGTATACAATTTTTAAATAAACCTCAATTCGGTTTCACAAAAGGCAAAGGTACTGAGGATGCAATTTCATCTGTAACAGAAGAGGTTTATAGTAGTTTCAATAATAACAGCAAAGTAACTGAACTTTTTATTGATTTCTGAACAGCATTTGATTTTGTCGATCATACGATTTTACTGGCAAAGCTGAAGAAAGCGAGTATCAGGGGATAGTGCTTGATTGGTTAAATAGTATTTTGAGTGAGAGATATCAAAGAGTAAAGGTTTGCTATCAGCTCAGTGCATTCCTCCTTGTGAAGGTCGGTGTCCTCCAAGGGTCAGTATTATTGGCAACGTTATTCTTGGTTTTTATAAACAACTTGTTAGAAATTCCATTCTTTGGTCAACTAAGCGTTTTTGATGACGATATCGCCTTTTTTTATTCCGATGGAAACATAAATGACATTTTTACTAAAATAAATTCTGATTTAAAGTTATTAAGTCGTTGGTGCTGAAAAAATAGAATTAAAGTAAATGTCAATAAAACTCAATGTGTCAAAGAAGAAAATTAAAGTTAATTTGGTAATTAGTTTCAATTTCACGACAGACTTAATTTATCACAACTCAGATTGCATAGTTTGTAACTGTTAACAATTTTGAAGGTAAACTGTTTTAAACATTTGAGGGTTATTTTGGATGAAATTTTTATATGGGATAGACACATCTATTTGCTGTATAAAAAGCTAAAATCTACAATTAGACTCTTCTATTTCCTTAAGAGTGTCCGTGGTGCAGTTTGTTACCAACATAACATTACGCTTTAGGTGATTCTAGATTGCAGTATGGCACACACTGCTGTGGAAGGAGCCAACACAGGGAAACTGAGAATAGCTCAAAATACTTTTATTAGACTAATTATGAATTGTAACAAAGAGACAGTTCTTCCCCTTTATTTTACGAATTGAAAAGAACGCCAATTCAACATTTATATGCTTATAAAACTGTTAAAAATGTTTTTCACTAGATGTGGTAACACTGTGGTATTAGTGATATATTTTAACCTACAAGAAATACTTACCAAAGAGTTTTCAGATTACCAAAAATCAACAAAATATTTTTCAAGCAATCGTTCTAGTATAATGGCCCTAAATATTTCAACCAATTATCAAATGATTTAAAATCTTTTCAAAACGTAAATTACTTTTTAAATAAATTGAAAGCCTGGTTATTCTCTCAAGAGAATGTATCTTTTTTAAATGATTGTTTAATATATATTATCTAATTTAATACATTTTGTATTACATCAATTCAATGTTTATGTAGTATTTTATTTTATTGTATTATCCAGTTAGATTTGCAGTAACTGCAGACGCTTCGGAGAGCTTTATGTTTTTGAAGGACCTGGCTGGACTCATATATGTTTTGTTTATTTATAGTAAGCTGTCTATACAGATAAATGCAGCTAACTTATATTCCAAACACATTTCTGTATTTGTATTTTATGCTTTATATGTGGAATAAATTCATTGCTCATTGCTCATCTTCACTCTACGCCCCTTCTGCTGCCAGCAGTGTGGTTTTGGCTTCCAGTCTGTCTCTCCATCATCTTCTTTCTACATCCCTTCTACTACCAACTGTGGGATCTTGGCTTCCAGCCTGTCTCTTCCTTAATATTCATTCAATATCCCTTCTGCTGATATACATGGAGTGTTGGCTTCCATTCCGTATTTATTTGATATTCGTTTACTGATGTTATCATGTATTTTAGTTTCCAGTCTATCTAATCTTCATTATACAACCCTTCTACTGCCGACTTCGTGGGCTTGGCTTCCAGAAGGTCTCCTAACTGACCGGGCTCGTTCCTAACTGTTGTTACTGTGTTTTATTGGCTTCCAGTGTGTTTCTTCCTAATCTTCATCCTACATTCCTTCTACTGCCAACTTCATGGGCTTGGCTTCCAGACGGTCATAATATTTGTTCTACGTCTTCCAACTGTTGTTACTGTGTTTTATTGGCTTCCAGTCTGTTTCTCCCTAATCTTCATTCTACATACCTTCTACTGCTGACTTCGTGGGCTTGGCTTCCAGACGGTCATAATATTCGTTCTACATCTCCCAACTGTTGTTACTGTGTTTTATTGGCTTCCAGTTTGTTTCTCCCTAATCTTCATTCTACATTCCTTCTACTGCCGACTTCATGGGCTTGGCTTCCAGACGGTCATAATATTTGTTCTACGTCTTCCAACTGTTGTTACTGTGTTTTATTGGCTTCCAGTCTGTTTCTCCCTAATCTTCATTCTACATTCCTTCTACTGCTGACTTCATGGGCTTGGCTTCCAGACGGTCATAATATTTGTTCTACGTCTTCCAACTGTTGTTACTGTGTTTTATTGGCTTCCAGTCTGTTTCTCCCTGATCTTCATTCTACATTCCTTATACTGCCGACTTCGTGGGCTTGGCTTCCAGAAGGTCGTAATATTCGTTCTACGTCTCCCAACTGTTGTTACTGCGTTTTATTGGCTTCCAGTCTGTTTCTCCCTAATCTTCATTCTACATTCCTTCTACTGCCGACTTCGTGGGCTTGGCTTCCAAACGGTCATAATATTCGTTCTACGTCTCCCAACTGTTGTTACTGTGTTTTATTAGCTTCCAGTCTGTTTCTCCCTAATCTTCATTCTACATTCCTTCTACTGCCGACTTCGTGGGCTTGGCTTCCAAACGGTCATAATATTCGTTCTACGTCTCCCAACTGTTGTTACTGTGTTTTATTGGCTTCCAGTCTGTTTCTCCCTAATCTTCATTCTACATCCCTTCTACTGCCGACTTCGTGGGCTTGGTTTCCAAACGGTTATAATATTCGTTCTACGTCTCCCAACTGTTGTTACTGTGTTTTATTAGCTTCCAGTCTGTTTCTCCCTAATCTTCATCCTACATCCCCTCTGCTATCAACTATGTGGTCTTGGTTTCCAGTCTCCCTTCCTAGTCTTCGTTTTATGTCCCTTCTGCTGACATTAAACTGGCAAATGCTTCCTATTTGTATAAACTAAAGAAAACGGGGTAATATTTATAATGAACTGCCTGTACAAACATCATT
Organism: Stictocephala bisonia; assembly: GCA_035578905.1. NCBI lineage: Eukaryota > Metazoa > Arthropoda > Insecta > Hemiptera > Membracidae > Stictocephala > Stictocephala bisonia. The sequence goes on from JAQJVL010000022.1 coordinate 3,946,670, forward strand.
GGCAGGTTATGCCTGAGAACTATCCCTGCTTATTCAAGTTATCTCTTTCGAAACCTACTTCATTACTGGCATGCCCAGTGTGCATCACAGAGTCCATGAACAACGGTACAACGAGGGGTTGAAGGAAAGCTAGTTTACGAAGGATGTGCATGCTGGAGTCTATAATGTAGTATATGTTCATGGATGTGCATGCTGGAGTCTGTAATGTAGTATATGTTCATGGATGTGCATGCTGGAGACTGTAATGTAGTATATGTTCATGGATGTGCATGCTGGAGTCTGTAATGTAGTATATGTTCATGGATGTGCATGCTGGAGTCTGTAATGTAGTATATGTTCATAGATGTGCATGCTGGAGTCTGTAATGTAGTATATGTTCATGGATGTGCATGCTGGAGTCTGTAATGTAGTATATGTTCATGGATGTGCATGCTGGAGTCTGTAATGTAGTATATGTTCATGGATGTGCATGCTGGAGTCTGTAATGTAGTATATGTTCATGGATGTGCATGCTGGAGTCTGTAATGTAGTATATGTTCATGGACTCGCTGGAAGTAAGTTAATTAGTTTATGTTACATGTAATTCATTTCATATAACATAAAAAATTGTAATTTCAGGTACCATAGCCTACCACAAGGCTAAAGAATGTTTGGTCTATTCTCCCTTTAGCCAAAACAGTTTCTTAGACTTAAAAGTATGCCATCCTTATATAACATATAATTGAGTCAGGAAATGTATTTTTGCACTTGTCCACTTTAAATATCTCTTATTTGTCACTTAAAAATATTATTTTAAAATGGTCTTCGTGTGTGTTTTTAGAGGTACTTGTGATGGCCGGTGGCCAATCACACTGACAATTACATAATTTGAATTTCCCGCCATATTAGACCCATAAGAATCTAATTCGGGTCTCACCCAATGATAAACCGGTGACGCTGGCTGACCACTGATACGCCAGTGTTCTGATACGTATGGTGGGACAGAGAATGAACGGTGGTCCGGTCGTTCAGTTCATTCCTGGGCATCTGAACCTGAAGATCTGTGATCCCCGTATGAAAGAAGACGCCATGATGGAAGACCGAAGCTATAAAAAGAACTAACACTTAAGGGTGATTCATGACGTTCTCCCCCCACTTCTATAGCATATTCTACTACTAAAAACAATGAAAAAAATGTCATATAAACATAGGTCCAAAAACGCTTCGTTAGCGAGTTACAGCCATCAAAAGATTTCGTCATGGTTCATGGGCAAAAAATGAAATAATATTGTACATAACTTATGGAAAGGTATATTAGGATTGAAATTCCATGATTTCATATGTATTTTCACATGGAAAAGCTAATAAAATAGGTTTGAGAACTGTACCTTAAGTAGTTTTTGAGTAATCCGGGTTAAAATTGGGATATTAGGACAAAAAATTCAGTTTTTCTCAGTTTAGTGTACAGAAACGTTGTTAAATTGGTTACAAAGGCACACAACTTTCGTACATTATTTGTTTAGAATTTAATTCTGAGTAGATTGATATGAGTTGTGTAAAAAATACTACAGAAATAAGAACAGAAACTCAAATTTATTAAATTAAATACATTATTAATGCAAAAGAAATTACTATACAAATTAAACAAAATCATTGCTTTGGTCTAACAAATGCAATTATTATTATAATTGTTATTAAGAATAAAACTAAGCGTAAATAATAAATGATAAATCCAAAAAAATAAACAATAAACATTGTCCAGCATCATTTTACAACCAATAACAACGTAATATTGTACGCAAAACCTTTTTCTAATTTGTTTAATTTTTTTCCTAAGTTGGTAACGCATGAACAACAGCTGATCAACAATTATTTCCTGATCCGGTTTGTACATAACCTGTTCATTACAGTATAACAGTACTGTAGTAGTGTTTTGCAAGTTACAAAAGCTATTTGTGTGAAGTGCATTGCAATAATAATTGTTTTCTGCGAGTTGTCTATTGGTTGTTTTGTCAGTGAAATAATGCCTTACGTATTTACATCGGAAGAATATGCTGATATGGTTTTTATTTTGGGTTATTGTAATGGTAATGCTAAAGCTGCTAGAGATGAATATGAACTACGTTACCCTAATAGGAGGATTCCAGATTCCAAAACAATACGTGAAACTTTCCTCACTCTTCGGGATACAGGATCACTACCAAGTATTCGTACTAGTTATGAACGTGCTTTCCAACATGATGATAATAACATTATTAACGCTGTTCTCCGAAGTCCAGGTGTAAGTACACGGCGTCTCTCTAGGCGGATAGGAGTTTCACAGTCAACTGTGTGGAGATCACTCAAGCGACATCAATTTCATCCATTTCATAAACAAAAGGTTCAACATCTACAGCCGGGGGATGGCCCACTTCGCTTGGAGTTTTGCTACTTTTTAAATATTAATCAACAACTGTACAAGCGTATTCTCTTTACTGATGAAGCACAGTTCACTAGGGATGGGGTCAACAACTTGCACAATGAGCACTCATGGGCTCAAGAAAATCCTCATGAGGTAATTGAACAGAACTTTCAACACCGATTTAGTGTCAATGTCTGGTGTGGTCTTATACACAATTGGCTGATTGGACCATTCATACTACCTGCACGACTAAATGCTGAGTTTTATTTGCACTTCCTTCAAGATGAGTTGCCACAGCTGCTTGAGGATATTCCTTTGCATCTCAGACGAAATTTGTTCTTCCAGCATGATGGAGCACATCCCCACTTTTCTCGGGCCGTTATTACTCACTTGAATGATCAATTTCCTGGACGATGGATTGGCCGTGGAGGGCCTTACCCTTGGCCACCAAGATCACCAGATCTATCTCCATTGGATTATTGTATCTGGGGATGGATGAAAGGTCTAGTCTACAAGACAAGAGTTAATTCGCGAGAAGAATTAACTGCCCGTATTATGGATTCTGCTACACAGCTAAAGGAACACCTAAGAAAATTGAGAAATTCAACAAAAGCAGTACACAAACGTGCTTTAAAATGCATCGAAAATGGAGGCCTCACTTTTGAACATGTACTGTAATAAAAAACATGTCTAAAGTTGGGAAAATCAATTTGTTGTTCTTTTAAGGTAATTTATGTATTTAATTTAATAAATTTGAGTTTCTGTTCTTATTTCTGTAGTATTTTTTACACAACTTATATCAATCTACTCAGAATTAAATTCTAAACAAATAATGTACGAAAGTTGTGTGCCTTTGTAACCAATTTAACAACGTTTCTGTACACTAAACTGAGAAAAACTGAATTTTTGTCCTAATATCCCAATTTTAACCCGGATTACTCAAAAACTACTTAAGGTACAGTTCTCAAACCTATTTTATTAGCTTTTCCATGTGAAAATATATATGAAATCATGGAATTTCAATCCTAATATACCTTTCCATAAGTTATGTACAATATTATTTCATTTTTTGCCCATGAACCATGACGAAATCTTTTGATGGCTGTAACTCGCTAACGAAGCGTTTTTGGACCTATGTTTATATGACATTTTTTCATTGTTTTTAGTAGTAGAATATGCTATAGAAGTGGGGGGAGAACGTCATGAATCACCCTGTATAATTCTAATCAGACACATGTAGAGCCGAGATAACTGATAACAATTATTAATCGAACTCGTTAAAGCTGGCGTGGCATGAATGTAAACTGGCGTAGTAATCCTCCTGGGTTAGCGTATGGTCTTTTCATTTCGTATAACTTACAAACCCGTTACACGCCTCTGAGGGCCGCTGCAGGTGGTAGCAGAGCGTGGTTCCACTTTCGGCGGCCCTCCAAATTATACTTATTTGGAGTAAAATATAATTAGTCTTTATATTTAACTTGTAACGCGTGATATTATTTTTTTTTCAATATTCAATAGGGTAAAACTATCAGCTAACTTTTAAGCGGGTAAAGGTTTTCTTCTGACACATGATCGTTACTTTTTAACTAAAATTATTTGTTAACAGTTTTATTTGCTTATTAATTGTTATTTCTTTTGTGTACTCAAAAATGGATCCAAGTCACTCCTAATGCCACAGGGCTGAGGGTGAGTCTCTTAAATACTTAAATACTTGACAGTTGCTTAAAAACGTTTACTTTAATTTCCTCTTTTCGTAATCTTATAAGAATTGTCTTATTAGTAGCATTTTAATAATCTTATGAGCGTTTTTTTAAATTGGTAAAAAAATGTCATCTATGTACGGCTATTTCTCGATTTGTTTAGTAAGTATTCAATGGCTATTGGCTCTTTGTAAACGAGATCACGGCAAAATCGTAACTCAGCAGAAGTACGTATATTTTTGAAGAATTATAATTAGGAATGATAAACGATCAGTTATTTATCAAATTGGAGGTGTCACTCAGCATGTGTGTGTTTGTATTACACCCTCGGGTCCCAACCCCTTGTTCACCGCTGATCTCGGGAGACCGAAATAACTGTCACCGAGATGTTATCTCCACCGTCGTTGTTGCCGTGTACACGGAAGGGCTCTGATAGGAATTTACTTAGGTGAAATGTAAACGCTGACTAGGCAACGATATATTTTGCATGTTGCCTACCTTCGCCAATTAGAGAATATCGTTATTTTAAACACAATCAATTAAACGATCCAATCACTTATACGTATAAGTACAGTTCGTCTAAGTTGCTATCAAGTATACAAGTAGAGTCTGTAACGCTAAACAATTCATACAATTCTATGATTCAATAATCGTCTCCAAGTTCAAGACATACTCGTATTAATGTTTTATACATTTAATCATGAATATATGTTTAAATATGCAAAGCAAGTCCATTTCCTGAATTGTACAATATTGTTACTGTCGATACTTAAATGCATGAACTTGCTTATCAAAGCGAAGGTTACTCACACTGGGACAGGACAGTCATAACACCTTTAATACAACTAATAATAATAAATATAACATGTTGTACAGGAATGGTGTCACAAGGGTAATACAATAATAACTAAGAGTAAACAATTTAATTTATAACTAAACATAGACTGTTATTATATTAAACGGCTGTACCTATTAATTGTGTTTATAGTTTAGAAATTCACTTAAAGAGTAAATAGGCTTAGTTAAAATGTAATTCTTTAATTCCATTTTTAGTTTGTTTTCATCTGTTATATTTTTAAGTTTGTGAGGCAAGAGGTTATAAAATTTATTTCCTGAATAAGACTGTTTGTTTTCAAGGAACTTTAGTTTGTGATGTACAAAAGAAATTTTATTGTTGCTCCTTGTAATTATGACATGAGCCTAAGGTCTTAAATTTCAATAGATTTTGTTTCATAAATATAATCAATTCAAATATATATTGAGAAAAGAATGTAAGAATTCCCAGTGTTAACTGAATCTGTCCAACTGGTGCCTGGCATAATACGTAAGGCTTGTTTTTGGAGTATTATTAATTGTTCAAATGTTCATGGGATATTGCTCCGTACAAAATTATTCCAAATGAGATATGTGAATGTATAAAAGTAAAGTAAATTGTTTTTAATGTTTCTAAAGGACATAATTTTGACATTTTTCTTAGAACAAACGTCCCTGATGAGATTTTCGGCATAGTTGAGCAATATGGAGGCTCCAGTTAAAAATTCTATCCAACATATGTCTTAGGAATATAGTTTGTACCTCTTCCAAACAGTTACTTCCCATAAGTTTAGTGTTGTAAAACATACACTTTATACATATTTATATTTACTAAAAGGTTCATATTGCATAAAAATGTATCCGATGTATGAAAGTTGAGTATAAGCTCTTAACTCTACTGTATGATGGGTGTTACCAGATATATGCAAGTTAATGTGATTAGCATACGTACAAACTTTTGCATCTTGTGCTAACTCTGGCAAACCTTTGAGATAGCATATAAACAATAATGGTCCCAGGATTGATCCTTGGGGCGCTCCATATTTCACATTAACTAATAATGAGGGAGCTTTAATTCTACAGTTGGTTACGTTACTCACTGCTACATATTGCTTCATATTATTTAAATATGACTTATACCAAGCCAATGTTCTACCTTTTATAACTAAAGAAGTTAAAATAGTTATTAATTTAGAATGAGAAACACTGTCAAAAGCTTTACTACAATCCATAAAGACCCCAGTAACATTTTCCCCTTTGTCTACAGATCACGGATTCAATAAATTGAACACTAGCACTATTTACATATTTACCGGAACTAAATCCGAGTTGTTGATTATCTATTAAATTGTTCGTTTCCAAAAACTAACATTTTTAGGATCGCACTTTTTAAAAATTGGTTTTATTTTTTATTTATCTGGGACTTAGGAATGAAAAATTCATAAGGTGGCATAGGGACTTTAAATAATCTATGGCCAGTTTGATAATAGCCATAGGAACATCACATAGACATATTAAGATTCATTTTTGAATAACAGTACAATTGATTTAATCCCTTCTACAGAAAGTGGTTGAGTAAAAAACTTTTATTTCAGTGAGGTAAAATGTATTTTTGTGTACTATTTCCTTTATTGAATAAGTTAGGATTTACTTCCGTCTAAACCATGTTAGCTTAATACTGATTAGGAGTGAACTGACCTACCTGGGACCACTAATGTCAGTCTGGACGAGTGAACTGACCAACCTGGGACCACTAATGTCAGTCTGGAATAGTGAATTACCAACCTGGGGCCACTAAGGTCAGTCTGGACTAGTGAATTGACCAACCTGGGACCACTAATGTTAGTCTGGACTAGTGAACTTACCAGCCTGGGACCACTAATGTCAGTCTGAACTAGTGAACTGACCAACCTGGGACCACTAAGGTCAGTCTGGACTAGTGAACTGACCAACCTGGGACCACTAATGTCAGTCTGGACTAGTGAACTGACCAACCTGGGACCACTAATGTCAGTCTGGACTAGTGAATTACCAACCTGGGACCACTAAGGTCAGTATGAACTAGTGAACTGACCAACCTGGGACCACTAATGTCAGTCTGGACTAGTGAATTACCAACCTGGGACCACTAAGGTCAGTCTGGACTAGTGAACTGACCAACCTGGGACAACTAATGTTAGTCTGGACTAGTGAACTTACCAGCCTGGGACCACTAATGTCAGTCTGAACTAGAGAACTGACCAACCTGGGACCACTAAGGTCAGTCTGGACTAGTGAACTGACCAAACTGGGACCACTAATGTCCTCGTTACCGTCATTTAAGATAATGTTTTGTTGAAAAACTGAACTATAGCCCACCTCTTTATTTATTAATTGCTAATTTGATCTGCAAAAGTGATCACTTATTTATTTTATCACAGAAATACTTCTTTTTGGACAAATAATCTGCTTTTTAGTTCATTTTTTCAAGATCAGTTTTTTTTTCAGATACCTGCCCTCATTAAGCCGATTTATTCTGCTAAGATATACAATTATTTTCTCAATAATTACTTGGTTTATCTAGTTTGTTGAAATGGCAGACTGTCTACATTCTACTAAAGATAAATTGAAATAGTATCTAAAAATATTAATGAAAATATCATACTTGGCATGTACAGGAGCATTATATACATAAAGCCAAGTCTCCTGGGCCATCAATCACAAAAGATTTACAGTTTTTTCTTCTACAAATTTCCTACTAGTAGTGATTAAAGTGTTGTTTTTTCATTTATTTGAGAAGCAAAAATTTATTTCAAAGAATTAACCGTCATGGTTATTTATCTCTGTTATTATTCCAGAGACAGGGACTTTATTTCTATCTATATTTCTTATGATTTGATCAATTGAGCTGTCTTTGGTTTCACACAATCTCGTTGGGAAATTCACAAAACAATACATTGAATGTGGTTGTCCACAACCTGTCCTAAAGTCAATATGTGAACATTACACGCGATTTGTGCTTGTCATATTGTGAGTTTTACGGTCACGCCTCGTCTCTACAGTCAGTGTGCGAATTTTACAACGTGTTGGCTCGTCACATTGTGAGTTGTTTGGCCACACCTCGACCTCGTCTCTAAAGTCAGTGTGCGAACTTTACAACGTGTTGGCTCGTCACATTGTGAGTTGTTTGGCCACACCTCGACCTCGTCTCTAAAGTCAGTGTGCGAACTTTATACCGTGTTGGCTCGTCCTATTGTGAGTTGTTTGGCCACACCTCGACCTCGTCTCTAAAGTCAGTGTGCGAACTTTACAACGTGTTGGCTCGTCACATTGTGAGTTGTTTGGCCACACCTCGACCTCGTCTCTAAAGTCAGTGTGCGAACTTTATACCGTGTTGGCTCGTCCTATTGTGAGTTGTTTGGCCACACCTCGACCTCGTCTCTAAAGTCAGTGTGCGAACTTTACAACGTGTTGGCTCGTCACATTGTGAGTTGTTTGGCCACACCTCGACCTCGTCTCTAAAGTCAGTGTGCGAACTTTACAACGTGTTGGCTCGTCACATTGTGAGTTGTTTGGCCACACCTCGACCTCGTCTCTAAAGTCAGTGTGCGAACTTTACAACGTGTTGGCTCGTCACATTGTGAGTTGTTTGGCCACACCTCGACCTCGTCTCTAAAGTCAGTGTGCGAACTTTATACCGTGTTGGCTCGTCCTATTGTGAGTTGTTTGGCCACACCTCGACCTCGTCTCTAAAGTCAGTGTGCGAACTTTACAACGTGTTGGCTCGTCACATTGTGAGTTGTTTGGCCACACCTCGACCTCGTCTCTAAAGTCAGTGTGCGAACTTTACAACGTGTTGGCTCGTCACATTGTGAGTTGTTTGGCCACACCTCGACCTCGTCTCTAAAGTCAGTGTGCGAACTTTACAACGTGTTGGCTCGTCACATAATGAGTTGTTTGGCCACACCTCGACCTCGTCTCTAAAGTCAGTGTGCGAACTTTACAATGTGTTGGCTCGTCACATTGTGAGTTGTTTGGCCACACCTCGACCTCGTCTCTAAAGTCAGTGTGCGAACTTTACAACGTGTTGGCTCGTCACATTGTGAGTTGTTTGGCCACACCTCGACCTCGTCTCTAAAGTCAGTGTGCGAACTTTATACCGTGTTGGCTCGTCCTATTGTGAGTTGTTTGGCCACACCTCGACCTCGTCTCTAAAGTCAGTGTGCGAACTTTACAACGTGTTGGCTCGTCACATTGTGAGTTGTTTGGCCACACCTCGACCTCGTCTCTAAAGTCAGTGGTGCGAACTTTATACCGTGTTGGCTCGTCCTATTGTGAGTTGTTTGGCCACACCTCGACCTCGTCTCTACAGTCAGTGTGCGAACTTTACAACGTGTTGGCTCGTCACATTGTGAGTTGTTTGGCCACACCTCGACCTCGTCTCTAAAGTTAGTGTGTGAACTTTACACCGTGTGGGCTCGGCTTATTATGATTAAACTTTGACTATAAAGACTGTCCCTGTTAGGTTTAATTAAACTTAAACCGCAAAGTTTACTTGTTTTCGAGGCCTGTAGTTTAATGTATACTCATTCCGTTGGCAGGTAGAGAATTTATGTCTCATATTCTAGCACACCCTGTGTTCCTTTGTTAATTTATTATTACTTGCATAATAAATCTTCGATTTTTAATATTCTTAAATAAATCCCATATTTATTGAAAAATTCGAGTCAGATGAATTCGAAAAATTTCTGGAATTGTCATTGTATTTTAATGGAATTAATTTCGTATCTCTGTTTGCCTAATTGAGGTCCATGATTTCAATCTTACGCGGGAACTGGCACTGCTTTTAACTACAGAAAAACATACATTAGCTGAATATGGTGCACAGAAAACAATACAACTGTTTGCAACTGGTAGGGCTAAATAAGATAGTCTACCATACAACTTTTTAAACTTTATTTCGATGCTTAAATATTGAGTTTTAGATTTATTATTGATATAACTTTTCTTAATATAATATAATTAATATATTTACATTTTTTATATGTTTCACAATTTTATATAATTGTATTACCGCATTATATGTATTGATACCTATACATATTTTTAGGATTAACTGAAATATGATAATTATAGAAGTAAATTGTGAAATAAAGTGTTATTATTTTAAACATAAACTGTTAAAACCATTTGTTGGTAAATTCAGATTCATCCAGATGTAGCAACAGCACTGGCAATTCCACGTCCAGTCAGGTGATTTCTCTACACATCAAGGGGACAAAAAAAATGAAAAATTGAGTAATCATAGGAGAAAAAGGAACTGACAAAGGAGTGTCAAGCTCGGGTGAGGTGTGAACAGGCCGGTGGATCATTAGTGCGGTAAATATGATGAATTAATCGTTGGGCGAGGATGCCGTGGCAGTGGCCAGCCTGTCAGCTGTTACCATCCATAATTGCAGCTTTACTAATGGATCCTCTAAGCCCGCTTTGTCCTAACCTTCAGTCTGTTATTACCATCAGACTTCCAGACAGGTAAAGGATACTGACTGCTAGGTGTTCCTCGTGGATGACTCTATCCTGACTGAGGTTCCTCTCGTACAGTGGTCAAGTTGTTATACATTTATGTAGTTTGTAACTACATATAATGTTCTTATTACTCTTTGCACATTGTAGTGTTACATCAGGAAACAGCGGAATGTTACTAAGCTAGGCTGAAGCCGCCACACATATTTCATTGATATAATGTATTACCTAAGCAATGAACAATAAACCTCTTTATAATACATTATGTGTAATTTATAATATAATCTGCATTTTCAAATTCTATATTACATATAATCATTGTATTTATAGATTGAAACAGATAAATTCGTACCAATTTATTGATGACGACCCAATGAAAGGGCCGCCGATAGGAATTAGGGGTACATGCTTGTTGGAGGGCCCCAATCTCAAAATGTTCATTAACTAAAATACAATTTTTCAAACAGGCGTTTAGTTACGATTGTGGAAGTTCACACTAATTAACATTACGAGAGTTAAAATATATGTATAAATAGGTAAAAAAAAACACGCTTCTTGGTATTATTAAACAACTAAAAATAATAATATTTCTACAATTATTTTTCTCTACTACCATTTTAAATGCAATAAACTGAAATAATTGAAAGCTTACTCACAATATATATATATGCTTCTAATAACTACTACTTTTATTTTCAGTCTTTCTGCCAAAGACATCTATCATGACATAAAAACTAGGCCTGGAGCATTTGGACCAGTGCCCCTCTAACAGCGGCCCTGCTCACAATGTCATTTGGACCAGTGCCCCTCTAACAGCGGCCCTGCTCACAATGTCATTTGGGCCAGTGCCCCTCTAACAGCGGCCCTGCTCACAATGTCATTTGGACCAGTGCCCCTCTAACAGCGGCCCTGCTCACAATGTCATTTGGACCAGTGCCCCTCTAACAGCGGCCCTGCTCACAATGTCATTTGACCAGTGCCCCTCTAAACGCGGCCCTGCTCACAATGTCATTTGGACCAGTGCCCCTCTAACAGCGGCCCTGCTCACAATGTCGTGCTCCATAATAAAAATCATCCATTGGTTCAACTGATCTCAAATCATCGTAGATTTCATTTTGTTTTTTTATTAGATCTATTTTGGTAAAGCCTAACTTTCCTGCTGCCACTGAAAGAGGTACTACAAGCCACTGTAACGACTATAGACGCAGAAATTATGTGACCCGAGTCGGAAGGTTGTTTGCTAAGAATTACAGATAAATCCAATTCCAAAATGATTTGCCTCGTTTAATATTGAGTTATCACATAAAAATATTATTGTAAGTTTTAATAATGTTTGTCATTGTTAGAATAGAAAAATTACAGGAATTTTAACTAGTTTTCACTGTTTATCACTTGTATTACTCAAAACCCCGTTAATGGATTGCATTTATTATTTTAATACGTGGTTCCTATAAGTTTTATCAATTTCAGAACGTTAACTTTTCAAGAAATGAAAGTTCTTATAAATTTCGTGAAACAACGTTTTCTTGGCTACTAGAGGTCGTTAAATCAACTACTTGGTCACGTTGTAATCCTTATGAAACGTATGGTCACGAATCACGATACACTACTTTTATATGCGTAAGTAAATGAATTGATTTTAAATTGAATTAAATCAATTATAACGTATGCCAATACCACCGTACGTGTTAATCACTTCATTTACTTAATCCTTATCAATTGTAAGATTGTAACAGCAAAGAATCGAAAGACTTTACATAATATTTATACATTATAAATATTACACATTATACAGAAAACTTGGTGACTATCTACAGCAACATAACATTCTAAAATAAGATAATATTCAACCGAATCTAACTTCCCCCCCACATACACACAACATCCAACATACGAACCAAGTGCTTTGAGACTAACGAATGGGTTAACAGACAGGGTAGGTTAGCCACTGCCGTAGCAGACATGGTGATCTGGCGTGGACTTGACGGTGTAGTGTACTTATGTACGATGGAACCGTCGGACCGGAGAACAGCGTCTAGGATTAATGTACAAGAGAGCGTTACGGAAGTTTAATTTCCTAAATCAGATAAGATTGTTTTAAATGTCTGTTTAAACAGCTTTTTTATTTAGTCAAATAAATACAAATGCTTGCATCCAAAGAAAGCATTAATAATTTTTATGTAGAATATGAAATTCATGGGACCCCAAATATTTTCTTAGGTGTTTAGGGACCTGTGTGGTTATTTTGCCTCAGTGTGTTAACCTCATGGCGGCCCCGCCCAATGGGTTACATTCTGTGATACTGTGGTTGTGGTAGATATACGATTAATTATGTATGATGACAACAACCCATTGGGTTACAATCTCTGATACTGAGATTGTGGTAGACATACGATTAATTATATATGATGGTTACAACCCATTGGGTTACACTCTGTGATACTGTGATTGTGGTTGATATACGATTAAATATGTATGATGGCGACAACCCATTGGGTTACACTCTGTGATACTGTGGATGTGGTAGATATACGATTAATTATGTATGATGGTTACAACCCATTGGGTTACACTCTATGATATTGTGATTGTGGTAGATATACGATTAATTATGTGTGATGACGTCAACCCAATGGATTACACTCTGTGATACTGAGGTTGTGGTTAATATATGATTAATTATTTATGATTACCGCAGCTTATTGCGTCGTGATACTTTGGCTGCGGTTAGTATAAGATTAATTATGTATGATGACGACAACCCATTCCACTCTTTGATACCATTGTTTTGGTTAATATACAATCAATTATGTATGATGACGGTAACCCATTCCACTCTTTGATACCATTGTTTTGGTTAATATACAATCAATTATGTATGATGACGGCAACCCATTCCACTCTTTGATACCATTGTTTTGGTTAATATACAATCAATTATGTATGATGACGGCAACCCATTCCACTCTTTGATACAATTGTTTTGGTTAATATACAGTTAATTAAGTATGATGACGACAACTCATCGGATTACACTCTGTAACACTGTGGCTAGTGTGGCTGTGGTTAGTATATATTAATGATGACGATCAGTAAGTTACTCTCTGTGATACTGTGGTTGTGGTTAATATACGGTTAATTATGTATGCTGTCAACAACCCATTGGGTTACACTCTGTTATACTATGGCTAGTGTGGCTGTGGTTAGTATACGATTAATGATGACGATCCAGTGGGTTACTCTCTGTGCGTATTCTGTATCATTTAACAAAGATTAATTGGGTAGATATTTTCATAAACTAATTTAAATAAATTATAAAACACGGAAATGAAATGTTCACCCGTTGCAATTTCTTCTTGTTTAGGTTTAGAAGAATTTAATTTTTTGTATTCATTAAGTATTTTTTTATTTTTGCATTTAGTTGTTACCTATGATTTTTGTTACCTTTGAAATAAGAGTTGTTCCAGGTCATTATTTACTTGGTTTCGAATAGAGTTGACAAATACACAAAGGCTTTTAGAGTGTAATAATTGGTGAAGGATTTCCCAGTAGCGTAGTCCTAGAGTTACGCGAGTGAAGAGATCTTTGATTATAATAGTCTCTCGGCAGTCGGCTAGCCACTCCTCTCAATATTTGCTGTGTTGTGAGTTTGTGCCATCTGTAATTCAATGTTTGTTTGTTTATGTAGCCATTCCTTTCCGTCGTCCCAAGTTGTTTCGTATCGCTCGTCATTTTAGTTATTAGACTTCACGACTCGGTTTAATTCATTGTAGACTGAAGTAATATGCTTACCAGCTCCAGGTGAGGAGGTGGTCCATGCCACTCAGGTGGTCCTGAGAGTCAGCAGTGGATCTTCAGGCTGGTCTTCTGTCGTCTCATTGGCCGAGTAGAGGCCGTCACTCTATTCCCCCTTCGTCACTGCGTACTCAGTTCCAAACCAGGTGACATCATTTCTTGTATTACGGCCGCTCCCGGCTCTTTTCTTCGTCGGTTAGAGCATTTACAGAATTCCGTGCTTACGAATTCCGACGGGTTTTGGAACATTTATGTTGTGAAGGGGAACTTTTAAACTTAAGCGGGGACTTTTGAAGAAAGGTTTCTAGTTGAAATTATTTTTTTCTTTCCACTATTATCGGGCCTTGCCCACATCCCTATTTTTATATTTATATTTATTTATTTTACAGTGAGTAAAAAGGGTGTTGGTGGCTTCTCCCTCTGGCCCGCAGAGAAGGCAAAGCGGTCGGCCCAGCAGTGGCTAAACTGCCTAATACCAAAAAATGGATTGTACTTTGTTCGCAGCAAAAATTGCGAGAAAAAAATTACAAAGTGTATTAAAAAGTTTAACTAAGAGCAAAAGAACTATTATAACTTACACAACAAGGTCTTACATTACGAGTCCTAAAAGAAAACATCTAGTGCCTGAAAATGTCAGAAAATTACTTCTAGGTTTAGCCTATATAAATAAAAAAACTATGAAATTCATGTTATAAGAAAAACAATAGTGGTACAAGTTTAATAAAATACACAAAAGCATTATAAATTTACAATTATAAATTTAACTAAGTTGATACAAATGTTTCTAATTCACTAACGGAAAACAGCTTCGAAAAAATTACTTGAATTCTCAACAACAAAGATTAAAGCATCGTTAAAGACAAAACCTCCTTTTTTAAATTAATTACCAGAACAACAAAATGTAACCATGGTTAAGTGTTCATACCGGTAGCCATTGCAGATGACGGTGGAATGAATTACGAATCGTCAGCCGAAATAGCAGAATGAAAAACAAAGACCACAAACAACGTACAAGAATAATACACACAACAAAATAGGCACAGAAATTAAGCGTCCAAGAGCGAACGCATTGTGTGCCACGGCACATCCATTGTGCGTTTTTGAGTCATTGTGATATTTTCTCTACATGTCAAATAAGATGCCGAACTTAACAACTCATAGTCACAGTCATTCGTACAGCTACTTTTGTTGGCGAGACAAGTGCCATCATCTCCACCGTACATCAATCCATCTTGAACGACGTCGTAACTCAACGTATAACTGCCATAAAGCTGATTGCCCTCTATCGCCACAGAATGGTCAGTTATTGAGGCTAAAGTCGATAGTTATTGGCTCTGCCCTTAATGCTACGTTGCGATAGTGCTATTTACCACTATGGGGGTTCTTCGTAAAGCTATTGTACTGTTTACTCTTCTATTTTCCCATCGTAAATAACTCATCTATACCTTTTGTCATTTTTGTACATAAATTAGAAGTATAATAACACATTCGTTTTCTTTCAGTAATGTTCCTCCACTAACTCATTCGCGCATAACTTTGCAATTTATCTATAAAAATAATCCTGAAATTTGGATATAAAAAACATATTAATTTCCTTGGACTATTTAAACCAGCTCTAAATTAGGTCTATTGCCATGTGACAGTGTAGCTGATTCCACACTTGAAATATCGTACCACAATCCCCCAGGTCCTACCCTTGAAGATGAAGGGACAGCGGCTTTGTGATAAACAACCTACTGTCACGGATGAACGTGACTCGAGCATTTGAGGTAAGGTTATCAGCTGATTCCTTATTCCAGAAACATTGCTCGCGCAGGTGTACCAACTGTCCCCCAAAGAACATTTAAAGCAGTCTCAAGCCTACTCAAGCTTTCTTGTCACGTTCAGCGTTCTGTCTTAGATTGGCAAGCGGGAAAACAAATTTTACCTGGCAAATTGCATGGTTATGTTAACTTATTTCAGCCCCTTTCTTTTTATTAGTCAATGAAACAAATCCTCAAGACGTATCGAGAAGTGAAAGTTAGGTTTAACATGTTTAAATTCATGCATTAACTATAAAATAAGTGTAATTGGATCTGTCTCAGAATGCTACTAAAATGATCAAACTAACAACAACAAAGACTTTAATTTGAATATTTGTTAAAATGATAAAATATCCAATAAATTATCAAATATCTTGTATTTTATATTTGGGTGTATATTAATTACTAAATTTTATATTCAGACACTTAGTTTCAACCCCATTTGCTGATAATCTAGGCGATTGATTAAAATCGTAAGAGGTTAAACTTAGTGATGCCCAAAACAGTACTATTTATAACAAATGTTAAATTAAATAATTGTTTCACGTTTTAGGTAATATAAATGGCTGTTCACGTAGTATCATCAGATCCTACGTATGGGTGGTAAGTTGGCAAGTGTGTGGTTACGTGTATGCAAGTTGGTATGTATCTTGGTACGAGTGTGGGTGGCAATTCGGCGTGTATATGGGTGGCAAAGTGGCATGTGTCTGAGTACGTCTACGTGTGGCAAAGTGGCATGTGTCTGGGTACGTTTACGTGTGGCAAGTTGGTATGTGTATCATTAATATAGACATTTTATGCAAGCAATTCACCTTACACAATTGAATTAGGTCAATAATAATGAAATTCAGGTAAATAGTTTTCTGGATACGTTCATAATTTGTTTCATGTCACTTTTTATGTTTTGTCTCAAATGAAAATGTTTAATTTTCTTATGAAATCACACAGATGTTTTGTGGATTGCAACCGTCTGACTTGTACTTGAGACGAGTTCACTGTGGGACCGGATGCCTCCCAGAGTAAGTCACGGATCTCTAAACACAGTAATCCAGGCAATTTAATTAGGCGCATACCGTAAGATACAGACCGGCTAATGGAGCTGGGCTGTAGACGGGTCGCTCCGTCAAAGAACTAAAGTCGAACACAATTGTTGGGTTGCTGATGATATTTATCTTTGTGTTGATAGAGTATGAAGAAAGTTCTACATGTTATAATACTGACGATGAGCGAATACTCCGTTTAGTTAGGCCCAAAAACAAAAACCGTCTCAATTGCAACGTTTTTATTTATTTATTTTTTGACACTGCTGGCAACAAATCAAATCAAACTTTCAGTGTTACAGCAATCGACACAATTGATACTACATAATTAATTACTCAATAATGCATCAAATGTTAAGAATCTTTGTGACCCACAGATGTTTCCGAAATGGTATTTATAATGTGTGTTTACATATACATCACATATATTTGTTAGTTTAGTATTTTATTATATTTGTGACACATTCGTCCCATTAGTCATAGACAGTCTAAAGATTACCAGTTTTTCCTTTTAGAAGTTCCAATAATCTTATTAATAGATGACCATAGTCCGTTACAGTGTTCTTCGTCTTAAATTGACCGCAGTTGATCAAAAACCACATTTAATTATATCACCTGATAAATATATCTTGAACAGAATAACTTGTTTTTGACAATAATGCGGGGCCATATCAATTACTCGCTTATCTCTGGTTGAAGTTCCCTGCTCAACTTCTTGCTTGTCTTTTAAAAACCCTGATTGTGGCCGTATGATGTAATGTCTCTGTTAGTCCACCACACTTCCAATCTTAATTTCTTCCTTGATAGAAGGCAATCTCCAAGGCCACAAAAAGGCTCTGGGCCCACAAGCGGGTCGATGCCCCTTCCTTGCAAGTCATCTGCCTTCTCTTCCCTTCAACACCAATGTGTCCCGGCACCCATTGAAGTGCACCTTGTTTCTTCTCCCTAGCAAGTTAAGTCTCTGCCCGGGATCCCAAACCATCCCCGACCATAATAGGAGAACTCGTGCTTGGATGGCTGCCTACTGTCCGACATAAAGCAAACATCTTGCCCCTATATTTCCCTTTTCCAGATTGATTCTAATGCATGTATCAAAGGCGGAATTTCCGCCTGAAATACATAGGGAACTCCCCCATCGCCTCCGAAAAATTTTGGGCCTGGCCCAAACACACGGAAGGTCCCCCCCCTCAGTCTTAGAAACCCTCTGTAAACCACATAAGTGGCTGCTGGGCATTGGGATGCTTTCTCCACTCCATCCCCCTTTTGTGCTCAGTTCCCTTTGAAACGATCGTTCAAAATCAAACTTCCTGACTATAGAGTCCCTCGGAAAATCCCAGAAATCCCGAGGAGTTCCGAAGTTCATATTTTGCCTGGTAATGATCCTGTTTATTCTCACCTCAGACACCCTCGCCACCTCCTCAACGTGAAGATGCAAGTGAAGTTGCTGATGATATTTATCTTTGTGTTGATAGAGTATGAAGAAAGTTCTGCAGGTTATAATACTGACGATGAGCGAATACTCCGTTTAGTTAGGCCCAAAAACAAAAACCGTCTCAATTGCAACGTTTTTATTTATTTATTTTTTGACACTGCTGGCAACAAATCAAATCAAACTTTCTGTGTTACAGCAATTACACAACTTGATACTACATAATTACACAATAGATGCATACAAATGTTTAAGAATCTTTTGAGCCACAGACTGTTACGGAAATTTATTTATAAATGTGTGTTTACAAATATACCTCAGCATATATTTGTTAGTTTTAGTATTTTATTATATTTGTGACACATTCAGTCCATGTAGTTCATAGACATGTCATAAAATTACCAGTTTTTCCTTTTAGAAAGTTCCAATAATCTTTATTAATAGATGACCAATAGTCGTTACAGTGTTTCTTCGTCTTAAATTGACGCATGTTGATCAAAAACCAACATTTAATTATATCAACCTGAGTAAATATATCTTGAACAGAATAACTTGTTTTCTACAATACTGTCGTGGGCTATGTCAATTTTTTTTTAAACTGCGCCCCTGTCTCTGCGTGGTGAGGTGTGGCTGCTCACCTCCGGTTGCTGGGCTAATCTAGAAGACCCTAGATTGTGTGAGTATTTTCTAGTATGATGATTAATGGGCTTCTGGTTAGTTCCAGACCACACTTCCGGAATCTTACTGGTTGCAGTGATGCCTTATAAAAAGGTACTCTTCGGTCGAATCAGTGTTCAGTATTGAGTGGAAGCTAACATGATTAAAATTATAAGTACTAAACAGTGACAGTTCAGGAAAATTATTGAGGAAACAAACCAGTGGGTATTAAGTGACATAGTGACATGAAAAGCTGCAAATAAGAATGGTTTAATTTCAAGTATTAAAATAGTAGTTTATATATTTAACTATCTCGTGTTGTGTCGTTTAGTTTGTGTGTTGGTAGCCACCTTTGGACCGTAACACACTACTGGAATACAGGTCGCAACAATGGCAACTCTATCTGCCATCATACTGTATGTTAACTCTTTGCTAGTATCCATTAAATATTAAAATGTAGGTAGGAAAACATAAAAATAATAATGATTTCTTATTGTCCTTCAAATCCTCATTGGAACCGGTCATGACCTTAATGAAATCGTTGTTATAATTGGGACCGTTTTAGTCTTGGATATGGACTGTAAATAAACAAATGTTTTATTTATTTTTTTTTTTTTTACAAATTATTTTGTATATATAATGCTGCTATGTTACATCTACGAAAGTGCATGATCCTTTCTTACCTGCCCTAACTTCACAATAAGACTGTTTATGCATTCTGATTGTTCTCCTATTTTATAACAAGACTATAATCTCCAGTAGTCTTACCTTTTGCACTGCCCCAAACATTCGATGACATTTCTATGTAAAAATCATTCCTGATTTACTCTAATCCTTGCGTTTGCTATACACAGGCTGTAACCGATCAAAATGGAAAGGAAACCTGTAGGAGCCCTTCCGAGAGAAGAAGTGTTGCAATAATAGAGATGCTAAAATAATTAATTCAATTCTACTCACTTTAAAGCAGTGCTGTAACCCAGCTACATGGGGACAACGTGTTTGGGAGATTGTAGACATAGGTTGGATGCTCGGTCCTCTTAATACCGGCATGGCGTCCGCTTGATGGTTGCTATCGGCGTGGACACTACTAGAGAAGTCTGGGGTGTCCATGTTGGGTGGTAATCATTGTGCGGATGTTGTGTGGGGGAGATAACTGAGTATCAGGCTTGTCAATTAGCTGAAAATCAGGCCAGCACTACGTGGTTCGGATTCCACGTAAAGCAGTAGGTCCCTTAGCTGCCCTGGCTGTTGGGCTATTAATAAATTGCCCTTTCTGAGGAACAGTTGAACTCAGATAGTAACCAGACTACACTCATCCACACTCATCCTACACTCATATAACTATTCATATTCGCCTAAAAATACCAACAACGTTGTGTCGGCATCTCATATGTAATAATAATAATATCATTAAATGTATCCCCTAGCAAATTCTACCATTTCCAGTATAACATTTGGTTTATGGACAAAGGTTGATACAAAAATGAGTATTACGAGGTATGGATAATTTCGTAATTGTAAAGTTCGTAGTTATTCCATCCATACCTATAGGTAAAACTTTCAGTTGTAATAAAGTAACGTTTAAAGCGTTCTGCCCAAAGAAAATTAGATGGATGAACACTTATAATTCATTAACAGTATATATATCGTATGGTTTTTTGTTAGCTACCATTATTTCTTATTCTATTTATGCTGGCTAATCCCTCCGTAAAACAGCGAAAGAGACACTCTAAAACTATGTGATCCATTGTTTGGATAGTCTCCCCGTGATCACATGACTAATCTACTGTCAATCCCCATTTGTATTTCCACTAGTTACATCTGCCCACTCCAGTTTGGAACCGATTAAATAATGTCCACTCCCTATGAGGGAGGTTCATCTCACCTACAGGTATTGACGGATTGTTAATAAGGAACTTATTTCGTCTATCAAAACTGTTCCACGCTATGGCCCAATTAGTATTGGGCGAGAAATTTGATCTGCTCAACTGAAAAGCAGTACGTAGAGGTGGGTTTCGAGATTTTAAGCGACCGTGCTGACGTGAGAGATCCTGGTAATGGGGAGGTGCGGGGCATTCAAGATCTTATTGAATTTATACGTAGTTCCTCCTGACGTCTTATTTCTCGAGCAAAGCCGTAACCAGTGGAGGGGGGGGTCCGGGGGTCAGAACCCCCCCCTCGAGATTTCAGGAAAAACGTAACGTCTTGTTAGATACAAACAAATCATATAAAGCGAAAGAAATGTGCAATATATTTGGTTTCCTGATTGTATTTAGAGAGAAATTCTCACTAGTTTCCTGTAGTGAAGGTTTGTGAAAGTGAATATTAATACTACACGCAGGTGTGGTGCACGGCGCGTCTCGCCAGGCGGTTACTCACGGGAGAGCGACAGTGGAGCGCCTGGCAAAAACTAATAAAACTGTCAGCCAAGAAATAGCACAACTGCGACAGTGGAGCGCCTGACCTTGAGGCGCTCCACTGTCGTACCCTCGCGGGTCCAATGTGACAAGGGTTTTGACAAGGGTTCAAAAACTACGGGGTCTTGATATATATAGTGAGAGTGTTTTTAACTTGAAAGCAATAGACATATATTTATTAAAATAAGCATACATGTTACAGTATTTACATAAGATCCGGGTTTGTTAACAAATTTTACACTTCAAATTACATTAGAAATAAAAAACCTTCAGGTATTGAAATTGTTAATATAAGCTACATTGAAATAAGCTGTTATAGTCCGATTCATTGACACGCTTTTAAGTAATAGAAAATGTTATTGTATAAGACATAAAATCGTGGATTGGTTGGCGTTTGACGTATTCCTAAGTAACTATTTTTCGTGGTCCTTTCTATTAAATCAAGGCTAAGCAGGTTGAACCGTCAATAATGTAATCATTTGAACAATAGCCATTAAATAATTCAAATCATTTAAACAAAGTAATAAGTTGATAGTACATCTGTTTGCGGTATATATTTTCAGTTTTGTAATAAAACGAGATAATTACCTTTAACATATACTGTTCTATAACATTTATGTAAATAGAATCAGTCATCATTGAGACACATCCAATACATTATTTTCATACCAACCAACAAGTAGATGACAATCAAATATTTAAAATCTTTGAAGTCTTTAGATAGCGTAAATTATCAAAAGACGTTTATTAGCGAGTGATAATTCAATGTGCATAGCATCAAAATCAAATTAAATTATAAAATATCTTATATATAGTCTTTCCAGTCTCAGAACATTTTGACACCTACACAATAAATTCTTGATTTAATTAGATAAAACTGATAACTTAGTTATTTATCTTCTTTCAAATGTAAAACTCTTTTTTTTAATTTTTAAAACAGTTACACCTTATGCTATATCAGTTATATTATTATATATTGGAAACAAGTTTATTTAATTTGATTTTTGTTCAATAATGCCTACCTTGTAGGCGAAATACCTCAAGCAAATAACACATTTATTTGAAAATTCTGATAATGTACAGTATAGTCAATTAAAGTCTTTATTTTTTAATTGTATAAAGATTTTATATTTTGTTTGTTTTAGAATATTGTAGCTTACAGATTGAATTAAATAGTGTTTGAGTTTAAGTATTGTTTGTTATGATTTAGATTGTAATAAATATTAAGTAAAAGTAAAATAGAATTTTTTTGTTTGAATTTCCATATTTTGTTATTTTAGAATATTGTAGTCTACAGATTGAGTGTAAATAGTATTTTTTGTTTGAGTGTAAGTATTTTTTTTAAATTTTAAGTTTTAAATATTAGTAAGTGTAACCCAAACTATTTAGTTTATATTTAAATGTATATTTATTATTTTAGAATGTTAAGTGTTAAAACTAAGAAATACATATTTGTTATTTATAAGCCTATTTGTAGTTATTTACCTTTTTTTGTAACTTCAATTTCTTTGAAACAACTTGCCCAGTAATAAAACTAATATAATTTTAAAAACCCACTGCTTGGCATTTACGAATTTGTATAAACTATGGTTAATATTTTATAATTAATACTCATTGGTTAAAGGGGCAAGGCATAATCAAATGAAGAGTGTGTACGTGTTCCTTTTACATAAAACTAAAAAGTATAAAGTTTATAGTTTTTTTTAAAGATGACTATAAACACATCATTATTTTAGTCCTCGGGAGTTGATGTGGTAAACACGATGTGGCCCACCTCCGAAGACCAAGGTAGATACTGTGCATGAACAAGGGTAGATGTTTTCTGTCTGTACGATTGTAAACTTGTTTTAAAACAAGTCTGCAATAGTTTAACCACTATTGCAAGTTTAATTCAAATAAAATGAAATATGATTAAGAAACGTGATTAATAGTTTTGATTGGTCTTTTAGGATAACCCCTACAGAATCAATGTAACACTTACTCCTACAAAATATACAGTGCACTTAACAAAGTCAGTATGATAGCCGTTGTGATATTAGATTGGTAGGTATTTAGAAGGCCCCGCGAGCTGAGCTTGATAGCAGGTAGGAAGCAGGTAGAGTGCCGAGGACAGGTAGTTTTAGGTGCGACACAGGAGCGCCTCCCCACCCCTTTTCGGAGGCGCTCCTGAGTCGCACCCCTAGCGAAAATTATTTATGACAACCCCTTAGCCAGGTAAGAGGCGCTCCTGTGTCGCGGATTCGTTACTCACAGGGCGGTATCCGCCGTCACGGCAAATATCCAACTGCCCCTCAAACAATTTTTAATAAAGAACGTCAAAACTCTCAAAACTGCCGCTACCGCCGGTATGACTCATGAACCTTCCTTCGGCTAGTTTGTTGTTCCTCAGAGAATTATGGTTTTCAGGCAGTGTTATATAGACCATTTTGTTTAAGGATTTAATGATTTATTTTGAGTTTATATTAGTAATTAGTGTAGGCCTACTATGAATACATAATACATCTTAATAATACAGATTTATCGATGACACGAAATTAGAAGAAAAAATTTGCTTCATGGGGTAGATGAAATTTAATAAGGAAGGAGAATTTCGTCTACTCAACCTTTGTTTGTAACATATTTATTAGTTTTTATTTTCATTTATATAAATATATTTTCGAATGAACCATCAAAATATTGTCAACATAATCTTTGTCTAAATAATCTTCGACATTTTAAAGTGTTTTATTAATCATGATAACATGCCTAACTTTCTCCCAAATACTATAGAATTATGCCAGTGTATGCTATAAAAAGTGTTAATTTTATAGTTACAGTTTATAAAATATTGCCAATAAATATATATCTATAGATAGATGTGTTAAGGAGAGGCCATCCTCCTTCTTAACCTTACCATTGATTATATAAACCTACAATAGATAAACCAGCTAATAGGAATATTTGTAGCAGTAATTTTGTTAGTGTGACCCGCAACCACAGCTGGTTTAAACTGCACTACATTTACATGGGACTATACTAGCGCTCCACAACGGACCACAAAACAGCTGATATTTTGAGACTCAACATTTTAACATTAGATGGGAAATCTATTTGTGTATAAAATCAATGTCCTTACTCTGTTTATTCCTTATAGAAAGTTGATCTGTGCGAGTAAGGGGGTGTGAACCATTACAGTAGAAGGTGAATATTACTGATAAAATCTTCCAGTCTAGGCCGGAATCGAACCAGCGCTATCTCTAACCCAAGCTCAATCGCCTTAGACGGCTCGGCCCGAAGAGGTGGTCAATCAGTATTATTCATTGATATTACTGAGAAATATTTTAATAATTTGAAAATGTAATGATTAATTTAATTAACAATGTTGTAATACACTATTATTGATTGTGACTTCCATTGTTGCACTCTGGGTCCGTTCTAAACTGTACAGTGTCACACAAAACCCGTTGTAAATTCTTTGTTTCTTCTTTTATTTTCAAAAACAAGGTATTTTTTTAATGCCTAGTACAATTACTAACAATTACCTATCATGAAATTTTGTCGTAAAACCATTTATTTTCATATAATTTGAGTTTAACCATTTTAAATAGTAAAAAACATAAACAAACTGATAGACTGTAAACGGAATGAGATAGACTATTGGTTGCATACAAATTTTGCTTCATTTCAGAGAGTTTTGTTACACCCTGTATAATATATAGAGGGAATGTGTATAAGTCAATGTAACTCTTCTCTGTATCCTGTTAATTGCTAAACTCTTTGACTTTTTTTATTATACATCATCTTTTGTGAATCCCTCTGGTCTGAGGAAGGTGAGCGTGGTTCACCTAAATCGACCACCATAGTAGTTTTGCATTTTGTACTTGGATTGTAATATATTTGTGCATTTTGTGCTTATATTGAAATAAATGTTGTATTGTATGACGTTTTACTTGTACTGTATATCCTTTTACTATTTATAAACGCACGTGCTCGCACATTTTTCTCTACAGGTATACAATAATGTTAACTAATCAAACCCCCCTCGAATTTTTTTCTGGCTACGGCCTTGTCTGGAGGAGCTATATTGCACAGCACCGGGAGCCAAGGTAGTGGAGTTGCCATGAGAGTACCACTAATAGCTCTTATGGCTCTATTAAGTTGGACATCAATCGCTTTTGTGGGTGCGCTATTTAGCCATATAGGAGCACTGTATTCAGCAGCTGAATAAACCAGTGACAAAGAAGTAGACGCAGGACGTTGTGTCTTCTTATTTAATATTGTCACGGACGCGCTCATTACGAAAGCGCCGCCGCTCCTCCCTTCTAGAAGACCCACATAGTGCCATAATTTCTAGTCATAGTTAGAATCTTTCCTAATCTTAAAGATCCAACTAAAGATAATTTTAAAGACACATCTAGATCACACTTAGAGAACCATCTCGACCAAACTGCTAGAAATGTCCAAATTGCCAATTAGACAGTGGCAGTGTAAGTCTTCAGCCTGCAGTGAAAGTGACAGTCAAGTGATAAGTGCTTAACAATAACAGTTCATGAGGAGTGCCAGATATTGTTCCAACATATAAACGTGTGTTTAAATGGCATTAATTACACTTAGTAAATAATTGTGGTTTAATTTTAAGTATTTAAATAGTGTTTGTTTAGTAATTAATTTATAGTATTAAATATCAGATAGCTTTTAATTTGGTTAATTAATTATTTTAAATAAAATTAGAAGTTTGTAGCCAACGACTGGGATCACTTTTTTATTTAGGACCATGTTTGACCTTCAAAATATCTTAAATAGCTAATTTATTTTTTTTAACTCAAAAATTGTTTATTTTCAAATCGGAACATTCAAGAAAGAATGTTTAACTAACAAGAATTCACATTTACACAAACTTTTAAACAAATTAAGAACGAGAAAAGTGTCTCATCTCTAAAAAGTAGTATTTAGTTATCTAATCATCCAGGCCAATTTGAAATGTAGTTAAATTTTGCTCTTTAACTCGGAAGGCTAGAGACGGTTGTAAGTACAGTGTGATGAGCGACATTAGTACAAACCAGACTGAACACTGCTTCCTGACAATGTACAACAGAGGACAAAGTAGTGGTGTAAACTGTCCGAGCCTCCCTGGAGTTCAAGGTGACGTCCAGCGGCACGTACTGCTGCGGTCAAACCGCTCCGATTTTGACCGGACCGACCAACTTGTTCCCTCCCACTAACAGACGTGCCCTGGACAAGTGTTTTGTCTGTGGAGCGGAAAACACCTCCGGCTCCTAGGGATTCTGTTCTAACCACAAGTTATACATAAAAACAATCTTTGGATCGCATCTCAACCGATGCTGGGAAGAAGAACTTTGTAGCTTCACATTATGAATCTAGGCAATCATAATTCATTTTTACCTAAAAAATATTCATACTATTTCAGATAATAGTTTTCATAATTGACTTATATAAAGATAAACAACTCAAAACAAAATAGTTTTCATAATTGACTTTTATAAGGATAAACAACTCAGAACAATATAATTTTCCGATAGCATTCCCAAAAACAAATTGGAGTTCAAATTGTTGTGAATTCAGTTAAATAAACATTATCATAGTCGGTATTGTTTATACAATATGTCATTGTAAGCACGATGAAGTTCCCCTTCATAGTCAGTATTGTTTATACAATATGTCATTGTAAGCACGATGAAGTTCCCCTTCATAGTCGGTATTGTTTATACAATATGTCATTGTAAGCACGATGAAGTTCCCCTTCATAGTCGGTATTGTTTATACAATATGTCATTGTAAGCACGATGAAATTCCCCTTCATAGTCAGTATTGTTTATACAATATGTCATTGTAAGCACGATGAAGTTCCCCTTCATAGTCGGTATTGTTTATACAATATGTCATTGTAAGCACGATGAAGTTCCCCTTCTCATTACCCTACTCGTATAGATTACGTTATTGTTTGTTTTTGCTATAAATACCATTAAATGCTATCAATTATCTTGGTAGGGATAAAACCGAAGTTAAAACGGGGAAATCATCCATTCTTGATTTCTCAAACCGATTTCATAAATAACAGACCCATCTTATCACTTTTGTGTTTACATACCAAATTGTCTATTGGGGAAAACACGTACTTGAAAATTGAGTTACTGTACGGTGGGTTTTCCTCAACAGGTAGCAACTTTACTCTATAATAGAACATTCTCAGCTGTCAACTATCATACGGCAGTTGATATTGTCACTATTAGCTTCCAGGGAAAAATTGTTGTTTACATATTTTTTTATGTCATAAACAAGTCATAAACAATTAGGTTTTAATTTATATTTATAGTTGTTTAATTTATAGATGAAATCACTAGCAATCAAGTAAGGAAATTAATTACACAAATGACTTGCTGTCTACAAAAACAGTTTAGAGAGGATGGAATAATGATTTAAAATAAGTAAATGTGTACTGCCTGGTACTAATGTAGTAGAACAGTCGTACACTTGAGGATTGAATAGGCTTTTCTAAATGTAATTAAGAATTATAGGGTTTTATAATAAAAATCTGTTTTGAACTATTTCAGGTTAGATTAGTACTACTGTAAACTAAGTAGTCTATTCAATTGCTAACTTATTGAGGGGTGCTTCTCGTCAGCTTCCTGTGAAGTCGCTCGGGCAATGATGATACATTTACAAGAGCTGCTTCAGGGTCTCTTCGTCATAAACTTGCTAGTTATGATATTAACATCGTTTGAAAGGACTGTAAGAATTACCTTTTTTTTAATTCGTGATGAAATTTTAAACTGGAAGGCTTTAGTATATAAGTTTATGATTTATAGGAAAATACATACTATTGAAATTTTAAACTACCAGTACATTTTACACTCATTCAAAAGATGTAAAAATTATAATTTTGTTGACAAATAGTTAAGTTACAGTTATGTACCACATGTAACATTCCTCTTGTGGGATATAAATCATATTGGAATTTGAATAACCCTTTTTAATAATAAAAATTAATCGTGAGTGTAAGTGACGATCCAGCTGATCACAGTTAGAATGGTAAGTTTCTCTTCCATACACACACCTTGGTAACAGTGTTCAACCCCCCCCCCCCCATAGTGATTGTCACGATCCAGCTGATCACAGTTAGAATGGTAAGTTTCTCTCCCGTACACACACCGTAAAAACAGTGTTCAGCCCCCCCCCCCATCGTGGGTGCAAGTGACGATTCAGCTGATCACAGTTAGAATGGTAAGTTTCTCTCCCATACACACACCGTGGCTACAGTGTTCAACCCCCCATCGTGAGTGTAAGTGTCGATCCAGCTGATCACAGTTAGAATGGTAAGTTTCTCTCCCGTACACACACCTTGGAAACAGTGTTCAGCCCCCCCCCCCTCGTGATTGTGACGATCCAGCTGATCACAGTTAGAATGGTAAGTTTCTCTCCCGTACACACCGTGGCAACAGTGTTCAACTCCCATCGTGAGTGTAAGTGACGATTCAGCTGATCACAGTTAGAATGGTAAGTTTCTCTCCTGTATACACACAGTGGCAACAGAGTTCAACCCCCCCCCCCCCCCATTGTGAGTGTAAGTGACGATCCAGCTGATCACAGTTAGAATGGTAAGTTTCTCTCCCGTATACACACAGTGGCAACAGTTTTCAACCCCCCCCCCCCCCCAATCATGAGTGTAAGTGACGATCCAGCTGATCACAGTTAGAATGGTAAGTTTCTCTCCCGTACACACACCTTGGCAACAGTGTTCAACCCCCCATCGTGAGTGTAAGTGACGATCCAGCTGATCACAGTTAGAATGGTAAGTTTCTCTCCCGTACACACACTTTGGCAACAGTGTTCAACCCCCCATCGTGAGTGTAAGTGACGATTCAGATGATCACAGTTAGAATGGTAAGTTTCTCTCCCGTACACACACCGTGGCAACAGTTTTCAACCCCCCCCCAATCGTGAGTGTAAGTGACGATTCAGCTGATCACAGTTAGAATGGTAAGTTTCTCTCCCGTACACACACCTTGGCAACAGTGTTCAACCCCCCCATCGTGAGTGTAAGTGACGATCCAGCTGATAACAGTTAGAATGGTAAGTTTCTCTCCCGTACACACACCGTGGCAACAGTGTTCAACCCCCATCCCCCTCCACATACAAACTATCAAACATGTGTCTATATCGTATATAGTAAGGTATTTACATATAAATAGCCTATAACGAAAATTACTCATACAGATATGTAGCCAATAGTCATTAGTAAAAATATCTATATTCATACTATCACATGAAATGTGTACAAGAATGGTGTCAATGAAACTTAAAATAACTATATATAAGATAGATAACTATATATAAGATAGAGCTAAGTCTAACAACACTTTAATAACACTACTTTTATAAAGTCAAATTACTTTTTTTTTAAACTCTTGTAGTGAACACAATGGTTTAGATTGTAAAAAACCTTTAATTCCTTTTTGAAAATGAATGTGTCATTTATATTTAATATAATAATGGGCAGACTATTATAGAAACTCACCAATACGTACGAGGGTTTCTTTTCAAGGAATTTCAACCTGTGCATCACATGAGAGATTTTATTATTATTCCGCGTTTGATAACTATGGTGTGAGCCCAAAGTAGGAAAATCTGATAAATTTTTTTGATGTGGAGAATCAGCTCAAAGATATATTGACTATAAATTGTCAGAATACCAAGTTTTGGAAAATATTCTCTTTCTGAGTCTGTCCAATTAAGCCCAAATATTATTCTAATTGTTTGTTTTTGCAGATGTAATATTCTATTTAGATTCTCAGAAGGTGTTCCACCATATAATATTTGACCAAAAGAAATGTGCGAATGAATGAGCGAGCAACAAATAGTTTTTAAGATCTCTTTGCTACAAATTTTTGACATTGCCCTCAAAGCAAATAATCCGGATGAAATGTTACTACATACTTTATTTACATGAATGTTCCAACTTAAATTTCTATCTATTTCTAAACCCAACAGCTTTATATTTTCTACTTCTTCCTTACTGTACTGTACTTGCATACATCTCCTGAGAGTTGGCACTTTAGTCACTAGAGTGTAGCACCAATCGTATTATGGCAATTGTTCTGTGTCTAGTTCCCAGCACTCGCAGTTTAAACTTAACCCACTGCAGCACCATACAGTTGCGAATAGCTGATCTGTACCTCACTCAATAATTAGAGTAATATATATATTATATACACACAAATGTTATAGTAGTCGTACTGACTGTGGCCTTGACCAAATAATTGATCAGCTTAAAAAAAGTCATTAAAATCTGAAAAAAATTAAATTATTTCTCCATTAGTCATAAGCAAGGAGGATTTTTTTTTGTTTATAACTGCGTGTAAAATAAAGTCTATATTTTTCTATAAAGAAAATAATCCACAACACGTTCTATGAATAACACAATAGTAATAATTATATTTAAAGGAAAATTATCCCAGAGTCGATTGGTAAATGGCTAAATATGTAACATAAAATAAATGTATGTTATATAAATGGCTAAATATAAATTGCTAAAACAATAATTAATTTAATAATAAATAACTTTTTCTTGTCAACTGAACAAATTACATAGAGCTATTCTTGTTACACGCATACTAATATTATGTATATATCTACTTAGTATGAAATACTTACTAGATATATAGTAAGTCATTCATTCAGTTCTACTCATAAGTAAATCTAACTAATGAGTAGAAAATAAAAATTTAATAATTAGGTTAGCCGTTTATTAATCAAATCTGCACGAGCTGATATTTGATTACAATTTTCTTTAATTTCACATCATTAAATAAAATGTTATCATAAATTTGTAAGCGATTATGGGTGAATTATTTTATTTTTTATGCTTGTTTATTACTCAAGATATTTTTACATGCATATAATCCAGCATTTATTTTTGAGAGATTATGAAAGGATAATGTTAGTTTTAGTTTGAATTTGTCTATCAAGTTGAATGAGTCTGTTTGTGTCAATATAAATGTTTGTTTTCCTTTAACTTTCTTTTGTCTAGCTGAGAATAATATGTTCCCATCTAGATATAATTTATTTATTAATTATATCAAGATAAAGTGTAACACAGCATTATCAATAAATGAAATATTTTCCATCTGTGCATATAATTTACTTAAAATGTATGTCATCTCCATAACAGACGCACAATGAAGAGGAACTTGGGTCGTACTAACGGAATGTACCTGAAGAATAGGCAATGAATCTGTAGTCAAGTCATTGGTTTCGGTCTCATGCCAGTTCTGTAAAGTGCTGCTACCTATGTACTCCCGTCTAAACTAGTCACAACATTACTAGAAGAAGAATCAGGTTGTATCCTTGTTTAAATGACGAAAAAATAAATGAAAATTGCTTTACAAACTATGCAAACAATGTGCTACAAATAGTAGTGTAGCAGTTATCGATGATTTGTTAAAAACTGCGACTTTTCCATTTATTTATTTATTTTTTTTAACATAACGTTAAATTTGCTTATGTTTTGACGTTTACAATTTTAATCAAAATTATAAAGGCAAGAAAAATTGTGATTTTTAAGGGATTTCTTTGACTATTCAGTATCGCGTTAGTAACAGCACTACTATACTACAAGGCTTTACCGTCTCTGTGCCTTGTGCCGATGACTCCTGTGGCTGACAGGTCGCCTTCCTACACGCAGCGCCGACACTCCCACACTCACTACATACAGAAATTTGCACCAAATGGGAGACAATATCATGGGAAATACAACAATTGTTATTATAATGTAATTAGGATAAATTTAGAAGCAAACAATAACCACGTGATTTAAATCTTTTCATTTCAAATATGAAAACGCAAGAATTAATTTTATAGTCTATTTTGTTCATGAATAAACACTTACTGTCAGAAAGTTGTAAAAAACCATTCAAAATTTAGTTTCTTACCCAAAACAGTCTTTTATGCAATAACTCCTTTAGTGATTGTTTTATAAGTTAAATGAAGAATGTCGTATGACGCTCTAGAAACGCTCGCTTCAAGAAATACTGAAGAATTATTTTTAACTGTCTTTTTTCTGTGGGATAAATTACAACGGTTTATGGCCTTCATTTTTATCACTCTACAAGATGTTAGTTTCATTGAGTTGTTAATGAAATGAAGTAACTCATAGTTTTGTTTGTATGGGAAAGATTGGTCTAGTAATCATGTAGAAAATTGCTCGGTAGATGATATAATTTGATGTTAGGAACAAAATAAATACACAACAATATCCGTTATGCTATCTTAAACAGAGTAATTTCAGTTTATAGTGAATGTTTGCAATTCTAAAACAAACACAAGTTCATAAACAAACATATTAACTAGAATGTACATATTTCTAAAGAAGTTGACTTTAACTAACTTATTTCAGTTAATGAGATAATAACAAACAATATTCAATAATTAAAGTGCTATACTGTATTTGTTTGGTTTTCCTCAAAGAAATACAACTTAATATAATTCCATGTTCCTCGTTAAAGTACTAAATTGTTGCAGAATATTGCAATTTTGTTTCTGTATACATATGAAGTGAAGGAATATACAGTATTACAGAAATAGACATACCACATTAATATTAATGTTTGTAATTTTTACAACAGATGCTATGTATGCCTAAGGCAATTAGTATTTTAGTATTATTCATTTTTACGTCGTTAAAGTTAATTATTGTAGCTTAAATAAAAAATGATAAAAAGAAGTTTCCATCATTAAGATTCTGCAGGGGCTGTCAGCCATGTTGGTTTTTATCCTATAAGAACAATGTTATTTTCATACTGGACATACGATGACGCGTATCCAAATTAAACAGTTATTTTTAAACGGATTTTTTCAAAACAAATTGAGTTTTATCAAGAATGAAATTGCGTGCTGGAATTGCTTTGCAAATTCATAGTTAGTTTTATAGAAAAATATATTAAAATATTTGGTTGGAAGTTTTTACTTTCAACTATTTTCCAAACTAGGCGAATGTATTCAAAATATCAAAAGAAAACCCCAATGTGTAATATGATAACTTTTAAAATGATACCTCATACAACTTTTGGCCAATAAATAACGAAACTATATGGATTCGCAAATAACATTGTTCTAGTGGGATTACAACCAAAAATGGGCGACAGCCTCTGCAAACTATTAAATAACCATATCCTTATTTAGAAACGTAAAATGGCACTATTTAATGTGTTAATCGTACGTTTTGTGCTTCCGACAGACTCATTAACTGTTAGCCCAACAGCTTCTGGACCAGTCTCCTCTCCCCCCTGACGGAAGGGGTCGACCGCGCTGTTGTGACGCCATGCTATTGATTGTTTTGGCGGGAATCAGGACAACGAAAAATACCCTGAAATATCACCGAATGGATAAATAATTAATTCGTTCTTCAGCACCATCTTGATTTAGGGCATATTGCTTTAAAGGTTTACGAAATGAACTGGAGTTTGTTTATAATTATATTATAGCAATTATTTTAGACAGTTTTATACGAACAACAAATGTACATCAAATGTCATATGTTCGGAGGGAGATTAGAAGAGTCCATCAAATGTCATATGTTCGGAGGGAGATTAGAAGAGTCCATCAAATGTCATATGTTCAGAGGGAGATTAGAAGAGTCCATAAAATGTCATATGTTCGTAGGGAGATTAGAAGAGTCCATCAAATGTCATATGTTCGGAGGGAGATTAGAAGAGTCCATCACATGTCATATGTTCGGAGGGAGATTAGAAGAGTCCATAAAATGTCATATGGTCGTAGGGAGATCAGAATAGTCCATCGAATGTCATATGTTCGAAGGGAGATTAGAAGAGTCCATCAAATGTCATATGTTCGTAGGGAGATTAGAATAGTCCATCAAATGTCATATGTTTGTAGGGAGATTAGAAGAGTCCATCAAATGTCATATGTTCGGAAGGAGATTAGAAGAGTCCATCAAATGTCATATGTTCGTAGGGAGATTAGAAGAGTCCATCAAATGTAATATTTTTAGGGATATTAAAAACAACCCTCAATTGAGCTGATGGTGGATACCTCACTTACTAAATTAAGTTCATACATAGTGAGATAAAAAATAAATAAAAATGAAGAATTTCAATAATTATGTTTGATTTATTATAATGATTGTTCAGACAAGTTACGTTAAGGAGTAACAATAACTATAGTATGTTGGATTTTTGTTGTAAAATTTCTCTTTAGATATTTACTAGATACTTAAATAATAATACTTTATTTGAAACGTACATAGAGTCTAGTAGGGAAAGAGATATCAATACAATTTATCTGAATAATTCAAACTGTTATCGTCTTAAAATTATTATTAGGTGGTAAACAGGCAATATGTTATCAGGCTTAGTGTCATACTTTTTATAGGTTATTATTGCTATAATTTTTATTATGCCTCTTGTTAGCCTAGTGGTTAGCACGTCTGGTTCATATACAGATGGTCACGGGTTCAAATCCCGGGAGGTCCACTCAACATTTGCTTGATAGGTTTGGACCGTTGTTCTTAACAACATTTAAGTACTGACATTAAAATTTACCTCTAGCGTAGATAGACTAAGAAAACAGGCCTCCAACCAATGCTATGAACCTTGAGAGTAAATTTAAATATTTAGTAGATCAATATTTTTTAAAATAATAATAATACTGGTTAGCAGTAAAGTAACTCTACAGGAAGGAAATAAAATATCATTTGGCTTGTTAGACTAAAATTTTAGAAACCATTTGAAATAGGTCCGACTGAGACATAACTTTAGGTTGGATTCAGGCGGTAGCCCACGCCGTAGACAGGTCAGAAACAACTGTTGACAGCACAGAAACAACTGTTGACAGCAGAGAAACAACTGTTGACAGCACAGAAACAACTGTTGAAAGTACAGAAACAACTGTTGAAAGCACAGAAACAACTGTTGACAGCACAGAAACAACTGTACACAGCACAGGAACAACTGTAGACAGCACAGAAATAACTGTTGACAGCACAGAAACAACTGTAAACAGCACAGAAACAACTGTTGACAGCAGAGAAACAACTGTTGACAGCAGAGAAACAACTGTTGACAGCACAGAAACAACTGTTGAAAGTACAGAAACAACTGTTGAAAGCACAGAAACAACTGTTGACAGCACAGAAACAACTGTAGACAGCAGAGAAACAACTGTTGACAGCACAGAAACAACTGTTGAAAGTACAGAAACAACTGTTGAAAGCACAGAAACAACTGTTGACAGCACAGAAACAACTGTAGACAGCAGAGAAACAACTGTTGACAGCACAGAAACAACTGTTGACAGCACAGAAACAACTGTTGACAGCAGAGAAACAACTGTTGACAGCACAGAAACAACTGTTGAAAGTACAGAAACAACTGTTGAAAGAACAGAAACAACTGTTGACAGCACAGAAACAACTGTACACAGCACAGGAACAACTGTAGACAGCACAGAAATAACTGTTGACAGCACAGAAACAACTGTAAACAGCACAGAAACAACTGTTGACAGCACAGAAACAACTGTTGACAGCACAGAAACGCTTGTGACAACACAGAAACAACTGTTGACAGCACAGAAACAACTGTATACATCAAAGAAACAACTGTTGACAGCACAGAAACAACTGTTGAGTGTATTTTATTTTTTCAAACACTTAATATACAAACTGTATTTTAACGTATTGTTCAGAACAGTTCTGAAAAATAATTAAAAGACAGTAAACATTTTAAAAATTGGTTTAACATCTGAACCGGTGCCATGTCTTTGTTATAATCACGCTTACTCTCTGCTCAAACATGTTGAGTAAAACAGCATGCAGCAAATGTAGGCATATAACCTCAGAAAGCGATATTTTAAAAAGTGGGTAATATCGAACGAACACATAAGACCATTGGTTTTATGTGCTCATTGGTAATAGACAGTTTTTTACTGACTTGTCACCTAAACTTAAATGTCTAGATAGTTTAGACAAACGTTTGTTTTTTGGTTGAAATAATTTAATTTGGTTCACTTGTTATTTATTTATTTATTTATTATTAAGACGCCGATCGTCCTGATGTGGGAGAATATGGATTTCGAATGAGTGTGAAGAGTGTTGATGAACGAGTGTAGACTTTGTTACTATTTGAGTTCGACTTAGTTCAGAAAGGACTATTTAATAGCCCAATAACCAGGGCAACTATGGGACCTACAGCTTTACGTGGAATCCGAATCACGTAGTGTTGGTTTGATTTTCAGCTAACTGACAAGTCTGACACTCGGTTCTCTTCCCTACACAACGTCTGAACCTTGACTACCATCCAACATGGACACCCCAGACTTCTCTAGTAGTGTCCTCGTCGATGGCAACCTTTGAGCGGACGCCGTGTCGGTGTTAAGAGGACCGAGCATATAACCTATCGCCTACAATCTCCCAAACACTTTGTCTCCAAGTAGCTGGGTTACTGCACTGCGCCACCAGTGCCGACCACCGTTAGCTCTCAGATTATAATCAATCATGAATTCTTCAAATACATTAATCCAATTTATCGAATATAATTTAAATAATCTGATGAAAGAGAAAAAGTGGGTAAATTAGAGAGGGAATTTCCCTGCGATGCCATCCTGCGGCAGGGAGGGTGAGCAAGCGCGCGCCCCATCAGCTGATTGCTACTGTTAGTCAATCTAAATCGTGTGTTTACATCACATCGACCGGCGGATGTGTAAAATCTGTTTCCTGGAATAATGTGCTTCTGATTATTTCATTTTTGTTTTAGTCCAAAAATAGCCTTCAATATCAGCTATCGTATTTTCGTGATAAATTGTCAGTGAATCTCCTACCATTGTGAGACTAATCAATAGTGATACCACACTCGGCTGAAACATTTCTGGTGAGAAAATAAACATTACTGATAGTTTTTCAATTTACAGACAAAATAACTGTTACTCCCAACTGAATTATATAAATATAATCTTGTATACGTAATGTTACGTAACCTAACACCGCAATTATAGGCCTATTAGTTTTTGTCTACTATTTTTAGGTTATCTCATGAAGTCTTCATTTTTACAAGTTATTCTCTCTTAAATACAGCTCAGAGCAATGGTACAAATTTGAGAACAAACTGTAAACTATTTAATTACCTGATTTATTTATTAAAAACATTCAATAAATGAAAGTGATTCTAAATAAACTAAGTCTCTCAAAATGTGTTTAATTTGAGTTTACTGTACTCTAATAACCCTAGTAAATTAATTAAGGTTAAAATATGAGTTTTTATTGTTATTGTATGTCTTTAAAAGTGATCACTCGAAAACTACATTGTTGCCTTATTTTATTGTATTATCTAAATTATTAAAATACTGAAATTTGAGAAAATTATTGTATTCATTTCAAATTTAATCTTAGTCCAACTTTACTGATTCCATATGTTCAAAAAAATTCAAAATTATAAAAACTCTAACATTTTATTCATATCTTTTCTTGCAATAATAGGTGTTAGGAATGTTTAGAGATGCAGGTTGATAGTAAATTAAAACAATATAGCCATACTATATACGTTTAAATTTATATAACTTTAGCTGGAGGAGGCCAGTAATGTTCACGAAAGTAAAAGTTGGGTTTTCCTTGATCATCTGCACACTCCCCCCAAATCCTTTTTATGAGTATTTAGAGAAATTTGTAGAAGGTTGTGTGACTTATAAAAGGGTAAATTTATGTACGTAAAGTTGTAAAATCTAAAAAAAATCTTTAAGGAAATCCCAGTGAATCTCTAAGGGTTGTGTAAGATCTCGATATATGATAGGGTTATGTTAGACTATTTGACATTGAAATAAGCCTGTAATGTCGTAATGAGTCTGTTATGTGACAATGAGCCTGTAATGACACAATTAGGCTGAATGTCACGATGAGTCTGTAATGTCACTATGAGTCTGTAATGTCACAATAAGCCTGTAATGTCACAACCAGCCTGTAATGCCGTTATCACCCTGTAACGTTGCAATGAGCCTGTAATGTCACAATGAACTTGTTATGTTACAATGAGCCTGTAATATCGTCATAAACCAGTAATGTCGCGATGAGCCTGTAATGTCGCAATGCGCCGGTGATGTCACAATGAGCCTGTAATATCACAATTAGGCTGAATGTCACGATGAACCTGTAATAAACGCAATGAGCCAGTCATATCGCGACGAACCTGTAATGTCACTATGAGTCTGTAATGTCACACTAAGTCTGTAATGTCAGAACCAGCCTGTAATGTCGCTATCACTCTGTAATGTCGCAATGAGCCTGTAATGTCACAATGAACCTGTAATGTCGCAATGCGCCTGTAATTTCACTATGCATCTGTAATGTCACGATGAGCATGTAATATCACAATAAGCCTGTAATGTCGCAATCAGCCTGTAATGTCACGTCGAGCCTGTAATGTCACGATGAGTATGTAATGTCACAATGCGCTTGTAATGTCATGTTGAGCCTGTAATGTCGCAATGCGCCTGTAATGTCATAATGCGCTTGTAATGTCACGTTGAGCCTGTAATGTCACGATGAACTTGTAATGTCACGTAGATCCTGTAATGTTACGTAGAACCTGTAATGTCTAGTTGAGTCTGTAATTTCGCAATGCGCCTATAATGTCACAATGCGCTTGTAATGTCACGTTGAGCTTGTAATGTCACGATGAACCTGTAATGTCACGTTGAGTCTGTAATGTCACGTGGAACCTGTAAGGCACACAGCCTGTAATGTCACAATCAGCCTGTAATGACGCGATGAGCCTGTAATGTCACTTTGAGCCTGTAATGTCACGTTGAACCTGTAATGTCATGTTTAGCATGTAATGTCACAATCAGCCTGTAATGGCGCAATGAGCCTGTAATGTGACGTTGAGCCTGCAATGTAGCGTTGAGTCTGTAAGGTCACGTTGAGCCTTAATGTCACGTTGAGCCTTTAATGTCACGTTGAGTCTGAAATTTCACTATGACCCTGTAATGTCACGTTAAGTCTGTAATGTCACAATCAGCCTGTAATGACGCAATGAGCCAGTAATGTCACGTTTAGCGTGTTATGTCACAATGCGCTTGTAATGTCACGATGAACCTGTAATGTCACGATGACCCTGTAATGTCACGTTGAGTCTGTAATGTTACAATCAGCCTGTAATGACGCGTTGAGCCTGTAATGTCACGTTGAGCATGTAATGTCACGTTGAGCCTGTAATGTCACGTTGAATCTGTAATCACGCAATGAGCCAGTAATGTCACGTTGAGCCTGTAATGTTCAAACGGTTTAGGATCTGACTCTATCAATATTACGTAATGACAACCCACCACCAAACATTCACACGGTTTTTAGTAAATGTTAAGACATGCATGTTGTTTGAAGGCCGTTATCTTAGATAGAGAAACAGATAGAGCCTTGTTGGGTTAAAAAAATATTTGTTTTGTCATAATAATAAATTGGTGACTACTGATAACAATGCACTATTTGTATTAAAAATTATGCATACAAAGAAATCTGCAAATATTTTATATGTTTTACCATTTTAGATAACAAAATA
The DNA here is from genome assembly GCA_035578905.1 of Stictocephala bisonia. NCBI lineage: Eukaryota > Metazoa > Arthropoda > Insecta > Hemiptera > Membracidae > Stictocephala > Stictocephala bisonia. The sequence continues at coordinate 3,986,762 of JAQJVL010000022.1, forward strand.
AGCACTCTCAGACAACACTGACTCGACGTGTTTTACCAGATTTCTAGATCACAAGCTAAGTGCTCTGAGACAATTCTGACTCAACGTCTTATTTTTGTTTTCTAGATAACAAGCTAATGCTCCGAGATAACAAAGGCTCAATGTGTTATACCTGTTTTATAGATCACAAGCTAAGTGCTCTGAGATAACACTGACTCGATATGTTATATCAGTTTTCTATATCATAAGCTAAATGATCTGAGACAACACTGACTCGACGTGTTTTACCCGTTTACTAGATCACTAGCTAAATGCTCTGAGACAACACTGACTCGACGTGTTATGCCCGTTTACTAGATCACTAGCTAAGTGCTCTGAGACAACACTGACTCAACGTGTTTTACCCATTTACTAGATCACCCTGTAATGTCACGTTGAGCCTGTAATGTCACAATCAGCCTGTAATGACGCGTTGAGCCTGTTATGTCACGTTGAACCTGCAATGTCACGTTGAGCATGTAATGTCACGTTGAGCCTGTAATGTCACGTTGAACCTGTAATCACGCAATGAGCCAGTAATGTCACGTTGAGCCTGTAATGTTCAAACGGTGTAGGATCTGACTCTATCAATATTACGTAATGACAACCCACCACCAAACATTCACACGGTTTTAAGTAAATGTTAAGACATGCATGTTGTTTGAAGGCCGTTATCTTAGATAGAGAAACAGATAGAGCCTTGTTGGGCTCTATAAGCCCTGCTTATTTTGTGCTAGATTGTCTCAGAGCTAAGTGCTCTGAGACAACACTGACTCGACCTGTTATGCTCGTTTTCAATATTTTATTTATGCAACACACATGTTCCTCATTACACTTATTTGATTGAAAAGTTAGGTTATCTTGATATGCTACAACTTCGTTTCGTCCAAAACTTTACAGGGTGAGTTTAAAGTCAGTTACCCTTTAATACGTGTCAGTTAATAAAAGAATTGATTTTTGAATGTGCTTTTAAATTAATATTAATCCACATCATATTAGATTGTTTCAATGCTATTAGGTATCACTTGTGGTCCAAGAACTAGGAGTCGCATTCTAAATTTTAAATGTGTATGTGTGGTCATGTGATTTGTCACGTACACATTTCAAGCTGAATGCGATAGTGCATTTAGACTTAAAAAGGACGTGTTGTTCTTTAGTTATTTAACAATGCATCTTCTATATCTTGTCCTAATTAAAACTGCTTTGTCATGACTATGATAAACCAGATTTTTTCTTTATCATAGTGTTAGTTTAATCTTAATTCGAAATTATTCAAGAATTTACTAGGTTAAAACATATACAATGACAAATTAAATAAAATAACAAAATAATCAGAAACGAAAGAACTACACATCCTTTTTAAATTCTGATTACGCGTTCATTTTCAGTTTGTAATGGTAGTGTTAAATGACATATCATATTAAAATTTACAAGTTCACTCCTACATCTTGGAACCCAAGTGATCCCTATTAACATTGAAACACTCAAAATGTAGTGTGGAGGTAATATTAATTTAATGGCATATTCAAAAAGAAGATCTTTTATAAACTGTAGGACAAGTTAAACCGGGGGTAACTGACTTAAAACTCACCATACCAATAATAAAAATTTTTTATTTTCTCATTTTATTCTAATACAAAGATAAAAACTCTAACATAATTGTACACCCAGTGCTGCCTTCCTAGATATGTTTTATCTATACTATATGAATGTGTTCTTTTTAAGTCAACATGATAATGATTATACAAGCAATCTTTTTACTAATTTAAATAATACACAAATTGCTTGAAAATATATTTTGTATCACATATTGCTTCAATGAAATAAATTTAAAGCGGAGTTAAGAAACCATCTGCTATTAAGTCGCTAGTCACGACGTGGTTATCCAACGCTAAAAGCTTACATCTAAATGAATGATTACATAATTGTTTATTCAATGAAGTATTGTAAGAGATTTTTATAAGTATCAAAGATATTTATAAATTATGATGATCAAACTTACTTAACGTCAATAAATATTTCCTATGCGTTGAAATATATTCAAGCAATAAAAATAGCCAACGTTTTGGTTTATGGATGCACCTATATAGAAGCTTTTAGGATCCCTTTATATAGCTCAAGTCCTTTATAAAATATACTAGCCTACATTTAATGTTCCATGGTCAAGGCCAGCGACTGACTTGTAGGCAACACTGAGGTGTTCATCAACTCCCATTACCTTACTTCCTGAAGTAATTACTTTCTGATTTCTTTCATAACTTCTTGTTACATCAGTAAACTATCCACTCAAGCTTAAATATTTTGTTACAAAACATGCAGCCTGTTGACCAACTCAACCTTTAGTAAACAATCCTAGCTTTTTTGTAAATAACAATTTTTAAATTGGCTTATTACGTTTTGAGTCACACAACATACTAATAAAGTATAAGCTGTCTATGAACCCTCTAATTTATTCGTCTCGCTTGTCAGCCTTAACGAGTCCCTCTGGTCTGAGGAGGGCCAAAACTGTGGCCCAACCAATACCACTGTACGTGTATGGGTGGATGGGTGGGTCAATACCACTGTACGTGGGTGGGCGGGTGGGTCAATACCACTGTACGTGTATGGGTAGGCGGGTAGGTGAATACTACTGTACGTGTATGGGTGGGCGGGTGGGTCAATACTACTGTACGTGTATGGGTAGGCGGGTAGGTGAATACTACTGTACGTGTATGGGTAGGCGGGTCCTATTATGTGGATTCCTATTATGCTGAAGAAATTACCTAGCCGTAGGTTAACCTTTGGCATAATTTGATACCTCTCCCAACTTATTTCCCATATTTATTTAGTAAAAAACAGGTTTGGAATGTTGTCTTAATTATAGCATTAATTATTTCCTTATTCTTAAATGAGGCACAAAAAATAGAATAAACATTTCCTGCCTTTATTTATTTTGTATTATTTTTACAAATCTGCAAATATTTTTCAAATATTTACTTAGAGCCTTTAATAATTTACCAAGCTCTCTCGCTTTCTTTCATAAGAAATAAATTCTCTTTTATTTTTTTACCTTTACCGCACTCATCCCCCATAAAACTGTACTAGTTAAATACAGAAATGTTTTGTTATAGTTGCTGGAAAGACTGTTATACAACAGAATATCACACATTCTTGATTCTAATGTTCCAGTTGAGCAGGCTGGTTTTCGCCCTGGCCCAAGTAGTTCCGATTAGATCCTGGCATCTGACATCATTTATCGAGAATGGGTTTGAAAACAAGTTAAAATCATCTGCAGCTTTTTTGTTGATCTTACAGTGGCTTATGACACAGTATGGAGGTTTGTTACTAAAGTTCTACATCCTCCATCCCTGTCCCTTTCTTTTGCGACTTCTAGAGTGCCAGGCTAATAAACGTTTATATAGGTCTCGAAGAAAGCTCTTTTAGAAAGCTGAAGAATGGTCTGCCACAGGGATCCGTACTTGCTCCAATTTTATTCAACGTGTATACATACTGCTGACATCCCAATCACCAAGTCAAGAATATTTATATATGCAGACGATATTGCTCTAGCTTATCAACACAAAGACTTCACAGCTATTATCACAACTATCTTGTCACAAACTATCTTGCAACCCTCGAAGAATATTTTAGAACCTGGAAGCTGAATCCTAACCCATCAAAAACAGAAGTAGCCTGATTCCACCTAAGTAATCGACTGACTAATCGAAAATTAAACATCTTTCTAAATGGTGTAAAACTCCACCACAATGATCATCCGCATTAACGTTAGATTGATCGCTGACCTTTAAAAGCCATCTTAAAAAAACAGCAGCTAAAATATAAACCAGGGCAAATGTACTACATCAAATTGCTGGAACAACTTGGGGAGCCACATCCCGTGTACTACTGCTTTGTCAGCTGCTGAATACAATGCTCCCATATGGCTAAATAGCACACATACAAACGCGATTGATGTCCAACTTAATAAAGCTATGAAAGCGATTAGTGGTACTCTCATGGCAACTCCACTACCTTAGTTCCCGGTGCTGTGCAATATAGCTTCTCCAGATATAAGACGTCAGGAGGCACTACGTAAAGAATTCAATAAGATCTTGAATGCTCCACACCTCCCTATTACTCAGGATCTGCCACGTCAGAACGGTCGCTTAAAATCTCGAAACCCACCTCTACGTACTGCTTTTCAGTTGAGCATATCAAATTTCTCGCCCAATAACAGGTGGGCCGTAGCGTGGAACAGTTTTGATGGACGAAATAATTTTCTTATTTACGATCCGTCAATACCTGTAGGTGGGATGAACCTCCCTCGTAGGGAGTTGACATTATTTAATCGGTTCCGAACTGGAGTGGGTAAATGTAATTACTGGAAATACAAATGGGGATTGACAGTAGATCAGTCATTTGATTGCGGGCAGTCTATCCAAACAATGGATCACATAGTTTCAGAGTGTCCCTTGCGCTGTTTTATGGAGGGATTAGCTAGCATAAATAAAATCAGTGAAGCAGGTATTAAATGGCTTGATGGATTGGATTTAGGTTTGTGACAGGTGACCATTTGCTATTTATTTATTTTCAGTTTTTATTATAATATTATGACTTTTGGACTTTTTTCCAAGTATAAAACTCAGCTTTTACGGGCGAGTGACAGTGGAGCACCTGTGAGATTTATCTAAGTGTAGGTGATACATATGTTTATTAAAATAAGCATACATGTTATTTACATAAGATCCGGGTTCGATTCCTGGTTTGGCAAATTGTACACTTCAAATTTCTTTAGATTTAAAAAGCCTTCTGGCATTGAAACTGGAAATATAAGCTATAAAAATCATTTGGCATAGTATTTGAATCTGTTTGGAATATCTAGCTTGTTGATTTAGTTACCTAATACAACAGTCACAAGTCCTCGGAAAAAACTCAAACAAAGACACTTCAAACAAAAATACTGAAAAAAGTTTACAATAATTTTATGTTTAAGAATTTTGTAAATATTAAGTTAGTAAAATGGCATGTTTCGTTTCAATTTCAACATTTTGTTTGTTTTAGACTATTAAAGCCTACAGTTTGAGTGTAAATAGTATTGTTGTAGCTTAATTTGTTTGTGTAAATAATGTTTTATAATATTTTAGATTTTTATAAATATTAGTAAGTGTTAACAAAAACTATTTAGTTTAAATTTAAATGTATTTTTCTTATTTCAGAATGTTATACATATGAGAGGTTAGGTGTGAAAACCTAAAAATTGCATATTTTGTAAGTGTTTCATCTTGATTTTTTTTTAATATTTTAGAACGTTTTAAATTTTTGCATGTGTTAAAAAATATTATTTTATTTGAATGTACTTTTGTCATATTTTTGGAATGTTGTTCATATTACGAGTTAAATACCATATTTTTATTGAGTTTCATTTCATATTTTGAATTTATATAAATATAAAGTAGATAATTGTTAACACGCAGTATTTTGTTTAAATTTAAATATTCTTCCTCATTTTGGATAATATGTACATATTAATACATCTTTCATATATCTTTCAGTTTCATTATTGTTTTTTATACGTATATGTTGTACACACAAACATGTTGTCTGTATAGCTTTGAGGTTTGCTGTATGGTAGTCTTTTATATACTTCAGCAATTTTACGGTACTTTAGTTTATTTCATTCATTCAATTTTTTAAATTAATGTCTCCAGATCTTATATTTATAAGTGACTATTTTTCCATCTTTGAAATAACTACGCGCTTTTTTATTAAATGTATGGATAGTGTAAATTACTTTACTGGTTTATATTTTATTTTGAATATATATTCAATTTTTGTTGTAAATTTTTTACTACGTATAAATAATGAAAAAGTTGACTATTTACTCCAAATGGGGAAAGTTGACTATATTCGTTATTTAAAAGCCTATTTACTAAGGTTAATATTTCATAATCAATTAGTACTCATGGGTTAAAGGGCAAGTGATGGATAGAGGAAGATTGTCTACGTGTTCACGTGTTCCTTTTAGTTTTACGTTAAATAGGATCAAGTTTATAGTTTTTGTATTTTACAAAAACCTTTAAAATGAGGTAGGCTTGCATTAAAAATGTTTAAGACGTGGGAATCTAAATGTTTGGTATATGGACATGAGCATAACTGAAAGTTTCATTAAATTTTTAAAAACAGTTTTTAAAAAAATTAATAAATATATTCGGCTTTTCCGCTGAAAATAACTATCATGTAGGCCTACTTGTTTCTTATCATGTATCTAGTATGAAAAAATTGTAAGCCAAAAAATCGGCAGGGCCCCAGTTCTATATAACTACCCCAAGTTTTTCCCAAATATATTACATATTCTTTACCAATTTACGCTTAAAACCACATGGCAGTTTTTCAAGTTTTGCCAGTGTGTGTTTTTTGTGTGGACATAGTCTTTATTGGCCCGGACCAAGCCTAAAGCTAACGCTTTCTCATGTACAAATTTCCATTCTTTTACTTTCTCTTCTTTGGTTGACGTGTTTGAATATAATCCAAATAAAAAATCTTTGCGAACTATAAATTATTTTAAAAAATTAATGTTACCTTCCTTTTTAGGATACTAATTCAATAATAATAAATTATTATTATTACCACAGTTAGTTGTAAAGTATAAATCCAAAAGCTATGTAAATGTAAATATTAAAATAAACTTGTAACAGTAATCAGCTGACTTATGACAATTAGTCACAACTGTGATTTTGTTTTATAAAAGTAACAAGTGCTTTCAATAAACACCTGTACTTGTGAAATTGTAATTACAACTACCTATACTAGTGAAATAGTGAATATGTAACTTGTAACTTTTGTGAAACAGGCCCCAGGTATGGACGGATCGTTAATAAGCAACTTACTACGTCCATCAAAACTGTTCCACGCTACGGCCCAGCTGGTATTGTGTAAGAAGTTTCATCTGCTCAAATGGAAAGCAGTAGTAGAGGTGGGTTTTGAGATTGTAAGCGACCGTTCTGACGTGGGAGATCCTGTATAATGGGTAGGTGCGGGATATTCTAAATCTTATTGAATTATTTGGGTAGTGCCTCCTGACGTCTTATCTCTGAAGGAGCTATATTGCACAGCACTAGGAGCCAAGGAAGTGGAGTTGACATGAGAGTGCCACTAATAGATCTCATGACCCAATTAAGTTGGACATCGACCGCTTTTGTATGAACACTATTTAGCCAAACGGGAGCACTATATTCAGCAGCTGAGTAGACCAGTGACAAAGCAGTAGTACGCAAAACGTGTACGTTGGCTCCTCAAGTTGTTCCGGCAATATGATGTTATACATTTGTACAGGTTTTAATTTTAGCTGCTTTTTTTTAAGATGGCTTTTAAAGGTCAGCGATCGATCTAACGTTACTCCCAGGTACTGTGGATGCTCATTATGATGGAGTTTTACACCATTTAGGAAGATGTTTAGTTTTTGATTAGCCAGTCTGTTACTTAAGTGAAAGCAGGCTACTTCGGTTTTTGATGGGTTAGGGTTCAGCTTCCGGTTTCTAAAATATGCTTCGAGGGCTGCAAGGTCACTTGTGGGTGTTTCTTCAGTAGTTGTGAAGTCCTTATATTGATAATCAAATGCAATATCATCTGCATATATAAATTTTCTAGACTTTGTGATTGGGATGTCAGCAGTAAATACGTTGAATAAAATTTTAACAAGTACAGAACCCTGTGGCAGTCCATCCTTTAGTTGTCTAAAAGAGCTTTCTTCACGAGATAAACGTTTATTAGCTTGGCATTAAGCATTGACTGCAAAAGTCGCAATAGAATAGGACAGGGAAGGAGGCTGTAGAGCTTAAACAACAAACCTTTGCTATATACTGTGTCATAAACTGCTGTAATATCAATAAAAGCTGCAGATGTTTTCAACTTCTTTTTAAACCCATTTTCGATAAATGATGCAGAGCTAGGATCTGGTCACTACAACTTCGGCCAGGATGAAAATCAACCTACTCAACTGGAACATTAGAATAAAGAATGGGTGATATTCTATTGTATAACAGCCTTTCTAGTAATTTATAACAACCACTAAGAAGATATATTGGGCGATAACTTTCCATTCGTTCAGGATCTTTTCCAGGCTTCAGAACAGCTACTACTTTTGATCGCTTGAATGCTTTTGGCAAATTGCCTTTAGCTAATATCTTATTGTAGACTGTTTGAAGCCATTGTTTCACTTTGCTACCAGCATGCAGCAGAAATGTCGGAAAGATACCGTCAAGATCGGGTGCTTTCTCTGCTGGTATAGCAGAAATCACTTTGTCTATCTCTTCCTCCGTGAAATTTTTGGAGACTTCCAGGGGTGCTATTTGACTCTTTTTTTTCATTCAACTTGTAAAGCAGAAGGATGGCGGTTTGACTTTGATAAGCTGAATATCCGTTTCGCTATATCAGAGGCCTTTGGGCGGATCACTTCTCTTTGATTTGGAGATTTACCAGTAGAGAATTTTCTTAAAAGTGACCATGCCTTTCTACTGATGTGAGTAAACTTTATATCTTCAACAGTTTTAACCCATTTTTCTCTTCTGGTACTGTCAAGAGAGTGCAACAGCAGATTAACTATGTTGGAGTTTTCGGTGGCATTAAACTCTTTGTAGAGGTCATCTGACTCCTTACACCATTCTGGTATATACTCCTTTCTGTATCCTCTTGGTATGCAAGCTTTAGCAATGGACAAGACGAGATTTGTAAAACGATTATAATTTCCTATTGTAGGATAAATGAACCTGATGCTATCGTCAAGCTTAGTGGTAAAGGCCTCCCAGTTTGCCTTCTTAAAATTCCATCTAGGCCGTGGAAAAGATCGAATTACGAGAATTTGGATCCCCAATGAAACCAGTACTGGCCTATGTTGAGATTGGGGAAAAGCATCAAGAACTTTTCTCCTAATTGGCTTTGGTCTTAATATCGTTCACATGAGCAGAAGCTTGAGTCAGGGGAGTAACCTCGACCCCAACGAGCTGTATAAAAAACAAACCTGTAGTCTTTAGCATCAAAGATCAGGAAAAGGTTATTCATTTCAGCCCAGTTATAGCAAGCTTTCTGCCATTCTCATCGTCGGTGTTGTAACCCCATTGGCTATGGTGACTGTTAAAAGTCCCCCACATAGAGTACTGGGTGTTCAAAACTTGGCAAAATCCTATCTTCAGGCCACTGAATGTTAGGACTTACGAACATTAACTATTGTAGTTTCTGACACTTGGATTGCCAAGACAAAGATAATAGTGCAAGAAGAAACAGACTTGTTGATTCTATAGGGCGTAGGGTTTATGGTATTGCAACTTACGAGAAGCTTTTACATGATTTTAAATTAATAAAAAATGGTAGCTGGCAAAAAATCATACTATATATATATATATACCACCGAAACTACAAATGTTGGTGACGTTTTAGTGTTTTGTTCTTTTGTTATTACCAACGAAACCATCAATGGTGGTGAACTATCTATTTTGGTTCATATTACATTTTGAAAACTTACGTATAACCTTAGAGCTCACTCAAGTCCAATTGGGGTTAATCGGCATTTACAATTTAATCGATAAACAATGTTCAATGTTAATCATATTTTAATGCTGGAAGACATTATCCTTGATGAACTTAATTTTAATGTTTCGTTAAAAGCCCTTTTATTTGGTATCCTCCCATTATAGACGTTTAATTAGTTATGAACGAAACGATATGCTGACAAATTCAATATAACTACATAATTTAAAGTTACAAATTATTAGTTATTTTGAATAAAAAATGTGATTTGTTGATCACATTTACTCATGAATCCCGTCAAATACGCCTGGCTTGGATGTAGAAAGAAGCAGGCATCGTATGTAACAATAACACACCCATTGTTGTGGGCGGAGGCACCAATTGCCCTCCACTCAACGACCACTTGTGTCAGCAGCCAGTTTATCACTGGACCATTCTAAAGCTGAAAAATATTTTTCTGAAATGTACCAGGCTGCCTCGTGGTACGCAATGACCACACGCTCCCTTAACCCCTCATATGTATCACTATCACTCTTTAATTTCAATTTTGTGCAAATTAAACAGAAATTAAATTTTGGTAAGTTATTTCGTTTCTAGAATATTTAGGAAAACTAGGAAAGTGAACACTACCACATAAATAATACAGTCTTAGATATTGTCGCTTGAATTTGGGTAGCAATGTCTGATTTTAATTTTCACGATATGAATGATCTTGAATTTATGTACATATTCAAACGTGTATGTAGCATCCATATAAAACAATGCAGACAAGGAGTAACAGAATTCTGATAAACATGGTGGGTGGCCTATGAAGGCACAAATATTTAGAGTGGGAGACTGTTTGGAAGGATTTGGCTGGCAGAATTAAAGACACCTGTAACACCACATCAGATTGATAATATAAAAAATTATAGCATTAATAAAATGTTGTTTAACTTTTAACAGCGGCTATTTCTTTGGGGGACACCGGACACCCCCCAGAGACGTAATATGTTGCATAATTTACAATAATTCTGTTACTACTCTATAATGGTGTACTGTTTCATACCCTTACAGCGGATATTTTTATGTAGCATACTGTTTTAAACATATTGTTAATGTAGATTCTACAGCATCTGCAAAAGAATATTTGATTATGTCTAAATAACACTGAGCAATTTTAAACTATATTTTATAATATAAATACATACACATAAATCGTTTACCCAAACAGAACTTTTTTCAAAAACTGAATGCATTATTTTGTAACATTAAAATTTAAAACACATTATATAACTTTGGAAAATTAATTACAAATGATTCTGAAAAATCAAAACTTATACAAAAAGTGTTATGTCACTTGTCGACTTCAGTCAATGCTTTCACAGTCAAACATATCAATTCTTTCAACGTCTTAAATTGTTAAGTCTCCCCCCACCTCCAATAACAACACTCTCCTCCCTCCTATGTCTTGTCATAAAAACTTCAGTATAAAAACTCTCCCCACCTACTATATCAACTGTTCTACTTGTTTCAACGGTGACTCTCACCCCACCTACAATATCAACTGTTTTACTTATTTCAACGATGACTCTCTCCCCACCTCCAATGTGAACTGTTTTTGTCTAACCTAATATCAACTCCTTCCCTACCTTCAATGTCGTCTATCATCGTCTCCAATATCAACTCTTTCAGCCATCTTCTTCAATACCTTCTCTCTTTACCTTTAATGCCAACTATTCCCACCTCCAATGTTATCTGTTTCACCTACCTCACTGTCAACTACTTCAAAGTCCCCAATATCGACTCTCTACCTTACTTCAATGTACCCTCTATTCCCACCTTCAATGTTATCTGTTTCCCTACCTCACTGTCAACTACTTCAAAGTCTCCAATATCGACTCGACTCTCTACCTTACTTTAATGTACCCTCTATTCCCACCTCCAATGTTATCTGTTTTACCTACCCACTATCAACTACTTCAAAGTCTCCAATATCGATTCTCTACCTTACTTCAATGTACCCTCTATTCCAACCTCCAATGTTATCTGTTTTACCTACCTCACTGTCAACTACTTCAAAGTCCCCAATATTGACTCTCTACCTTAATTCAATGTACCCTCTATTCCCACCTTCAATGTTATCTGTTTTACCTACCTCACTGTCAACTACTTCAAAGTCCCCAATATCGACTCTCTACCTTACTTCAATGTACCCTCTATTCCCACCTTCAATGTTATCTGTTTTACCTACCTCACTGTCAACTACTTCAAAGTCTCCAATATCGACTCTCTACCTTACTTCAATGTACCCTCTATTCCCACCTTCAATGTTATCTGTTTTACCTATCCACTGTCGACTACTTCAAAGTCTCCAATATCGACTCTCTACCTTACTTTAATGTACCCTCTATTCCCACCTTCAATGTTATCTGTTTTACCTACCTCACTGTCAACTACTTCAAAGTCCCCAATATCGACTCTCTACCTTACTTCAATGTACCCTCTATTCCCACCTCCAATGTTATCTGTTTCCCTACCTCACCGTCATCTACTTCAAAGTCCCCAATATCGACTCTCCACCTTACTTCAATGTACCCTCTATACCCACCTCCAATGTTATCTGTTTCCCTACCTCACTGTCAACTACTTCAAAGTCTCCAATATCGACTCTCCACCTTACTTCAATGTACCCTCTATTCCCACCTCCAATGTTATCTGTTTCCCTACCTCACTGTCATCTACTTCAAAGTCCCCAATATCGACTCTCTACCTTACTTCAATGTACCCTCTATTCCCACCTTCAATGTTATCTGCTTTACCTAACTCACTGTCAACTACTTCAAAGTCCCCAATATCGACTCTCTACCTTACTTCAATGTACCCTCTATTCCCACCTCCAATGTTATCTGTTTCCCTACCTCACTGTCATCTACTTCAAAGTCCCCAATATCGACTCTCTACCTTACTTCAATGTACCCTCTATTCCCACCTTCAATGTTATCTGTTTTACCTACCTCACTGTCAACTACTTCAAAGTCCCCAATATTGACTCTCTACCTTACTTCAATGTACCCTATATTCCCACCTTCAATGTTATCTGTTTTACCTACCTCACTGTCAACTACTTCAAAGTCCCCAATATCGACTCTCTACCTTACTTCAATGTACCCTCTATTCCCACCTTCAATGTTATTTGTTTTACCTACCTCACTGTCAACTACTTTAAAGTCCCCAATATCGACTCTCTACCTTACTTCAATGTACCCTCTATTCCCACCTTCAATGTTATCTGTTTTACCTACCTCACTGTCATCTACTTCAAAGTCCCCAATATCGACTCTCTACCTTACTTCAATGTACCCTCTATTCCCACCTTCAATGTTATCTGTTTTACCTACCTCACTGTCAACTACTTCAAAGTCTCCAATATCGACTCTCTACCTTACTTCAATGTACCCTCTATTCCCACCTTCAATGTTATCTGTTTTACCTACCTCACTGTCAACTACTTCAAAGTCCCCAATATCGACTCTCTACCTTACTTCAATGTACCCTCTATTCCCACCTTCAATGTTATCTGTTTTACCTACCTCACTGTCAACTACTTCAAAGTCCCCAATATCGACTCTCTACCTTACTTCAATGTACCCTCTATTCCCACCTTCAATGTTATTTGTTTTACCTACCTCACTGTCAACTACTTCAAAGTCCCCAATATCAACTCTCTACCTTACTTCAATGTACCCTCTATTCCCACCTCCAATGTTATCTGTTTCCCTACCTCACCGTCATCTACTTCAAAGTCCCCAATATCGACTCTCCACCTTACTTCAATGTACCCTCTATACCCACCTCCAATGTTATCTGTTTCCCTACCTCACTGTCAACTACTTCAAAGTCTCCAATATCGACTCTCCACCTTACTTCAATGTACCCTCTATTCCCACCTCCAATGTTATCTGTTTCCCTACCTCACTGTCATCTACTTCAAAGTCCCCAATATCGACTCTCTACCTTACTTCAATGTACCCTATATTCCCACCTTCAATGTTATCTGTTTTACCTACCTCACTGTCAACTACTTCAAAGTCCCCAATATCGACTCTCTACCTTACTTCAATGTACCCTCTATTCCCACCTTCAATGTTATCTGTTTCCCTACCTCACTGTCATCTACTTCAAAGTCCCCAATATCGACTCTCTACCTTACTTCAATGTACCCTCTATTCCCACCTCCAATGTTATCTGTTTCCCTACCTCACTGTCATCTACTTCAAAGTCCCCAATATCGACTCTCTACCTTACTTCAATGTACCCTCTATTCCCACCTTCAATGTTATCTGTTTTACCTACCTCACTGTCAACTACTTCAAAGTCCCCAATATTGACTCTCTACCTTACTTCAATGTAACCTCTATTCCCACCTTCAATGTTATCTGTTTTACCTACCTCACTGTCAACTACTTCAAAGTCCCCAATATCGACTCTCTACCTTACTTCAATGTACCCTCTATTCCCACCTTCAATGTTATTTGTTTTACCTACCTCACTGTCAACTACTTTAAAGTCCCCAATATCGACTCTCTACCTTACTTCAATGTACCCTCTATTCCCACCTTCAATGTTATCTGTTTTACCTACCTCACTGTCATCTACTTCAAAGTCCCCAATATCGACTCTCTACCTTACTTCAATGTACCCTCTATTCCCACCTTCAATGTTATCTGTTTTACCTACCTCACTGTCAACTACTTCAAAGTCCCCAATATTGACTCTCTACCTTACTTCAATGTACCCTCTATTCCCACCTTCAATGTTATTTGTTTTACCTACCTCACTGTCAACTACTTCAAAGTCCCCAATATCGACTCTCTACCTTACTTCAATGTACCCTCTATTCCCACCTTCAATGTTATTTGTTTTACCTACCTCACTGTCAACTACTTTAAAGTCCCCAATATCGACTCTTTACCTTACTTCAATGTACCCTCTATTCCCACCTTCAATGTTATCTGTTTTACCTACCTCACTGTCATCTACTTCAAAGTCCCCAATATCGACTCTCTACCTTACTTCAATGTACCCTCTATTCCCACCTTCAATGTTATCTGTTTTACCTACCTTACTGTCAACTACTTAAAAGTCCCCAATATCGACTCTCTATCTTACTTCAATGTACCCTCTATTCCCAGCTTCAATGTTATCTGTTTTACCTACCTCACTGTCAACTACTTCAAAGTCTCCAATATCGACTCTCTTACCTTACTTCAATGTCTACTCTTCACCGTCTCAAAAGTTAACTCTCCTCGGACTCTTAATGTCAACTCCTCCGATTTGCCTTCTACAATGTCATTACTTTCACCATCTTCAATATCAAATGTTTTATTACTAGACAGTCTCCATGGCTACATTGGTACTGAATACAATACTCCCAGGATTCTTCTGTAGACTACATTGTAAAAAGTGTTTAGTTTTCAGCAAGTGGTAAGTAGAGACTTAGAATAATAATAATCTAATTTAAAAGTAAGTTGATAATTTTACTGATTACGTGTAATAACTTTTCTTTTTTTATAATATTTTATAACATCGACATTAAATTACAGTTCCGAATTGATCTTTTACGTAAGAAAGAGCATAAGCCAGTAAATTTTTAAAAATAAGAAAAAAGGTCATAATAGAAGAATATCTATAAAATATCTCTGTATATAAACCCTACTTTCAAATATTTTAAATATAAACCTTACCAGTTCAAATATAGGTTATTACAGTATCACTATTGACAATGATGAAATTAAACAAATCTAAAACATTTTACGCTCTTATGGTCGACAGCTCAAAATTATTCTTACGATGTGATGATTATATTTGATGTTAATTGTTAAAATGCGAAATTAATTAAGTACTTAAAAAGTGAAAATTAATCTGGCATCTTTAATATAGATTAAAATATTTATATAATAGATTTTTCAACATACGTACTAAGCAAACATTGGTGCAAAACTACAGTTTGTGTCCCTTGATTGAGGATATCAAGGAACATATTTAATACAAATACATAACTTTCAGAAACATATTTTACTGCCGTCACTTATCATTCCCTACCAAGCAGAAATAGTTTGTGAAACATGTTAACATAAAATAATTCATATCCTTATGCCTATAGTCATACATTTTTGTTTCATCACTAAATAAAGCTAAATAAAGTTAGTCCATGTATGCGTTCGATTGTACCTTGATATTATCTATTTATCACGTTTTGCCATTGTATATTTTATCAGTTTTTCAGATTAAGTTTTCTAGTTTAATTTTCCGTTCTTCTTAATAGGTTGAGTTTTAAGTGTGTACAACTACGCCAGAAAGGATTAGAATCATTGACCACCGCACCGACGATGATAATTTTTGAATCCAAAGCTTGTTCTCTCACTTGTGGGAATTTTACAAGAACTACCAAAATTCTCGGTGGCCGAAATATACCTTTATAAACGATCGTTTAAAGCTAAAATATTTGCATTAAATTTCGGCTATGTTTGTATTTTAAACCTAAAGGATATATCAGCACAATTGTTTTACAGTATATTTGTATTATATTGTTACATACAATCATTCTGTAGTTGCTACAGCCTATTACAGTAATATTAATTTATAACACATGTTAAATACATTGCTACAGAATGATTGTATGTAACATATATAAAAGATAGTAATGCACACTTGGACAAAATATGAAATATTTATGGGTGTAACATATAGAGGCTGAAAAGTATGGTTAAGTTTAAATAACTGCAGAACGAAGAAAAGGAAACGATTCAATTTTTCACAATTTAATTTATAAAAGCAATTTTGTTATTACTATGTGTTATGTGTGTAATATCGATTTAAAAACAGATGATCAGCTGTTATTTATTTTATTTTATTTATTCATATGTATGTTTCTAAAATTGATTCTGTTCAACAATAAGTTATGTTTTTGGAATAAAACTTTTCAGTTTTCAGTTCACATTAGAATGTTGTATTTAATTCTATGTATATGGAGAAACAACTCCGTCTTCCCTCTCGAGATTGGAGGAAAACGGTGAGAAGTGGAGAATGACATTTACATCAAATCAAAGCACCATTTTCGTAGACATTTTTATTGTAATTTTGTGTCTACCTTTTAGAGTCATCCCACACTGACTCAGGTCCGTCAAAGACGATTTTTCATGGCCACTGAGTATATAGATAAACAGAGTATATAGTTCATTTATATACACTGTGGTCATTGCTTAACAGTACAGTTTGTAAACTAACTTTCAAAGGGATGTCTCCGGACACCACCCGGTCCGTTGATCGTAGTGAATGGCTAATGAGTGTAGCAAGTAGTCGTAGTTACAGTAGTTTTTTATGGTGTTTCACAAGTATGATGTAGGTAATTTTGTTGTAGCCGAACGAAGACACGAAAGCTTGCTCTTCAACGTGCTATAACAGTTCTGCCACTCCACAAAGAAGTACCTTTCTTATATGACAACTGTACGCTGAATAGTAGTTCCAGAGTACGTGAGAGAGAGAGCGGAAACGTACAAACGAAAGACCAAACAAACAACACTCGTGTTCATACATCGTTCCTCCTGCCTTCTGTGGATTGTACGCTTAGTAGTAGTTGCAGGGTACGTGAGAGAGAGAGCGGAAACGTACTCACGAAAGACCAAACAAACAACACTCGTGTTCATACATCGTTCCTCCTGCCTTCTGTGGATTGTACGCTTAGTAGTAGTTCCAGGGTACGTGAGAGAGAGAGCGGAAACGTACACACGAAAGACCAAACAAACAACACTCGTGTTCATACATCGTTCCTCCTGCCTTCTGTGGATTGTACGCTTAGTAGTAGTTCCAGGGTACGTGAGAGAGAGAGTGGAAACGTACACACGAAAGACCAAACAAACAACACTCGTGTTCATACATCGTTCCTCCTGCCTTCTGTGGATTGTACGCTTAGTAGTAGTTCCAGGGTACGTTGAGAGAGAGAGTGGAAACGTACACACGAAAGACCAAACAAACAACACTCGTGTTCATACATCGTTCCTCCTGCCTTCTGTGGATTGTACGCTTAGTAGTAGTTCCAGGGTACGTTGAGAGAGAGAGTGGAAACGTACACACGAAAGACCAAACAAACAACACTCGTGTTCATACATCGTTCCTCCTGCCTTCTGTGGATTGTACGCTTAGTAGTAGTTCCAGGGTACGTGAGAGAGAGCGGAAATGTACTCACGAAAGCCCAAACAAACAACACTCGTGTTCATACATCGTTCCTCCTGCCTTCTGTGGATTGTACGCTTAGTAGTAGGTCCAGGGTACGTGAGAGAGAGAGCGGAAACGTACACACGAAAGACCAAACAAACAACACTCGTGTTCATACATCGTTCCTCCTGCCTTCTGTGGATTGTACGCTTAGTAGTAGTTCCAGGGTACGTGAGAGAGAGAGCGTAAACGTACACACGAAAGACCAAACAAACAACACTCGTGTTCATACATCGTTCCTCCTGCCTTCTGTGGATTGTACGCTTAGTAGTAGTTCCAGGGTACGTGAGAGAGAGAGCGGAAACGTACACACGAAAGACCAAACAAACAACACTCGTGTTCATACATCGTTCCTCCTGCCTTCTGTGGATTGTACGCTGAATGTGAATCTGACTAACTACGATATCTTTATTTCATTTACAACAAACTAAACAGTTTAATTTTTAATAAAAATTAAATACGGCGTCTCTTTTAAAGAGTGTAATATTTTTCTTAAGCATCGGACGTTGCTAAGACAAAAATAAATGTCGCCGCTGTTTGATGGAATAAAAAAGCGTTTGCATTAAAAATTATTCTGAGTTCATATTTATTATTAGACGTACTGCTCTACACATTACTTTACTAATAAATGTGTTGCCTGTACAGGAAAAAATTGGCTTTAATACATGGTTATAATTTAATTTTGATGCATATTTTAAAAATAAATTTTGTTCAAATGAATTACTAATTTAATCCAAATTGTTATGCAATTATTGTTTACCTAAAACAATTAAGACAATGCAGTATTTAACCTACAAAACAATGTACGACAAAATAAGTACATTTATCTTATATTGGCCTGGATTGTGAAATGTACAATTATTTTGTATTACCTTGCAAAATTTAATTTTATAACATAATCATTTAAAATATAATCCTACCATACAGCAAATATTTGTTTAAGCAATTTAGGGGTTCAACATTAATAATTCTTAATATTTTGTAATAAAAATCGCATCAAATTACTTATGAACTTGTTGTAATAAATATAAATTGTTATTGTAAAGTATAATTATTACACATTTCGGAAAGAGCTGAAGATCAGTATTACCCCTTCCGCATTTCAAATAATCACATTGAAATTTATAAGAATAAATACAAAAGATTATTTAAATAGTTTAGTTTATTAAGATCTTAAAATGTTTAATCCTAAAACCGAGCTGAAGGGTTGTGTTCACTTAAGTTTTTATTTAATGAAGTTAGATTGTAAAATGGAATGGTCCGAGATAAACACATTACTATTTATTAGGAAATATATAGGCTACTGTATAAATAGCCTAACATCCCACCAACCAAGTCCCCTTTCCTTTCTCTCTTTCTTTTTGTTTCTTTTTTCGCAAAATGTATATAAATATAAGCGGCTGCAGCAGCCTCCACTTCCATCACTCACTACATTAATTCACACACTTAACTGAAAAAGAAAAAAAATTACCTCTTTACAGCAGGTCTGCACAACAGCAACTGACGGAATATAATAATAATAATAATTTTTATTGATCTCAAAAAATCAGTACAAATATATAGACCGCGCGGCGAAGGTCCGGCCTCGAGCCCGCCAAGCGGTGATAGGGAGGAGACGGGTGGAGGGCCCAATATGCCTGCAGTCCTGGAAACATTCGCTACTGTCAGACTTTCCCACGCTTGATTCTAAAATATGTTACGTTAATTGTTATCTACGGATGCACATTCAGTACGTTTCCAGACTGCGTGCGGTATATTTGCTTGTGGTTTAGCGTGTTAGGAATGTTTACTCAAGTGTACGATAAACAATTATTTAGTTGGTTATATGTTTGTTTTCATCTAACTACTGTAGTGTAATAAGTCAGTTTGTTTTTTTTTCTTTTTTTTTCCTTAAGTGTGTTAAGAGTCTGCAGAGCCATACTGGTTTAATTCTCATAAAAACAACGTTATTTTGAATCCATATGTTTATCATTATTTATTTACCAAACGTTGTGTATGAGGTGTCATTTAAAATGCTATCATATTGCGAATTGGGTTTGCTTTTGATATTATGAATACATACGCCTAGTTTTGAAAAACAGGTGAAAATAAAAACTTCAAACTAAATAATTTTTATATTTATTCTATTAAACTAATTATGAATCCACAAAGCAGTTCAACGAGTAATTTCATTCTTGATCAAATGCAATTTGTTTGGAAAAGACCGTTTAAAAATAACTGTTAAATTTTGACACACGTGATCATTTGTCCGGTTCGAAAAAAAAACATCGTTCTAATGAGATTTAAACCAACATGGCCGACAGCCTCTTCAGACTCTTAAGGTTGTAAAATTAGTGAACGTAAATCCTAAATAGTTTATTCCTTTAGTGGTTCCTGCCTCAACTATGGCTCGCTTCATTCCTAAAGTAGCCCAAGGAAAACTACTAGAAGTCAGGCTAGGGAAATTATTTGGAGAGCAAGTGAGTTCATGGCGAATGAGGCCAAATTAAGAGATGAACAACGAATCCCCGTAAAAAATCGTTAAACTGCAGTTGCATGTAGCATTTCAAAAACTCTTATAAAGGAAATTCGGCGTGAAAAGTGTTTATTGGACACTTCAGCGGAAGGAGGGTGTTTGTTCACAACTCCCAAAAAATACAAGAGAAAAACAACAGCGACAGAACTAGACGATTTCGACAAATGTATCGTTAGAAGAACCGTCCATGAGTTTTATAAAACTGACGAGTCACTCCCAACTCGTCATTTTTATTTTAAACCAATTTAAATAAAAATTATATGTATTTTAACGATACGGGAAATCACAGAAATATATTTCTTAGTGACAGTAAGAAGTATATATTTCTTAGTTACTTAATTTCAATTAAAGTTATTAAATGATTTATAATTTTAGATGATATATTTAATAGTTGTTATTGATATACGTTTTAATTTGTTAACTTTCAAACTCTTAACCAATTTGATATTTTTATTTTAAATACTGGTCTAATTATAAGAGATACCAAAATACAAATTCTCCGTAAACGCGTAAACAATCACCCTGTACAATCTGTCTGTGACCGCCTCGCTCAGAGTCGATGTTTTTATATGACTAGTAGGCCAGCCAGGAGGCCGGACCTTCAGCGCGCGTACTTATACCTGCCCTGTGTTTTTCGCGCTCGACCTGTCCGGTCCCTTGTCTTGTTCGAGAAAATGTCCGATAGCGTGTGCCTGATGGTAATTTTAATAAGAGAATAAGTGCCATGAACTTCTCGAAATTCATTTTAAATTATTATATTTTCTTATTGCCGTTATTTTAGTAATGAAACTAATTAAATTCTCTTTCAGCTGTTGTGGGGGTGCTGACTTTATGAACCCTTACACACTTCTGTTTCACTCCTGGCTCTTCTGTGGCAAGAGCTCCGACCACAATTAAAATTCATACTATCGTAAATATTAGAATTAATCATAGTTAAAATAAATGCAACTTAACTAAAAGACTATACGGAAGGCTGGTATCACTAGGTAGTACAAAAACCGACAGGAAACCGAACCGACAGGAAAAGTTTGTGGAAATTTCATGAATCCGTATTTTACGAGACCCAGTGTTGGACTAGCCGAACAATGTGAAACACACAATCACCATAACAAATGAAACCACCTACTAGTACACCGTCCAGGAATAAATGTATTCAACTCACCATAATTGCTCTTTAAATCACCAGACCATCTCCGAGAGCGAAAATGGTTTGAATAAAGTATTGCTCGGATACAGGATGAATAGTGGCGTAGAGTCGATAAAGGATAATTGGCGCGTCCCAGTGGAGCCAAGTTGAGGTTAGGTTAGCGGTATCTTGGTGTTTGTTTACAACGTGCGCTCAGCTGTGCGAATGGTGTGGCCAGCTGATTCACAGCTGTTGGGAAACATGCGGTTAGTCTGCTGCTAGCTGGCATCCGCGCTGTGCTTCGCGCGTTGTTTTTGCTCTGGTTGGATTGCGTGTGGTGTTTTATTGTAAGTCAATAATTTTTTATAGTTAATTTAACTAATGTATTTAATTTTACAATTATATTCGTTTTCTTGTGTTTGTTAATTGTGCAGTACCTTGATAAGCATCGTAGATGTTCATTATAAGTTTAATAATTGATTTTATACGTTCTTATCTAAATTATAGGTATGGTTATATCGTTTACTGTTGACGTATAAAATAATAATAATACAAATAACTAATTCTATATAATTAAATTTTATTTTTAGTGTTGGTGTATTGATAAATGTAATCAATTACATTTACAAATACCAATCAATTACAAATACCACGCAGATTATGAAATAATGGCAACTGTTAGTAAGCAAACTATTGCATTGTTCACTCATTTAAGCTAAAATGTTTTTAATCCAAAGTGATTTTTAATTTTTAAGTATATAATCTTCATAACCTTTAAAAAGTCAAGCTTAAGAAAGTCAATTCGTAGAAATAGTATAATACAATTAATTATATTTATTAATTATTTCTGTTAATTTGCTAGTATTTTATTTGAAACAAAAGAATACTAACCCATTGTAAGAAAATAGCGTTCCCAATCGTAATTAATCAGTTCATTTAACTAATGTAAATTAAGTTTCAATTAATTTCAATTAATCAAAGTGAAATTAGATTAACGTAGCATTCTATATTCTGGTATTGTTATTTACATTTTAAATGCAAACAATGCATTTATAATTCATCGGGATATTTTCAAGTAAATTAGTCTGGTTGTAATAACTTAGATTATAATACTGTACTGCAATTTGGTGAAAGTACAGTACATATCTTACATTAGCTTACTGAACCTATTATTCTTGCATAATTACTTAATCTACGTATTTACAAACGACTGTTATTAAATGTCTGCTGAAAATTTGTACTATTAATGAAAATAAACACTCTTAAAAATAAATGATTTGAAATGGATCCTAGTGCAGTAGATCTTATATATGCGGTCATATGCCACGCAAACTAGTTGCCAGAGTTAGGTTTGTATATAGATAATTCTTAATTTTTACATAAACAAATACTTTCAATGATGTTTTGTTGACAATTATTACACGCCAATTCTACCATCGTAATATATCACTTTTAGAAACAAAATTAGTGACATACATTATTAATATTTTGCATTTTTTGCTTAAAATAATTGTAAAAGAGAATTTCGTAATGCCAATGTATATATGTTAATAAAAGCATGCATTCATACATTCAGTTCATTCAGTTCCCATACGTAATACAATTAATGCGTCATGGAATGGCATGGTAACTAATTCATCGGCAGAGACAGTGGCACACGTGACTGAGGTAAACAAATGGAACGCTAGCAGGCATCGTGGATCTCTCAAGGTCGTCGCTATTGCAGTGTCAACAATTCAGTATTCACGCACGGGGATGGCAGCGCTTACGAGAGTATAATGAATGCGTCATGGCATTGCATGGTAACAAATTCATCGGCAGAGACAATAATGAATGGCACTCGTGACTGAGGTAAACAACTGGAACGCTAGCAGGCATCGTGGATCTCTCAAGGTCGTCGCTATTGCAGTGTCAACAATTCAGTATTCACGCACGGGGATGGCAGCGCTTACGAGAGTATAGAATGCGTCATGGCATTGCATGGTAACTAATTCATCGACAGAGACAATAATGAATGGTATTCGTGACAGAGGTAAACAACTGGAACGCTAGCAGTCATCGTGGATCTTTCAAGGTCGTCGCAATCGCAGTGTAAATATTTCTATATTCTCGAGGAAAACAGGTAATTTACTTTGCAGTACTTAATATTCTTATTTCTTCGTCCATCCCAACACAACAATGTACAAAGCCCCAACAGATTGTTCTCAACAATAAAATAGTCATATTTTTCTAGTTTGATTCAGTGATATATATATATATATATATATATATATATAAATTAAATAACGATGTGTGATAGTGACACATTCAATTAAAAAAGGACTAATAAAACCTTGCATCTCTGTATATTTGTTAATTTCCTGTTTTATGGCCATAGTGGCTGAATTTCGATTAAAATTTGTTTCTTTGAATATGACGATTGGGATATCGGCTAAAAGAAATAAAAGGAGTCAGTGTTGTCTCTGTTAAAATTTTTTTGTAGATACTAATTGATAATAATCCGATCAAATAGACATCCGATGCAGTAGTTCCCACTTTGGTTCGTTGTTTGTCTTTAATTATCCTCGAACGAACCGGTTCTCCCATACATAAGGCTATGTATATCCACTGGCCGTATGTATAACGTATGGTTTGTTGTCAGTTACCATTTGTTTATTTTAAAGCTGCGATGTATATTCAGACAAATATCCAAATCAAATCAAAATTATCTTTATTGTGACAGTTCTTACAACTGTATAACAGCGTCAATATTTACATTAAATTAAGTTACAAACTCCAATACATCATAAAATACAGTAATAAACATTTCTCTTATTATAGACTACAAACGGGTTAAGTATTCCCTAACACTGTAGCAGCAGAGATCCTGGAGGAGTTTTTTCACCCCATTTCCGAACTGCTTTGAGTCTTTTTAAAGTTTAATTGTTGTGGCAGCGAGTTGAAAAGCCTGATACCATTATACGACAGATGTTTTTCAAAAAAAGCTGTTCTGTGTTTGGGAATTCGTATATCGGCTTTTGAACGCAAGTTATGTGTTTGTAAATGAGGGTCTTTTTGAAACAAGGAAAAATTATTAAAAACAAATAAAACTGTGGCATAAATGAAGATTGACGGAAATGTTAAGATTTGGTGGGTTTTGAAAAGAGTTTTGCATGAATATCTACGGGGCTTTTTGAATATCGTTCTGATAGCTCGTTTTTGTAGTTTGAAGATTAAATGGGAACGTACACAGTCATGGCCCCACACAGCAACGGCGTAGTTTAAAAAGGGGTATATCAAACCATAATAAGCTGAAAGAAGGACATTTTGATCAGTGAATTTGGACAAACTTCTGAGAACAAAGATACCCGAACTAATTTTTTTACTGACAGCGTCTATGTGGGAGCCAAAATTTAGATTTCGATCGATATGTACCCCAAGAAACTTCAGCTCAGATGACGGGACTATTTCAGTGTCGTGTATGTAATAAGTAATCTCATCACATACATCAGGTTCCCTCATTCGAAAATTAACAATCTGCGTCTTTTCAGGATTTAAAATTAAGGAATTTTCATCAAACCACTGTAACAGCGCGCTTGACTCTTCATACGTCTTTATTTCAAGATCTTGACGATTTTGCGCTGTTACCGAGAGTGATGTATCGTCCGCAAAAAGACAGATGTTGGAATTCTTTATACTATTTGGAGCATCATTTATGAATAGTAGGAAAAGTATTGGCCCAAGCACAGACCCCTGGGGAATCCCTCTCCATACTATTTTAGGAGATGATTGCGCCTCTCTTTTACAACCGTATTTATCAATGTAGGGGATCTCCACTACTTGCTTTCTTCTATCAAGGTATGACGAGAGCCATGAGTGGCTTAATCCTCTCACACCTATAAAATCAAGTTTATTTAATAAAATGGTATGGTCTTTCAGATCAAACGCTTTCGTCAGATCGAAGAAAATGCCCACCGAAGGTCTCCCAGAGTCAAGGGATTGGACAATCGATGACACCAACGAGTTTATGGCATCGACAGTGGATCTCCCTTTTACAAAACCGAATTGTTGAGGAGCTAAAAATATTATTTTTTTCAATAAATGTCAGAAGTCTTGTCAGAAAAACCCTTTCAAAAACCTTGGAGAAAGTTGATGTTAGAGATATTGGCCGATAATTTCTACAGTCGTCTTTACTACCTTTTTAGTAAAGAGGTTTGACTATAGCGGTTTTAAGAGCTTCGGGAAAACAGCCAGATTGAAAAGAATGAATAACGAGATGAACCAAGGGGGGAGCAATGAGACCACTGACCTTCCTCAACAAATTGGATGATATGCCATCTGGGCCTGATGATGTTTTCGGTTTCAGAGAAGAAATTTCATGTTGAACCTCCTTTTCAGAAATAGGAAAGAGAAAAAGAGAACTCTGGCAGGATGCAATCAGTGTTTTAGAAGGTTTTCCTTTGTTTGTGAAGTTAGCAATTTCATTTTTTCCTTCTGATGAGTAGAAGGAATTGAAAACATTTGCAACTTCGAAAGGGTTCTCGATTGCCTCCCCTCTCTCTCCTTTTAGACAAATTCCTAACTGTTTTCCTGTTATAAGCTTTCCTGGTCTCTGTTCATTGATAACATCCCAGATGGATTTAGTTTTACTTGAGGACTTTAAAATTTTATTTGAAATTGCGTCGGATTTGGCTTTACGTATGGCTTTTTTATATTTAAGTTTGGCCCGCTTATACTGACAACGAAGAGGATGAGTTGAGTCAAGATCTTTGGTTTTTTAATAGAGAGAAATAACATATTCTTTTAGACGTATAATTTGGTCAGTTAGGTGCGGTTTTAATATTGGCCTCTTAGACTTGGTTGTCCTTTTGGTAAGTGGAAATGAAAGATTGAAATAGAATTGAACTTGGCCAATAAATGCATTGAACTTATAGTTGATATCATGAGAATCATACACACCAAACCAAGATTCGGCATTCAAGTAGTACATAAATATCTCTATAATTTGTGGTGAGAAATGCCGCCTCTCCTCAAGAAGCAACTGAGGCTAAGTTGATAGTAGCCTCTTGGGCGTGGTGGTCAGAAAGGGCTGCTACCAAGACCCTGCACTTAATGAAGTCATCAGACATGTTAGTAAAAATATTGTCTATTGCTGTTTTTGAGTGTTTTACTTCACGTGTGAACGTTTTAATGGTGTAGTGGAAACCAAATGTTGTCATAGTGTGAATAAAAGTTCGAGTGGAGAGTTCATGATTCAAAATATTTATGTTAAAATCGCCTATAACAACAGTATTTGATGATTGAATTTTTAATACCTCAAGACAATGTGAGATGTTTTCGAGAAAATTTTAACAGTGATAGCCTGGTATTCGATAGACAGCAATGACAAAAATACTTTGACCGCAATCAAGATGGAATTTTGCAGCCGCTAGCTGACAGGTATCTTCATCGGAGAAACGAGATACATCAACGGCCTCGATTTGGTAACAGATTTTGGCAAATATACATACTCCACCCTTTTTCCTTTTGTCACGACAGAAAGAAGAGACTCTTATATAGTCAGACAAACAGAAATTTTCATACTGTATTTGAGAAAGGTTGTGCTCCGAGAGACACAATATGTCTGGATCTTCGCATTGTATATGGATTTGCAGAGGTTCAAGGTTTGATCGAAGGCCGCAAATATTTTGGTGTAAAATCGTAAATGAACTATTTACACCATTTTTCAGGCATGGTACTTTGATCTCTTCAGTCCCCATCAGGCAGCTTGTACCCGGAAAAGTGGTATGTATATTCATTGATTAAAAATTTAAAGTGATCTCCTGTCACAAAGCTAAGTCCAATCCATCGAGCAATCTGCCTCACTGATTCTGTGTTTGCCGGCTAATCTCTCCATAAAAGAGTGCAGTGGACACTCTTTAACTATGTGATCCATTGTTTGGATAGACTTCCCGCAGTCACATGACTGATCTACTGTCAATCCCCATTTGTATTTCCAGTAATTGCATCTGCCAACGCCAGTTCGGAACCGATTCAAAAGTGTCCACTCCCTACGAGGTAGGTTCATCCCACCTACAGGTATTGACGGATCGTTAATAAGGAAATTATTTCTTCCATCAAAACTGTTTCAAACTACGGCCCAGCTAGTATTGGGCGAGAAGTTTGATCTGCTCAGCTGGAAAGCAGTACGAGAGGTCGGTTCGAGATTTTAAGCGACCGATGTGATGTGGGAGATCCTGTATAGCTGGGAAGTGCGGGGCATTCAAAATCTTATGGAATTCTTTAAGTAGTACCTCCTGACGTCTTATTTCTGGAGGATCTATATTGCACTGCATCGGAACCATAGAAGTGGAGGTAACATGAGAGTGCCACTAATAGCCCTCATGACCCTATTAATTTGGATATCGACCGCTTTAGTGTGAATACTATTTAACCATACGAGAGCACTATATTCAGCTGCTGTATATACCAGTGACAAAGCAGTTGTACGAAGGAAGTGTGCGTTGGCTTTTCAGGTTGTTCCGGCAATAGGATGTAATACATTTTCCCATGGGCGTCCATCTAACTCTTCCATGAGGGGGTCTGGGGGTATGGATAAATAAAAATAAATAGTAAAACTAAAAATACCCTCAAGTAAAAAAGGAGGTCCGGAAAATGTTTTAAATTTAGGTACAAAATGGTTGATTTTATGCATTTTTGTACCTAAATTTGGTTTGTCAATTTAGGTTACGCCTATTGTTTTTCGCAAGGTTTTTAAAATTTGAAAACAAGAATTAATAATATGCGAATTAAAAAAATGCGTGGTTTAACGATTAATTACAATCCGTAGCATATGCTATGCTGTGCGCCTAGATTAATTACCTCTCTACCGGAGTCTGTAGAGTACTTGGAACTATTATTTGCATCGGCGTAGGGCCTAAACACTAATAGAATTTCGACTATAGTAATTCAATAAAGAAATAAGTACAGTAATCGAAAAGTGAAGGACAAAAAACGCTTTAAAATTATATCAAACCGTCTTTTATGACAATAATTGTAATTAACTGCATCAGAAACTGTAGTGTACACATTGGAAATAGTTGAACTGAATTAAAAATTACTGTAAATCCTATTGTACTATAGTTATAGGTTAACATGTAATCAGGTCATTCTCGCTCGGCGCTCATTCCTTGGTGCGACTCCTCGTGCATAC
The DNA here is from genome assembly GCA_035578905.1 of Stictocephala bisonia. Classification (NCBI taxonomy): domain Eukaryota; kingdom Metazoa; phylum Arthropoda; class Insecta; order Hemiptera; family Membracidae; genus Stictocephala; species Stictocephala bisonia. The sequence continues at coordinate 4,015,349 of JAQJVL010000022.1, forward strand.
GTGTTAACAATTTAACTTTTATGTTTTTACTGCACAATCTGCAAAAATGAGGTTAACGTGGTGTCTCATAAGGGGGGTTGCGCCTCCCCCTAGCACATATTGATGGACGCTCATGCATTTGCCCTGGTTTGGATTTTAGCTGCTGTTTTTTGAAGATGGCTTTTAAATGTCAGCGATCGATGTAACGTTACTCCCAGGTACAGTGGATGATCATTATGATGAAGTTTTGCACCATTTAGAAAGATGTTCAGTTTTCGATTAGCCAGTCTGTTACTTAAGTGGAAGCAGACTACTTCGGTTTATGATGGGTTAGGATTTCGCTTCCAGGTTCTAAAATATTCTTCAAGGGATGCAAGGTCACTTGTGAAGTTCTTTTGCTGGTAAGCTAAACCAATGTCATCTGCATATATAAATGTTCTAGACTTTGTTATTGGGATGTCAGCGGTATATAAACATTGAATAATATTGGAGCACGCACAGACCCCTGTGGTAGCCCATCCTTCAGCTGTCTAAAAGAGCTTTCTTCACGGCCGAGATAAACTTTTATTAGCCTGGCAGTAAGCATTAATGCTAATTCCAAAAGTTGCAACATAAAGAGGTAGGGAGAGACGCTGTTAAACTTAAACAAACCTTTGCTCCATATGCCTTTGCTCGAAAATGATAAAAATATTTTTGTATCAAACAATGAAAGGAATATCTACATACAGCATTCCGCCTTGTAGCCATTAATGTTTTACAAAATTACAGTGCATTAAAAACACGTCAACACGTACTTGAGAAAAAACGTTTACTAAATGGCTAAATTCAAATTAATGTCATTGAAACTAACTGCTTATATCAGATGCAGTGCAATTTATGAATATTATATTCTTGTTAGCTCCAATTTAACTATTAAGTCAAGGCAAACTGGAATATACAGGGTCAACGAATAAACTTTTAGTAAAACTTTTCAGACACCAGCGTTCCGAGTATTTGTCGACCATGAAACGATACATGTCCATAATTTGAAGCTAGCAATAAAACCAACAGGTTTGTGTCACAAGACTATACTTGCACCCAAAGCTTTTGTCGACCATGGATTGTTTTCTCCAAACGCTACTGACTAGCGGAACACCGGATCCGGACGTTTCCAAAATCTAGCACTGGCAACAAGACCAACAGGTTTGCGCCTCATGCATTTGTCGACCATGAAACATGTCTTACCATCACTATTGAATAGAGGAGCGTTGGAACTCTCCCCAAGCATTTGTCAGCGATGAAATTATTCTTAGCTCCGATATTGGCTAGCGGAACACCGGAACGAGACATTTCCATAATTTGAAGCTAACAACAAGATTAACAGCTTTGTGTTACAAGGTTATACTAGTGCCCAAAGCATTTGTTAACTGCGGAACGCCACCCCCCTTCGCCGTTATAGGCTATTGGAACGATGGAATCGGACAATTCCATAACTTGGATCTAGTAACAAGACCAACGAGTTTGTGTCACAAGGCTATACTAGCGTACAAAGCATTTATCGACCATGGATTATTTCCTCCAACCGCTTTGACTAGCGGAACGCCGGATCCGGATGATTCCAAAATCTAGTACTTGCAAAAAATCCTACAGGGTGTGTCACGAGGCTATACCAATGCCCCATACATTTAGCGACCGTGAAACGAATCTCACCACCACTATTGAACAGTGGAACGTTGATACCAGACGTATCCAAAATCTAGCACTTGCAACAAAGCCTACATGGTGCGTCACGAGGCTATCCAATGCCCCATGCATTTGGCAACCGTGAAACGTATCTCATCACCGCTATTGAACAGCGGAACGTTGGTTCTAGACATATCCAAAATCTAGCACTTGCAATAACACAAACGTTTTTGTATCACATAATTCTAACAAAACCCAACGCATTTGTCGCCTGTAGGGCTGTAGAATGTCTCCTCCTTCCGCTATTGACTATCTGAACGCCAGAACTAAACATTTCCCAAATCTAGCACTATCAACAAGACAAACAAGATTTTTACGTAATATTCTTTTTGCACCCCAAGTGTAAGTGGACTTGATTTTGTTTATATTCTGGTTCGTTAATCCACATATACAAGTATGCCAGGCATATGATGGTAAGTGGGCTTGACTTCGGTCCTAATATGGTTTGATGATCCACGTTTATAGATGAAGAGTCAGAGATCTGAGTGAACATTTATGGACATGATATACGGGTAAGTGGCCTTGACTTTGGTCGTAAAGTTGTTTGATGATCCACATTTGTAGATGACGTGTCAGGGATCGGAGTGAACATTTATGGATATGATATACGGGTAAGTGGGCTTGACTTTGGTCGTAAAGTGGTATGATGATCCAAATTTGTAGATGAAGTGTCAGGGATCGGAGTGAACATTTATGGATATGATATACGGGTAAGTGGGCTTGACTTTGGTCGAACAGTGGTTTGATGATCCACGTTTGTACATAGCGTGCTAAGGATGATATGAATAAACATGTCTTGACAAGACCACTTCACTGTCGACTAGGATTGCCACTCACACTACACAGTAAGTACTGTACTTTGTGTTTTCTAAGTCTATGCCGAGAGTAAGCGAGTGAGTAAAGTGTGCGTAGAAGCCACGGGCCACGGTTAAATATAATCATTATCGCATGGGCAGTCTGCCCGCAGTGTTGGCCACTTCACTGTCGATGAGGATTTCCTCTCACTGCACAGTACATACTGGACTTAGTTTTTTCTAAGTTTGTGTAGAATGTAAAACGAGCAATATGTGTGTAAAGAGGTACAGGCCTCCCACGTTTAAATATAATCATTATTGCATGGGCAGTCTGTTTGGATTTACTAGCGCACGTGTTAGAAGCGCACACGGGTCAAAGATTTAGATTTTACTCACCAAAAAACAAATATTGTTAAGAAAACAGTTTATACAACAACTCTTAGTCTAACTAATACAATGCATACAGGGAACAAATCAAGTCATTTACATAAAAAGTCTCGGATGCAATAGTATTCACCCTGTATCAAAATTGCTTTTAAGGTTTTTTTTTTTATTTAAATCGGCAATTGACTTTAAATACGGAAGCAGAGCATTGTACAGTTTAATGCAAAGCGTGTTAGGAGCGCTCAACACTACTACCTGAGGTCCGGAGGGTGTTAGGAGCGCTCAACACTACTACCTGAGGTCCGGAGGGTGTTAGGAGCGCTCAACACTACTACCTGAGGCCCGGAGGGTGTTAGGAGCGCTCAACACTACTACCTGAGGTCCGGAGGGTGTTAGGAGCGCTCAACACTACTACCTGAGGCCCGGAGGGTGTTAGGAGCGCTCAACACTACTACCTGAGGCCCGGAGGGTGTTAGGAGCGCTCAACACTACTACCTGAGGCCCGGAGGGTGTTAGGAGCGCTCAACACTACTACCTGAGGCCCGGAGGGTGTTACAACAAATAAACACGACGAATAAAAAGTAACATTATTTAATTATATTTTAGTTTTTCTCCTAGTTCAATACGACAACTTTGAGTGTGTTATGCTAAAGTTCAGGAGCACATGTTTAGTAAAATGTAATTCCAGGCATTGAGTGTAAATATCAGCAACAAATAATAACGTATTACTACGAGACGGCAAGTGTAAGGTCGTTGAACTCAGTTGGTATTATAAATATAATTCTACTTTTAAATGTTATTATATTTTTAAGTTTAGTTATTATTGTATCTGATATTTTTGTTAATGTTATTGAAAGGCTATAATAAAAAATGCATTGTGATGTTTTTAAATTTAGGATTAAAAAATTTTGCACAGTAGAGTAATATTTAGAAAATATTGTTCATTACTTAATTTGTTTTATAAATTAACATATCTTGTGCCAGCCGCTTGAGTATTACTGAAATGAGTTATAATAATATTCAAATCAGATCCATTAGTATCTACCTCAAATTTACAGATCCTGTGACATCCTGCGATATATCTTGCCTTTCGGCCTGTTCAGGCCCAATCTTTTTATATCTTACAGCATGCGTAATTTGGGGGAAATTTGTGGAGAGCAGTTAGAAGATTGTTTTTAATTAAATTATTGTCAAATTGTTATGGCTTAAATACAGTATTAGACGCGTTTGTTAATAACAACTACTTATTTTAGTTATTTACACTATCGATATTTAGAAGAGTGATTTACTAATCTAGTTTTGTTTGACTCTAAACACAATCAGGTGACTACTGACATACATTTTTAATAAAAATGTGGTTCTTCTATTGTCATTTGGTCGTAGGTCATTGTCCCTATATTTTATGCGAAAAGGACATGGATACAGTTGTTTCCCAATATCTCTTAGGCACATGATTGTCAGATTTATCTATCGGAATTGTACAAAGGATGTTCGTTATTTAAAAGTACTGGGGAAACCAAAGGGGTCATCATCCTTCAGACTTACCTGACAACTACCTGGTAAGAGCATTCCTGTAAGTATGACTAAATGAACTAGTATAAGGGAATATAGCAGCATTGGCTTCAATCATTCAATTGAACGTTACTTCCAAGTCTAGATTCAAGTCCAATAAAATATTCCAACAGAACTCATTGTAGGTATAGCTGTCAAAATGTCAAATAAGTTTTATTATAATTTTATTTAAGAATAAGAAATGCCATTATACAAGAAAATGTAGCTATGTTCATACATTTTATGTATGTTATTTTTAATAAATACTGTGTTACAACCCACGTTGTGCTATACTTTTCTCTAATACAAACTTTTGTACCAAATATTATTATTCAGAGATTTACTAAGATTTGAAACGCCAACACAGCTGTGTGTATTTTAGGGACAGTATGAATTCTTACATGAGTGTAGATTGAATGTGAATGACATGTAGTTTGATTAACAACTGAAATTAACTTATACTCAAAAGGCCATTTATTAACTGACCAATTGCCAGGAAACTAAATTACAGGTTAACGTGGAATCTGAACCACGTACTGTTGATTTTTCTTACTTGTTGTATTTACTTCCCTGTACAACATCAGAACCCTTGCCACCATCCAACAGACACCCCATGCTTCTCTAGTTGTCCCCACACCGATGGGAAGCTTTGCGTGGACGCAATATCGTTATAAGAGGACTAAGAACATAACCTATTGATATGTAGATACTTTTTGGAGATTTCTAATGCTTCAAGTGTTTAGGAAACAAACATAACGTTTCGAAAGGTATAACAAACTCCTGTCGTCTTCAGGTGTACTTACTAACTTAGCCTACATATCAAACTACTTTTTTTCCTTAACGCATACTAATAAAAGAAAATACACTACACGCTTGGATACTGCGAATTGCCTACGATATCCGCACCACGTGTGGCAACAATATTGTTTATGTATGCATCTGTATACATTTTATTTACAGCAAGATACTATTTTCAAGTAAGTATTAAGCAATTAAAGCTATAACCAAATTGTATCTTAAGAATAAACTTTTAATATAGCAAATTAAATTTTTTGTACATGATCTAACAATAACAAATCAAACTATTATTAAAATTAGGATTGCATTAATATCAACTAAGTTAATATTTGTTGAGCCTTACACTTACATTTCCTCTCACATACACAGTGACAGTACATACTGTAGTTCACGTTTTATAATTTTATGTAGAATGTAAACGAGCAATGTTTGCGTAGAGAGGCACAGGCCACGGTTAAATATAATCATTATCGCATGGGCAGTCTGCCCGCAGTGTTGGCCACTTCACTGTCGATGAGGCCTCGATTTCCTCTCACCACACAGTGCGCAGGCCTAGAGACTTAATACTATGGATATCATAGCTCAGCTCTCTCAATTGGAGAATTTTTGACACAAGTAAACTAAAACATTTTCATATGTATGTATTATTATTTATTTTATTTTAAAGCGTTCGTAGTTTTCCTTGTGAAAGAAGTTGTTGGTGGAATTTGTAATTTTTCTAAATTTAACATTAAATTTATAGTTTGTAGCAAGTATTCCTGATTTTTTCATTTGAACATAAATTTAATATAATCTCATGTTTATATTTGCATATCAGGCCTACGTTTTGAACCATAGACTTACTTCTATTATATGTGTCATGTAGGGTGAGAACAGCAATGGGCAACCCACTATTATGTTTCAATGCAAATATATTTCTTAGTTAGTTTGAAATAAATGCACAAAGAAATATAAATTTTTTTCCTCGAATTTGGCTTAGATATGTGGAGGATGTTTTTGCTGTTTTTAACAAGAAACAATACCTCTCAAAAATTGTTATCGAACTTAATTCATTTTACAACACTAAAAAATTTTCATATGAAACAGAATTAAATTTATCAATCCCAAATTTTGATTTACTTTTAACACGAAACTTATAAACTGGAATGATTTTTTATAGAAAACCTACTCAAAATTATAGATTTATTAAAAATAGTTCATTTCATCCACCATCTCAAAAACGAACTGTCTTTAACTAATTAATTCATAGACTTCTCAACACACCATTATCAAAAGAAAATTATCAAAAATAAGTTTTAAAGATAAAAGAAATTGCTCAATTCAATGAATATCCAACTAAATTAATTGACAGTATCATTCAAAAGAAGACAATATCGATGAATAAAAATAAAAGAACAACTCTAACACCAATTGAGCCTAAAGCAAAATCTATTTGGAAATCCGCTTGTTACAATGAATATTCTAAGACAGCAAAGAACATATTCAAAAAACATAATATAAATTTATCGTTCAGAACAATTCATCAAGTAAAAAACCTATTAGAAAACCCAAAATGAAAAATAAATGAAGAAGATAAATCTGGAATATATAAACTTAATTGTGATAAGGTGTACATTGGCCAAACAAAAAGAAAAATTAGAACAAGATTCAAAGAACACACAGCAAATTTTAAGTATGGACAATGTGAAAAATCAGCAATGGCCAAACATGCACTAGAAAATGGACATAACTTTTCAAAATTTGAAGTTCTAAAACAAGTTAACAAAAATCAAGTATTAGATGCGTCAGAAACATCCTGCATGAACAAATTTAATACACTAATTGTAAATAATGAAACTACTCCCTTTCAAAAATCTCCGTTCATATAGTATAATTTAACTTAATATTACTATACATTTATATTTATATATACACACTTTAAATTTAATTATTTTTTAAAATCTACCATATGTTTTAAATATTTACATTATTATATTTTGTAAACTAATGTTTTTAAATTATAATGTTGTGTTGATGTCTGACGATGCCTACATTGTAGGCTAAAGGCCTCACATCATTTTATTGGAATATTTGAGAATTTCTTAAATTATTTACCAACTAAGGTTTTTTCATAAAAAACATAATAAATTGTTTCACCCACCAATAACTTATGTGTTTAAGGAGAAGTTCAGCGAACACTACGAATTCGACTTTGTAGATTAAAATAGCTCCGGAGAATCGGGAAAGCGTACACACCAATGTGTGTTCTATCGAGGCCATGAGACTTGTAAAAACACAAATCCCCCTTTGAGAGTTGGACGATGTTGGTAATAACATGCCGGATCAACCTGTAAAAATAGCACTTTACGCTTGGACTATCTATGTGAACAAGTACATATGTTTTGTAACTCACAATCTAGCCAGGCAGATAACAGTTGTCGAACTTGTATTTTGTTGCCATTCAGTATTTAAAATAGCAAATGTAGAACGAAGGCTTCAACCACCCTTTTTATATTTCTCTATAGTAGTACATTTAATTAAAATAAAAGATTTAACTAATGTTGCTGCTAATTCAAAATCTTCCTTTATTTATTTTTTGTTTAAAATGATTAATGAATGTTAAAAATTTGTTATGTGTCACTAATTATTAATAGATGTTAACGGAAGAATCTTCTCTTTCTCTTCCTGCTCCTCTGTCTCTCTTTTAGTAAAATAAAACTTACAATTATTATTTTATCCCATTCAATGTAAACCAAAATCGTATTAACGAGTATTGCAAATATATTGACAGTATCTGTCGCTATGTAACTATCCTACATCTAATGGTACCCCATATGTAGGATTTGGTTTAAATATATTGACAGTAGCTGTCGCTATGTAACTATCCTTCATCTAATGGTACCCCATATGTAGGGTTTGGTTCAAATATTTTGACAGTAGCTGTCGCTATGTAACTAACCTACATCTAATGGTACCCTATATATATAGGGTTTGGTTCAAATATATTGACAGTAGTTGTCGCTATGTAACTATCCTACATCTAATGGTACCCCATATGTAGGGTTTGGTTCAAATATATTGACAGTAGCTGTCGCTATGTAACTAACCTACATCTAATGGTACCCTATATATAGGGTTTGGTTCAAATATATTGACAGTAATTGTCGCTATATAACTATCCTACATCTAATGGTACCCCATATGTAGGGTTTGGTTCAAATATACTGACAGTATCTGTCGCTATGTAACTATCCTACATCTAATGGTACCCCATATGTAGGGTTTGGTTCAAATATATTGACAGTAACTGTGGCTATGTAACTAACCTACATCTAATGGTACCCTATATATAGGGTTTGGTTCAAATATATTGACAGTAATTGTCGCTATATAACTATCCTACATCTAATGGTACCCCATATGTAGGGTTTGGTTCAAATATATTGACAGTAGCTGTCGCTATGTAACTTTCCTACATCTAATGGTACCCTAAATGTAGGGTTTGGTTCAAATATATTGACAGTAGCTGTCGCTATGTAACCATCCTACATCTAATGGTACCCCATATGTAGGGTTTGGTTCAATTTATTTAAATTTATTAAAACATATGTTATTCAGAGAAAATAATGTATTGTTGACAATGTTTGTATTCATGAGTAAAGTCTACTATGAGAAACACATACTATAAGTGTGTTAATTATTTTATCTTATTTACATAGAATAAGTGTGGATAATTATTTTGTAGTCATATTTTTCTGGTAAAACTTTCCTCACAACTTATAACTGTGATTAATTTACACTCAAATTAGTATTTTGTTAATTCAATCTTTATATTTGCCGCCCAACGTGGGAACAGAAGTCCTAAGTAGTTTCCTCAACTTATTAACTCTCTCCATACCAACACACTCTGTTACAAAATTCAAAACATAAGTATTAATTTTCACTCAAATTATTATTTTGTTTATTCAATCTTTATATTGCCAAAAAATATAACAATCTTGCCAATCTTTATATAAACAAAATAATAATTTGAGTCTAAATTAATACTAATGTTTGAATTTTGTAACGAACTGTGTTGGTATGGAGAGAGTTAGTAAGTTGAGGAAAGTACTTAGGACTTCTGTTGCTAAACATTGCAATATTCTGCAGAATAATCTAACTGAAAAGAACTATGTTGAAGCTAAGGCTGCAGTTAATATATAAGAAAGAAGTTGGTTATCACTACATGAAAAGGACCAACTTTTTTTGGTCCTTTGATGGATGAGGATGCTACTGAACAAGATTTGGAAAAGGAAATAGCAACAACTTGGAGTATGATTCTAAATATGAGACTGCAAAAGTACGAATATTAGAATTGAAGAATGCATATGACGAAAATCTTGATCAAGACATCAGAAGATCTGTAAGTATGAACTACCTTAATAACCTTAATCTACCTCCAATGAAGATGAAGAGTTTGATGGAAACTTAAAGAACTGGCTTCCGTTTTGGGGACAGTTTGAACAAATCCATCTAGATGAATGTCTTCCCCCCGCCCATACCCACCTATTCATAAATTTCCTACTTTTCATAAATTACGTTTATTGTTGCAATCTTTGAAAGAAAGGTCCCGAGCAAGGCAAGTTGTTGAGTCCTTTCCTATATCTAAGGATAATGATAATTACAATGTTGCAATTGAGGCATGAAAAGAAAGATTTGGACGTGAGGATCTGTTGATCGAATTGTATATTCGTGATTTGTTAGGTATGGTTATCATTCAACATTTCAATTCAACTAAATTTTCTCTCATTGATATGTATGATAAAATAGAATGTCACCTACGATTTCTCGAAATCCTAGGCATAACTACTGGAAAATGCGCTGCTGAAATATATATAAGCACAGTAAATTCCATAATAGATTCCATAACAGTAAAGAATACATGTCCTTTATTAGAATAATGTATGCCTGACGAGTTTTTACGTACATGGCGAAGGAGTTGTATTTCTGATGAGGTTAAAGATGCAGATAAAAGGCTTGGTAAGTTTCGAGAGTTAATTAGGAACAAATTTCAAAATGAATAAAGAATTTCTTTAGCAGTTACCAAATTTGGACTCCCTACAGTAAATAAGGAAAGACCAATAGTTAGTAATAGAGATCAGAGTAAGGTTCTTTCTAAGACATCGACAGGCCTGGGACTTATTAGCACACAAGTTGTTAGACAGTCTTATATTTTTTGTAACCAGATCTATAATAGTAAAGATTGCTTTAAGGCACGAGACATGTTCCTTGAACATAAACTACGATGTGTCAAGAACTCTAGATGCTGTGATCTCTGTCTAAACGGTCTCACATATCTAAAAACTGCAGAGTGAAGTCTTACTGTCCTATATGTGATAATATGTCCTAACTTCTTTAGAAATAGCCTTGGTGTAGAAAAACATGTAGTTGTTACAAGTAAATTTGAGAATAATGCTAATTAAACTACCCCCACTAACTTAACGTGTGCAAACACAAGTCTTACCTACCATTCGCCTTAATTTAAGGGGAAGCAAGGGAGCAGTTTGTACTGTTCGTGCTGTATTTGATAATGCTGCTCAGAGGTCATACATATTGAATTCTGTTGCTAAGATAATGAATTTACAGATTTCTGGAGAAGAAACTTTGCATCATTCATTGTTTGGAGGTAAACAAATAGCTAAGACATTGCACAACAAGTTTGAAATATAATTATGTAGTCTTAGTGGAAAGCATATACACATGATTAAAGCTTTAGGTCAAGATATGATTTGTAATGATTTACCAACAGTACCAAAGGGACCGTGGATTAATGAACCCATACGTAATGTTCTGAATGACGGAGGTCCTATAGATTTGTTGCTAGGAACAGATTACGCTGCATCATTGTTAACAGGAAGTATTAGAATGTATAGTAGTCTTGTGGTAGTCGAGACTGTATTTGGATGGACAATTTCAAGCAAACTTCCACTGAAACGTAATAAAGTGCAATGTACATGAATGCTTGTGAATAGCGTGTTAATAAACAGCATGAATGTTTCGGATCTGTGGAGATTGGATCTAATTGGTATTGATGATCCAACAGTAATTGGAACTAAAGATCAGCATCATGCCGAAATTAATCAGTATTTTTTGGATACTATTATTATGAATCAAGAGGGTAGGTATGAGGTAAATTTTCCTTGGAAAAATGACAGTGCTTTATTGCTAAGTAACTTTGAACTTGCAAGTAAACTTCTTGTATCTAATTATAAGATTACAGAATTATGGATGTCTGGAAGAGTACAATAAGTTATAAAAAGACATTTTTTTTATATAAGGTATTAAAAGAGTGGGTTAGTGAGGGTGTTATCGAAAATGTAACAGTTACAAGTAAAACTAAAGAAGTTAAAAAAGTTAAAACCTACCACACCAACATGTTGTGAAACCTAATAGGTCCACAAAGATTCGACCAGTTTTTGATTTATCTGCATCAGTACAGGGTGGTCCCAGTTTGAATGAGTGTCTCGAGAAAGGATGTAACTTAATTAAACAGACATTTATAACAGACCTCAGTTGCACACATTTAGAATGAAACAGGTTGGAGTAGTAGCTAATGTGAAACCAGCTTTTCTACAAATAAAATAAGTATAAACCCAAGTGATCGTGTTTCTAAAATTGTTATGGTATGAGAATGACAAAAATATTGTGTATCAGCTCAAACGAGTTTTTTTTTTTTTTTTATTTGACTTCCAGTCCATTCTTGTTGGTAGCCGTCATCAAGCACCACCTAAAAAATGTTCGCAATAAAATACATGAAGGAACATTGAGTTGTTCTGACGAAACTATTGATAAATTGGAGAAGTTTTTTTATTTATGCAATGTTGTTTGTAGTTTGATTCTGAAGAAGAAGTCAAGACATTCATGAAAGAGGCAACAGCTGTAATGGCTGAAGGTAAATTTGATTGGGAAGATACAAATGCCGAATGTGACGTTATTAATGTTATCTCTGTATTAGGACTGTATGGAACTGTCACGACGATACTCCTGAGATAAAAATAGACGACTTTTAAGATTGATACCGACAAGGTTACAAAACGGTCGATTATGTCTGCAGCTCACAGAGTGTTTGATCTCATTGGCATTGTGAGTCCAGTGACTGTCGGTTCAAAACTGCTATTAAAGGAGCTATGGAACCAAAAACTTGATTGGATGATGACGTTCCAGATGAAATAAAAACAAAGTTTCTTAAGTGTATTGACGAATTAACCTTTTTGAAATATATAACAGTTCCCAGATGGTTGTTTGGATCAACGAATGTACAGAGTGTTATTTATACTTTATACTTTTACAGATGCTAGCGAAGTTTCATATGCTGCAGTTGTATTTCTACGGGTGGAGAGTGATTTAGGAGTAACAGTGCAGCTAAAACAATCGAAAACAAAAGTAGTTTCAGGAAAAAGGGTGACAATTCCACGACTAGAACTATTAGCTGCCACTATTGGGGTACGATTGTTTAAATCCATAAGAGATTACGTTTCCTCAGAAGCTGATGTTTATTTTTGAACAGATTCCTCAACAGTTATTGCCTGGTTTAGACGTAATGATCATTGGGCCACATTTGTCTCCAACAGAATAAAAGAAATAACAACATGTACCGAAGTGGATTAATGGCACCATGTTCCAGGTAAAATGAATCCGGCAGACCTTCCATCAAGAGGATGTCTTGGGAAGAAACTGGTTGAATCGAGATGGAGGGAGGGGCCAGAATGGCTATACCTACCTCCCGAAGAATGGCCATCACCAAGAATCGAATACGAAGAGGACTTGATTTTCCAAAAAGAAGAAAAAATATGCATATGACAGTGCATGCATGGTGAATATTAACAAGAATACATACATTGATTGGTATTATAAATATGAGAAACTTATCAAAATATTTGCGTGGATTCTTCGGTTCTGTTACAACTGTAAAATCACTAGTACTTTTATCACTAGTATAGATGACTTTGTTAAGAAATCTGGACTCTCTCAATTGATTAAATAATTGATGCAGAGGAACATCTGCTAAAACTGTTTAAAAAAAGATTAATTTGATGGAATTAAGGTCCCCAAAATTGCATCATTACAACCTTTTGAGGATTACAAGAGATTGATACGTTTTCGTACCAAAGTGTCAGACAGGACTGATAGCATTTTCAGATTCTCTATACTGGTACCAAAAAAAGATCCTTTAGTAAACCATCTGCTCTGTAATATCCATGAGAGAGAGAGAGGGGGAGAGAGAGAGAGAGAGAGAGAGAGAGAGAGAGAGAGAGAGAGAGAGAGAGAGAGAGAGAGAGAGAGAGAGAGAGAGAGAGAGAGAGAGAGAGAGAGAGAGAGAGAGAGAGAGAGAGAGAGAGAGAGAGAGAGAGAGAGAGAGAAGTCGGAGGAAAATGGCTTATGTCAATTACACGAGAACGATTTTGGGTTGTTGGGGGAAGAAGAACATTGAAATCGATTCTATCAAGCTGCATTACTTGTAAATGTTATGATTCTAAGAGATTTGAGACGCCTGCACTACCTTTACCTGTTGATAGAGTGCGTGATGCATCTGCATTTGAAATTGTTGGCGTTGATTTGACTGGTCCAGTATATCTTGATTCAGGTAAGAAGGCTTGGATTTACTTGTTTACGTGTGCAGTGGTGCGAGCTATCCATCTAGAATCAGTACAATCACTTTCCTCATAGGATTTTTAATGGCATTACGACTTTTCATTGCCCGGCGTGGAAGACCAGTTGCAGTATGTAATGATCAAGGTAACAACTTTTTTGGGACAGCAAATTTGTTTCAAAATATTGATTGGGACAGTCATTGAATATTGCAACATTAATAGAATTACTTGGAAGTTCAAATCTCCAACAGATGCATGGTGGGAGCATTTGATAGGACTGACAAAACGCCTTCTTAAAAAAGTCATCAAGAAATGAACTCTTTCATACATTTAAATGGAAACAATATTGTGCGATTGTGAGTGTCTTAAATTCTAGACCTTTGGCATATATTTCTGATACCACCAAGGCAGAACCAACTCCTATCAACCCATCATTGTTTATTAAAGATATAAAAGAAAGTGGAATGCATGAATTGGATGTGTTGGAGACTGTTGATCTTAAGAAGAAATTGCAACATAGAGCAAAATTGAAAGAAGATTTCCGCAAAAGATTTAAAAGTGAATATTTGGGATGATTACAAGACAGGAATAAAACAACATAACTAAGTGACATGAGAGAAAGTGAAGTTGTTTTGATTGGCAGTGACAATTCCAAAAGACTAGACAGGCCATTAGCTAAATTAATCAGCTTTTCCCAGGTAGTAATGGTAAAACACGCTTGGTTCGATTAAAGACAAGTTCTGGTGAGTGTATGTGACCTTTACAAAGACTTTATATTATAAACTATTAGAACAAGACGAACTTACTGGAAATGATAATCCTCTACCAATCTATGATAGAAAAGTAAGATATCAGTGAGTGGCCGACTGATCAAGAAGCCGTCAAGATTCGAATAAGAATTCTTTTACAATGTATACATTTTGTTTAAAATTTGGTGGAAGGATGTTGGGTTTGGTTCAAATGATTTAAATAGATTAAAACATATGTTTTAGTCAGAGAAAATAATTTATTGTTGACAATGTTTCTTTTTATAAGTAAAGTCTAGTCTGTGAAACATGTAAGTGTGGTTAATTGCGCCGATCTGTAGAATGGTGTAGTTGGCGATATTACAGCTGACAGGCAGTGCTCAGCTCGTCGGGACATACTGACAGCACGTTGAAGAACACCATATTGATATCGGCCTGTAGAATGGTGTGCTTGGCGATATGACAGCTTACAGGCATAGCTCAGCTTGTCTGAACGGACTGACAGCACGTCAATGGGCACTCTTATGGTGGAGACCTGTAGAAGATTTGGTCCATCAAGATAGGGAAAACTTGACATATATTTCTCTCCTGACAGGATGATACGTTGAAAGTGCCCTTCGTGTGTAGACCTCGGGGTGTCAATAGTTAAATAATTCGATAATCCGTTTTTCATAGTTTATTAAGATTTTAAATAATTATGCATAATACTTTACATAAACATACATTTAAAGAATAAACTTTACATAAATGTTAGGTCTTTACCTCCATTTTTATTACACTCTTTAAAACGTTTAGGATTACATGTAGAAAATGTTTTTCATCAATTTAATTTTTAGTAAGATACTTCTTGCGAAATAGACAATGAATTATTCTAAACTTGTCGCTAATTTATTTTTAAAATATTGTACTTTTCATCGATGCAATTGTTTAGTTAAAATCATGGAGAAAATCTACATGTAGAGTGGGTTCTCCTAATGATGGAGAATGAGTCAACTTTATTACACACATAAATAACCAATCATTGTACAAACCATATAAATGCCTTTTTTATTTTGTGTGGTAGCTGACATAGCTGGGAGATTTCAAACGCATGGCAGTCCAGCTTCCAGGTTTGTTTATCGTTTAGAACTACCCAGAGGGTACGTACAGCTTAAAACATTTGTAGTGAATGCGAACATCACCTCTCATAAATAGTTTACACACCAAAGCGATTAATTCCCAATTTAATAAGGCCAAGAGAGCTATTAATCACACTTTCATGGCAACTTCACTTCCTTGGCTCCCGATGCTGTGCAATATATCTTCTCCAGAGATAAGACATTATGAGGCGCTATTTGAAGAATTCAACAAGATCTTGAATGCCCAACACCTCTCAATGGGATCGGATCCCTGGACATACACAAGATCTCCCACGTCAGAACGGTGGCTTAAAAAAACACATAACCCACCTCTACGTACCGTTTTCCAGTTTCTCACCCAACACCAGCTGGGCCGTAGCGTGGAACAGTTTTGATGGACAAAATAAGTTCCTTATTAACGATCCGTCAATACCTGTAGATGGGATGAACCTCCCTCGTAGGGAATATTGTTGAATCGTTTCCGAACTTGCGTGGGCAGATGTAACTAAATGGTACTATATGGTATAAATGGGGATTGACACTATATCAATAATGTGACTGTGGGGAGTATATCCAACAATGAATCACAAAGTACAGAGTGCCCTTTGCGCTCTATTACGGAGGGATTACCTAGCATAAACAGAATCAGTGAGGCAGGTCTTAGATTGCTCGATGGATTGGACATAGCTTTGTGACAGGAGATCACTTGATATTTTTATTCTTATTTTTAGACAACATGACTTTTGGATCTTTATCCAAATATATATCATAGCTTTTTTCAAATTAATAAATGGTAGCTGACAAAAACCACATTATACATATATACGAATTGTATAAACAGTAGAATTAAAAACTAATACAAGAAAATACTATTTCGATAATGATGGAATTGTTTGACTACGGATGCTAAAATTCCTAACATCCAATTACTTTCTTTTGTAAAAATGTGTACGTAAAGGAATTCCCTGTTCATCAAATGGTTGGTACATGTTACCATTCATAGAGTATTATCAAAGAATAAATGTTCAATTTTTCAGTTGTTACTAATACTCTGTTACTTAGGTGGATGCATGTTTTTGATGGATTTAGCTTCCAGGTTCTAAAATATCCTTCGATGGCTGCAAGGTCACTTGTGAGTGTTTCTTCAGTAGCTGCGAAGTCCTTGTGTTGATAAGCTAAATCAATATCAACTGCATATATAAATGTTCTAAACTTTGTTATTGGGATATCAGGGGTATACACGATGAACAAAATTGGAGAAAGTACAGACCCCTGTGGCAGACCATACTTCAGCCATCATAATAATCATCTATATTACCTGGGAGTAACGTTAGATAGATCGCTGACATTTTAAAGCCATCTTCAAAAGACCAGTGCAAAATCAAAACCAGGGCAAATGTATTACTATACAACATATTGTCGGGACAACTTGGGGAGCCAATGCACACATCCTGCGTAAAACTGCTTTGTCATTGGTTTATTCAGCTTCTGAATCCAGTGATCCCGAATGGCTAAATAGTGTACACACTAAAGCGATTGATGTCCAACTTTTCAGGGTTATGAGAGTCATTAGTGGCACTCTCATGGCAACTCCACTCTTTGGCCCCCCGGTGCTGTGCAATATAGCTCCTCCAGAGATAAGACGTGAGGAGGCACTACTTAACGAATTCAATAAGATCTTGAATGCCCCACACCTCCCCATTACACAGGACCTCCCATGTCAAAATGGTTGCCTAAAATCTCGAAACCCACCTGTACGTACTGCTTTCCAGCTAAACAGATCAATTTTCTCACCCAATACTAGCTGGGCCGTAGCAAAGAACAATTTTGATGGACGAAATAAATTTCTTATTAACGATCCGTCAATACCTGTAGGTGGGATGAACCCTCTTCGTAGGGAGTGGACAATGTTGAATCGGTTCCGAACTGGCGTGGGCAAATGTAACTATTGGAAGTATATCCAAGCAATGGATCACATAGTTACAGAGCTCCTTCTACGCCTTTTTACGGAGGGATTAGCCAGCATAAACTATATCAGTGAGGCAGGTAATAAATGGCTAGATGGATTGGACTTGCTTTATGACAGGAGATCACTTTGCATTTTTTATTCTTATTAATGACATGACAATATTAACATGACTTTTGATCTTGACCCAAATATATATATCTCAACTTTTTAAATTTAACAAATGGTACTGCTAGCATAATAAATCGTATGGTCCAACTATTTCATTTGCACCATACGATAGAGAGGTCTTCACTGCCTGCTGTATTTTTTATTGGTGCGTAAATAATTTACAACATTCTATTAAAAAAACAAATATGAGAGGACTTGTTATTCAAGTGTTATCATTGTAGTACAGTATGACCCATCTTCAATAACGAAAATGTTTGTTTATTATATATATAAAGAATAAATTTCAGCATAAATCTATAGATATTAGTTATTAGGAAAAACAACTAATATAAACACAAGTTACCTTTAAATGACCGATGTTGTAACAACTGATTAGGGTGATATTAAACATATTATATGTTCAAGTAAGTACAGTCACAGTGTACTCTCGCATTATGAGTTAACGCGGACTTCATAACTCTGTAGTTACCGTATATACGTCGACAACCCCCCCCCCTTAAACAATGTCGGAACCAATGTTGTCCGGATATTGCCTCATTTATCTCCTCTTCACCGCCTGCTGTCTTTTTTATTGGTACGTAAATAATTGACAACATTCTATTAAAAAAGAAACGTATGAGTGGACTTGTTATTCAAGTGTTATCATTGTAGTACAGTATGAGCCATCTTGAATAACGTAAATCTTTGTTTAAATGCTAATTCTGAATAACATAAAAACAAGTACTTGAAATAATGGACTTTGTTTTTGAAATTTGTTAATGATGGAGTATCATATGAGGGAGACAAAGGTAGTTGGACATTTGCCATCATTACGTAAAAATTACCAATCACGACGTTTCGATTTGGTAAAACCCAAACCTTTTTCAAGTGCTAAAACTAAATTACATCTACACAAACATGTTATAAAACTACGTTCTTAAACTAATAAACTTATCTACATTTTTACCTAGATCCTAGAATGGGGTACAACAAAATCAACTTATACTAAATATAAAATGTAAACAGGGTTAAATTAATATAACCAATTAGGCGCTGTCAAGGTCACGATATCAACAAAAAAATGTTAAAACACAATTAAAATTAATATTTAAATCAGACTGAAATAAGATTACATTAACTAATCATAAATATATGGTACCTGAAAAACACTATTAATTTAAAATAAGATTCAACATGCACAAAAATGATATGTATGACTCGGAAGGGCTGAGACTACTATTACAATTACATTTTACTATTACAATTACACGCACTATTACTATTACAGTAATTGTCCCACTGTTTCCTTGCAACGTCTGCTAGCGCGAGCTATAGTCCTAATAGAATGTAACCTGGAGAGTAAAATTGTTTGGCAGACAGAACTATACATGACCCAGAAGTGCACCAGCAGCTTCAAGGAAGAGGGTAGACGGGGTTTATGGGGAGGGCGGGAGGGGGTACGAGACAGAAAATCCTAGCCAGCGATATCCAGCGGCGGCCGTACCAAGTTAGTTTTGTCTGTGTCTGACTATTTCCCTATAACTTTTCGCTTCTTATAGATGTGTATTCATTGGTGCGTCTTTGATCACATTATATTGTAAGTAACTTGTTGACAAGTCACTATTGTAAGAAATATAGGCGAGAACACGTCAATATATTTTCTTCATCAAATGCTTATTTACTAATTCAGTTATTATTAAGATACTTACCGTAAAAATAGTAAATAAAGTAGCCTATTACAAGATAACGGAAGTGTACATAAGATGTATGTGCCTGTACTTAACACTATAGCGTTACAGCTACTATATTACTGTCTTCTTTGTTCACGATGACAACGACAACGAACATTTCATTAGCGTACAAGAGCTAGGCAGGCCGGAAACCTAATTCATTGTGTCACCAGCAGATGACTCCACCTGCGACGATGAATACTGATGATACCTGCCCATGACTTGTGGCAATGTAAGGCCTCTTTCACATTACACGATTTCGTTCGTACGAAAAAATGTCGTGTGGAGAATAATTTTCAGTCGACTGAAGAAGGATACGGGACCTTTCACATTGCACGATTCATATACGGACATGATTTTTTCCGTGTAGCAGTCGCACACTGCTACTACAGCTCGAAGATTTCGTGTCGTCGCTTGGGCTCAGTGGCCCACGGGATCAAATAGGCGCTTGCACACTACACGATTTCCTTCATACGGACACTGATCTGTTTTTACTAGGGTTGCCATACGTCTGTATTTTGTACAGACGGTTTGTATTTTACATTCAGTGTCCGTGTCCGTACCGTACAAAGAAAAAAACCGGGAAGATGTCCGTATTTTTCGTTCTGATAATATTAAAAACATATTTTATTTATTTATTACTGTAAATAAGACAAAATATTACTATGAGAAATATTCAAGGCTATTCTGATCATAAAAGTTAACATGTTATGTGCTGAATTTTCGAAGCTACCATAAAGTATAACTTAGTTCTTTAATTAAAAAAATAATCTCTTCAGACAAATATAAATGGTTTCAGCCTTCAGCCAGTATACCAGTACAACTAGTACAAGAGATGCCTAAACATTTTCTAGGAGATTTATGACAATTAATTGAGTTCTGCCAACTTAACTTTAACTTAATGAACGATTTTTGTAAGAGTAAAAAAAAATGATTGTTAATATTGTATTGCTCTGAAATCTTAAATTAAAATACATTTGTAACAATAATATTATATTGTATATCACGAAGTCGTTAATATTATTTTCCCATGTTAACAATTCAAATCGCATGTTATAAAATTCATAAAAGACAGTTGACACCCCCCCCCTCCCCACCAGACCCCAAGTATATCTGGTGTCAGTATTATCCTATGAAAATATATGGCAACCCTAGTTTTTACCAGTTGAGCTTCGCGAGGCTATAAATTCAGTACTATTTCTTTTGTGTTTTTGAGCGAAAGATCGATAGCATCGGAATGACATTTTCATTGATATTCTAACAGACCATAGTAAATTTGATTTTTATAACGCTATCTAAATTATTAAAACAGTAAAGCTCAATATTTTTCTAATTAAAAAATATATGTGCAGTTATTACAATTTCAATAATTTGTATCTACATGATAATATAATAAAAATGTTTGTAGCAAATGGTAAATTGTTACTCAAACCTCATTAAGTGTTCATAAATAATAATATTTTACTGAGTTTATAAATATCATGAACGTATATTAGAACACGATATCTCCCCAGAGAAGGCATAGTTGTTTTAAAACAGTTAAAATAGATATAATGTAGTATGTAACCATATATAGTATTATTTTGTTTGACACTTTAAACAGTGCATATTTAGTATTTTGTACAATAATGTGGAGATATATTAATAAAACTGTAACGTGTTTTTATTATTGGTGGCTTTTAACCAAGATACAAAAGAACGATAATAATAAATAAATAATAACAATACAAAGATCAAAACTGGTTTCATTATCCCACTAATCTTAATAACTAAATAAATAATGGATAGTTTGTTAATATTATTCTATTGATGTTTTAATAGCAAACATAAATCCAAGAAAGATGCAAAATTATGAAGTTTTTTAGTGATATCTAAAAAATGTACTTTGAATAAATTTAATTTAAAATATTGCAAAGAATAAGACAGTTTTTTAAAAGAATGTTAATTTTTTTATTATTATCAAATTATAAATAATGTATAATTGCGTTGGGATGGAGCATTAATTAAAAGTATAAATATTCCATTACGTATATACAGTATATTTTATGTAAAAGTATATATTTTGCAACGACGATAAAAAAACCACAATGGTATTATTTGTTCGACCAGTTGTTGTTAATATCCATATTAACAACTTCAAACAACTATTTAGACGGAAGTCACAACTCAACAGAGTGTTCACCAGTTCCCACGCCCTTTTGGACGGAAAAAATCGTGTAGTGTGAAAACCAAACAGCAACGGAAATTATTTCGTACGAGTTGTATACGTTGCAGTTTGGTTTTCACACTACACAATTTTTTCCGTCCAAAAGGGCGTGGGAACTGGTGAACACTCGGTTGAGATGTGACTTCCGTCTAAGTACAGTAGTTGTTTGAATTTGTTAACCCTTATAGTGCCGGGAGTCGGTGTGAGAGACGCGCCGTATTTGTTATACTATACCACTATTTTTCTTCAATCAGCCGCCGAAGTCATACCAGACGAATCGATATAATAACCGCCGTCGTCAGTTTCGCACTGTTTTCTAATAATTGCGCAGCTGATTGCAGTAAACATTAGATTACGTCAGTAGTCAGTGCAGCTGAATAGATGTGTGTTCACCTACGTACCTTATTCTCTGACGACAAGTGTCAGATTATTTCAATTTATAGTTCGAATAAAATAACTTTGGTACTGGCGGAACGCCCTCGCTCCACTGGTCTGAAATGACAAAACTCTGAGCTTTAATTTGCTGTCAAACTTAAAATAAGTAAGCAATAATTTTCAAACTACTTGTATAGTGTCCACCATGTTATATTCTTTAAGAAAAATTATGCTGGATATTTTGCTTAAACTAATTTGCTTTTTTATTGTGATATTTGTGTTTAAGAACACGGTTTTATGAGTGAAATTGCGCGTGAGTCGTCTTTAACCTGTTACTGTAGCGAGAGTAATAATAATAAAATAATTTTTTGTGGATGGATGACAGTTTGATTCATTGTGATTAGTTTGGTAAAAGTCTCATTTAATAATTCAAACAGGTTAATGAGAAATTAATTTTTTTGTAAAACCTTGCAAACTTGGAAACGAAAAACGCTAGACAACATTTATTTGAGCAAACATTAACTGTGTTATTTATGTATAGTTAAAATAATACTGTGGTACTAATAAAACATGCGGAAAAATAATGAAGAGTTGATGAAGTAAACTCATAGTTCGTTTACATCGAGGCTGTGTCGGACGCGTAAGGTATACTCTGCTCAAGGGAAAGTGTAGACTGAATATTCAGTCCAAGCGTAAAACGAATTCCGATCGACGATATTTCCAGATAAGAAATGTTTCTCCAGTAAGAAATAAGGTAAGTTAGTTGACTTTTGACTTTGAGGTGTGTTCGTGTTCAGTTCTTTATCGATTTAACAGTGCTTAGTATAGTTTAATCACTAGTTTGTTTTTATTACAGTTATCTAGTTTTAGTGATATGACACGTTTTTATTTATTTAGATGTGACAATAATGCTATAGGATTCAGTGTGTATATAATTATCAGTGTTTATTGCAATTATAATATTTAGGCTCTTTCAAATTTTAGGAAGTGTTCTATTAGTAGTTGACAAGAAATGTTTGCAAAATGGAAGAGGCAAGAGCTGAGCCAGTGACTGTACATTGTGCGTGTGGTATCACTGCCGCCTTGTTGACAATCGAGTTTTGAAAACTTCTGAATCTTTCTTCCTAATTCAAGAAAATTCTATTTAATACGAGAGTACGATTTTAGTGTCACTTAAATAACACAATTAATTTAAGTATAAAGAAATTTTATCTAGCGTTTGTCATTATCGAATTTACAAAGGTTTACAAAAAAAATAATTTCTCATTAACCTGTTTGAATTATTAAATGAGACTTATACCAAACTAATCACAATGAATCAAACTGTCATCCATCCACAAGAAATTATTTTATTATTATTACTCTCGCTACAGTAACAGGTTAAAGACGACTCAAGCGCAATTTCACTCATAAAACCGTGTTCTTAAACACAAATATCGCAATAAAAAAGCAAATTAGTTTAAGCAAAATATCCAGCATAATTTTTTCTTAAAGAATATAACATGGTGGACACTATACAAGTAGTTTGAAAATTATTGCTTACTTATTTTAAGTTTGACAGCAAATTAAAG
This sequence comes from Stictocephala bisonia, assembly GCA_035578905.1. Classification (NCBI taxonomy): domain Eukaryota; kingdom Metazoa; phylum Arthropoda; class Insecta; order Hemiptera; family Membracidae; genus Stictocephala; species Stictocephala bisonia. The sequence continues at coordinate 4,039,048 of JAQJVL010000022.1, forward strand.
CTCAGAGTTTTGTCATTTCAGACCAGTGGTGCGTGGCCGTTCCGCCAGTACCAAAGTTATTTTATTCGGACTATAGTCTGTTCAGTTCAGGAGTCTTATCTGGAGTCCAAAGGGCAGGGTGCCCTCCCCCTTCCCCACTACCGCTTCCGTTCCGCTCCTGACAGGGCTAATGTTGTCCGTTACCTCATTACATTACGCTTTTGTTATTTTCGTAACTCCTTTATTCATTCTGCAATTAAAAAGTGTGTAAAATTTTAATTATGATACTTTTTATTTGAACTTTTTATAAAGCATTTGAAAGTGTATAGTTTATTAAGTTATATATTGAAAGATTAACTAAAATACATAACAACAAGTGTTTTTCTCGTAATCAACTAATATATTTTAAATATTTAACTGTGATACATAACACTGGACTTCATATTATAAATTTGTACATAAATTTATACAAGCATAATTGTATTTTCATATGTATTTTTATACCTTTCTATTTATCCTATATATTAAAACAATCTGGTCATTTAGTTCACTTTCTGAATTAATTATTGGACCGATTTTGATAAAATTTATTTTATTCAAAAGATAATATTCATTTCTAAGTCGTAACGGAGCTAGATTTTTATATTCTCATAGTGTTTGTCCTACACAGCGTCAAAGATGCAATGCTTTACTTATGGAGACTAATTTTAATTGACCAGTTGGCATAAACAAATGTTAAATGGTCTAAATAATTTGTTAGGTTAAACATAGAGAGCAGCACAGTAAAATATCAAGTTAGAGAGAATACATGTTTGTGTATATGTTAACGAGTCGGCCATGTTGGTTTTAATCCCTTAAGAACAATGTTAGTTGCGTATCCATAGTTTTCCGTTATTTATTGACCAACAGTTGTGTATAAGGTGTCATTTTAAACATTATCATATTGCGCATTGGGTTTGCTTTTTATATTTTGAATACATACTTCTAGTCACTTTTAATATTCAACGATACTTCATATTTTTTCAAAGATCTTATGTCTGATTGAAACAGATTTTTCGACGGTCATGTTCTTCCAAATTACATCACGTTTAGATATAGAGTCATAATTATGCACAGCATTATATGCAAAGACATGCATATTTCTTAAATTTACCATAAATTACGTATTATTGACAATTAGTACAGTGGTCAATATGGATCACTCATAATATCATCATCACAAATTGATAAATATAAATCAAATTTTTTGCTTAGTGTTTTTTTTTTTTTTTTTACATCTTCTAATCACTAATAAATTATCTTATTTATTGTTGGATTGTTAATTTAATTGTTGAACTTTGCCTTCCTCCGGTTTAAGGAGATATTATTAATTTGCTTCCAAAAAGTATTTACATAATATATAAATTAGGGAAAGCAAAACAGCTACGAAAAGTATAAAATGAGCCTTCATTTTGGAGGAGTTTGGAACAAAGACGTACGGAGATGTACCGGTCAGACTTGGAGTGTTATATGTATATTTTAAAATTTGACATTAGTTCCTTTTATATATCCACTGGAACTAAATCTGAATTATAAATCAGTTTTATTTTGCTATCCCCTCTAACTGATTGGCAAACGTCCAAGTAACTCTGAGAAAGGAAAGCAATTTAAAATAAGTTCGTCGGTGATCTGAATTCTGTACAGTACTTCATACTATATCTAGTGCCGTGCACAGTTAACGAATATTGATTGTTCTGATTGCCTAACGAATGTCTTTCCAAAAGTGAGAACTGAGGGTTACGCACAAAATTTGGTTCGGTAAGTAAAACATGTTTTTATTAATCCTCGGCCCTATTTTTATTTCACCCAACTTAAGAATGAAATGTTCCACAGCCTCACTCCACCCACCCTTGACCATGGCGAAACATGATGCTACCCTATTGCACATTGTAGTACGGTATAAACTGAAAGCAAGCCCCTTCCTCAAGAATGTCACAGTAATAGTAGTAAACATCCAGTGTGTGACTCCATCATTTTGTAGTACGCAATTAAGGAATATCAGTATATATAAGTCTGTTTCTTACGTGCCTGATTGAGAACCGACTCTTATACAAACCGAGTAAAATATAGATATACATTTTTTAGTTTTAATTACAAGATTTTTTTATTGAAATTCATCGCTAAATTTATAAAAAGTAGTCCTACATATTGACTAAATTATGATATTTAATAAATACACACTATTCCATTAATTTATGAGGGTTGAATTAAAAAAAACCATGTTAAAAAGTGACTATGCTTATTATCATTTTATTCTCCAACGAAGTAAACACTATATATCTGATTTGATTACTATCTTCTTTCTTCCCTTCTTATGTTTTCGTATATTTGTCAGACCCAAGACACCCCTGGCTGGTAAAATGTTGTGGTAACGGAACTGTTTGGCATTCGAAGTGTCTCAACGAAGTAAACTCTAACTGGTGCCAAAGTGCTGAATGGGAAGGAGTCTGTGACCGACTGCCAATTGGCCTCGGATACTGACCTTCTCTATCAAATATCCTCTCAAATTCATCGCTTTTTATTCTTCTCCGATCTAAAAAGAAATCTATCTCTATCCGATAAAGGTCAGAATTAGAACAACATTTCTGATTCCCAAACGTATAGTAGAATGATTTAACACGTGTTACATAGCTAATAATTAAGTACTGTAGTATGATGTTTAGTTAATTGGTTAATGATTAATGTAATCCACAATATTCTTTATACATAGGTATGGATACATTTGTTTTGTTTTGAGCATTGGGAGGGGTGCATGGAAAGACGTTGGGATGAGGCCATGAGAAAACTTGAGCCTCTAGCTAGCATAGTGTTAGCTCTCCTAACTTCGATTCAAGGGATAACGGGTTCAAATCCCAGAAAACCTTACTAAATTTAGCTGAATGGAATTATTGAACTATTGAGTCTTAACATCATTGAATACCAAGTAAAACATTCCTCTGACGTTGAACAAAATATGCGTGAAGGAGTGCATGGGAGGAAGAATTGGGTAGGAGTGTATGGAAAGTTGTGGAAGGAGTGCATGACAAGATATTAGAAGGAATGCATGGGAAGATGTTGGGAGAAGTGCATGTGAAGATGTTGGTAAGTGGCCTTGGAAAGATGATGGTGGAAAGATGATGGTGGAAAGATGATGGAAAGGTTGGCTTAGGAAGATGTTGAGGGAAGTGGTTGGCAAAATGTTGGGAGGTGTGCATTGGAGGCAGGTGGGCATGGAAAGATAGTGGAAGATGTACATGGGAAGATTGCAATGGAAGATGTTTAAAAGTATAGGACATGGCGATGTATTGTACTCATGAAACATCCAGGTTTCTGTAACGTTGCTCTGTAGTAGTTCTGGCATAAGACGAGAACTATTGGTACGTTAATCTTTTCTCCATTAATCACATTATCAGCTACCGTTCCTTTCCTAAGTGGTCACTGTGCTGCCCATTCTAATGGAACAACCGAGACCCGTTGATCCGGTTGTATAAAACGAAATTTATTATTTGGAAATTTATTAGTTGGAGTTCTTTATTGCAAATAAACTACAGTAATACAAAAGTGACTTTATTAAAAACTTATTAAAAATGTTAAATATTTTAACAACAAGTTTTAGAATGTTAGCAATGAATAAGTGACATCACATAATTTTAGTACTTTCATCATTTTCAGTATAAACCATGAAAAGTCAACAATGATAAAGGACTGAGTAAACCTATTGAAGGCCGGATCAGCTAGAACGAAGAAAATGGATGATAAAATAACGATGCTACCATGTTTACTATGTTACTTTTTATATTCGGATTACTTTAATATTTCCTTATAGATTCCTGTAGATAGCCAAATTGTTGTTTTTTTCTCATTGTAGATGTATGTAGATATGTTTTTATAGTATTGTAGATTATGTAGGTCGTCCTTTATGGTATCGTCATTTTTATTCTCTTGTTCGGTTAGTGGGGGCTGTGTACTAAACGCGTAGAAATTATCGCACCCTTCATTGATTCACTCAATAAAGGGCCAATTGCCGTGTCTGGCAGTTTGCCAAGCCTACAAGTTGGTTGCCATCTGCACTCTTCTTTGGTCCAGCTAAACAAAGGATTTCCTAGCTGTAAGGTTCTTTTTTTATTTGTTTTAAGTTTTCCATCAGCTCAATAGATGGTTCAGTGTAATATGCAAAAGGAAAACTATCTGAGCGAACAGTACAAAATATATATATCTCCAAGCACACAATGAATTAATACAATTGATACTGATTATTATCAGTTACTACATGTGGTATGGTGAACTGGTTTAATTTACCTTTAATTGTAAATATATATGCAATTTGTTTATTTGTTTGTAAAAAGGATCAAATCAGTATAAGAATACTAAATACAATCAATTAGGGCTGTTTCGGTGGGAAGTTGGAAGTTAAGATATGTTTAATGACCTATGTAATGGTCAAGCGTGGCATATGTCTAGAATCTTGTATAGAAGGGTTATTAGAGACCCTGTTTGGCTATCATAGATTTATAACAATCTCCAAACACACCTCTTGAAGCCCTTCCACCAACTCTAGCTACACAGTTATCACTGATAATCTAACACCTACACACATGTGAGAGTTGAAACCTTTTCACCCACCAAAACATATGTCTTGTTATATATTATACAAAATAATTCGTAATATCTTTACCTCTACCTCTTATCATCTCAACATTGAAGTTGGCTATAATGTGTTATATCTTAGGACATGTAACTGGCAGCAGACTGATGTGTAGGTCATCTTACTTATTTCGTTAACGATTGTTACTTGAATATAGCTACTTTCATTGCAGGAATTCCCTTCTTAATAAACTAAAGTACAGAGCTAATAATTTGCTCTCGGAAGATTCTGTTGGTGGCCGTCGATACCAGTGTCGAAATATCAAGATCTTCGAGATGAGTTTTGGCATAATTGTAGGCAGCTTTTTCATCCGATCTTAATTATTGTGTCACATCCAGTTAAACAATCTAGTCCTGAAGGTTTTTGTCGCTAAATGACAACTTTAACGTATTTTTTAGCTCCTACACCCAGTTTGTGTAAATGTCCCGATATCAGAACTGTTAGCCACACGCCTACACCCAGTTTGTGTAAATGTCCCGATATCTTATACCAAACATAAATACATCGCTATCAGAACTGTGTATTATTTCGTGTTTTCCACTCTGTCTGTTTTGAGACAATACTGGCCACGGAGATACATCTTCATGTCGGCTTTATCATGCTTGCTTTTAGACCTTTTACTTATTTCATGGTTTCACCATCGTATTTGTAATAGCGTAATGTAAGATTAAGAAAACATCCAATTAAATACAATATTTTATCGTCAGGAATATGGATTTTATGTAAAAGCTTCTGTAACAGTAACTCGACCAGTTCTCTTTTATTTCATTATGAGATAAATGTGGTGGACTTGAACTTAACCGTTTGTTGGGGTCATTGAGAATATTGACGGATCAACGGAAATGTCTTCCAGTTCTGATTTAAAGTTCCACATTTTTCATTGATGCTTTATCGTAAGCCCAACCCTGTTTGCTTGCTTGTACTTCATTGGAAGAGATCTTATGTTCTCAAAATCAATAGCATTAAGCAGATCTGATTTGACACTTTTTAAGATGTCCATCCTCTAATGATATGCTTGGTGAAAGTTGAGATAACTAGTTAAGTATTCCAGTTTGACTTACGTTCAGGTTATTAATAACTACATCCTTCTGAAATCGTTCAAACTCGGATTTATAATATAATTACACTGTTTAACCAGATGGGACAAAACCAGCTAGGTAGGAACAAACCAAGAAAAAAAGCCGCCTACAATACTGGGTAGGTGTAAGAGTGGGCGGATGGGTCAATACACTGTAGGTGTAAAGGTGGGCGGGTGGGTCATTACCACTGTAGGTGTAAGAGTGGGCGGGTGAGTCAATACGTAGGCGAAATAGTGGGCGGGTGAGTCAATACCACCGTAGGTGTTATGGTGGGCGGTGGGTCAGTAATACTGTACGGGTATGTGTGGACTTGGATGCCAATTTCAGTGCATGCTCAACACCTGACAGATTCTAGCTTAACATATTAAGGACGATTTGTAGCGTATATTTATTTTCCTGTTTATTATTAAAGCTTCTGTAGGTAGAGGAAATATATTAATTGATTACAAATAATATTTCTACTTTTTTTTCGAGATAAAATCTTTACCATACTTTTTATAGCTTGTTGAAATAGGGATAGGTCATAATGTCCAGTTATCACTATGGCCAGTTTTGGTTTACAGAACCTAGTCACCTCGTACACTAGAGAGAGGTTACAGTCTCGAACTCTAATAGACCATTTATTCTCTGACGATCTTTCAATAAAGACTGAAGTGGTAGTGTCAGCGTTGTCAGACCACCATGCACAGACAGCTGACATCCCCTATCAACCAGTTACGAAGCCTATACGATTAAAATATTGAAAAATATGGAGAATTTTTCCTAAAGAAAACAAGCAGCTTTTCAGAAATTTGCTTAATAAAGATGAGTGGAACGATATGTGTAAACCAGCTGATTTCAACGATAAGTTTGATGCATTTTATGCCCATTTAAAGCAATACTTTGAAGTATCGTTCCCCAAAAGTGGCTAAAGATCAAAGATTTGAAATATCATAGAAGTAAAGGATCAGCTGATAATCACCAGCTGTTCAATTGTCATTGGGCTATTAATTAATGACACTTTCTAAGGAATAGTCGGCCTTAGTTTTTAACAATGACTACATTCGCACATCTACACTCATCAGACTCATTCGAAATCCATATTTGCCCATATCTTGACGATCGGCGTCTTATGAATAGATAAAAAATAAAAATAAAAATAAAATAAACTAAGCAAAGAAATATTTGAACTAAAAGAGAAGGTGACTGAACTGTATATAACAACGAAAGATCTCCCTTCTGATAATTTTATGAGGCAGTATTATCTTAGAACAAAAAACAAGTACAGGAAAGCAATACATCAGGCCAAGGCTGAGAATATACAAACAAGAATTGAAAGGTCAGATCAGAAATCGAAAGCTATATGGAGTGTAATAAATGAAAATAAAGCACCGTCGAAGAAACTGCGGGTTATCAACTGCGTCATTCCTCTGCTGTGACCACAGGAACTAGTGGCATCCTCCAGGGGTCTATACTAGGCCCAATTCTGTTTTTAATTTTTATTAACAATCTTTCACTGACAGTAAAAACTGCCCAAGTTTGCCTTTTTGCTGATGACACTTCCCCTCTCACTGTCCGCTCCTTCTAGGGAACAATTAGAAATCAATGCTCTTCTGGAATCTAAAAACCTCCTTCAATGGTTTGAGGTCATTCACTTAAAGTCAATTCATTAAAATCACATCTCATTAAATTTCACCTTAGTCAAAATTCGTCTGATTTTGACTTTAGCCTCAGTGTTTTCCTTGGAGACACAGAACTAGAATCATTGGAGACTGTAAAATTCCTGGGTCTAACTCTAGACGATAAATTGAGTTTTTATTCCCATATTATGAATGTATCCAATAAAATGAGCACTGGAATCTTCATATTGAGGAATCTGGCAGGGATGGTGGGCCCTGAGGTCCTTCTCACTGCCTACTACGGATTGCTGTATCCCTGTATACTGTATGCAGTTCCCGTGTGGGGTGGGGAGTCTCGGAGGATGCTATTCTTGTTTAGATTGCAAAAAAAAGCAATAAGAGTGATATTTTCATTATAAAGGCGTGACTCTTGCCGCGAATACTCCCGAACGTTTAACATTCTTACCTTCCCTTCAATTTTTATTCTAGAAACCCTGAGCTTTGTTAAACAAAATTTCCACATTTTTTCAACGGATTCTAACCATATTACAACCTCCGCAATAACCACATGATTAACATTCCTTCTCATTCTGCTTCTTTTTTTAAACGTAACCTTCTATACAATGGAGTCAAAATCTTCAATAGCTTACCAACTGCACTGAGGATGGAGTCCGATAGCACTAAATTCCGGCGTCAGGTAAAAACACACCTCATTGATAAATGCCATTACAGCGCCAAGGAATATGTGGCTGGCGGTCATGTAAAATAGTTCCGACATTCTTGATTTAAAGGTAAATAAGTTTTATGTTTTTTAGTTTTCTTATTTTGTAATTATTTGTAAATACAAATACTGTGTATCGTTAATACTGACTTTGTAAAATTATTTAGCTATATTCTCAATGTATAATATTGACTTGGCAAATGCAAGATATATTGTCAATTGTGCACAATAAATGATTGATTGATTGATGTGTCGATGGTTGACGTTATCCAACTGTACCACTTCCACCTAATAGGTAATGATAATGGATAAGATACGCTTTTTATATTGATACATGTTATTTGCGAAATTAATTCTTCTCATATGTAGGCTATTGAGAAAATAAATTACTTCATCGGCAACAACTCTTTGGCTAACCATCAACGCAAAACTAAGTCAGTCAGAGAATTCCAATTTAAAATAACGTTTTATTACACAAACTGATTATTTATTTCTATCATAGTATTGCCTTGTGGTTGGTTATATCGTTAATTTAACATTGCTTCTTCATTTGTTTCATTTTCATAGCTAAATCTGAAGAATTTGGAAGCAGCTGGAGAGAGTTGGTTTTCAATTTTATCAGAAATTCATTTCTGTGTAACGTCTTGCAAGTATGGACGTCTTGCATGTATGGACAAATGTAGACATTCAAATGTTTCATATTTTAAAAAGTGTTGCTAATATAACGAAATAAACATAATAACTAATTAAAAATAAATATTCCATTAAAATAGTTTTCTCCGTAAACTGCTTAGAATGCAGTGGAGTATATTCGTACATTATAATCTGTCGTAGATGAAAGGGTCCCAAGAGGAACTATTCTCAAAGTTTTTAAGATGTCTAAAGTGTGGCTATTATTTGTTTATTTTTTAACTGTTGTCACTTTGGTTACATATGTAGCGCAGTAATTATGTTTTGTTTACCTTTAAAGAAGGGTTTTCTTATAAAATAATACTTGTGAGATAAGACCCACCCGCACTGAAGGGGTGCTATTATTCACTTAATATCACCCTGCTGTTGACATTTGCCCGGTAGGACGAGTGGATGGTTTTGAAGGGGGTTGAGATAGACATAGGGGCGCTATTATTCACTTAATATCACCCTGCTGTTGAGTTGAAGTCGGTTACATTAAATAATGTAACCGACTGTTCTTTCTTTCTGGTTCTCATCATGCATTGTTATTTTTCTTTTTTTTATATCTCTATGCTCTATCGTTTATTACCACATATTTTTTCTCTTTTTGGTTCCTAATTCAATCCTTAATTTGTTTTAAACTCAAAACGAAGCATTTGAAAATATTATGTTGACGTATTATGTTTGTGTTGGATCGAACGTATTCACTGGCTCCAGATATCAGCTGGTTGCTGCCAGCTGTTTTCTCTCTGCTGACTTAATTGAACACTGAGTGAACACCGTGCAGGTTGTGTAAGAACAAGTGCACACTACCGACTATCGCAGAACTGTATACATACCACAATTCTTGGAACAGTCGGACCGCTAGCACAGCTCCAGTCAGTACTGTTCACACTGTGTGGTACACTACCGACTATCGCAGTCGTGTGTATATACCACAATTCTTGGAACAGTCTGATCGCTAGCACAGCTCCAGTCAGTACTGTTCACACTGTGTGGTACACTACCGACTATCGCAGTCGTGTGTATATACCACAATTCTTGGAACAGTCGGACCGCTAGCACAGCTCCAGTCAGTACTGTTCACACTGTGTGGTACACTACCGACTATCGCAGTCATGTGTATGTACCACAATTCTTGGAACAGTCTGATCGCTAGCACAGCTCCAGTCAGTACTGTTCACACTGTGTGGTACACTACCGACTATCGCAGTCGTGTGTATATACCATATTTCTTGGAACAGTCGGACCGCTAGCATAACTCCAGTCAGTACTGTTCACACTGTGTGGTACACTACCGACTATCGCAGTCGTGTGTATTTACCACAATTCTTGGAACAGTCTGATCGCTAGCACAGCTCCAGTCAGTACTGTTCACACTGTGTGGTACACTACCGACTATCGCAGTCGTGTGTATGTACCACAATTCTTGGAACAGTCTGATCGCTAGCACAGCTCCAGTCAGTACTGTTCACACTGTGTGGTACACTCGACTATCGCAGTCGTGTGTATATACCATATTTCTTGGAACAGTCGGACCGCTAGCATAACTCCAGTCAGTACTGTTCACACTGTGTGGTACACTACCGACTATCGCAGTCGTGTGTATTTACCACAATTCTTGGAAGAGTCTGATCGCTAGCACAGCTCCAGTCAGTACTGTTCACACTGTGTGGTACACTACCGACAATCGCAGTCGTGTGTATGTACCACAATTCTTGGAACAGTCTGATCGCTAGCACAGCTCCAGTCAGTACTGTTCACACTGTGTGGTACACTACCGACTATCGCAGTCGTGTGTATGTACCACAATTCTTGGAACAGTCTGATCGCTAGCACAGCTCCAGTCAGTACTGTTCACACTGTGTGGTACACTACCGACAATCGCAGTCGTGTGTATGTACCACAATTCTTGGAACAGTCTGATCGCTAGCACAGCTCCAGTCAGTACTGTTCACACTGTGTGGTACACTACCGACTATCGCAGTCGTGTGTATGTACCACAATTCTTGGAACAGTCTGATCGCTAGCACAGCTCCAGTCAGTACTGTTCACACTGTGTGGTACACTACCGACTATCGCAGTCGTGTGTATGTACCACAATTCTTGGAACAGTCTGATCGCTAGCACAGCTCCAGTCAGTACTGTTCACACTGTGTGGTACACTACCGACTATCGCAGTCGTGTGTATGTACCACAATTCTTGGAACAGTCTGATCGCTAGCACAGCTCCAGTCAGTACTGTTCACACTGTGTGGTACACTACCGACTATCGCAGTCGTGTGTATTTACCACAATTCTTGGAAGAGTCTGATCGCTAGCACAGCTCCAGTCAGTACTGTTCACACTGTGTGGTACACTACCGACAATCGCAGTCGTGTGTATGTACCACAATTCTTGGAACAGTCTGATCGCTAGCACAGCTCCAGTCAGTACTGTTCACACTGTGTGGTACACTACCGACTATCGCAGTCGTGTGTATGTACCACAATTCTTGGAACAGTCTGATCGCTAGCACAGCTCCAGTCAGTACTGTTCACACTGTGTGGTACACTACCGACAATCGCAGTCGTGTGTATATACCATATTTCTTGGAACAGTCAGACCGCTAGCATAACTCCAGTCAGTACTGTTCACACTGTGTGGTACACTACCGACTATCGCAGTCGTGTGTATTTACCACAATTCTTGGAACAGTCTGATCGCTAGCACAGCTCCAGTCAGTACTGTTCACAGTGTGGTACACTACCGACAATCGCAGTCGTGTGTATATACCATATTTCTTGGAACAGTCGGACCGCTAGCATAACTCCAGTCAGTACTGTTCACACTGTGTGGCACACTACCGACTATCGCAGTCGTGTGTATATACCATATTTCTTGGAACAGTCGGACCGCTAGCATAACTCCAGTCAGTACTGTTCACACTGTGTGGTACACTACCGACCATCGCAGTCGTGTGTATATACCATATTTCTTGGAACAGTCAGACCGCTAGCATAACTCCAGTCAGTACTGTTCACACTGTGTGGTACACTACCGACTATCGCAGTCGTGTGTATTTACCACAATTCTTGGAAGAGTCTGATCGCTAGCACAGCTCCAGTCAGTACTGTTCACACTGTGTGGTACACTACCGACTATCGCAGTCGTGTGTATGTACCACAATTCTTGGAACAGTCTGATCGCTAGCACAGCTCCAGTCAGTACTGTTCACACTGTGTGGTACACTACCGACTATCGCAGTCGTGTGTATGTACCACAATTCTTGGAACAGTCTGATCGCTAGCACAGCTCCAGTCAGTACTGTTCACACTGTGTGGTACACTACCGACTATCTCAGTCGTGTGTACATACCACAATTCTTGGAACAGTCGGACCGCTAGCACAGCTCCAGTCAATACTGTTCACACTGTGTGGTACACTACCGACTATCGCAGTCGTGTGTATGTACCACAATTTTTGGAACAGTCTGATCGCTAGCACAGCTCCAGTCAGTACTGTTCACACTGTGTGGTACACTACCGACTATCGCAGTCGTGTGTATGTACCACAATTCTTGGAACAGTCTGATCGCTAGCACAGCTCCAGTCAGTACTGTTCACACTGTGTGGTACACTACCGACTATCGCAGTCGTGTGTATGTACCACAATTCTTGGAACAGTCTGATCCCTAGTACAACTCCAGTCAATACTGTTCACATTGTGTAGTACACTACCGGCTATTGCAGTCGTGTGTATATACCACAATTCTTGGAACAGTCTGATCGCTAGTACAACTCCAGTCAATACTGTTCACACTGTAATGACCCACCCGCCCACCCATACACGTACAGTGGTATTGACCCACCCGCCCTCCATACACGTAGAGTGGTATTGACCCACCCGCCCACCCATACACGTACAGTGCTAATGGTAGGTCCACTGTTACGACTACCGCCGACTCCTCAGTTCAGTTATTGCTAATAAATATATCTCGAGTGGCAACGGAAATGGAATAGACAGTTCAGTGCATGCATAGAGTGCATATTATTTAGCCTAGAGGACGAATTGTCCATAGGCAAATAAAAACTGGAAGATAGTTTTGGGCTTATCCAATTTTAAGTACTGAGTACCAGTTTGGTACTCACCTAAACTTGTCTGTGGGGCCATGAATACCAATATGCCTAAGTTTTTTGGCAACACTTTTAGGTTATGTTTTTATTAGGTGGACTACCATTGTTGATGTGTTTGGCTTTGAGTATTGAAAGTTTGTAAATATCATACATTTGTAGTTTCATTTTATAATATGTTATATTAGATTAATTTATATTTTATTAGCTTTAGTTTATTTTAATAAATATAATTATTAATTTAATGCATTCATTTCTGTAAAATATATATTATTCATTAACTGAATAAAAGCAAGAACAAGTTACTCACTACTATAAATTAATTAGACGTACACAAATTACACGTTATACTCAATACTCATGACTTATAGCCATTTTTTAGATATTGTAAAAGTCTATGATTATTAGTGATCTATGCTATGAATGATGCAATCGGTCATTAATGTTAAATACGCATTAAAGTAAACATATAACATATTAATAAATACGTACCACTTGTATATGAGACTTATATAATACTGTATTGTAAATGAAATATAATATAACTTATGTTTAACTATTTATTGTATTTTATTTATTTATTTATTTTGAATGTTCAGACGATAGTAAAATACATTGTGCCGATCCAATTTCAATAATAAAACTTATAGTATCGAATTATGACATGTTTCCAATAAGGAAAATTTACAAAACTGTTCCTCTGCACTCCGGAATCGCATGCAGCAGTCGTACTGAGCTAGATCCAAGCACAGAGCAGGAGTACCACTAACGGAAGGCGAAAACTACTGCGACAAAACGTGTCGATAGTGTGCATGGAAGGGCGCGATTGTCTTGCCTTCAAAGAGACTTGACTGAGCTGCGCTAACGGTCCGATTGTTCCAAGAATTGTGGTATGTACACACGACTGCATTAGTCGGTAGTGTGCACGGAAGGGCGCGATTGTCATGCCTTCAAAGATACTTGACTGAGCTGCGCTAACAGTCCAACTGTTCCAAGAATTGTGATAGTTGTAAGTGTGCACGGAAGGGCGCGATTGTCGTGCCTTCAAAGATACTTGACTGAGCAGCGCTAACGGTCCGACTGTTCCAAGAATTGTGATAGTTGTAAGTGTGCACGGAAGGGCGCGATTGTCATGCCTTCAAAGAGACTTGACTGAGCTGCGTTAACAGTCCGACTGTTCCAAGAATTGTGGTATGAACACACGACTGCGATAGTCGGTAGTGTGCACGGAAGGGCGCGATTGTCATGTCTTCAAAGAGACTTGACTGAGCTGCGCTAACGGTCCGACTGTTCCAAGAATTGTGATAGTTGTAAGTGTGCACGGAAGGGCGCGATTGTCATGCCTTCAAAGAGACTTGACTGAGCTGCGTTAACAGTCCGACTGTTCCAAGAATTGTGGTATGAACACACGACTGCGATAGTCGGTAGTGTGCACGGAAGGGCGCGATTGTCATGCCTTCAAAGATACTTGACTGAGCTGCGCTAACGGTCCGACTGTTCCAAGAATTATGATAGTTGTAAGTGTGCACGGAAGGGCGCGATTGTCATGTCTTCAAAGAGACTTGACTGAGCTGCGCTAACGGTCCGACTGTTCCAAGAATTGTGGTAGGCCCTATGTACACACGACTGCGATAGTCGGTAGTGTGCACCCGGCCTTATTCTCATTAAAAAACAACTGATATCTCAGTCGCCTCATCTGCGTCTTATCATATCAATTGTTACTCCCATGATTCCGATAAAATTAACTATTCATATTATTTATTAGTTTCGTTAGTTTAAATATTTAAGTATTTGGCGAATAGTGTACATACATTAGTCTTTTTTATATTAACGGCATTTTGACGAAGGAATACTCTAGTTAATACAAACTTTTTATGTGTATCTTTGTGTTCAATAAATTTATGTGTAAATTCTTATTTATTATTATTTTTATTGTTTTATTATTTCTACTCTGACAATTGAATTGAGATTAAAATTATGCAATATCTAGACTTTGCTAGTCTTAAATATAATTTACAAAACGTTCCCTATTATCTTAGCTTAAATAAAGAGTGTAATAAAACTTATTAGATAAAATATCACACCAAACCGAACCTTTTTTAATATATATATATATATATATATATATTTACTTGATATAAACAATTTTATTCATGCCATATCATTCTAACAAAACGTGCTCCTTAAATTTAAATTAGAAGAAAATCACGTTAAAATATTTATAAATTGTTATGTAAACAAAGATTAACGATAAGTAATCATACTCAATCGGCCAAGGGGTTACTAGACACTGTCAGACCAGATGTTTGAGCAAGGGCCCTCGTGAGATCAAGGCTAAAGGGTTATCTTGTAGACTTCCGCCAGAGCCAGACATGTAGACAGCGAGATCAAGGCTAAAGGGTTGTCTTACATGCCAGACATGTAGACAGTGTTTAGCTGTCGTTAAATGAGTATTACGTTTGCAGAAATAACCTAATGAAGGCAATGTGTTTAATGTTATAGAGTGGCTTTATATGCAACTTTATACAGTGACAAGATATTTACATACTTTGAGATATCAGTCTAGTCAGGTATACCAAGAATGTTATATACTGCTGTTTCTCATATTACTTTTATTTCTCAAATAAATAAAGGAACGTACTGAATTAAAAATAAAGAACACCTAATGTACTAGAGTGCGTTCATATTGAATCGGTGGTTTAAGGTCAGGCCACGTTATCTCCTCTAGCACCGCCATGCACTCCTCTGCCCCTCCACGGTACAAAGAATACACATGGCAAGGGCCACGGCGAGGCTGCGCAGTAGACAGCCGCCAGCATGACGTCAGGGGAACAGACTCTGGGATTGAATAATATGGCTTTACTCCGATTTCCCTCGCTTATACTTAAACTTCCACGATTCAGATAATTACAATGTGGAGTCTTTATGTACAATTTCTTATTATAAAGCAATGAAAAGTTTCAATCTGCGTATTAAATTGTAATGTTTATTCCAGATATATGTTTACAAAACCAATATTCTCCTAGGGCAAGACTAATAGTTTAATTGACTGTTCAGTAATTACTACTTTATAATAAAAATATTAATATTACTATAAAGAATTTAAAACAGTTATTGTGGTTATATAACCAGATTGCCAACTGAACACTCCTGTTCATACACATAGTATGTACGAAGTACAGTGGAATACGAAATAGCATCACATTGTGGTGTATCTACGGTACACGGCTCGGCCTGCCCTACTAGTAGTGACGTAGCGGCAGCCAGTGGTGGGGAGGGAGACCTGCGCGTATTCTAAAGTATACACTGTGTGCCACTCCATTCCTCACTACCCGAGCGTAACAGCAGGTGTAAAAAGTAGAGCTATCCCAGAATTAACATAAACATCCTAATTATTACATAAATATATACAACACGGCCAAATTTCCTAAGAATCGGTCTAGAAATAAGTGAGTTGGAAATGTCAGTACTATACTAAGTACGTCTACTATATTTCATTGCACAAAGTAATAAAACATAAGCCTAGACTTATTATAACTATTTTCACATACTAAAACCATTAAACTTAATCACAACTTGGCCTCACCAAAGTTTTAAAATTTGTAGGTGAGGTCCATTGGTAAAAAGTACATTTAAACTTTTTAACTTTCACTATGCTTAAGTTATAAACATTATTATAACCAGGAGACACTCCTGCACGCTCTGCATGCCAACCCCTATACCGTACGTGTATGGGTGGGCAGGTGGGTAAATACCACCGTACGTGTATAGGTGGGCGGTTGGGTCATTGTAAATACGACATTGTGTAGTATTTATTTCCAAGTATTCATAATGTTTACTCGACTTTAAAGTGACGTGAATGTGGCAACAATTTATTATAATATTAGTATTTTAATTGTTTTAAGTAAAATCATTTTATTTAAATTAATTTACAGTAGCTCACTCACTGCACTTCATTTACACTCTATTTATAGTATAATAAATTATAATAACCTATGTTATTACTAAGCCTATTTCAAATTTTTTCATTTTATTTCACGGCGGATGATAACATACACACAGACAGACATGTATTCCCTCTTTTAACACTTTGACTGGCATGTGTATCAAATTTATACACATAGATTTTTTGTAAGGGGCCATGTGTATATAATTGATACTCACAACAATTTCTGGTCAGGCCAAACATTTTTTTCAAATAAACCTTAAATTTTTTTTTTATCTGAAATAAGCAAGTTAGAGCTATCAGAAACACAGCAAACTGATCCATTAATTGATTGCTATTGTAATATTAGAATTATTGATTGTGTATCAATTTGATACACATGGCCTGGAGGTTATTAATACAAATACTGCAAGATTACGTTTTTAACTCTGAAACTTTATAAACAATTTTTATTTCACTGAATAATAATATGAAGTAAAGAAAAGTGGACTATAAGTTAGATTATACAATATTTGGCTAGACCTTAAGAGTAATGTCATGTATGTGGATGTAGCAAGTGACACACATAAATTGGAAATCCATGCAACTATTACAGCTGGTTGTTACTTGTTTAGATTTTTGTAAAGCAGTTGCTCGCCCATATCTCTCCGACAGCTTTGCATAGCAAACGGAGCATCGTCCTCTTTTACGTGGATTGTGTTCCTGAAGGTCATGTTTTTTATTTATTGATGCCCTTGGTGTAAAAGTTTGGTCGTCACCAAATATAAGTCCGATGGCTAATTTTTCTCTGAATTCAGTTAGGCTCAACTTTGATCCCACATTCATTTGTTTGAAAACGCTATAAGCATTCACAACAGCAGTGTTGGTGAGCAGCTCTATAGCTACTTTTCGATACCATTTTATTCCCTTGCGAACTGTTGTACCATATGAGGCCATCTGATCGGATACGTCTATAAAGGACTTAACTTTGTTATACTCTAAAATGGTGGAAGGTTTTTTTATTAGTCCTCCACGAGTTTCAACTTCAGTCATTACAGGTACACTTTTAGTTGTTAAAAACATGACATCTCTTTTGTCCATCCATTTCCCGACAATTGATTTTTGGTCACTCTGAAGAACTGATATTTCTCCTTTGCTCAGTTTTGCTGAAATAACAGGTGTTGGGTTGTCCTTTCACCTCTTTTTTAACATTCCAATAAGGTGTGTACCTTTTTGGTTAAGTTCTTTAGCAAGGTGAACACTTGTATAAAAATTATCTGTAACGAGAGTTCTTCCTGTGTGCGGTAGAGGAGACATCAATTCTAACACAACTGATTGTGAATGATTTCCTGTCCTATTGGTTGTGTCCTTACCTGCATACAGAATAAGACTCCATGTGTATCCACCTTCTGTATACAACTTATACAATTTCATCCCATACTTATGCCTTTTATTGGGTATGTACTGACGAAATCCTAGCCTACCTCTGTATGGTATCATTGTTTCATCAACACAAACATTCTCGTTTGGAATGTAGGCTTTTTGAAATCGATCATTTAGCATGTCAATCAAAGCTTGTATTTTGTGGAGCTTTGTTTGATTAGAAGCCTCATTATCAGACAAATGAAAATGTGATAATAGCACTTCAAATCGATTCCGAGACATTACTTTACAAATGTTGTTTTCATATAATGGATTTTTTGACCAGTAATTTTGTAGTGTTGGTTTTTTGTCCAATCCTATCCATAAAAGTAGGCCTAAAAATATACGTATTTCTTTGGCTTTTGTATCTTGCCACTGGGATAGTCTGGAATATTTAGTCAACACTCTTTTAATATGGATTGAATAATACACTGTTCAGCGTAACGGTTGGTTTCAGAAACAATGTGCTGAATAACAAAATCATCTATAAAAATTTGAAAGCACTTCAACTCACTTGGATCATCTATTAGTGTTTGATGAACATGTTGTGCTATTCCACTAACTGAGGTAAAGCAAAAAATATTCAGCCCACCTGATACACAGTCCCACTTTACTTGAGGTTCGTTTTTCCTGGAACGTTGATCTGTACTAGATGTAGTCGCAGTAACTTGGTTGGATGGTTGTGGCATGCTTACATCAATATTTCTACTCCTTTTCTTTGGTGGGTCTATATTATTATCACTTTCATCACTTATATCACTGTCACTTGGTAATGAATATTCAGGATCTTCTGGATCACTTATGTTTCTAAAAAAACTAAGTTCACTGCTACTTGATACATCGCTTTCCAATTCATCCATAAATCCTCTAATTTTATCTGAATTAGCCATAATAAAAACAAACCAGCATAAATGAAGCAGATTTAACCTCAAAATGCAGCACTGAGTCAAATAAACATAATTTCTGCAAGCACTGACTATCAGCTGTAGACTGTTCCCACCAAAACCAAAATATATAAAAAAAAAAAAAAAAAAATACAGGTCTACAGGAGTGCCAACAAAAAACCAAGAGTGACAGCATTCCCACAGGCCAGATCTGAAATGCTATGCATTAAATTCAATAGAAGTGTATCTGGAATATACACAGGAGCACAAAAGTTGATAGCTTATGTGTATAAATTTGATACACACGGCATGTGATTAAAAATATGATGTGTATGAAAAATATACACATGGCCTGGGAGAAATGTCATCAAATACACATGTGGCCTTGTAGGTTAACCTACAAAATTATGTTTGGCAGTCAAAGTGTTAATTAACTTGATATTTTATTGTGCTGCTCTCTATGTTTAACATAACACATTTTTTGGACCATTTAACATTTGTTTATGCCGCCAGCTGGTCAATTAAAATTAATACCAATAAAACAACATTGCAACTTTGACACCATGTAGGGTAAAAACCTATGGGATTTAAAAAATCTAGCTCTGGTACGACTTATAAATCAAAATTATCTTTTGAATAAAAAAAATGTCATCAAAATTGGTCAAGTAATAAGTTCAGAAAGTGATTGAACTAAATAACCCGATTGTTTTAATATATAGGATGTGGTAAACTCATTTTCTTTTTTCAATAAGACAGCTGTAAATTGAAAAATTAAACATTTAATATTATTAAGTTGAAATACTATATAGAGATATTCTTATTACAATTTTATTAATTCAAGGGACTTACTTTTCTTGTAGCAATTTATTTGTTTTCTTCCTCTTCACTTTCGCTGGTGCTGTCACTCTCATCCCCGAGGTCTATTACAATGCGTTGTATATTGTCCTCTCTATCACTCTCATCCCCGAGGTCTATTACAATGCGTTGTATATTGTCCTCTCTATCACTCTCATCCCCGAGGTCTATTACAATGCGTTGTATATTGTCCTCTCTATCACTCTCATCCCCGAGGTCTATTACAATGCGTTGTATATTGTCCTCTCTATCACTCTCATCCCCGAGGTCTATTACAATGCGTTGTATATTGTCCTCTCTATCACTCTCATCCCCGAGGTCTATTACAATGCGTTGTATATTGTCCTCTCTATCACTCTCATCCCCGAGGTCTATTACAATGCGTTGTATATTGTCCTCTCTATCACTCTCATCCCCGAGGTCTATTACAATGCGTTGTATATTGTCCTCTCTATCACTCTCATCCCCGAGGTCTATTACAATGCGTTGTATATTGTCCTCTCTATCACTCTCATCCCCGAGGTCTATTACAATGTGTTGTATATTGTCCTCTCTATCACTCTCATCCCCGAGGTCTATTACAATGCGTTGTATATTGTCCTCTCTATCACTCTCATGCCCGAGGTCTATTACAATGCGTTGTATATTGTCCTCTCTATCACTCTCATCCCCGAGGTCTATTACAATGCGTTGTATACTGTCATCTCTTAGTCCCTCCTTAACAAAATCTTCTTCGTGTAGTTTTTCTGCATGTCTGACACACTTCTCCCAGTCATTTACAGTTACATTGCTGAGTGCTTCCTCTAGAATCCATCTTACATCTTGAATTTTTAAATGTTTTATTTTTCTGGGCAACTTCTCCCTTCATTTGAGGCTATATGAGTTCGATATGGTTGTACTGACAGTGATACGGTAGAAGGTGAATCACTTCTTGACCCTTTTTATTTGCAATCATTTCAAGCTCACACTGCTTGTTTAATAGGTGCTAAGTGGCAGCTCGGTTTAGGTTGTTGTTTAACCGTTTATTCGCCAACCACTCTGTTATAACTGCTTTTTTACTTGTTGTATTACTTTTTTTTAACTTAGAGTGGTAGCTTTAATTATCCATCACTATTATGCAACCCTCCTCCACACTGTTTAGCATATCAGTATACCAAGAAGTAAATACTTCACTGGTCATTTCATTGTGATAGTCACCAGAACTTTTTGGCTGAAATACAAGTTTGACTCCATCAAGGAAACCATGTTGACTAGAGCCTGCATGACAAATGATGAGTCTTGAGCCTTTTCCAAGTGGAACTCGAAAAGAATGCTTTTTTATTAGTAGAATGCTGCCATATATGTTTCCTTGTATGGTTTTGGTTTACCCAGGTCTCGTCTAAATATATTACAGGGTGAGGGAACGTCTCATATCGCACTTTATAATCGGTACTTTATTATCGGTACCAACAGCGTAAAATATAAACTGGAAAAACCTTAGTTATGTTGTATATTACCCAACTATTGAATGTAGCCTGAAGATGTTTACTTAAATAATAAGACAGAGACACTGTTATAAATTAAAATATTTAAAATGCTTTTTTGAGTACATTATTTTATTTTGTTCCTTACATTCAAACTCAATACACAAATACGAAAGTTGAAATAAATAAATTAACTAAGCAGTTTAAATTGTTTTATTTTTAATATTTGGAGAGTAAAAAAACTGGGTGGAAATCAGCTAATATCCTTAGTTTCCTAAAATTATGGTCAACATATAAGGATCGTAATAATTATAATTATTTATCAATTCAAACAAAAAAATTTTCTCTGGTAAAAATAAATATTAAAATAATATTTTTAAAAAGATGTTTCTAAAAAGGGAAGAGCAACAAATTGAAAATAATATTTGACACTAAATCACTGCTAGCGAGAGATTCTATACAATTGAATTATAGTATTTGGAATTTGTTCATTCAAGCATTTATCTTGTTCTAAGTTGAAAAATGAACTATTATGTTTGAAAATATCCTTCGTTCATAGTATTATGATTAAATAATTAGATTATATAAATGAATGAGTAGTTATATAATATTGATATCTTTGGTACCTATGCTAAAGAAAAGAACGTAACATGTTTTATTAAATTTAATGTTTTATTATTATTAATTTCAACATTTGTTCCAGGAATTAGCTGCGTCTTCTAGTCACGTAAATAATCACTCAGAATCGTATAAACCTACTTTTTTCATCCACAATTATATTCCCAAAGTTTTAATATAGAAGTAAAATATTGAATTAAGAGATACAAACTATGTTTATTTATGTTTTATTCAAGTTTATTTGACCAAGATTATAACGATGAAAACTAATTCATTGACGACAGATACAAATATATTTCTTTATTATATTATTATGTTTACATCCTGGATTATGTCAAAAATTTAAGATTATTAAGTAGTATTTTCTCTGATCCGTTACTACAATAACCTCTCAAGATGCAGCCATTATCAATCAATGATAACGTAAGTCAATTGAAGTCATCATTACTTACACGATGATCCGATCGTTATTGGATAGCAGAAAGCAGGAGTGGAGAGATGGGTAGTTCACGAACGGTCGAGCCAAATGAACGAGTGAACAAGTTCGTTCATTAAGATTTGAACTGATTCAGTTCAAAGTGAACATCAGAGCTGGGAAGGAACACTTACATCATTAAATTTAATTACTTATTTTCAACAATATTAGCAATAAAACTGAAATTTGAGAAGGTTAATTATTGAACAAATTTACAAGTATAAATAACAAAAGCGTGTCCATGAAACAAAGCTCGTAACAAAACTATAAATCACTCCAACCGTCGCTTGTACAAGTCGTTGTTCGATCTCCAACCGTCGCTTGTTGTAGTAGTTGTTAGATCTCTAACCGTCGCTTGTTGTTTGTTCGTTCTCCAACCTTCACTTGTACAAGTCGTTGTTCGTTCTCCAACCTTCATTTGTACAAGTCGTTGTTCGATCTCCAACCTCGCTTGTACAAGTTGTTGTTCGATCTCCAACCGTCGCTTGTATAAGTCGTTGTTCGTTCTCCAACCGTCGCTTGTACAAGTCGTTGTTCGTCTCCAACCGTCGCTTGTACAAGTCGTTGTTCGTTCTCCAACCGTCGCTTGTATAAGTCGTTGTTCGTTCTCCAACCGTCGCTTGTACAAGTCGTTGTTCGTCTCCAACCGTCGCTTGTACAAGTCGTTGTTCGTTCTCCAACCGTCACTTGTATAAGTCGTTGTTCGTTCTCCAACCGTCGCTTGTACAAGTCGTCGTTCGTCTCCAACCGTCGCTTGTATAAGTCGTTGTTCGTTCTCCAACCGTCGCTTGTACAAGTCGTCGTTCGTCTCCAACCGTCGCTTGTATAAGTCGTTGTTCGTTCTCCAACCGTCGCTTGTACAAGTCGTTGTTCGTTCTCCAACCGTCGCTTGTATAAGTCGTTGTTCGTTCTCCAACCGTCGCTTGTATAAGTCGTTGTTCGATCTCCAACCGTCGCTTGTATAAGTCGTTGTTCGATCTCCAACCGTCGCTTGTACAAGTCGTCGTTCGTCTCCAACCGTCGCTTGTATAAGTTGTTGTTCGTTCTCCAACCGTCGCTTGTACAAGTCGTTGTTCGTTCTCCAACCGTCGCTTGTATAAGTCGTTGTTCGTTCTCCAACCGTCGCTTGTACAAGTCGTTGTTCGTCTCCAACCATCGCTTGTACAAGTCGTTGTTCGTTCTCCAACCGTCGCTTGTATAAGTCGATGTTCGTTCTCCAACCGTCACTTGTACAAGTCGTTGTTCGTCTCCAACCGTCGCTTGTACAAGTCGTTGTTCGTTCTCCAACCGTCGCTTGTATAAGTCGTTGTTCGTTCTCCAACCGTCGCTTGTACAAGTCGTTGTTCGTTCTCCAACCGTCGCTTGTACAAGTCGTTGTTCGTCTCCAACCGTCGCTTGTACAAGTCGTTGTTCGTCTCCAACCGTCGCTTGTACAAGTCGTTGTTCGTTCTCCAACCGTCGCTTGTACAAGTCGTTGTTCGTTCTCCAACCGTCGCTTGTATAAGTCGTTGTTCGTTCTCCAGCCGTCGCTTGTACAAGTCGTTATTCGATCTCCAACCGTCGCTTGTTGTAGTCGTTGTTCGTTCTCCAACCGTCGCTTGTACAAGTCATTATTCGATCTCCAACCGTCGCTTGCTGTAGTCGTTGTTCGTTCTCCAACCGTCGCTTGTACAAGTCGTTGTTCGTCTCCAACCGTCGCTTGTACAAGTCGTTATTCGATCTCCAACCGTCGCTTGTACAAGTCGTTATTCGATCTCCAACCGTCGCTTGTTGTAGTCGTTGTTCGTTCTCCAACCGTCGCTTGTACAAGTCATTATTCGATCTCCAACCGTCGCTTGCTGTAGTCGTTGTTCGTTCTCCAAGCGTCACTTGTATAAGTCGTTGTTCGTTCTCCAACCATCGCTTGTACAAGTCGTTATTCGATCTCCAACCGTCGCTTGTTGTAGTCGTTGTTCGTTCTCCAACCGTCGCTTGTACAAGTCATTGTTCGTTCTCCAACCGTCGCTTGTACAAGTCGTTGTTCGTCTCCAACCGTCGCTTGTACAAGTCGTTGTTCGTTCTCTCGCTTGTACAAGTCGTTGTTCGTTGCGTCTTTTTCAACTGGTTCATGTACCTACTTCATTACATTGAATGATTCGGTCGTGTATTATGACACTCTTGTAAGTTTTTTATGCGAACCTGTGCATGTGTTGAAGGTGACCGGCGCCTGCAGTTAGCTCATTTCGTAAAATCGCAAAAGCCATATGTCATTCTGAATCAATCAGTACACAGTTTTTTATTAATTTTCACTATAAATACGCTTCTAATTAATTGTTTATACACAAAACCAGGTATCGTTCTGCGGAAATTAATGTTTTAATTTTGGGGGACGGAAAATAGTTTCTCAATTAGATGATTTCTTTCTGCATCCGTCTCTTTCATTCTGCGACAATGTCGCCCTGTCGCATGTTATTCTGCTTTGGAGTTTGTCTGATTTATAAAAAAAGTCCATTCCTATTATGAATAACCATAAATCTGTAGTTAGGGCCTAAATAGTTTACTTGATGAATATGGAATTAAATTTAAAATTACAATAAGTTAGGTGTAAGAGAGGACTATGTAGACCTAACCTCACCATTTGTATATACAATAAAGGCAATTTTCATTTCAAAGCTCGCGTTTAATCTTATGCCTTTGGCCACATATTTCATAGTTAGAAAAATTATTGGTCCCATCGTGCAACCTTGAAGAACAACTCATTGCGCTGGTGTCACGTCCACTCTCTAATGGCCATGAATTGATGCAGGGGTCTCGGGGTGACGTCATGGGAACTGCAGTGCACTAAGAGGAATCACTATGACGGCTAGAGAGGTTCTGCTCGAGGGTGGTTCACCATGGGGGTTTCGGATGAACGGAGGCGCCGATGTCGGCCACGCCCTAAGGATTTCGAGGGTAAGTAGTATTGATCTTAGTACATTGGTGTTTGATATGTGTTATATAACTATACAGATTCCTTTTCTAACTAAAGAACATGTAAATACTATGATATTTTTTCCGCGTTTTTTTTTTCTTTCTTAATCATTTTGTTTTTAATTTGTTTTTGTTATAAAGAGGACATAGTGGTAAATCTATTATTATTTCATGTTATTACAATCTTTTTAAAAACCTAATCGTTTTTTAAATGTTCAATAATAATATATATAATAATTATTTATTTAAAATCTAAGCAAGATATGGTTCATTTAATAATTTAAATAAGGTATATCAGAGTATACAAGGATTGTTGGACGTTTTCACATTTCGAGGAGAAACCCCACGATACATTTCGACTTGTTGCAACACAAGTATTTTCAAGTCTTGAAATCAAATGAGTTGAAAAAGTCGTGGGTTGTACCAAGTCCAAATATCGTGTAAGGGTTCTTCGTTAAATGATTAAAACAGTCCAACAATGTTGTGTACGCTATCAAATACTCCATTGTAACATTTTAAAAATAAAGTTGGTTACTTCTACAATAATAAGGAGAATTTATAGAAATATTCCCTTTCAAGATCAAACTAAACGTTTAATGATTAACAATGAGGTAATCTCATTTTAATTCATGCACAGCGAATAAACACAAGACTTCATGTAAAGCAACTTGTCATAGTCAGTTGGCCGTTCTGGGCTGATACCAGTATGAAGGAAGGCGTCTGGAGTGGGCAGCCATCTTGGATCTATTCTTCTTAACACCGATATTAAATTGCTAACTCAATACTTTACGGATTTTTGTTCGATAAAATTATGTTTTATACGCCATTTATTTTGTATTTAAATTTAGAATGTTGTTTACTTTCCGTATTTTATTTTTGTATATACGTTTTTAGTCTTTCTTCTCACCATTTCGGTCTATATCGTTTATTTTTAGCTTGCTATGGTACGTTCTCCCAGTTATTTACAATATTTATGAAAATTGCCCTTGTTTATGACTTATTTTTCTGTTGTGTCAAATATTTTTATATCATTTTTATTTCACTTACCCTGGTAGTTGAATTTTGAGTAAGGTTATATAGACTATTTTCACTGTCAGTCAGTTTTCTGGCAGTTTTTCAGATGTCCGAAGAATTTCATACTTATTTTCCTGATGTCTATATCTGGAAATTTGTCTACTTCTTTGTTGGACTGCAGTCTGCATCCATCTTCTGTTTGTTTCGGTCCCAAGATTGTTTGGACGATCATCCTTTCTACTTTTATAATATTCTCTGTTTCACATTTCTTGGTTACTGCCTATGTCCCGCTTGCGTATAAAATAGTAGGTTTTATGACTGTAATGCTAAAACGTTTTGTATTTTAAGTACTAATCAAAAAATGTTTTATCTATCCATCCTCGTTTGAGTATGAAGCTGTGATTTATGCACTATTTTTTATTACTAATTCATTAAGTCGTTTTAGTTTATATTTCTGTTTAGGGTACGAAGTGTTGTCACTAAGATAGACGGTAATTTTCCTAACTTAACCCTTCGATTAGTGCGCCTATAATATTATCCCTGAATAGTATTTCTGTTTTTTGTTTAAACAGATTATACTGTATAGCACTAGTTATCAGACTTGGGTTCTATATTAGTGCATGACTATGAGATGGCAATATACATATGATTATAATCGTAAAATTAAACATTTCAACTCTAGAAAAGTGTTTAGATAAAAACCATGAAGTGCATTTTACTTAAAAAAACCAACAATATAAATATGTTTGCCTTCGGGTGTCCCTAAATATTTGATAATCTGTGAAAGATCCATGAAGGTGTTCTGCTCAAGTTTAGTATCCTTCCATTAGCTGGTCGTAATATGACTGCGGCACTGCACGGCGTAGCTACTGGACACGACTTCACAAAATACACAAGACGTGATGTATAGGCCGAATAAAATAACTTTGGTACTGGCGGAACGGCCACGCGGCGCTAGTCTGAAATGGCAAAACTCTGAGTTTTAATTTGCTGCAAACTTAAAATAACCAAGCAATAATTTTCAAACTAGTTATATAATGTCCACCATGTTATATTCTTTAAGAAAAAATTATGCTGGAGATTTTGCTTGAACTAATTTGCTTTTTATAGTGATATTTGTGTTGAAGAACACGTTTTTATGAGTGAAATTGCTCGTGAGTCGTCTTTAACCTGTCACTGTAGCGAGAATAATAATAAGAGTAACATAATTTCTTGTGGATGGATGACAGTTTCATTCATTCTGATTAGTTTGGTATAAGTCTCATTTAATAATTCAAACAAGTTAACGAGAAATTAATATTTTGTAAACCCTTGCAAACTCGTAAACTAAAACGATATACAAAATTTCTTTGAGCAAACATTAATTGCGTTGTTTAAGTGACACTAAAATCATACTCTCGTATCAAATAAATTTTTCTTGAACTAGGAAGAAAGTTTTAGTAGTTTTCAAATCTAGATTGTCAACAAAGCGGCGGTGATAGCACACGCACTTTGACTCGGCTCTGCCCTCTTCCATTGCAAACACAACGCCTTCTTGTCAATACAGTATTACCAGAGATCAAGTGGCATTACTAATAGAATATTTACTAAAATTTTAAGGGGCCTAAACACTGATCATTATACATACACACTGAAACCAATAGCATTATTGTTACACTTAAATAAAAAAAACTTTCTCACTAGAACTAAATTACTGTAATAAAAATAAACTGGTCATTACACTTTACCAAGCAAGCACTGTTCAATTAAGAACTAAACTCGAACACACCTCACAGTCAACTAACTCGCCTTATTTCTTACAGGAGACACATTTCTTATCTGAAAATAACGTCTATCTTTTATTGTTAAGATTAGTTTACGCTTGGGCTGAATATTCGGACTACACTGTAACAATGTTTAGTTACATTGATTTTAGAATAATTAAAATATTTGAAAAAGTACTCGCAGTAGAAAGTTAATTCAAACACTATAAAATGTCCATCACAATTTTGCAGTTTTTCATAAAAATTGAGAATCTTTTTTTAAAGCCTCTCAAATGAAAAAGTAGATTTTTCCCATTAGAAATAAAATAACCAATATTTGTTACAACAAGATCTCTTCATGTCGAGTCTGATCCACATATTTTCTGCAATATTCAGGTTTTGGTGACGTTTTTATTTTTGCTTCCTCCACGAAGCTCCCTGATTGGTTCTCTTCCCCTTTGTTCGAGGCAATTTGCTTGTAGTGAAGGAGTTACGTAAATACTTCGAGGAACGGTCTTTTCGGCCTTTTTCGCCACTGTCTTTTGCTGTATTAAGGTCGCCGCTTTTTGAACCGTTCTTCTCCTACGTTCCGGAGTTCGAAAATTTTCCCTTGGAAAGCTTTGACAATTCTCCCTTGTTGCGCTGCTCAGTGAGAGTGTTGTTTGATTGTGCGGGACGTTGATGTGTCGGGCGGCGACTTGGTTTAAATCGACTGTTCTCTGGAAGCAACGTAAGTTCGACTTTTGTTTTTAGCTTGTAGATAGTGACGGCCAAAGGTAACTGCGTCAGTTTCTTTGCATCAGTTGATACAATTGAACTGATGCGAAAAGTAACTGATGGGCAAGACCACCTGATGCGACAGGAAATGGATACTCCATATATCCCATTCGCCTGTTCTGTTTCTATTTGTACCAGACAACATAACTGATGCGGTTACTTTCAACAGCAACAGAATGCCGGAAGACCACTTCCTGTTACTTTGCATCAGTCAAATTAAACTGATGCGCGCTGGCAAACTGAACTTGTAGATTGGCACATCTCTACTGGTAGATTCTCGTTGTTAGCTTAGGCCCCTGCCCTTTTAGTTGTTCACACCAAAACCTAGTAAATATTTCTTAGTTTATCTTGTTCTTTAAAGTGCAGCTCTTCTACCGACATTTCAGTACATTTACTCAGAAGTCAGATTTTAGTAATAAAAAAGAAGTTTTAAAAATCAAAATAACTATTGGTTATTTTGTTGTTTTGCAGATTCCTGAGACAGAATCAATCATTCATCTATTCAAAGAATTTAATCTGAATTTAAATAAATTAAATTATTATTATTTGACACATTGAACAATTTAATTTTGTTTTATTCCATTATTTGAGAAAAGTTTTAAGTTTGATCTTTAATTTTAAATAAAGTATTTTGACAAGAACTTCAATTAAATTTTACTAAAGAAGATGTTTATTATTTCCTGTGTTTGAGAAGTTAAAGATTAAAAAAAGTGTAACTATTCTGAAATTTTTAAAGAATACGTTACAACACTTTGTTTCGCTTGGGCAGAGTTACTCCTTTAAGGGGGTATTACATACTTGGACTTGCTCACGATCATTTCCACATCAGCATGCTCACGTCAAGATATCGTACTGCGCATGCGCGAATCCTTCAACCCTAACGCCGCCGCGCTGTTTGAGCTCTGCCACGTGCGTAAACCATTGTTGTTGTTGTTGTCGTTACTTTACCCGTTTGCCACATATTTACTTATTTTATATTTTTATACTTAAATTTTACTTTATCTACTATGCCTTATAATACATACAATGAGTGAAATCAGATCTTATTCAAGAGAATTTATTAGTGAACTCACTGTGATGCTGTATGTAGAAGTGTTCCTTGTTTGTGGAGTTAAAAACAAGGACTATTTGGATAGAAACTTAAAAGATAAGGCTTAGGAAACAATTGTAATAAGTTTCGTTAAGTTTATGCCGTCTTATCCATTCTTAGATAATTTCTAAACTCATTTGCATCTAGTTCAGGTAATATTTATAATATTTGTATGCGACAAGGTTTCACGTTTCAAAAGTTTTTTTTTTACCACATGCGTTACTTTTTCCACTGCAGAAAATCTATGTCCAATACTTGGTTAACACCAAAAACTGCTAACGTAGCATCATTTTCACTCATTCTAAATCTCCCTATATAGAATTATGGCATTCAACACGCTTCTGAACTGAACTTCTGGTTGTCCCCACCAGCCACTAGAACGCCCACGAGCATATCCGCGCGTGTAATACCCTCTTAAGACATCGCCGTCCAGTTTAAATGCTACAATATTAGTTATCTCTTAACACATTATTGTACTCTTACCTAATTGGTACTGACTTATGTTTGCATGTCTTAGACAAGTGTTTTAAGTGATGTAACTAGTGTTTCGGTTGTCTAATCGATTGTTGCTTATATTGATGCGGATACAAATCACTCTTTTGTTATTAATGCCTCCTGGTATACATTTTGTTTATTGAATAGGGGAACTGTCAATTTGTTATGAAATCAGAATCATAAAGTGCAAGTCGATTTCTTCTTTCTAATCAATAAGTCACTGTGCTGATCTTTAAACTCAAAGTTACGTTGGACTCGTCTAAAAAACTCATGAGGATAAGAATAAGTGTTTGTTTTTCATTCTTTACACGTAATTAACTCTTTCCGGGAAGAGACATTCCAGCGGTATTTAGCTAAGCCCTCCAATCTGTAACTTGTTTGTGCAGACTCAATCGGACCAGAAGAAACTCTGGTCGTGTTTCAATCCACTTCACTGTTCTGTCCTTCAAAGGTCTCTTTTTAATTGACCTTGAACTAAATTCTTATCATTCTAAGAACAGTGTATAACAGCGGCATTAGCCGAGTAATCACCAGTAATGACCCGTTATCTACCTAGGTCCCCCTTAATCAAAATGGGTAGCCCTCGTGATCATTTTGGGTGCCACCCATCATTAGCTTGGGTACCCCCCTTGATCATCTTGTGTAGCCCCCTATAATCAACTTGGGTAGTATGCCATTTTCAACTTAGGAAACCCTCCGTGTGAAATTTTTCCAGCTCTTCTTGATGCCCCCTGTAATCAATGCTGATTATCTCCGTGATCAAATTTAATAGTTCCCCGTGATTAACTTGGGTAGCAACTGTGATTAACTTAGGTAACTCCTGCGATCATCTTCTATGGCCCCCATAATCAACTTGGGTAGTCGACCGTCATAAACTTAAGTAAGCTCCCCGGAACCAAATCGGTAAATACCCGTGATCAACTTTAGCAGCTAACTATACTTGACTTAAATAACCAACCATGATCGTCTTAGCTAGACATCCGTGATCTTCTGTGAAACTACTACGAAGGTGTTGAGGTCACCGATGATCAAGTTAGGTAGTCATTGATCTACTTTGAAAGCTCATGATTATTTTTTAAGTCATAATGAAGCCAAGAGTCCAATGTGGTTTGGGGGCGAAGCCCCCAACGAGCGAAGCGAGTTTGCCTTTTATAAGTTATATATTACTAACCCTTTCATTCGACAAGGAATAATTCTTGCAGTACTGTTAGTCCTGCAGTTTTCTGTCTCAACATACATATTAGCTATAAGAAGTGAACAGCTATCCACTCCCGTCATCGTGGCTGACCCCATGATCGCTGATATCGTTCGTACATTTTTAACGGACTATGGAGCCTGCTTCATGCAATTATTTATACGTTTGACTTAAGAATTCAATATCAGAATATTTTGTCTACTATGAACATGTTTGTTTTATAGACAGATCTTTTATTTTAGAGGAAGTTTATGATTGCTTCTTTCATTTTACACTCTCAACTCCCACTGACACATGTTGAAGGATCACGTAATTTAAAAAAATTCAAATTGTTGTTGTTAAGTCATTAGACAGAGATCTAGTTAACTTAATATTTCACTTTTTGTTTTGTGATACATAAGATTATGTATAAATCATATACAACATTTGTGGGGGAATTTTAACCTTTTTTAAAGAATTTTGTTACTGACTTCACAAGCAAATAATAAACTACTTTTTAAAACGCAGGGGGAACTTTGGAGTAATAACTTTATTTTATGGTTAGAATGTCACTTAAAGAATCGGCTTATAATATTTTTTAAAATATTTGTTACCAGAAAATGACCTTTGAATTTAAATCTGGATTTATGTGTTGTAAGACATAGTAGTTTTATAATATTTTAATCTTTAATAACAACACACATTGATTACTTACGACACGTTACTGTAATATCATAGTTAATTTTGAATCTTTATTTTAGAAATATCGCTTTAATGTATTATTTAGTACTGGTAGTAACAATTGAAAACTAAGAAATATAATTAGTTATTATATTGTTGTATATTGTTGTTGTTGTAATTAGTTATTATATTGTTGTATTGCTTAGTATTTCTACTGTTATTCTTTATAGGTTTACATATTATTTTATTTATATAATGATTTATCCTTCATAGATATTCGTAGTTTATGTTATAATTTTGTTTATAGCGTGATTTTTTACACATATTTTAGAGTTATTGCTCTTTAAATTATAAAGCTTTACATCTTACACTGACATTTTCTGTCCTCATATTGATTGCCATCGCCTTAGTCATATATCACCTAGGTATTTCTCTAAGTCATACACCAACGTTTCAAATGGAATATATTTAGTGAGAGTGAGATACTAAAGTCGTGAGAACTATTTACCTGTCAACATGAATGTTTTAACGACTATTAGAGATCTTAAGAATTACTCAAATATGGTTTATATTACTATGTGACCATACTTTTGGTTTTTCTATAATAAAGCTCGCATAAATACATTCAGCAATATCTTTGTTATTGTTGAATTTGAATATCTATTATTACTTTTCACTGCTTTCAAAACATGTTTTATATAAATTAAAAGATAATAAGAAATCAAAATATTTTTGTAGGGAATTGGCTTTTAAGAATTATATTTCTTGCTAAATAGATTAATTTAAAACTCTATCACCAGTTATGCAATTTAAATCTTTCCAACTCATTTATTTATTCAATTTTGAAAAGGGTTATAGTAAATTGTCGTCTATTTATATAATTTTGTGCTAGTTTAGTCGTGTAAGTATATACATTGGACTATGTTTTTATTATTTTTAAAGATTGTATTTATTTATTTGAATGGGAAAACACTTTGTTGTTAGTTAAACTTTTGAGAGTTATTTTACAGTACAATTTTGATTTAGCTTAAAATGTCTTTTTTATATTCTAAATTACAATATGAGCAAGTAGATGTAAATTTTTGTTGTATTATTCACTTAGTTCTGATACATTTACCATAAAGTAACTATCAGAGCAGTTAGGCATAATCCTCACAGTAAGCCGCACATCACATGTCTTTATCAGTGAACTTTTCCAGGGTTGAGACCTGTGCCAATCGATTTCTCGTGGTCTAAAACCCCAATGTAAATTTAAAAATTATAAATCCTTGGAGCCAAAAAAAGTTTGTCCGGACGTGAAGTTCTAGTTAACAAAAGTTGCAAAATAATTATGTTAAGTATCATTTTAAATAATGATACTTAACACAATTATTTTGCAACTTTTGTTGTTGATTTTTCAATTAAATAAAAGCTTGTTGTGTTTGTTTTCTTGATTTGCACGCTTTCTAGATTCGACGTGCAGTGCGCGCGCGCGCGCGCGCGTGTGTGTGCGTGTGTGTGTGTGTGTGTGTGTGTGTGTGTGTGTGTGTGTGTGTGTGTGTGTGTGTGTGTGTGTGTGTGTGTGTGTGTGTGTGTGTGTGTGTGTGTTTTCAATTAAATAAAAGCTTGTTGATTTTGTTTTCTTGATTTGCATGCTTTCTAGATTCGATGTGCAGTGTGTGTGTGTACTAGCGCGTGCGAGCACGCTGTTTTATGTTAGATTTCATTATGCGTATATTTTCTCTATCCATTACAATTATTTCGGGTTTCTTTCCCTTCCTTTATTACAAACCATTGAAGTATTAGATTGAATGCGTTTCCTATTCTCGGAGTCCGACAATAATAGTAGATCTACTTTATAATGTGAATATCGAATTTAATGGCTAGTGGTTTTTCTTTTCTCTGAATTTCATTCTTATAACTGCTATTTATGTAACATTTCTTTACATATAGTTTGGGAAACGTGAAATATTACGTTAACAGCAAGTCCTTAGAATTTATGATTATTAAAGTGGACAACATTTATTATTTGATACATATTCGAAATTTAAACAAATTTATTTTAATTCAAGCATATTAAAATAGACACACAATATTCAATATGACTTTCATACGAATTCGTTTTATAAATATTTATACTTCTAAATATGATGGTATACTTTCATTTTCAAAAGTGATAAAAAATATAAAATTTTAAGTAAATATGAGAAAAAAACTAAGATTCTAAAGGAGGGTTTAAATATGCCATTTTAAATGCCGATTGACTGTACAAAACTGTAAGATTAAACGTTATTGCAAAATATAATTGAAATACAAGTTGCAAGGATCTCTACAAGTAACTTCACTCATATAATGCTGAGTAGTTGTTAGTTCTTACAGAGTGAGAAGGAATAACAACACACACAGATTACTTACGACATGTTATGGGAATATCGTAGTTAACTTGAAAGGCTTGACATTTCCCAAACACTAGTTGAATCCATAGCGTGGTATTCTACCAAAACATAGAGACTAAAAAGAGGTATACCTCAGTAAAATGACACTGAAACTACATACTACAGGTGATAAAAGGAAAGACTACGTTCTTTTGATCATTTGATTATTTAGATTTCAGTTCTACACTTAAAATACTAGTTAACAAGCGATATTGACTATAGGCTATTGACTATAGGCTATTCTAAACTATAGGCTATTCTAAACTATAGGCTATTCTAAACGTTTTTATATAGTTCGAGAAATGGTCATGACTAACTACAATGAAGTAGTGTTGAAGAGGATTTAACTACAAGGATTGCTGTGTAATTACAACGGGCAACATCAGAGAGGGGCAAATTGAGGGAGACACGCGAGGTGAGGTGATTGGTCAACTGTCGAGTAAGTAATAGACGGTCTTTTACTTTATTTTAATGCCAAAAACAAGCTGGATTCAAACTTACGACCAGGTACTTTCTTTGAAACTTTTAATTTTGATTGGTTTTGAAATTAAAAAGAAAACATTAGTAGCCTATAACACATGTGCAGAAAGAGCCTGTAACTTAAATGCTACGACCTGATTCCGTGTTCTTAATTGTTGTGATTTTTTAATTGCACCCTAAGCAACAGATTAATTAAATTGTGCCTGGGTCGCAGAGGAAGTTTTTTAAGCATCTGAATGGTGGACTGCCACAAGGAACTGTTCTTGTTCCTCTTTTATTCAATGTATACACTGCCGACACTCAAACGATTTTTCGCCAAAAAGTCGTTAACTTGGGATATGATTGACGGTAAAATCAAATTTTTAGTGTCATACCTTATGACCACCATTGGTGGAATGAACCTTCCTCGTAAGGGATGGGCTATTTTGAGTCGCTTTCGCACGGGTGTGGGAAGATGCAACTACTGGAAATATAAAGGCTCTGTCACACTGAGCGACTTTACTCGCCGCTACTCGAGTAGCGACTACTAATCGCTAGGTGTGACAGTCATTAGTTGCGACTAATACTCGCCGGCTAGTGAAAATTCGGTAGTGCGAGGAATAGGACATGTTCAATTTTTGACGCGACTAGTAGTTGGTAGCCGACCTTGAATTAAGCAACTCGTTGAATTTTGGTAATGATAACCACATAATATTGAAGTATGACTGAGGGTCCTCACTCGCTAGTTCTTTCATAAGCGTGGCCGAGGCACCAAATTTACCCCTCCTACCTATCCAATCACGAACCCACTTCCGTTTTTTCTTATTTCTTGTGTTAAAAAGCAACTCCACGCAAAGTTCTGAGACACTCATCAACAACAGACGTCGTAAAGCCTGTCGGCTTATTCCCACAGATGACATGACACTGGTTATCACTCCGCACACCACAGAACCTCAATAGCCACTACTACAGTCGCCTAGTGTGACTGCAGGGAAGAATTTATTGGCGAGTGCGATTAGTAGCCGCGACTTGTAGCGGCGAGTAAAGTCGCTCAGTGTGACAGAGCCATAAGTGGGGAATCGCAAACGATCAGTCAAGTGATTACGCAGTCAAATTATAAATCACGGAGTTAATGATTGTCCATTTCGTTATAT
Source organism: Stictocephala bisonia (assembly GCA_035578905.1). NCBI lineage: Eukaryota > Metazoa > Arthropoda > Insecta > Hemiptera > Membracidae > Stictocephala > Stictocephala bisonia. The sequence goes on from JAQJVL010000022.1 coordinate 4,075,463, forward strand.
TCGGGGGGGGGGGGGGATTATCAATATTTAAACACTGAGACACAAGTACTTTGTACAGTGTATTTTATTAGATACTGTTTATTAGTATGATTTAGCCGAATCATACTCGGCTAAGTGTATAACAGCGGCTTCCCAACATGATCACGGTAGGCTGCCAAGTTTATCACGAGGTCTACCTACGTTTATCACAGGGGCTACTTACGTTGATCGCTGGGGCTAGCTATATTAATTACGGGTGGTGAGATAACCAAGTTGATCTCAGGGGCCTTCCCAAATTGATCACGGGGAGTTACCCAAGTGTATAATGGTTGTCTGCTTGAGTTGATCACGGTTGGCCATCTAAGTTAATTACGGGGGATACTCAAATTGATCACGTGGGGCTAGCTGATGTTGATTAAGAATGTTGAATGTTGATTAAGAACCCACTATAGGTTTGAGCACCAATTGGCTCAAACACAAGATAATCACGATTGGCTACCGAAGCTGATTGCTACGCAAACTGATCACAGATGCTACCCAGGTTAATCACCAGGACTTACTCCAGTTGAACATGGGAGTTACGCTAGTTGATCACGAGGAGTTAACCAAGATTACCATGAATGTTGCCCATGATAATCAAGGGTGGTACTACCAAAATTCATAATAAATCGGGTATAACCCAGCTTATTATGGATGCTACCCAAATTAATAATGTGGGCTACCCAATTCGATTAAGGGAAAGGGAGCTAACCATATTGATCACAAGGGACTACCCAAGTTTATCACGGATGGGGAGGGGTTACCCAAGATGATCATAGTGGTCTACCTGAATTGATTACTGGAGCTGTCCAAGCTGATCATGGCTGACTACCTAAGTTAATCCCGGTAGGCAACAAACAGTTGATCACGGGGACTACGAAAGATAATCACGGGTATTTTTAACTTCATAACTTATTTTAATCTTGCTTAATTGGGAGAAACTATCCCAACAAAATCTTATGTTTTCAAAAAAAACACAACTTTGCCGACAATTTGTAAGAAAACTATAGTATGTACTACAAAAATGTATGACACTTTTGTATTGAATTTAATTTTCAATGTTATATCATTAGATGCTATCTAAACTAAAAGTTACAGCTTCAGTAAAACAAAAACTTCAACCGTGCAAACAGGCAAGCGTTTTCTCGTCAGGCATTTTGAATATTTCCTGGGTTATGAAAAGTGCAAACTAAATTTATAGCAACTTTTTTCATAAAAGAAAATGTAAAAAAATGAATGAGTTTTTAAGCTCTAGCTGGTCAACAGAGTGGTAAACAAAAATAGTGTGAAAGGTGTCTAAGTTTTCAACTTGTCTCAATCATGCATAAATTGGAGGATATATTCAAAAAATTACATTTTTGTTCAAAAAGCTCAACTTAACCAACTTTTTGTGAGGAAACTGTTGCATATACAGCATATAAGTATATAAAAATTCTTGTAGCAAACGTTATTGTGAATGAAACAACGTCATTTGATGTCTTCTAAACGAAATTTTGCAACTACAGAAAAACAAATAACTCAAAAGTACACGAAAGACAGCATTTTCATAAAAATATTTTGAAGTTTTTGTTTGTTTTGAAAGGTAAAATGTCAAATATAAAAACAGTTGAATATTCTGTAAGGTTTATACTTCCATCTTATTTCATTCATACTTAAATGGAAGGAACTATTCAATAAAATTACGTGTTATTGACAAATCTCAACTTTACCGATTTTTTATAAGGAAACGGAAAAACCACAAAATGTATATTAAACTTTTTGTACACAATTTAATTGTCAATATAAATATTTAATTTTATGTTATCTTAACTAAATATTACAGCTGCAGTAAAACAAAAACTTCAGCTGTACAAACAGGTAAGCGCTTTCTCGTCAGCCATTTTGAATTTTGTCTAGGTTATGAAATTACCAAATAAAATGTTATATCATTTTTAATAACAGAAAAGTGAAGGTAAATATTATGTAGGGTTTTAAGTTTATAGCTCTTTTAATCATATTTAAAAATGGGAGGAATTATTTTTAAAAATCACATGTTTTCGACAACATTCAAATTTACCGACTTTTTGTGAAGGAACTATAGTATGTACCATTAAAATGTATATGGAACTTTTTGTACAAAATATTATTGTTAATTTGAACACTTCGTTTGATTCTATCTAAAGTAAATATAACAGCGTCAGTAAAATAAAAACTTCAACTGTGAAAACAGGTCAGCAGTTTCACGTCAGCCGTTTTAAATATTTTCTGGGTTATGAAAAGTGCAAAATCTAATTGTATAACGTTTTTCTTGACAGAAAAGTGAAGGTAAATAGTGTGTAAGGATTTTAGTTTCTAGCTAATTTTAATCATGCTTAAATGGGAGGAACTCTTTCAAACAAATCACATGGTTTCGACAAAACTCAACTTTACCGACTTTTTGTGAGGATACTATAGTTTGTACCATAAAAATGTAAATGACATTTTTTGTACATAATTTAATTTTAAATCTGAATATTTCGTTAGATTCTATCTAAATTAAATATTAAAGTGTCAGTATAACAACCAGCTTAATTCTGCAAAAAGGTCAGCAGTTTCACGTCAGCCATTTTGAATTTTTTCTAGATTATGAAAAGTGAAAAATCAAATTTCAAAGCGGTTTTGGTAACAAAGTAGTAAATCTAAACAGTGTGTACGGTTTTAAGTTCTTAAATTATCGTAGTACGGTAATAAAATACGAAAAACCTAACAAAATAGTAATTTTTGAACAAAAAGTGAAATTTAATGATTTTTGCGTAGTTAATATCCAAAATACAAAAAGTTACTTCTTAACAAAAGTGTAGGAAATTTAATTACAAATCTGCAATATGCTGTCAGATTTGCTCTACAACCAATGGTTTGCCCACAATGAAGCCGCAAGTAAAACTCACAATTAAAAACACCCATCCACCATTTTTATTTTTTTGGAGGGTTAAAAATTTTTTTGGATGGTTAAAAATGAATAATTTTTAGTTTTCGGAATTTTCCCGTCGGTTGCTCTGTAAAAGCTACAAGTGTGCCAAATTTCAAGTTTCTAGCTCATCTGGAGGTGGGTTAGAATTTGTATACGTGAGTGAGTGAGTTACACATGCTATAGATATTAGATACCACTAACTCACTCACTCATTCATTCATCGCTGTAACTAAAAAAGTACTAAGCATACGAGGCTGAAATTTTGTAGAGTCAAAGGTCTTATGTTTGTTATAGATGTGCAATAAGAAAGGATTTTGAAAAAAATTCTTAGTAAATCGAAGATGGCAGCCTTTTTAGTGCCAAAACTTTTAAAATCCAAAAACAGCCTTTCTATAATTGGACTGAAGGGACTAAATGAACGGTTCTACAGCAAAACTAACATCATTTTATGTGCCTGATTCGAGACAATCTAAGAAAACTAGATAACAAAGTTTAATAGTCTAGAAAAATCTGTAAGTCTACTCTTAAAGGCCGTAAATTAACCAATTTGATTCAAACGCACAAATTGAAAATCTAGTTCTACCTAAGGATGAAATAGGTGAGATAGAGCAAAAAGTCAAAGGGCCAAAGTTGTAGATAGTTTCAAATCAGGCAAAGAAAATGGTGTTAGTTTTGCTGTAGAACCGGTCATTTAGCCGCTACAGTCAAATTAGAGGAAAGCCGTTTTTTGTATTTAAAATGTTTGGCACTAAAAAGACTGCAGTCTTCGATTTACTAATCGAATCAAAATCCTTTCTTATTGCACATCTACAACCTTTGACTCTACAAAATTTCAGCCCCGTAGACTTTTTTAGTTACAGCGATGAGTTAATAAGTGAGTAAGTCAATGGTATTTGCCTGTTATATAGAAGAATATATATACAAAAGCCATTAACTACTCAACACTATTTCTCATAAACTATACATCCAATTGACTTTAAATTATGTACATAGGTTTATTTTATCCCCTGGAGGCTCACTAAGAAAGGATTTTCCTCTCCGACCTCAGGACTCCGTCCCACTGGCCTACAAAATTTCCATGGTATTCTTATAGAGCTATATTAATTGATTGATTAGCAGCTGTTAAATAAAACCAAATTATATAAAATTGTGGTAGGCTAAACTTTTAAAATTAAAATGTAAATTATACATTACATCAGATGTTCTTAATTGGAGATTAGATTGATAATTATTTTTCAAAAACTAAGTATTTAGTTAACTTTGGAGTGTTCTTAACTTTGTTGAAAGATTCACTTACGTTTTGATTTCAAGACTTAAAACTGACAGCTTGCTGCACATTCCGATTATATAATCAAACTCAATATTTGACCGGCTATGCGGCCGGGTACAGCTAGTGTCTTGTATTATGTTGACCTGTTTATCTAATGATCTAATCCTATATTTATAGAAAATCGGCATTGATTACTTATAAAATTTTAACATTTCGTTCAGCTACGTATATGGTTCCACCTCTCTCATATACATTATTAACACAAAATAGTTAAGAAAATGGTTGATGTATAAAAGGAAAATAAATACTGTTCACTATAATATTTTATTGAAATCAAAATGTTCAAAATTACTTATAAACCTATAAAAAAAAAAATAAAAAAAATACTGTCGAGACAACCAACATATCGGTATTTCCACTCATCTACTTACTTACTAACTTGTTTCCCATCTGTTCTAATCACATCATTAATCGTAGCACATGATTTACTGGACCGTAGGAATATGGATGATCTCACACCTGACCCCTTGTCTTATCGCTGAATACACACATTTGGGTTAAAATAGCCAGTTTATTTGTTGCGTTTGGCACTTAATGTACTAGCCAGTCGGTATAGAGATAATCTCACATCTGACCTCTTGTCTCATCTCTAAATACACATATTTTGGTTAAAATAGCCAGTTTATTTGTGGCGTGTGGCACTTATGTACTAGCCAGTCGGTATAGAGATGATCTCACGTCTGACCCCATTGTCTCATCTCTAAAAACACATATGTGGGTTAAAATAGCCAGTTTATTTGTGGCGTGTGGCACTTAATGTACTAACCAGTGGGTATAGAGATGATCTCACACCTGACCCTTTGTCTCATCTATAAATACACATATTTTGGTTAAAATAGCCAGTTTATTTGTGGCGTGTGGCACTTAATGTACTAGCCAGTGTGTATAGAGATGATCTCACGTCTGACCCATTGTCTCATCTCTAAATACACATATTTGGGTTAAAATAGCCAGTTTATTTGTTGCGTTTGGCACTTAATGTACTAGCCAGTGTGTATAGAGATGATCTCACACTTGACCTCTTTACTCATCTCTAAAAACACATATTTGGGTTAAAATAGCCAGTTTATTTGTGGCGTGTGGCACTTAATATACTAGCCAGTGTGTATAGAGATGATCTCACACCTGACCCCTAGTCTCATCTCTTAATACACATATTTTGGTTAAAATAGCCAGTTTATATGTCGCGTGTGGCACTTAATGTACTAGCCAGTCGGTATAGAGATGATGTCATACCAAACCCCTTGTCTCGTCACTAAATACATACTTTTGTTGTAAAAGTTCGCGTGCAGTTGTTCGTTTTGAAGAGGGTTGCTAGAAACGTTCAAGTAGGTGAGACGATGGCCAGCACGTTTTGGCAAGTGTTACAATGATCTCTTTACTAAACGAGTAGTCCTGTTCAACTGATGTGCGAAGGCAAGTGATTCCAACTCCCACCCATGGTATGAGATGACAGTTTGATTAGTGACCAGCTGGCCTCGTAACAGCTGACTGGGGCTTCCGGTGACTCCTGACCTCCCTGACCCTTGGCCCAGACTGTCGCTCCTTCTCCATATCTTTTTTTATCCTTATTATTCAATTAAGAATGCTTGAAAAACATAGTCGTATTAATTTTCACCCCGTTAATCACCTAATATATATAGTTGTTAGTAATTGAAACCTGCTAAATAAGAAAATACATTGTTGGAAGATGAGACCTACTATATTTAATATTTAACTGAATATAGGCTATTGATAAACTAACATCTTTCTACTTCTGTTATATGATATTGATAAAAAAAAGCATTGTTAGTACTTATCAAGTGAATGCACTGCTTTGAAAATAATGTTTTCATTTTAATTTATTACACTAATGAATTTTATGAGATGGTTGATCATAAAAATGAAAAATATACCCGACAGCAAGGTAGGTCAAGTACATATCAATTTTAATAGAACAAGTTAACCGACCCTCAAAGGTACATTTATGGTAACTTCACGTCAATAGTAATAGAAAAATACACCCTCTAGTAAAGTTAGAACAAAGTCACTTCAGTAACCATAGAAAAATATGTTTTGGTCAATTCCACCATATTACTAGTATACATGACTTTTTTGTCATAATTTATGCCCTGGATGAATCGGTTGAAATCTTACTGTTTGCTAAAACGTATAAACCATTTACTGAAACTAGTAATCGATTTGGTTATTTGTAATTCAAAATAACATTTAATATATGAGCAATTGGCAGATTACATGGTTTTAAATGTACTGTAATAGTGTGTGTGAATGTACTAATCTGTATTCCAAACACCCATACACGTAAGGTAGTATTGACCCTTATACAAGTATGGTGATAATTGCTCACCCGCCCACCCATCCGCATAAAGTGGTGACGACCCACCCAAACACGGAAAACACACAGTGGAAGCACGTACTTCTACAATATATTTTTTTCTGAGTTCTTGAGATTTAATCTTACGTGATTACAAATTCACTGAGAGTGGGGTTACCAGTGATACTTAGGGTGTTAATTATCAGCTACCAAGGAATAAGAGCTTGCAGTTTAATAGATTACACTAGGCCACATTGCTTGCCGTTTAATATATTACACTAGGCCACATTGCTTGCCGTTTAATATATTACACTAGGCCACATTGCTTGCCGTTTAATATATTACACTAGGCCACATTGCTTGCCGTTTAATATATTACACTAGGCCACATTGCTTGCCGTTTAATATATTACACTAGGCCACATTGCTTGCCGTTTAATATATTACACTAAACCACATTAACCGCCGTTTAATATATTACACTAGGCCACATCGCTTACCGTTTAATATATGACACTAGGTCACATTGCTTGCCGTTTAATATATTACACTAGGCCACATTGCTTGCCGTTTAATATATTACACTAGGCCACATTGCTTGCCGTTTAATATATTACACTAGGCCACATTGCTTGCCGTTTAATATATTACACTAGGCCACATTGCTTGCCGTTTAATATATTACACTAAACCACATTACTTGCCGTTTAATATATTACACTAGGCCACATTGCTTGCCGTTTAATATATTACACTAGGCCACATTGCTTGCCGTTTAATATATTACACTAGGCCACATTGCTTGCCGTTTAATATATTACACTAGGCCACATTGCTTGCCGTTTAATATATTACACTAGGCCACATTGCTTGCCGTTTAATATATTACACTAAACCACATTACTTGCCGTTTAATATATTATACTAGGTCACATTACATGCCGTTTAATATATTACACTAGGCCACATTGCTTGCCGTTTAATATATTACACTAAACCAAATTACTTGCCATTTGATATATGACACTAGGCCACATTACATGCCATTTAATATATTACACTAGGCCACATTGCTTGCCGTTTAATATATTACACTAAACCACATTACTTACCGTTTGATATACGACACTAGGCTACATTGTTTGCCGTTTAATATATTACACTAGGATACATTGTTTGCCGTTTAATATATTACACTAAACCACATTACTTGCCGTTTGATATATGACACTAGGTCACATTTCTTGCCGTTTAATATATTACACTAGGCTACATTGTTTGCCGTTTAATGTATTACACTAAACCACATTACTTGCCGTTTAATATATGACACTAGGTCACAATAATTGCTGTTTAATATGTTACAGAAGGGAACAGTGCTTTTGTTTAATATATTACACTAGGCCACATTACATGCCGTTTAATATATTACACTAGGCCACATTGCATGCCGTTTAATATATTACACTAAACCACATTACTTGCCGTTTGATATATGACACTAGGATACATTGTTTGCCGTTTAATATATTACACTAAACCACATTACTTGCTGTTTACTATATTACACTAGGCCACAATACTTGCTGTTTCTAGTATTCTAGTAAGGCGTTTTTGAATATAATGAAATCATATGGGCTGCGCTGTACAATCGATTCTTTTACGCGGGAGTTTAAAAATTCAAAGAGTGCCATCGACAACATTTTTACCAACATTCCAGAAAGTAGCATATCCAGCCAAGTCATCGTAGCTGCGCTGTCCGACCACCATGGCCAGCTTGCAGAAGTTAACTTTGCACCTAAGTCTGCTTCGAAACCGGCATTTAGGGAGGCACGACAATTTTCACCACAAAATATTGCAATTTTTAGAAAACTTCTTGAAAAAGAAGATTGGCAGGATGTTTATGCTGCGGTTGGAATTAATAGTAAATTTGACCAATTCAATAGTATTTTTCAGCATTATTTTAATATAGCTTTTCCAAAAATCAAGAAAAAAATTAACCATAGGGGGCCGACCGGGAAGTATACGGTTACAAAGGAAATATTGCATCTTAAGAATAGGCTTCATTTTCTGTATGATCTCACTAAGGATCTCGATTCAAACCATCCCCTAAGAGTTCAGTTTAGACAAACAAAGAATTCGTATAGGAAAGAAATTCGTAAGTCGAAGTCACAAAATGTTTTGACAAAAATTAATAGCTCCTCTAACAAATCCAAAACCATATGGGGGATAATCAATGATAACATGCCCTCAAAAAAAGTAGAGAGTGGGAATATAATTTTGATTGACGAGCATGGGGGACGAGTTAGTGCTCCTTCTGGTGTAGTAGATATGTTTAATAGCTTCTTTTCGTCGGTTGGTCATGGTGGTGCCAGCTCTGTGGGCGGTGGTGCTGTGCCCGACAATACATTTCCTAAGTCCCCCAAAAAATCTATGTTTCTGCCTCTTGCAACACATGTACAGATAGTGGGCGTCATTCAGTCGTTAAAACCCAAAACATCTGCCGGTTGGGATGAAATTTCATCTAAACTTCTAAAACAGGTATCTGATCTTATTTCCCAACCCTTAGCGCACCTGATAAACACTTCGTTTCAAGAAGGTAATTTCCCTGACGCTCTGAAACATGCTGTGGTCAAACCTCTTCATAAAAAGGGAAGCAAGACAGAATGTAATAACTATAGACCCATATCATTACTTCCTACCTTTTCCAAAATATTTGAAAAATTATTTGCTGAGAGTCTTGTTTCGTTCTGTTTTAAGAATAACATCTTTTCCCCTAACCAATTTGGTTTTACAAGGGGGAGGACAACTGTTGACGCAATTCACCATGTGGTTTCCTTTTTGGTTGAGGCACTTGATTCAGGGGAATTGTCTTTAGCAATATTTTGGGACCTCGCTAAGGCATTTGACACTGTCGTTCGTAAGATCTTACTAAGGAAACTTTATAAATTGGGTGTTAGAGGGGTCGCTTTGTCGTGGATTGCTTCTTACTTGAGTGGAAGGACCCAAACTGTTCAAATGCCCTATACGGATGGTACTGGCTGTCGGCGATCTATGAATTCTTCAATATCCAATATTGACATAGGCGTTCCTCAGGGATCTATTTTGGGTCCACTCCTTTTCCTCCTTTTTATTGTTGACTTGCCTGATTGTATATCTGAACTTTTTGCTGAGATTTGTCTTTATTGTGATGACACCGAGGTTTCTCTGAAGGCAAAAACCATTAAGGATCTTGTGGCGAGAGTCTTTGGTGAGTGTGAGAAGATTATCCAGTGGTTTATTGACAATAAATTAATTATCAATAGCACAAAAACGAAGGTAATGAATTTCTCTATATCTAACTCAAAAGAAAATAGTCAATCTTCCTACTTGATTGGAAATAATGTGATCGAAGTTTGTGACTCAACAAAGTTTCTTGGCATATGGATAGATAAACATTTGAAGTTTGGTGATCACATTGATTATGTTTGCAATAAGCTGAGCTCTGGCATATTTGTTTTGAGGAATTTGGCTGCTTTCGCTGATTCTAAGGTGCTTCTTACTGCATATTATGGGATGATATTTCCACATTTATCATATGCTGTTGCAATTTGGGGGAGTGAATGTTTTCGAACTAATTTCGTTTTTAAACTACAAAAGAAAGCAGTGAGGATAGTTTTTAACTTACCGTACAGGGCATCTTGCCGTGAAATCTTCAAGCAGAAAAAGATATTAACTTTTCCTTGTTTGTACATGTTCAATTGTGTCACTTTTGTAAAGAAACACCCTCAAATGTTCCGCGTTGATCACAAGCAAAGTAGGTACAACCTCAGGCCAACAAATAATGTTGACATTCCTTCTCACAAAACAAGTTTCTTTGAAAGACACCTAAGATACCGAGGGGCCCAGCTCTTCAATGCACTGCCTGAGACTCTTAAAGCGGATGGCGATGTGGGAAGGATTGAGAGGGGGGCAAGAAGCATGTTCCTTGAAAAGGTCCCTTCTACGGTGTCGGGGATTTTTTGTCCTTCTCTCCTCCTGTAAACAGTAATCAAGAGACGGCCACCTAAATAAATTGTAATCGAGTCTTTAGTTTATTAAGGATACTGTTAATTATTTTATTGTTCTTTGTTTTTGTAAATATTATGTATATCATGTATAGCATGTATATTATGATAATTTGACGCAATTATGCAGAGGTATTTCTGTTATCAATAAAGATATTCTGATTCTGATTCTGATTCTGTTTAATATGTGAGACTAGGCCCCAATTATTGCTGTTTAATATGTTACAGTAGGCAACAATACTTTTGTTTAATATATTACACTAGGCCACATTACTTGCCGTTTAATATATTACACTAGGCCACATCGCTTAACGTTTAATATATTACACTAGGCCACATTACTTGCTGTTTAATATGTGACACTAGGCCCCAATAATTGCTGTTTAATATGTTACAGTAGGCAACAGTACTTTTGTTTAATATATTACACTAGGCCACATTACTTGCTGTTTAATAGATGACACTAGGTCACATTACTTGCTGTTTACTATATGACACTAGGCCACATTACTTGCTGTTTAATATGTGACACTAGGCCACAATAATTGCTGTTTAATATGTTACAGTAGCAACAATACTTTTGTTTAATATATTACACTAGGCCACATTACTTGCTGTTTACTATATGACACTAGGTCACATTACTTGCTGTTTTCTATATGACACTAGGCCACATTACTTTCTGTTTAATATGTGAACTAGGCCCCAATAATTGCTGTTTCATATGTTACAGTAGGCAACAATACTTTTATTTAATATATTACACTAGGCCACATTACTTGCTGTTTAGTATATGACACTAAGTCACATTACTTGCTGTTTAATATGTGACACTAGGCCCCAATAATTGCTGTTTAATATGTTACAGTAGGCAACAGTACTTTTGTTTAATATATTACACTAGGCCACATTACTTGCTGTTTAATATATGACACTAGGTCACATTACTCGCTGTTTACTATATGACACTAGTCCACATTACTTGCTGTTTAATATGTGACACTAGGCCCCAATAATTGCTGTTTAATAGGTTACAGTAGGCAACAGTACTTTTGTTTAATATATTACACTAGGCCACATTACTTGATGTTTAATATATTACACTAGGTCACATTACTTGCTCTTTACTATATGAAACTAGGCCACATTACTTGCTGTTAATATGTGACACTAGACCACAATAATTGCTGTTTAATATGTTACAGTAGGCAACAATACTTATGTTTAATATATTACACTAGGCCACTTTACTTGCTGTTTAATATGTGACACTAGGCCCCAATAATTGCTGTTTAATATGTTACAGTAGGCAACAATACTTTTGTTTAATATATTACACTAGGCCACATTACTTGCTGTTTAATATGTGACACTAGGTCACTTAACTTTCTGTTTAATATGTGACACTAGGCCCCAATAATTGCTGTTTAATGTGTTACAGTAGGCAACAGTACTTTTGTTTAATATATTACACTAGTCTACATTATTTGCTGTTTAATATGTGACACTAGGCCCCAATAATTGCTGTTTAATATGTTACAGTAGGCAACAATACTTTTGTTTAATATATTACACTAGGCCACATTACTTGCTGTTTAATATGTGACACTAGACCACAATAATTGCTGTTTAATATGTTACAGTAGGCAACAATACTTTTGTTTAATATATTACACTAGGCCACATTACTTGCTGTTTAATATGTGACACTAGACCACAATAATTGCTGTTTAATATGTTACAGTAGGCAACAATACTTTTGTTTACTATATGACACTAGGCCACATTACTTGCTGTTTAATACGTGACACTAGGCCCCGAGAATTGCTGTTTAATATGTTACAGTAGGCAACAATACTTTTGTTTAATATATTACACTAGGCCACATTACTTGCTGGTTAATATGTGACACTAGACCACAGTAATTGCTGTTTAATATGTTACAGTAGGCAACAGTACTTTTGTTTAATATATTACACTAGGCCACATTACTTGCTGTTTAATATGTGACACTAGGCCCCAATAATTGCTGTTTAATATGTTACAGTAGGCAACAATACTTTTGTTTAATATATTACACTAGGCCACATTACTTGCTGTTTAATATGTGACACTAGACCACAATAATTGCTGTTTAATATGTTACAGTAGGCAACAGTACTTTTGTTTAATATATTACACTAGGCCACATTACTTGCTGTTTAATATGTGACACTAGGCCACAATAATTGCTGTTTAATATGTTACAGTAGGCAACAGTACTTTTGTTTAATATATTACACTAGCCCACATTACTTGCTGTTTAATATATGACACTAGGTCACATTACTTGCTGTTTACTATAAGACAGTAGGCCACATTACTTGCTGTTTAATATGTGACACTAGGCCACAATAATTGCTGTTTAATATGTTACAGTAGGCAACAATACTTTTGTTTAATATATTACACTAGGCCACATTACTTGCTGTTTAATATGTGACACTAGGTCACTTAACTTTCTGTTTAATATGTGACACTAGGCCCCAATAATTGATGTTTAATATGTTACAATAGGCAACAGTACTTTTGTTTAATATATTACACTAGGCTACATTATTTGCTGTTTAATATGTGACACTAGGCCCCAATAATTGCTGTTTAATATATTACAGTAGGCAACAATACTTTTGTTTAATATATTATACTAGGCCACATTGTTTGCTGTTTAATATGTGACACTAGGCCACATTACTTGCTGTTTAATATGTTACAGTAGGCAACAATACTTTTGTTTAATATATTACACTAGGCCACATTACTTGCTGTTTCATATGTGACACTAGGTCACATTACTTGCTGTTTACTATATGACACTAGGCCACATTACTTGCTGTTTATATGTGACACTAGGCCCCAATAATTGATGTTTATTATGTTACAGTAGGCAACAATACTTTTTTTAATATATTACACTAGACCACATTACTTGCTGTTTAATATGTGACACTAGACCACAATAATTGCTGTTTAATATGTTACAGTAGGCAACAGTACTTTTGTTAAATATATTACACTAGGACACATTACTTGCTGTTTAATATATGACACTAGGCCACATTACTTGCTGTTTAATATGTGACACTAGGCCCCAATAATTGCTGTTTAATATGTTACAGTAGGCAACAATACTTTTGTTTAATGTATTACACTAGGCCACATTACTTGCTGTTTAATATGTGACACTAGACCACAATAATTGCTGTTTAATATGTTACAGTAGGCAACAGTACTTTTGTTAAATATATTACACTAGGACACATTACTTGCTGTTTAATATGTGACACTAGGCCCCAATAATTGCTGTTTAATATGTTACAGTAGGCAACAATACTTTTGTTTAATATATTACACTAGGCCACATTACTTGCTGTTTAATATGTGACACTAGACCACAATAATTGCTGTTTAATATGTCACAGTAGGCAACAGTACTTTTGTTTAATATATTACACTAGGCCACATTACTTGCTGTTTAATATGTGACACTAGGCCACAATACTTGCTGTTTATTATGTGACACTAGGCCCCAATAATTGTTGTTTAATATGTGACACTAGGCCACATTGCTTGCGGTTTAATATGTGACACTAGGCCACAATAATTGCTGTTTAATATGTTACAGTAGGCAACAGTACTTTTGTTAAATATATTACACTAGGACACATTACTTGCTGTTTAATATGTGACACTAGACCACAATAATTGCTGTTTATTGTTACAGTAGGCAACAGTGCTTTTGTTTAATATATTACACTAGGCCACATTGTTTGCGGTTTAATATGTGACACTAGGCCACAATAATTGCTGTTTAATATGTTACAGTAGGCAACAGTACTTTTGTTTAATATATTACATTAGGCCACATTGCTTGCGGCTTAATATGTGACACTAGGCCACAATAATTGCTGTTAAATATGTTACAGTAGGCAACAGTACTTTTGTTTAATATATTACACTAGGCCACATTACTTGCTGTTTAATATATGACACTAGGTCACATTACTCGCTGTTTACTATATGACACTAGTCCACATTACTTGCTGTTTAATATGTGACACTAGGCCCCAATAATTGCTGTTTAATAGGTTACAGTAGGCAACAGTACTTTTGTTTAATATATTACACTAGGCCACATTACTTGATGTTTAATATATTACACTTGGTCACATTACTTGCTCTTTACTATATGACACTAGGCCACATTACTTGCTGTTAATATGTGACACTAGACCACAATAATTGCTGTTTAATATGTTACAGTAGGCAACAATACTTATGTTTAATATATTACACTAGGCCACTTTACTTGCTGTTTAATATGTGACACTAGGCCCCAATAATTGCTGTTTAATATGTTACATTAGGCAACAATACTTTTGTTTAATATATTACACTAGGCCACATTACTTGCTGTTTAATATGTGACACTAGGTCACTTAACTTTCTGTTTAATATGTGACACTAGGCCCCAATAATTGCTGTTTAATGTGTTACAGTAGGCAACAGTACTTTTGTTTAATATATTACACTAGTCTACATTATTTGCTGTTTAATATGTGACACTAGACCACAATAATTGCTGTTTAATATGTTACAGTAGGCAACAATACTTTTGTTTAATATATTACACTAGGCCACATTACTTGCTGTTTAATATGTGACACTAGACCACAATAATTGCTGTTTAATATGTTACAGTAGGCAACAATACTTTTGTTTAATATATTACACTAGGCCACATTACTTGCTGTTTAATATGTGACACTAGACCACAATAATTGCTGTTTAATATGTTACAGTAGGCAACAGTACTTTTGTTAAATATATTACACTAGGACACATTACTTGTTGTTTACTATATGACACTAGGCCACATTACTTGCTGTTTAATACGTGACACTAGGCCCCAAGAATTGCTGTTTAATATGTTACAGTAGGCAACAATACTTTTGTTTAATATATTACACTAGGCCACATTACTTGCTGGTTAATATGTGACACTAGACCACAGTAATTGCTGTTTAATATGTTACAGTAGGCAACAGTACTTTTGTTAAATATATTACACTAGGACACATTACTTGCTGTTTAATATATGACACTAGGCCACATTACTTGCTGTTTAATATGTGACACTAGGCCCCAATAATTGCTGTTTAATATGTTACAGTAGGCAACAATACTTTTGTTTAATGTATTACACTAGGCCACATTACTTGCTGTTTAATATGTGACACTAGACCACAATAATTGCTGTTTAATATGTTACAGTAGGCAACAGTACTTTTGTTTAATATATTACACTAGGCCACATTACTTACTGTTTAATATGTGACACTAGGCCCCAATAATTGCTGTTTAATATGTTACAGTAGGCAACAATACTTTTGTTTAATATATTACACTAGGCCACATTACTTGCTGTTTAATATGTGACACTAGACCACAATAATTGCTGTTTAATATGTCACAGTAGGCAACAGTACTTTTGTTTAATATATTACACTAGGCCACATTACTTGCTGTTTAATATGTGACACTAGGCCACAATACTTGCTGTTTATTATGTGACACTAGGCCCCAATAATTGTTGTTTAATATGTGACACTAGGCCACATTGCTTGCGGTTTAATATGTGACACTAGGCCACAATAATTGCTGTTTAATATGTTACAGTAGGCAACAGTACTTTTGTTAAATATATTACACTAGGACACATTACTTGCTGTTTAATATGTGACACTAGACCACAATAATTGCTGTTTATTGTTACAGTAGGCAACAGTGCTTTTGTTTAATATATTACACTAGGCCACATTGTTTGCGGTTTAATATGTGACACTAGGCCACAATAATTGCTGTTTAATATGTTACAGTAGGCAACAGTACTTTTGTTTAATATATTACATTAGGCCACATTGCTTGCGGCTTAATATGTGACACTAGGCCACAATAATTGCTGTTTAATATGTTACAGTAGGCAACAGTACTTTTGTTTAATATATTACACTAGGCCACATTGCTTGCGGTTTAATATGTGACACTAGGCCACAATAATTGCTGTTTAATATGTTACAGTAGGCAACAGTGCTTTTGTTTAATATATTACACTAGGCCACATTGTTTGCCGTTTAATACGTGACACCACGTAACGATACTTGCCGTTTCATTTAACATTTGGCACACTTGTAGCTTTTACAGAGCAACCTACAGGAATATTCCGAAAACTAAATATTTTTAATTTTGAACTTCCCAAAAAAATTAAAATGGCGGACGCTTTAAAATTAAATTATGAAATAACACAAGTTCAATCCCAATCAGAGTTGAAACACATTTTGAAAGGGATCAGCTGATAACCACCGGCTAGTCATTTGTCATTGGGCTATTAATTAATAACACTTTCTAAGGAATATTCGGCCTTAGTTTGTAACAATGACTAAATTCGCTCATCTACACTCACACACTCATTCAAAATCCATATTCGCCCAATCTTGATGATCGTCGACTTAATAATAAATAAATACACTCAACTTAGGTAATCCCTGTGATCATCTTAGATAGTCCCCGTAATCAAGTTGAGTAGCCGACCGTCACAAACTTAAGTAGGCCCCCGGGGTCAACTCGATAACTACCCGTGATAAACTTTAGCAGCTAACCATGCTTGACTTAGGTAGCCAACCATGATCATCTTAGCTAGACACCCGTGATCTTATGTGAAAACACTACAAGGGTGTTGAGGTACCGATAATCCACTTAGGTAATCATTGAACTACTTTGATAACTCGGGATTATTTTTTAAGCCAATAGGGTTTGGGGGCGAAGCCCCCACCGAGCGAAGCGAGTATATTCTATATACCGTGATTTGAACTATCTGAGAGTGAGGATGAACTGCGACATTTTTGGATCCGCAAATATATTGAGGCCAAAATGACAAGTTCTATTGAACCAATTATTAAAGTACTATTAAATTAACTAATGAAATAACACAATCTAACTAATACTACTCTCAGTCCTATAAAATAAAATAAATATAAATGGAAGAAAAAAAATATTAAGAAGTAACATGAAAATTAAATTACTAAAATTTAAGTTGATAATTTGAAAAACGTTTATAATACAACTACTCCTACAAAGACTTAACCTAATAATGTGAATTACATGACTAATTATTATCTTTAGTCTTTGTCCAGGACCGCTGAACCGGAGCCTAACTCATGGTTTAATGAGCTATAGCCAACCGCACGATGACACATTAAAACGTATAACAATTACAAATTGTATTATAGAAAAACACAAATCATTTTTTTTTTTAATTATGATATAGATTTTTAATTAGCATAATACGTGTTGGTATATATACAGTACAACCAAACGTCACACAACACAAATGTATTACAATATAAGCACAAAATGTACAAATATATTACAATACAAGTACAAAATGCACGAATATTATGGTGATCGATTTCGGTGAACCACGCTCACCTTCCTCAGACCAGAGGGATTCACAAAAGAATGGAAAATGGTGTTCAACAACTCAATTTATAGGCCTATAAGCACGTGACCCCGTTGGCAGGAATCGTCAAAATGGCGGCTGCTGTGATATTATTGGTTAATTCCTATTGTTTGTTACTTCTCTTCTTTTATTCGCTAAAATACATTATTAAAAACTATTTCGGAATCAAAATTAACCTGTTCATTCATTAATTTATCACGACCCTTACATTTTTCTTTAAAAATAAATAACTCTTCCCAAGCATTCATAATCCTACCCTTTTTACAAACTTTTAGAATATCTACATTACTAAATTTTCATCTATTTTATTCAAATTCTGGGTAAAATTCAGAAGGTGTTTAGCTACATTACATCATTCAGGTTTCTTATTTTTAAAAGCAGAGACATTGTTTTTATATCTTTTGCTACATTTTACAGTCTGAATATGTAAAACATATTACAATCATTACAGTTAATCCTATATATTCCTGAATGATTGAATTTATCTTCACTTTCAATATTCGGGTGTAAAATGTTGGACATAGTAATATTCGTGCATTTTGTACTTGTATTGTAATATATTTGTACATTTTGTGCTTATATTGTAATAAATTTGTCAACACAAATTTATTACAATATAAGCACAAACTGTGACGTTTGGTTGTACTGTAATTATAATATCTCGAGATCTCAAGACTACATCAACCTAAGGACATAGCTTTGTTGTACACTTCTTGTGATTGTATACT
Organism: Stictocephala bisonia; assembly: GCA_035578905.1. NCBI lineage: Eukaryota > Metazoa > Arthropoda > Insecta > Hemiptera > Membracidae > Stictocephala > Stictocephala bisonia. The sequence goes on from JAQJVL010000022.1 coordinate 4,094,386, forward strand.
AAAATGAATGTGACGGTGCACGAATGTAATAGTTCAGCACTAAACAAGATTTGTTATTATTTTACAACAAACAATAATTCTATGAAAGTATAAGTGACGAAAGTAAAATAAAAAAAGAGCTATTTGAGTACCAATTACATGAAGAAATAGTTTAAATATTTATAACCATGACGACTGCAGTGCAAATACAACCGGCGTTTGGCAACGGACAAAGTTGGCCAGACACATTGGCACTGGCGAATCCTTTGTCGCCCCATTTCACGGTGTTATACCTAAATCGCAAGCGTAGCGTACATAAAGTAATGACAAGCAACAAATACAAACTAAGCGATACAATTAATATCAAACTCCTTACACTGGGCCCAAGTGACTATCAGACGACAAGCAAAGTGACCTAATGTCATATATCAAACGGCAAGCGCTGTGGCCTAGTGTCAAATATCAAACGGCAAAAAATGTGACCTAAAGTCATATAATAAACTGTGACCTAGTATCGTATATCAAACGGCAAGTACTTTGGCATTGTGTCATATATCAAACGGTAAGCACTTTGGCCTAGTTATCAAACGGCAAACAATGTGACCTAATGTCATATAATAAACGGCAAACACTGTGACCTAGTATCGTATATATAACGGCAAGGACATTGGCATTGTGTCATATATCAAACGGTAAGCACTTTGGCCTAGTGTCATATATCAAACGGCAAACAATGTGACCTAATGTCATATAATAAACGGCAAACACTGTGACCTAGTATCGTATATATAACGGCAAGGACTTTGGCATTGTGTCATATATCAAACGGTAAGCACTTTGGCCTAGTGTCATATATCAAACGGCAAACAATGTGACCTAATGTCATATAATAAACGGCAAACACTGTGACCTAGTATCGTATATATAACGGCAAGGACTTTGGCATTGTGTCATATATCAAACGGTAAGCACTGTGGCCTAGTGTCATATATCAAACGGCAAACAATACGACCTAATGTCATATAATAAACGGCAAACACTGTGACCTAGTATCGTATATCAAACGGCAAGCGCTGTGGCCTAGTGTCAAATATCAAACGGCAAACAATGTGACCTAAAGTCATATAATAAACGGCAAACACTGTGACCTAGTATCGTATATCAAACGGCAAGGACTTTGGAATTGTGTCATATATCAAACGGTAAGCACTTTGGCCTAGTGTCATATTTCAAACGGCAAACAATACGACCTAATGTCATATAATAAACGGCAAACACTGTGACCTAGTATCGTATATATAACGGCAAGCACTTTGGCCTAGTGTCAAATATCAAACGGCAAACAATGTGACCTAAATTCATATAATAAACGGCAAACACTGTGACCTAGTATCGTATATCAAACGGCAAGGACTTTGGAATTGTGTCATATATCAAACGGTAAGCACTTTGGCCTAGTGTCATATATCAAACGGCAAACAATGTGACCTAATGTCATATAATAAACGGCAAACACTGTGACCTAGTATCGTATATCAAACGGCAAGCGCTGTGGCCTAGTGTCAAATATCAAACGGCAAACAATGTGACCTAAAGTCATATAATAAACGGCAAACACTGTGACCTAGTATCGTATATCAAACGGCAAGGACTTTGGAATTGTGTCATATATCAAACGGTAAGCACTTTGGCCTAGTGTCAAATATCAAACGGCAAACAATGTGACCTAAAGTCATATAATAAACGGCAAACACTGTGACCTAGTATCGTATATCAAACGGCAAGTACTTTGGCATTGTGTCATATATCAAACGGTAAGCACTTTGGCCTAGTTATCAAACGGCAAACAATGTGACCTAATGTCATATAGTAAACGGCAAACACTGTGACCTAGTATCGTATATATAACGGCAAGGACTTTGGCATTGTGTCATATATCAAACGGTAAGCACTTTGGCCTAGTGTCATATATCAAACGGCAAACAATGTGACCTAATGTCATATAATAAACGGCAAACACTGTGACCTAGTATCGTATATATATAACGGCAAGGACTTTGGCATTGTGTCATATATCAAACGGTAAGCACTTTGGCCTAGTGTCATATATCAAACGGCAAACAATACGACCTAATGTCACATATAATAAACGGCAAACACTGTGAGCTAGTATCGTATATCAAACGGCAAGGACTTTGGAATTGTGTCATATATCAAACGGTAAGCACTTTGGCCTAGTGTCATATATCAAACGGCAAACAATACGACCTAATGTCATATAATAAACGGCAAACACTGTGACCTAGTATCGTATATCAAACGGCAAGCGCTGTGGCCTAGTGTCAAATATCAAACGGCAAACAATGTGACCTAAAGTCATATAATAAACGGCAAACACTGTGACCTAGTATCGTATATCAAACGGCAAGGACTTTGGAATTGTGTCATATATGAAACGGTAAGCATTTTGGCCTAGTGTCATATATCAAACGGCAAACAATGTGACCTAATGTCATATAATAAACGGCAAACACTGTGACCTAGTATCGTATATCAAACGGCAAGGACTTTGACATTGTGTCATATATCAAATGGCAAGCAAAGTGACCTAGTGTCATATATCAAACGGCAAGCACTGTGACCTAGTGTCATATATTAAACGGCAATCACTGTGACCTAGTGTCATATATTAAACGGCAAGCGCAGTGACCTAGTGTCATACATCAAACGGTAAGCACTGTGGCTTAGTGTCATATATCAAACGGCAAACACTGTGGCCTAGTGTCACAAATGAAACGGTAAGCAATCTAGCCGTGTGTCATATATCAAACGTTAAGTATTGTGACCTTGTGTCATAAATTAAATTAAAATAACATTTTTAAAAATTAAATTTTTGTTTTAGTATTTGGAGATAAGGTATTTTGATTTAGTACTCTCAGTAACGGCTGGACTTAAGGTGTTTGTTGAAGGAGTTAAGTTATAAACACTAATAAGGTGTATAACCTAAATTCATAATTCAGAAATGATACTAACAATTTAACTGCTAATTACTGATTTTAAACACAAATTATTATGCTTTATGAAGATAGATTCTTTAATCTAATATTATATTGGGTTAAGGTATTTTGATCTATTAATGTGTTTTTAAGATCAAGAATAATAAGCTAACAAATTTCAAGTGCATTTTTATTTTAAATTAACATATGTTGGAGTATGTTTTTAGGTATTTTATTTTTTTTTTAATTCGTTTTTTCAGTGGATAATGAACATATTAAAATACTAACATGAAGATGAAAACGTAATGATAGGTTTATACGACAGCTTAAACAACAAAGTGGTTTCCTGTAAAATTGCTTTTTGTGGAGTTAAGGTCTTTAAAATTATGAGGGCAGTATATTGTCATATATCAAACGATAAGCAATTTAGCCTTGTGTCATATAGGGTACGGGAAGTATTGTGGCGTACTGTCATATAGTAAACGGGAAGCACTGTGGCAAAGTGCCATATAATTAAACGGCAAGCACTGTGGCCTATTGTCATATATTAAACGGGAAGCACTGTGGCCTATTGTCATATATTAAACGGCAAGCACTGTGGCCTATTGACATATATTAAACGGTAAGCAATCTAGCCTTTGTTGCAATTCCTACTAAATAAAGAGTAGTCAAGTGTCGTTTTCTTTAGACCTCTGTGGCTTTTGGTTTAGTTTTTGCTTAACAATGTTTGCAAATAATGCTTCTTTAGTGGTGTCCTCTGTGACCTTTCTGAAATTTCTTTCATACATACACAATTGTGTAATCAGTTCATCAAGCGTTCTCTCTTCGTTTTTTGATAATAACATCCAACTGGACCTGAAATTCTCAAAATATTTCGGCAAAGTTTGCAAAACTTTACAAACAAGGAGTAAATCCGGCAGTGCATTTTCATTATTGGATTTCAAACCATTGTTATGTTCAATCCACAAATTTCTTAAATTTAGCAACGTGGGTTGAAACATCCTCTCTATTATTCCAACTGAAGGCAAATAATTCTGTGCATATTTTTAATATAAGATCTTTGGACGATGCCTCAAAATTCGACTTTAACGCTTCCTACGCTGTTTCTTTCTCCAAAATCTTTTGATAAACTGTCAGTAACTGAACTTGATATCATAGATTTTGCGTAACTATTTGACTAGCGGAAAAGATCATTTGCCTTTTGGTGTTTCGTCTTGACTTTTTCATCTACTTCACCAGCTGCTAAGGCCTCTTGTTTTACGATCTTCCCGTCGATAACATCTAAAGCACCTTCGTGATAATCTAGCAAGTCGCGGCATGTTCTTTTCCATATAGCCAATTTCGGAATTTCTCGTTTGATATCTTTATTTAGTCTATGAACTGGAACCCATAACCTGTTGCAATTCCTACTAATTAAAGAGTAGTCCGAAACATATAAACAAACTGTATTTTTGTTAATGTCGAAAATAAAACTTACTAAAGAACAACAATTTTATAAAAAAAACAGCTGGCTTATTATAATTAATAATAATAAACCTATACTGAGCTATATATTTACCTATAGCTATAGGTTTAATATATAAACCTATAGCTATAGGTTTATATATTATATCTGAGCTTTCAGAAAGAAAACACTTATGTATACAGATTAAACTGGCTATGAACGTTACTTTGACAGCCTTGTGTCTTAAGTTTCTAGCTCATCTAGAAGTGGAAACACGTACAGTGGTATTGACCCACCCACACTCCCATACACGTACAGTGGTATTGACCCAACCACCCACCCATACACGTACGGTGGTATTGACCCACCCACACTCCCATACACAAACAGTGGTATTGATAAAACTTGTATACGTGAGTGAGTGAATGAGTGAGTTACACACGCAGCTTTATTGATACTAGATATACCGTGGTTCATAGGCCTTTTATCGCCACTAGGTAGCATTTAATAGTCAGATATTTGAAGTACAGGAGTAAAAATTGAATAAAATAAGAGTTATTAATTTTCTTATATATGTACGTCTAACTCTTGTTATGACATCACTCAAAAAGATAAGAAACTATTGTATTATTTCTTTTTTTCTTAGTCTATCTACGCCAGAGGCATTTTTTTACCCGTACCCTCACTACATAAGTAGCAGGACTACTAACCACTAGACTAGCAAGAGGGCGTAAAGCAACTAAAAACGACTATATACCAGAAGTCTTTCTTAGTTGCCGAACAGACAAAATAACAATCACATCAGTATCTTGGTCCGTGAACTGTATGTGGTATTTGTGCATATTCCTTTTTAAAAATAAGTGTTTTGATAAAATATTCATCTATAAGAGTTAAAAAAATAGATATATATTCATATATGAGTTTAAAATACCATTTAAGGTATTTTTAACAATTAAAACAATTAATTAATACGAGTAAACAAAATCATGATTTATTTGCACTTGAGAGTGCCTACAGTCTCTATGACGCAATTGGCCAACCTCATCTGTTTGCCTGTTGCGGTCTATACTTGTAGGCGTTCTTTCTTGGCTGAAAATGTGTTATTTAAGTATAATTATGGTTCGATTTCTTCTAGTATAAATTCTTTATTACCTAACACTACAATAATTTCAAGATATAGAAAACGAATTTAAATTGATTACAACAAATGCTAACCAAAAATTACAGTGACCGCGGTTATTTTATTTCATCATCTGAATACATTTTTTAATAACATTTGTGGACGGAATTCCTGTTAAGACCACTCTCATGTATGCATAGTAATGTATATTTAATCATTCCTAAAGCATGTATTGATCATAACCAATGTAGTTGGCTGGCGGTATTACGCGTATGAATGGTTATCATAACCAATAAAATCACGGTTCATTAAAATTATTTCACGAAATATTTATTATACGTGTATACATATAAATAAATCGAGAGTAATTCCTAATATTTTGTGATAGTATGCTGAACTTTTTATTACACTATATTATTACCAATGATCAATTAGTAAATAAGAAGCAAAATATAGGAAAAGTCATGGAAATCCCAAGGTAATATCTGTCAAAATATAGGAAAAGTCGTGCAAATCCCAAGGTAATATCTGTCAAAATATAGGAAAAGTCACGCAAATCCCAAGGTAATATCTGTCAAAATATAGGAAAAGTCACGCAAATCCAAAGGTAATATCTGTCAAAATATAGGAAAAGTCATGCAAATCCCAAGGTAATATCTGTCAAAATATAGGAAAAGTCATGCAAATCCCAAGGTAATATCTGTCGAAATATAGGAAAAGTCATGCAAATCCCAAGGTAATATCTGTCGAAATATAGGAAAATTCATGCAAATCCTAATTTAATATCTGTCAAAATATAGGAAAAGTCATGCAAATCCCAAGGTAATATCTGTCAAAATATAGGAAAAGTCATGCAAATCCCAAGGTAATATCTGTCAAAATATAGGAAAAGTCATGCAAATCCCAAGGTAATATCTGTCAAAATCTAATATTTGTAAAGAAAGCGGCGAGGTTATGAGCTAAGCTGGTCGCTACTGGCCACAGAGAAAAAAGAAACAGACGTCGCTTTCTTATGGCAGCAGTGAATGCCTCGTGGCAGTTGTATAGAGATTACAACTTTTATACATCTTCATTTATCTGCAGTAATAATTACTACTTTTATCTTTTTTTATTTGGTGGGAATACGGAAGGAACTGACAAAGTGCGGGCTAGAGATGTGCCAACTTCTGTGTGAAAGAAGCAGCTTAGCTGAAAGCAGTTGACATCACTAAGCTGCTTAGTTAAGCTGCTTATTAAAAGCAGTTTAGCTCAGCTATAGGACACATATTGGTACATTGTTTCTGTATACCGTTGTAGACTGAATATTGCTTAGCCAGCTTTAAACTTGCTTTTAATTAAATTACAAGATCAAATAAATTAGTTACACATACATACCAAACAGTTACAGCAAGTCTACAAAGACAAGGCCATACAATTTCTTGGAGATGGTTTAATAATATTTGTGTTTACCTTTCCATTAATAGAACATTTAATTCAAAGTATATCGTACATAATGACAGTGTATTGCGCAACAGTACAAGAGAGCTCAGACAACGACTAATCTATATTAGTCCTTGTCCTTGCTTTTCTATAAAAGCGCTTACTGTTCACTGCTCTTGGCCTATACTCTATTTCACGTTGAGAATGTAGTACGGCTCTTATGGACAAATACATCGCTACTAGCTGGTGCAAACATATAGAGCAGTGTCTTCTGCTCACTGTCATTTAACATCCTCACGGGTTTGCTCGGATACTATATTACAGTAATTTTGTGTCAAAAAATCATATGTCTAAAATGTCTCATAACATTGAATTAGGTATTAAATAGTGTTGAAAGCAAATATCGTTAGTTAAACATTGATTTAAAGAACAACCAAATTATTAACTATAAAAATCTATAAATATTTTCATATATGTTTATTCATTTACAAGAAAAATGTTTCTGATAAAAAGAGTAATATAGTAAAGAAAATAAATTACCAAGTATAATGCTGTAAACTATGGTCTACTTAAAGGAATAAAGTTTTAACTAGCCTATTCCGAGAAAAAAAAACTAACGTTTATTTATTGGTTATACCCATGTTTTGTACCTAATTTGAGTGTTGAAATTATTCATTGATTTAATACAATTACGTTTGTATGTAATAATTTATGTTAGGTTATTAGACGTATTTTATAATAATATTCAAGAAATGTATGAATTGTGTTACAATAAATAATTAATGAGTTTAAGTAAAAATAAGCTTTCGAACATATAAAACCCAGCTCAGCGCGTGTTCTATATTACCTATAGCCCATCAATAACTCAACTGGGGACAAGGCGGGCGAGTAACTCTTTTAGTCCTTTCGCTCTTTTCATCTTATCTGTTGATGCAAAAGAATAAACAATCATCCCCCAAGAAGGAAGTACAAGCGTACATTCAGTGTCGGGAGGAGGTTTGTGGTTATTGCTTGTGTTTTACTGAGTGTCTTGAAAAAGTGATCGATTGAATTCAATAATTATAATTTTAGTGATTCAGTGTGGTCTTTAACAATGGAAAAGAAAGCCAAAGGAAAAATAATTAAAAGTGGTGAGAGGAAAACAGTGTTAAATGTATATAAGTATTTCGAGAAGTGTTATCCGGCTAAAAATGTCACTTTTTATGTTTAAAAACCCCCAGTGAGGCTACGTTAATTAGTGAAAGAATAGGATTGAAGAATTATAAATTAAAAAAGGAAGGAGATTCTGGACAGATTGTCATGCCAACAAAATACCTAACAATAAAATATAAAACAAAAAATTACAGTTAAAATTGTATCTTAATTTCGACTGTTTTTTTCAAAATTAAAAAACTGCCTCCAGAGGATATATGGTGAAAAGACTTAATTGTTTTCAAATTCCTTGTATGGTTAAACGAGCTAACTAAACAAAATTGTATTTATAAATATTTTCAAAGAGAGTTAATAAACAGCAGTAAGTTGATATAAACAACTTACTAAACTTTTGGAACTGGTGGGTAACTCAAAAATAAATGTGACACTTATATACTATAAAACAGCTACTGTATTGTAAATGATTTAATGCCCTGTTAAAATAACTGAAAATAATAACTGCCTTTATGTCTGTAATTTTCATTGCATAACATTATAAATTCAACTTTAAGAAACATATTTTTAGTAAAATAGGTTTTATATAAAAATAAATAATATTTCTCCTGGGCACCAATGAATAAATAAATATAAATAAAAATAAAAATAAATAATATTTTTTTGGCACCAATGGAATCGTGGATGTTTCAGAGTGATGTAAGCTCACCTACACGATGACAGCTGCGCGCCGCCCAGTCATGTTTCTTTATCAATTATTACCGACTAAACTATACATAATGGTGAAAAAGTTACAAATAAAAAATAAAGTACCAGCGTTTATCTTAAACTTTTCTGTTGACTAAACTTCCCTTACCAAAAAATTTAAAAAAGTCCTCACATGTCGACTTTTCCATGTCTTTTCTCGAATATATAAAATAGTTTTTACTTTTATTATATTATACGCATCCACTACTTCTGTAAAATGTTTACACAACATTTCAAAATATTCAATCAATATTTATTCACTTAAAATGCAGTGTATTTGAATTTTGGCATCTCAAAACTGAATCTCCAAGGGCTATACGTTTTTAAAACATTTTTTTTTTAATTATATAAACTTTCTTATTTTATAAATTTAATAACAGGCAATGAATATTTCCCCAACCACTTCCTTGCGAAAAATTTAATTTATGATTACTTTGTATTAGCGAGCCAACGTTTTTATATAGTTCTGTACCTCAAAAACTCCCATTTGATTTACATTGCTTATGGGCTTACCGTACTGCATTCTCAATGTGTAATAGAGTTTTTTTTATATGCCAACCTGCTTTCTGTAACTGTTGGGCGGGGATAGCTGCTGCCGAGAAACAGGCATTCTCACTCAACTGTTTAGTGGCTGAGCTGGTTACTTCAATAAACTGCTGCTTCTTAGCTGCTTCGGCGTATTTAGCACATCCTTAGTTCTATATTAGAGCTGCAGACAGCAACTAATATAGAAAAGCGCGTACTATTCACTGCTGTTGGTCAACCTACTTTCTGTAACTGTTGGACGAGGATAGCTGCTGCCGATAAGCAGGTATTGTCACTCAACTGCTCAGTAGCTGAGCTGCTTAAGCATATTTAGCACATCCCTAGTGCGGGCCCTGCCATCGTACGGCAAATTGGAGAAAAAACCAATAAACACACATTTAGCGCACTATTCAATGCGACCTCTGTTTTTTTATTCTCTGTGTACTGACCTAAACAGTAATCTCATTAATATTTAATATTTTTGTTTCAATCAAGGTATTTAGTGACAGTATATTTATACCATATATTTATAAGAACTTATCATATAATACAGTATTAATGTTTTATTTAAATGTTTGAACCCCTTTTAAACGATATAAAAAAATATATAAAATGTTGTTTTGATCCGATGAAATAAAATTCGGCCTTCTAACATAACTCTAAAAATAATTGTACATGTAACTGGCACTGAAACTACAGATCAAATATAACCAACACATGGACAATAAGTATTTTTCGATTTGTGTTTACGAGTTGTTTATAGTTATTATATTTTCGATTTATTATAGTTATGTAGTGTGTAGAAGCATTACTAATGATGACAAAACTGTAATAATATGAATTTTGTGATTTATTGCACCAATGTAATTGGGCGGTTGCCAGTTTTATAGTAAGTCAATAATAAAATAAAATTTTCCAGCCTTGCGAGGTAGACATAAGTTGCCGAGGTCATCAATAAACAAGGAAACCAAGAAGGAACTAATAACTGTCAAAGTAGTAATTAACAACGATGCCTAGACACGTTTTAATTGATCGAGGTAACCAATGACCAAACCAATGAAAACGAGATTGGTGAAAATATACCTAAATTATTCATTCGATTATCTTCGTTCATTTTAAAAATTATTATTAGTTAATATCATCATGTTTTCAACAGAAATTCTAAATCTGTGTTTTAGTTTACGTTTCTTATTTTATACATTTTAACATAAGTTTGGTATAAACTCTTGTTAAATTTAACAGTTTAATTTAAATTGATGTTCAAAAATGCAAGTCAAGTATTGCTTGCCAGCGAGGTGGCTCAGTGGATAAGTCTTCGGACTATGGAGACTTCTGAGAAAGTTGTCAACTAGTGTAGTAGATTTGTGTTTGAAAGATACAGAATGTAAACTTTAATTAGACGACAGAAATGCTCAAAGTTTACCATCTATAACAGGACCAAGACAAGGCGATCGATCGTCGCTGATTTGATTTAACCTAGGAATGGAAAAAACAAAGTGGGAGTTCTAAAAAATAAAATAGTTTTTAATGGTAAATGTTGAATGGTAAAATATATATCCATTAGCTTATGTCAATGATATGGTTTTATGATGACAGATAAAAGACGAACTTAACAAATGGCATAGTGTTTTGAAAGATCTACATAACAATTTGGATTGCAAATAAATGCTAAAAAACAAAATACATTATGGTTTGGAGGCATGCATTTGATGACAATCGTCTAAAGATTGACAACAACAAATTCAGGAAAGTTGGGTAGTGAAAATATACAGGAATATGATTAACTGAAGACGCTTTCTGCACATCTGAACTGAAACTTACAAACCTCAGGATGTCTAGTGTGGAACACACGCAAGCAGCACAATCGGTATTTGAAAGAAAATATTGACTACTGTTCGACCATGATACAGGGGAGTGAAGGAGAAGATATAGTTTGGAACTTGAACAATTGTATAAGAAGTCTAATATCGTGAGTAAAAGGTGGGGTGGTTGGGACATGTACCTCGAGGAGGTGGCTGAAAACCAACTGGAAGAAGACTACTAGGGTGACTGAAGAAAAGATGGGTGGATAAAATTCTGGAGAGCCTCCAGAAACTTGATGATGGGACTTTAGATTCAAGTTTACGGAGTCCAAAGAGAGATGGAGAGCATTACTGTATGGCTCGCGCGGTCTTCGGCGTAAAGATAAGAAATTTCGTAAATTAAAATAAAAATTAACTTTGACAGTATTTCTGTTCAACAGCATAACGATGTTAGGAGATTGTTGTTTAAAATTGACACGACCGCAGTAGCAGGAGACTGTCCGCCTGCGATGTCGCTGGAGCAGGACATGAAGGACCCTAGTCCAGACACAATAGGACAGTTAGGAATGTCTGTCTGTACGGGAGTCTATTCAACAACGCCGAAGCGAACTAGAACTCTGTACCGTCGGCTCATTTTACTTAGCTCGGATAGAAGTTTGTAACACCCTAAAAAATGTTGTTTATTTTTGCTTAAAATAACAGCTTTGTATTTGTCTATTTGGGGAAATAACGAATTTTACATACTTCGACAACTATATAAAAATTATAACAGATTACAGTCTGTATACGGTAGGGTGGCGCACGGACCCGCCAGCTACCTGTGTCGGTCCTTTCCTCCCCCCGGCTCTCGCGGCTGTTTCCTTAATGAGTCACCAACTAGCCCCTCTAATAGAATTATTAACTTTTTTTACTTTCTCATAATATATCAATTTTAATAGAACATTTGTAAAGTACTAACAAAACTAAGAAAAGTGATATAAAACACGATGTGCTTTGATTATAAGTAATGGTCGAAAGTTATTTTTTATAAAAAAATTGAAAAACGTGGGTTTACTTATAACTCTCAAGCCAGAACTATAATTGCATCGGTGTTACATTACTTTGAGCGGGAACGTGACAACAAAGGTCCATTATTAGATGTGAAAAAAGTATCTGAAAGAGTGGTCGCCGCATGTAACATTTCACGAAGAACATTGGTGCGGATCAAGTCGCAACTAAAACACAGTGGAAAATGAAGGAAACTCTAGTGTCAACCCTCGAAGTTTTGAAGAAACGGATCAATCACCAATACCTGAATCAGCTGTAAGTAATAAATCCAGGCAAAATACTCCTAGACCTACCATCCCTAAGCTTACTACCCCAAGAAGAAGAAAACCATACAAGTCAATAGTTACACAGCTAGACGATTTTGAGAAAACTGCAATTAGAAACCACGTTTTTAGCTACTACAGACGCCGAGAAGTCCCTACCCTCCGAAAGTTAAAAGTAAGTTTACGAACAGCGGGTTTGTTTGATGGTTGTATACGAACACTGGCAAAAATTTTGAAAACTATCGGATTTAAATGGAAAAAGTTAGACAATAGAAAAGTTCTCATGGAGAAACCCTCAGTTGCTCTTGCTAGGTGCCGATATTTGCGAAAAATTCGGGAAATTGACTATAAAAAAGTTATTTTTCTGGATGAAACATGGATCAACGCCAACACTTCGAAAGACTCAGGATGGACAAATGACAGTGTAAAGTGTTCTGTAAATGCCCCTTTAGGAAAAGGAAAACGTTTAATAATTTGCCATGCAGGAGGCTTTAACGGCTGGATCAAGTCGCCACCTCTGATATTCCAGTCAAAAAAAACGGTCGAATATCACGAGGAAATGAATTCCGAAGTCTTTGAGGGTTGGTTTTTTGAGGTTCTCCTGAAGTCTATTCCAGCTGGTTCGACAATAGTAATGGACAACGCACCTTACCACTCTCAAGTAGCCAACAAAGCGCCAACATCTGGCTCACGAAAGTGTGAAATGGAGGAATGGCTGAAAACTCGCGGCATTTCATATTCACCAGACATGCGGAAGCCAGAACTATACAGTCTTGTAAAGCTGCATAAGGAACAAAGAAAATCTTACGTAATAGATAAAGAAGCCTGTAAGCGTGGGTTTAAAGTAATCAGACTGCCACCGTACCACTGTAATTACAATCCAATTAAGCTGGTTTGGTCAACTTTGAAGCGGTATGTAGCAGCAAGGAATACTACATTTAAATTGAACGATGTTCAGGATTTGTTTATGGAAGCTGTAAACTCCTTCACCTCAGAAGATTGGCGCAAATGCGTTGAACACGTCAAGAAAGAAGTCGAGGCAGACTGGACAAACGAAGGACTTGATGACGTCAGTGTCCAAGAACTAGTCATTAATCTGGCCCCTGGTGAATCGGATGACAGTGACTGGGATACCAGCGATGACGATGACGATTAAAACATTTTAATGTCATTAGAACTAGTAATAAAATATAACGAATGGTAAAAAATTAACTGCAATCTTAAAATATTGTATATTGGTTTTAGCGCGATTTTGTTTTATTTCAGTGTCACACGGAAACAACATGGAAGATAAATGGAAAATGCTCAACTTCTGGACACTAAATACTTTGGCTTGAAGAAGATTACTGGGAGTAATATAAAATAATGTTGATTTATTAATCAAATAAACTGTAAAGTATGTAGTGTTGCCTATTTAATGATATTTTGGCTGATTAAATAGTATGCGATAACATAGTTTTAAATTATTCTACCTTTTTTCAAAGAACTCTTAAAATAATATTGTATCAAGATTAGGGAATTATGAGAAATATAAAACATTTAATAAATCATACAGTATTCCGGCTAAAAAATAACTTTCGACCATTTCGTTATTTATAATCAAAGCACATCGTGTTTTATATCACTTTTCTTAGTTTTGCTAGTACTTTACAAATATTCTATTAAAATTGAGATATTATGAGAAAGTAAAAAAAGTTAATAATTCTATTAGAGGGGCTAGTTGGTGACTCATTATGGAAACAGCCGCGAGCGCCGGGGGGAGGAAAGGACAGACACAGGTAGCTGGCGGGTCCGTGCGCCACCCTACCGTATACAGACTTGTAATATTCAGTGAACATAAATTTAACTACAAAGTAAAAAATATAATGCTGTGTGTTGCATTTAATTTTCAACGCTCAAGTTGATGATCTTTGATGATGTCAAAACATAAAGTGTACGTCACCCGCATTCACATCTCTGCATTGAGTTTTTAAATACATAATTTTTATTTTTATTAGAATCAACCCAATCATGTAATGAATTATATGTCACAACTACATTCGATAATAATAAACCAGATTTAAGGTTGAGACAAATCTGTTGGGTCGACACTTAAACTTATTACATTTTGAAAAGAGATGCACAAACTTTAAACGTAATTATCCAATTTTAAAGTTTTAAAATAATTTTGTCTGACTTTTAGGTATCAAAATAATTGTATAATGTGTTGTAACGCGTAGTCCAGGTATAATATTGAACTTGCAGATTTGGGTAATTTTTATACCAAACCTGATTGCCTGTATATTTATAAAACACAATTTGAATTTTACTTATATGTCGACAGAAAGATTATAATCACATGGTATCTTCAAATGAAGAGGGAAAATATATATTAAGCCCAATTTTATATCAACTCCCAGTTATAGCATAATACTTTTAACACTAGATCACTGAGTTGTCTCAAGTACCGTGCACATCTGCTGATGCCAGACATGATCACTGAGTTGTCTCAAGTACCGTGCACATCTGCTGATGCTAGACATGATCACTGAGTTGTCTCAAGTACCGTGCACATCTGCTGATGCTAGACATGATCACTGAGTTGTCTCAAGTACCGTGCACATCTGCTGATGCCAGACATGATCACTGAGTTGTCTCAAGTACCGTGCACATCTGCTGATGCTAGACATGATCACTGAGTTGTCTCAAGTACCGTGCACATCTGCTGATGCCAGACATGATCACTGAGTTGTCTCAAGTACCGTGCACATCTGCTGATGCCAGACATGATCACTGAGTTGTCTCAAGTACCGTGCACATCTGCTGATGCCAGACATGATCACTGAGTTGTCTCAAGTACCGTGCACATCTGCTGATGCCAGACATGATCACTGAGTTGTCTCAAGTACCGTGCACATCTGCTGATGCCAGACATGATCACTGAGTTGTCTCAAGTACCGTGCACATCTGCTGATGCTACACATGACCATTGAATTGTCTCAAGTACCGTGCACATCTGCTGCTGTTACACAAAAGAGTTGATGTTATTACAAATTCACGATGAGCTAAAGTAAAAGGAAAATGGAACTCATATGACAAAATCAAATACTAGACAAATTCCCTTAAAGATTCAATTGTGACAATTTTTTGAGTAAAATGAGGAACGGTCCTGCATGCACGGTATGGGAGTGCTGCGTTGAAAAAACTATTACAGGTGGTGACTATAAAAGGGCTAATTTACTTTTTTCAGCGAGTCCAACGTTTAAAAAAATGCTAGTTGAACATAATCATCTTCAACAAGTAAATACAATAGGATATGTAAAGTACCTATGAATTGATATTTGCTAATCGCCTATCGTTTAGGCATGAGGTAGAACCTATAATAATATATTAAAAGAGCTTTGATCAATTGCTTGTAGTTGTCAATTTGGCAAATGACTGGATAAACATTTAAGGGATCATATTGTAATTTTGGGGGAAATGAAAGGAAGAAGTAACCGAATTAGTGGAATTAAAACGAAGGCTTCATTTATCAATGTGATTTCAAGCTTCTCGCAAATTGTCTGGCTAAGAATAAGGACTGTAAGGCTTGTGGCAAAAGAGGGCCTTTTGCGTTCAAAAGTGAAAATCATAATAATTAATCATACTACACACAGGAGATTCACTAATATTGGTCTTTAGAGAATAGGCTATACCCAAAACGGCAGACCACTCCAGCTCCCCTTAAACAAGATGACCACAATTAGGTGCCCATCCCCACAACAAGATGACCACAACTGCTAGGTGCCCATCTTTGCAATTTAATGGGGCTTTAAAAGTGCATATTTTTAAAAATATGAACAAAAAATTGCTCAATGAAAACATGGTTTTGTTTGATGGCCCACAAGGGGTGCAAAGGTATATTTGCTCACATGGACCAGAATGTATCTCCCAGGGTGTGCAAACCTCGACCTTTACCGTTTGTATTGAAATGAAAATTAGAAGAGAAGATTTATAAGCTCCTCGAAAAAAATAATGAACCAGTAGACACTATAAACAAGCTATCGTTGTTCTGAACCCGGACGGAGAGAACAACCAAAACTGTATTGCTTTGGAACATACAGTGTGAATATACAGCGTAAAAGTTAAACTAAGTGATTCAACTTTATTTTCAGAGATTGACCTAAAAAATGCTTTTTATAAATGGAGTTAGCGGAACAATAAATGAAGTATACTATCATTGCCTCAACAAAGAGGTGCACTGCTATCGAACTTTTGGAATTAAGTTTGTACCAACATTGTTAGAGAAGAAAATTTATTAAATTCTGATTGGAGTACATGTTTATTGCGTACTGGATGATATAATAGTTGGTGGGAAAACCATAGAAGAGTATTTTAAAGTATTAGAATCAGTCTTAGAGATTGAAATGTTGTAAATTTCAAATAAATATATATAAGTGAAGGTGGTTACAAGAATTAGTAATTTATTTAAGTCACAAAATTAATAAGGTAGGGATACATCCTACCAATTTGGCCTTTCTGCTGTCAAAGACAAGCCTCCATCTACAAAAATATGAGAACTAAAGTGATTTTTTGAATGATCAATCACTACCTTAAGATCATTCTAAACACTAACCAACTCTGTTGCACAGGAGCCAGGTGGAAGTGGAACAACACGACGTTTTCCAGAGACTGCGTACACCAACTCTGTTGCACAGGAGCCAGGTGGAAGTGGAACAACACGACGTTTTCCAGAGACTGCGTACACCAACTCTGTTGCACAGGAGCCAGGTGGAAGTGGAACAACACGACGTTTTCCAGAGACTGCGTACACCAACTCTGTTGCACAGGAGCCAGGTGGAAGTGGAACAGCACGACGTTTTCCAGAGACTGCGTACAACAAGAATAGCATCGGATATACTTATTCATTTTAGAGACGATCTATCGGTCACCGGTCATTGTATCAGTCCATGCATATGAGGAAGTAACGGGCACGGTTTTACCACAACAGTTCTTAACTCAGCTAGAACATTTCATGCTGCAGATTAAACAAATATTTTTTGTGAGGAAAATGTTTTGCTTTGGATGAAGCGTAAGAATCATCTCATACGCGTCTCAATACCAACAAGATTACATCAAAAATGGTCAGCAGCAATGCAGCATTCCCTAGTCAGCATTCAGCCTAGAGCCGCAATACACACTTCGTGGCCCGGGCCAAAGTTTAGCATTTCAACATAAATTTAATTACTCTAATAGCTAAATATACTATAATTTATATTTTATTTTTAGCGCATTCTACAATATTCTTACCTTCTCTTTAATTAGATTTTACTATTGTAACAAATGTTTAGAATAATTGAGATTCCTGTTCTTGGACGTTTCCTCAGGCTAGCTGCGAAGCCCCGGAAAAGTGTTGCTCTATTTGACATATTCTTTTAAAACATTTTCTTAAGTATAACCGCTATAGTAACAGCAATCTCTTTTAACAAAACTGTTAAAATTGTTTAACCCTAAATGAATAACTAACTAGCGTCTGCCACAGTCAGTTGCATAGTTGGGCGCAGCAGCGCTTCTATCACCAATTGAGAAGCCTTCCTCGCCAATTATAAGTAAAAAAGCCTTTATTGATACACAGAAAATCTGTACAATAGTTTCAATCAAACAAAATAAAGTTGAATAACGTATTCGTAGATAAAATTAACTTAAATATCTATGATAACATATTATAATAATGCAATAATTAGTTACAATATGTTAATCAGATAATATTAGGTTTGACAATTCAGGAATTCCCCAATGCTGTAGAATACGTGATCTGACAAAAATTCCTCAACTCCTTCCCAAAGCGCCCACCACTAAAAGTCTTGATAGATAGTGGTAACGCATTGCACAGCTGAATGCCGTTGTAAAGGTGCCTTTCAAAGAAACTTGTTTTTTTTATTTGTAGCTTAAAAATATTTAGGTTATGGATTATTGATAATTTGTCTGGAAAAGACGAATATGGTTATGGACGTAAGTTAAACAAATAAAAGTGTAAATTTAAGAGAAAGTTAAAATGTTATTGTCTTTAAAAAACGACCTGTACGGTTTTTTGAAAACAGCTCTTAGCGCTCTCTTTTGAAGACAATATACAAGTTGTGTCCTTAAAAGTCTCATAACCCGAGACTGCAACACCATATGATATGATAATAAAACGTTACCATAAATTACAGGGCCTAATCTTTAGCCTTTTGTACTCTCAAGCTATGTATTTATCTGGAAATGAAATACAAATCATAGCAAATTAAAGTAATAGAAAACGTATATTAGGTTATTAGGAAATTCAAAAGAACGCATTAAACTACAGAAATTTCATTTTATAAAATACAATAATGACAAAATATTTCTTTACTGGACGACAGCAACCAAACAGGCTGATGATTGACGATGCCAAGTAAGGAATACACACGACACACCATTCATGACAATTAATTGATCTTTTTCAGCCACGTTGTTACAACATTGCATATTTTGCCTGCCAGATTTTTGGGTCCAAAATACAGTGACTACTGAAATATGACTACTATTTCTTAAATTTAGTGCATATATTGAAAAATTAGCTGATTAGTGCCGGGAAAGAGTGCAACGTTACCACGTTTGAACGGAGTGCCGCCGCCTACTACCGGCTTTGAAACCAAGTTTGTAAGGACATTTTCTCATAAATAGGGTTGCCATGAATGTTCATAGTAAAATACGGACACTTGGTATACTTGGGCATCTGACTGGAGGGGAGTTGAATCTTACTGTATTTTATGAATGTTGTGATGTTTCATTTGGGTTGTAAAATTGGTTACTTAATATTAATTACTTTGTAATTTATATTAGTAATATTACAACTATATTTTAATTCAATATTTCAGAGTAATACTATACTAACAAACATTATATTTTATTTTCAAAAAGTCATTCATTAAGTTTAAGTTAACATAAGATCGTCAAAGTTTAAGATGGCAGAACTCAATAAATTCTGTTAAATATCCTATAAAATGTTGACACCACTTGTACTAGTAGTACTGACTGAAGGCTGAAACTACTAGTAATATTTTTCTCCTAATATTAAATAGTAAGGAACTATTGTTTTTAATGGCTTCAAACAATTCAGTACATGACATGTAACAGTTAACTTTGATGCTCAAAATAGCTTTATATTTATATGTTCGTAAACTGGAAAGATATGTTGGTGTCTTAACAAGCTGGACGACTTTACCCTTGGTCGCAAACAAGACAACTGGTGATGGGTATAGTTGCAGTCACATACCAACCACAGTGAATGAGAGAAGTCACGCCACTGTGGCGCGCTACAATACCTCTAGTTATATTTAAAGATCAGTGTTCAACTTACACCGAAGGCTCCCTAATTACTATAAAACCAATGGTTTAGTTAAAACATTTTAAAACTAAAACTGGATTCTTAAGAGGCCTAATCTCACAGTAATAATGCTGTGATACAGACCTGATTCATTTCTTATCTAGTATATTAAGTTGTTTATTTTTTGTTGCATGAAATGTGGCCCCCCTCTTGGCTAAGTTTGTGTGGCCCCGGGGCAATCTGCCCCTTTTGCTCCCACCCCTGGGCGGCCCTGAATTGACATAAACAGTAATATAAGGAGCCTGTTTATATAATTTTTATGCGTTTTAATTTTTGTGTGGATCTCAAAACACGTATTCAGTTGTTTGTTTCGTCGTCTTCTTACAACCAGGGTTCGTGACATATCCCAAGTAAACTGAACATGATTAAATTCACAGTTGGCTTTAGTTAATGTTCTTACATTTTTGTGTGGATCTCAAAACACGTATTCAGTTTGTTGTTTCGTCGTCTTCTTACAACCAGGGTTCGTGACATATCCCAAGTAAACTGAACATGATTAAATTCACAGTTGGCTTTAGTTAATGTTCTTACATTTTTGTGTGGATCTCAAAACACGTATTCAGTTGTTTGTTTCGTCGTCTTCTTACAGCCAGGGTTCGTGACATATCCCAAGTAAACTGAACATGATTAAATTTACAGTTGGCTTTATTTGATGCTCTTACATTTTTGTGTGGATCTTAAAACACATATTCAGTTTGTTGTTTCGTCGTCTTCTTACAGTCAAGGTTCGTGACATATCCCAAGTAAACTGAACGTGATTAAATTCACAGTTGTTTTTAGTTGATCCTCTTACATTTTTTTAGAGTACTGGACGAAGTTATTTTATATTATTCGACATGGGTATTTGTGTCTAAGTCTTGGTCACAGCAAAGAGCGGTAAGTAAGGTGACCACTTGACCACATTCTCATTGTCGTTCAGCTGTGGTGGATAGCTCTTAATACATAATGGTGATCCATCGATGTGTTCCCAGGACTCGTCTGTGCATTGAGCTCTCCTTTGTCAACTGTCTCACAATGCTTAGTCGTGCATTTGTAGGAAACTATCTGTTCGCTTGTTGATGATATATACGTAAATTGGCCAGTTAGGCTTCATGTCAACAATATTTATGTGTTGTGATTTATGTATTAAAATATACATTGATCAATCAACGTACTTTATTAAATAGAATTATTATGAACAATTATATTACATATTGATTACATCTCGATTAACTTTATCGTACATAAAAGTAGTGTTTCATTCCAGTCAGCGCCAGACACTGGCACAGACTGCAAGACGGCTGTAAAGTGATGATTGTTTGTAGATTACTACTCTATGAGATAACTGGAATCTGGAAGAAATTAACGTGTTTATTTCTTTCATTTTATAGGATGTAATTTTTGTTTTTATTGTTAATTCTCGAACAAGTTTTTATATATATGGTGTAAATGGGAAAGATTTCATCTTTATGAAATAAAATCTCTTCAATGCATTTTTTCACGGTATGGACTTCTTAAACACATTTTGATGAATAACACTTCTCAATTTATAATAATAATAATAATTTATTTTTCCAAAATATGCATTACACTTTATACATTACAATTAAAAAACCATTACTTATTAACAGACATATAAGACAAAGTTTAACTAATTTATTTTTAAAGCTTATTAATAATAACTTATGTTATATAAATACTGCAATGTTCTTCTTCACTCTTCATACTCTAATCCAATTATCAATTCATATAGGACTAATTGGAAAAACGAGAGAAAAAATCGACCGTCTCATAATCTCATTTTTTTTTTTTTTTTTTTTGAAAAATAAAAAATATGCATTTCAAAGGCTAGGCCTGTCTGAAGGTTGCAATCTTATTTAATTTACTTTTACCATTTAGAGCTCGTAGTATTTTTACGAATTTGATTCTTGAATAATCTAACAAAACGTGCATCAATTAATGAATATTTCTGAATTAACTTTTTCATTCTTATTGCTTTATTTATTTTTAATATTTTTAATTAATTTTTTTTTATTTTTATTTTTATTTTTTTAAATTTAATTTGTTACTGTGGAATGTTCAAAAGGAAATCTACTTCCTCTAAACAAAGTAGCCATCTTTTCAGTCTTCTTGTAAATAGTTTTTTACTAGTTATATTTTTAATTTCATCTGGCATTTTATTAAAAATTCTTGGCCCAACAAAGTTAAAAGTTTTCGTAAAAAAGGTTGAATTTGGTTTTGGTATATCTTTATTATTTACACTTCTAAGTTTAGATCTAAGGTCTAAAACAAGACCATTTCCAGTTCTATTTCCGCTCTTTATAAAAAACAGTTTCAAAACTTTAAAAACATACAGATTTTTAAGGGGTAATATATTTAGGTCTTTGAATAATGGCATTGTGTGTTCATATCTGTCCTTACTCTTTATTAACCTTATAAATTTCTTTTGCATTAAAAAAATAGGTGTCAAGTTTGTTTGATAAGTCCCTCCCCATACTGAAAGCGCATATTCTAGTCTGCTGTGAACTAGAGAGAAGTATATCATCCTAAGAACTACTTCTGGACACAATGTTTTCAAGAAATAAAATACGCGAAGTACATTGTTCAATTTCTTTTTCAATACATTTATATGAGTTTTCCAAGTTAAATCTTGTTCTATAGTTACACCCAAATACTTCACATATTTTGCATTTTCAATAACAACACAATTTTCTTGACATTCTGTATTTCTGTTCAAAATATTTCTATGAGAATAATTGAGGGATTTGCTAAATTGAGTAGTATTAATAATTTTTACCGACGCAGAACATAATCCCCCCTTAATATTTGAACTAAAAACCTGATATTATGCACCCTAAGAGTGTTGTCAATTTATCTTCACACGAACAAAGTACATTCAATTAAGTATCATTTAGAATATTAAATACAACAGTCTCGTGGTCAAATAAATGTTTATTATTTTAAATTTTTATTTTGAACCTTTTCAGTACATTAAAAGAGAGGCTGAGACTGTCTGCATACTCATGGTTATTTATGGTAAAGCCTCGGACCCCCCTCCTGCGTCCCATTGCATGGTGTTGTTTATTTCATATAATGGACATGAAACCTGGTAAAAATAATGTATATGGCAGTCTTGAACCAAGCTTCAGTGCTGGACCAGTAAAAACGTAACTTCGTTGCTGTAATGGCCAGTTTAGAGTTCGACCCCCTTCCAACACTAGCACCTAGATCACGCGCGCTCGATTTCGGCGGGAATGCACCGTGACCTTGATGTGACCTTGAATGCTGGCTGGATACTACAACAGTCAAGGAGCCCAGTGATCCTCTATTCTCAAACCACATTAGATCATCGACTTGAAAGTGAATGTTATCATGTAGTTGCCATTCTATCAACGAATGAAAATAAATTAAGTCAATCATGGTTTGTTCGAAATTTACACAATCGTTTTGCTAACGTACATGCTAAGTTGAACGAATGTATGTCAGCTTAAATATCTGCCTTGTAAATGAACTCTGTAAAAGCTCCTAAGAGTCGCTAATCTATACCTATAAAAGGCAAATAGCACTGACTCACTCACTAATTCACTCATCGCTGTAACTAAAAAAATATCAAGCCTAGGAGGCTGAAATTTTGTAGAGTCAAGGTCTTATGTTGTAGATGTGCAGTGAAGTAAATCGAAGACTGCAGCCTTTTTAGTGCTAACAATTTTAAATACCAAAAACGGCTTTTCTCTAATTTTACTGTAGCGGCTAAATGAACGGTTCTACGGCAAAACTAACGATATATTCTGTGTCAGATTTGAGACGATCTACAACTTTGGCTCTATGACTTTTTGCTCTATCTCACTCCTTCATCCTTAGGTAGAGCTAGATTTTCAATTTGTGCGTGTAAATCAAATTACTTAATTTACGGCCTCTAAGAGTAGACTTACAGAGTTTTTTAGACTGTGAAAATTTGTTATCTAGGAGAACATATTGTATTCAATGCAAAAATATACAATTTAATCTTAACACATGAATAGCCAGGCCGTAGGACATGGCTAAACATGGCTAGAAAACACGATATTTCATTGATTCAGTCAATTACTGTACTTTGCGCCCTCTAAAAGTATACTTACAGATTTTTCTAGACTGTGATGAAACTTTTTACCGACTGGCTAGTACATTAAGTGCCACACAACCACAAATAAACTGGCTATTTTAACCCAATTATGTGTATTTAGAGATGAGACAAGAGGTCAGACGTGAGATCATCTCTATACCGACTGGCTAGTACACTAAGTGCCACGCCACAAAACAAATGGCTATTTTAAACCAAATATGTGTATTTAGAGATGAGACAAGAGGTTAGACGTGAGATCATCTCTATACCGACTGGCTAGTACACTAAGTGCCACACAACACAAATAAACTGGCTATTTTAACCCAATTATGTGTATTTAGAGATGAGACAAGGGGTCAGGTGTGAGATCATCTCTATAACGACTGGCTAGTACACCAAGTGCCACACGACACAATAAACTGGCTATTTTAACCCACATATGTGTATTTAGAGATGAGACAAGAGGTCAGACGTGAGATCATCTTTATACCTACTGGCTAGTACACTACGTGCCACACGCCACTACTAACCTAACCTAACCTAACCCACATATGTGTATTTAGAGATGAGACAAGAGGTCAGATGTGAGGTTATCTCTATACCGACTGGGTAGTACATTAACTGGCTATTTTAACCCAAATGTGTGTATTCAGCGATACGACAAGGGATCAGGTGTGAGATCATCTCTATACCGACTGGCTAGTACATTAAGTGCCACACGACACAAATAAACTGGCTACTTTAACCCAATTATGTGTATTTAGAGATGAGACAAGGGGTCAGACGTGAGATCATCTCTATACCGACTGGCTAGTACATTAAGTGCCACACGACACAAATAAACTGGCTACTTTAACCCAATTATGTGTATTTAGAGATGAGACAAGGGGTCAGACGTGAGATCATCTCTATACCGACTGGCTAGTACATTAAGTGCCACACGACACAAATAAACTGGCTACTTTAACCCAATTATGTGTATTTAGAGATGAGACAAGGGGTCAGACGTGAGATCATCTCTATACCGACTGGCTAGTACATTAAGTGCTACGATTAATGATGTGATTAGAACAGATGGGAAACCAGTTAGTAAGTAAGTAGATGGGTGGAAATACCGATATGTTTATTTATTTTTAATTTTAATTTTATAAGGTTTAAAAGATTTTGACAATTTTGACTTCAATAAACTATTATGGTGAACAGTATTTATTTTCCTTTTATACATCAACCATTTTCTTAACTATTTTGTGTTCTTAATGTATATGAGAGAGGTGGAGCCATCAAAATAGCTGAACGAAATGTTAAAATTTTATAAGTAATTAATGGCGATTTTCTATAAATATAGGATAAGATCATGAGATAAACAGGTCAACATAATACAAGACACTAGCTGTACCCGGCCGCATAGCCGGTCATAATATTGATTATATAATCGAAATGTGCAGCAAGCTGTCAGTTTTAAGTCTTGCAATCAAAATATAAGTGAAACTTTCAACAAAGTCAAGAACACTACAAAATTAACTAAATACTTTGTTTATGAAAAACTATTATTTATTGTATTATCCAAATTAGAATAGCTGATATTGTGTATAAGTTTAGCCTACCACAATTTTATTCAATTTGGTTTTATTTAACAACTTAAGCAATTAATTCAATCAATTAATACAGCTCCATAAGAATACCATGGGAATTTTGGAGGCCAGTGGGACGGGTTCCTGAGGTCGGAGTGGAAAATCCCTTCTTAGTGAGCCTCTAGAGGCCAATATAAACCTACGTACAAAATTTCAAGTCAATTGGACTTATATTTTATGAGAAATAGTGTTGAGTGGTAAATGGCTTTTACACCTATAAAAGGCAAATACCACTGACTCACTCATCGCTGTAACTAAAAAAGTATTAAGCCTACGAGGCTGAAGTTTTGTAGAGTCAAAGGTCTAATGTTGTAAATGTGCAATAAGAAGGGATTTTGGAAAATGCTTAGTAAATCGAAGAGGGAAGCCTTTTTAGTGCCAAACATTTTAAATTCCAAAAACAGCGTTTCTCTAACTGAACTGTAGCGGTTAAATGAACGGTTCTACAGCAAAACTTAACAATTTTCTGCGCATAATTTGAGACAATCTAAAACTTTCGTCCTTTTACTGTTTTGCTCTATCTCACCTCCTTCATCCTTAGGTAGAGCTAGATTTTCAATTTGTGCGTGTAAATCAAATTGGTTAATTTACGGCCTCTAATAGTAGACTTACAGATTTTTATACACTGTGAAACTTTATTATCGGGAGAACATACTGTATTCAATGGGAAAATACACAATTTAATCTGAACGCATGTAAAGCCAGTTCATAGGACATGGCTAATATGGCGAGAAACCCGATATTTTACTGATTCAGAGTCAACTACAGTAATTTGTGCCCTCTAAAAGGAGACTTAAAGATTTGTCTAGACTTTGAAATTTTTTTATTCAAGAGAACAAACTCAAAATGTCAATCGGAAAATTTTTAATTTGATATTTATATATATGAAATCCATTTACCACTAGTCAATATTTTTCAATACTACACGTCCAATTTACTTGATATTTTGTACATAGCTTTATCTTGGACCCTAGAAGCTCACTAAGAAAGGATTTTCCTCTTCGACCTCAGGACTCCGTCCCACTGGCCTCCAAAATTCCCATGGTATTCTTATGGAGCTATATTATTCAAAATTGAATAATTAAATTGATTAAGGACACAGTGGTTTTATAGCTCAATACCCAGTGACGTTAAGCAGTGATTGTGGCCACACTGGTTTCATAGGTTCAGTACCAGTGTCCTGAAGCAGTTATTGAGGCTACGGTGGATTCATAGCTTCAATACTAGGTGTCCTGAGGCAGTTATTGAAGCCAAAGTGGTTTTATATTTCAATACCCAGTGATCTGAGGCAGTTATTGAGGCCACGGTGGATTCATAGCTTCAATACTAGGTGTCCTGAGGCAGTTATTGAAGCCAAAGTGGTTTTATAGTTCAATACCCAGTGATCTGAAGCAGTTATTGAGGCCACGGTGGATTCATAGCTTCAATACTAGGTGTCCTGAGGCAGTTATTGAAGCCAAAGTGGTTTTATAGTTCAATACCCAGTGATCTGAGGCAGTTATTGAGGCCACGGTGGATTCATAGCTTCAATACTAGGTGTCCTGAGGCAGTTATTGAAGCCAAAGTGGTTTTATAGTTCAATACCCAGTGATCTGAAGCAGTTATTGAGGCCACGGTGGATTCATAGCTTCAATACTAGGTGTCCTGAGGCAGTTATTGAAGCCAAAGTGGTTTTATAGTTCAATACCCAGTGATCTGAGGCAGTTATTGAGGCCACGGTGGATTCATAGCTTCAATACTAGGTGTCCTGAGGCAGTTATTGAAGCCAAAGTGGTTTTATAGTTCAATACCCAGTGATCTGAGGCAGTTATTGAGGCCACGGTGGATTCATAGCTTCAATACTAGGTGTCCTGAGGCAGTTATTGAAGCCAAAGTGGTTTTATAGTTCAATACCCAGTGATCTGAGGCAGTTATTGAGGCCACGGTGGATTCATAGCTTCAATACTAGGTGTCCTGAGGCAGTTATTGAAGCCAAAGTGGTTTTATAGTTCAATACCCAGTGATCTGAGGCAGTTATTGAGGCCACGGTGGATTCATAGCTTCAATACTAGGTGTCCTGAGGCAGTTATTGAAGACAAAGTGGTTTTATAGTTCAATACCAGGTGTCCTGAAGTGATTGAGCTTAATACCAAGTGTCCTGAGCACTGATTGTGGCCACACTGGTTTCATAGCTTCATTACCAAGTTGTCCTGAGGTAGTGATTGAGACCGTAGTGGTTTCATAGCTTCAATTCCAGGTGTCCTGAGACAGTTATTGAAGCCACAGTGGTTTTATAGTTAAATACCATGTGTCCCGATGCATTTATTGAGGCTACGGTGGTTTCATAGCTTCAATACCAGGTGTTCTGATGCAGTTGCTGAAACCACGGTGGTTTCATAGCTTTAGTATCAGGTGTTCTGAAGCAGTTATTGAAGCCACAGTGGTTTCATAGCTCAATACCATGTGTCCTGAGCACTGACTGTCTCCACACTGGTTTCATAACTTCATTATCAAGTTGTCCCGAGGCAGTAATTGAGGCTACAGTGGTTTTATAGCAAAATGTCCAGTGACCTGAAGCAGTGATTGTTACCACACTGGTTTTATAGGTTCAATACCAGGTGTCTTGAAGCAGTTATTGTGGCAACAGTGGTTTCGTAGCTTCAATACCAGGTGTCCTGAAGCAAGTTATTGAGACCACAGTAGTTTTATAACTTCAATACCAGGTGTCCTTAAGTAGTGATTGAGGTCACTGATTGTGGCTTTACCACTTTCATGTAATGTTCTGTACTAGATATACAAAAGCAGTGATTGTTTCCAATCTTCTTTTACGTGATGAATTCTTTCTATTTTTATTCTTGCTCGTTATTACATTATTTCGTTTTATAATAGTCATAATTAATATACATTTAATTACGAACAGCAGAGTTAAAATCTGCCTTACTCATTAGGAGAGGTTGGTGTTATTAGTTAGGTGTGGTTAGTGCCAATGGAGGTCTCACACGCAGATACCCACCCTTGCCACGCTAGATGCCCAAACGGACGAAAATAGAATGTGGATGACATTACGGTCATGTGGTTAAATAGAATGTGGGTGACATTACGGTCATGTGGTTAAATAAGAGTAAAACAAATTCCTGCACTGATTAAATTTTTTTAATAATCGTTTGTCTGACGCTGTAACAGTTATATTTTATTAATTCGTCACTGTATAAGTACAAAACGCACAAACAGGTCATCGATGTCGGCAAACCACCTTTACCTTCCTCAGACCAGTGGTATCCACAAATGAATCACAAAAGTATTCTTTTGTTGATCCTTCTCATAGTGTTTGTGCATTTTGTACTTATATTGTAATCAATTTGTGTTCTGTAGCGTTCATTTGTATTGGATCTGTACCAACACGTATTATGATAACTAAGAAACTATTTATTAATTGAAATATCAATTAAACATTACTGTTCAAAGCATAATTTCATCTCTGCGCAATCCTGCATATTTCTTCAGTCGTGTTCCTCTACAATGTCTACCAGATTCTTTTAATAAATTCATTCCTTCAAAAGATTCCTGGAAGAAGACGAGTCGTCCAGGAAAATCTTGCAGATCAACAGTGTATAGTCAAATATAAATCACCATATATTAATTTAAAAATAGCCCTCAAATTAAAATAAATATAGCGTAAATAACTAATCACTAAACAGGTCATAAAAAATCGCGCAAATTTGAGAAGTCTTCTGTAGTTTACGTTTGATGGTAATCATTCGACGTTTGTGAGATATCAAAGCAGACTATTGTATCTTGTAATATCAAGTAGTGACCCAAGCATTCGAAATTTACTATGGCTCATCTCCAAGATGCAACTCTCTCATGACTCTTGATGGTCTTTTGCCTTTCTCTCTAAACATGTCTAATTCAGTTACCTTTATTACTTATCCTCTTGTTTAACTTGTACGGATATGTGTTCTTCGAGTCTTAAGCAGTCCTTGGTTAGTGCTAAACGAAGAACAATATTGGATTGTCACAAACTGTGACCCTTGCACTACAAGACATATGTTGAAGAAGATGGTGCAGTGCTGTAATCCAGCTAATTGGGGACAACATGTTGAGGAGATTGTAGGCGATATGTCCTATGCTCGGTTCTCTTAATACCAACACAGCGTCCACTCAATGTTGCCATTAACGTAGACACTACTAGAGAAGTTTGGGGTGCCCATGTTGGATGGTAGTTAATGTTCAGATGTTGTGTAGGGGAGATAACTGAGTGTCAGGCTTGTCAGTTAGCTGAAAATCAGACCAACACTACGTGGCTTGGATTCTACATAAAGCTGTAGGTCCCTTAGTTACCCTGGCTATTGGGCTATTAATAAATAGCTCTTTCTGAGGAACAATTGAACTTAGTTATTAACAATGACTATACTTGTTCATCTACACTCATCATACTCATTCGCCCCTCATATTCGCCCACATCTTGATGATCGGCATCTTACTAATGAATAATAATGATGATGATAAGTACAATTCCAGGCTGAATGCTCCAGAACACCGAACTTAGGGAATCTGAGGAAAGATGTAGACTGTGTATTAGTTACTTACACAAGTTCGTACAGTATTGTACATCCTTGAATTGGCAGGTCAAGTGCCCAGAGAGTAGAAACAAAGTGGCCGCAGGGAACGCCTAAGTGGCAGTTATAAATATATTACAGCTAATGTACATCTTTATACATCTCTAGTAATAATTACTACGTTTATCCTTGAGGATTTGGGAGAAATAAGGGAGGAACTGACAAGATGCTGGCCTAGCCATATCATCGCAAACTGGAGAAATAACTACTAGACACGCTAACTTGACATACATTTAGCGCATTATTCATTCGATCTCTGTTTTTTCTTCTCTCAGAAGTGCCCTATCTATAACCAATATAGATGAAGTCTATGGCACTACAGTGCTGCTAATATTTGATCATCCTGTCACCATAGCGGGTGGAGACATGTCTGACGAAGTTAGTGGAAGATCACCGGTTGGGCTGAAAGTAACAACTTATTTTTTTTCAACCTTGATCAAAAATATATTCACCAATTTTGCTCATTTCGTTGGCGTCGTGGTTACTTATCCTACCCAAGCTTATACTCCTTGACCTATGTTTGGGGCCACTTAA
Organism: Stictocephala bisonia; assembly: GCA_035578905.1. Lineage (NCBI taxonomy): Eukaryota > Metazoa > Arthropoda > Insecta > Hemiptera > Membracidae > Stictocephala > Stictocephala bisonia. The sequence continues at coordinate 4,125,084 of JAQJVL010000022.1, forward strand.
TGTAAAGAGGAAAGTTCTTACCGCCTTCCTCCAATATCAACATACACCGGTCTTATTTTCAGTATGAGTGCAGATCCCCTTAAATGATTATCCAGGACAAGATGTCAGTTTAATAAAAATGAGTTAAGAGGGCTCCGGAGTCAGGTTGAAAATCGCATTTTAGTTTGGCGAACGGCCACAGGGAGCGGTGTTTAGTGCAGTACGTTGTCTGTGTTGGTAGTTGGCGTTTTAGGCACTAGGAGCGCTTCTTGGCTAAGCTGACAAGGCATTTATTTATTGCTCGGCCGTTCGCCCCTTGCACCATCACTTCACTTTCTTTCTAATCTTTTATAGAACAACAGAAGGGAAGGGACGAGTGACTGACACCGCCAGTCAACAGGGTTGTCTGGGGCCTTCCGCGGTCCGTTTGTCCTCATTCCTTCGGTAGTTCACAAAATTAGAGTTTGTGATATTTAAAATATTTACAAGTAACTGACACAAACGAATGAAACCAATTTATAAAAGCGAATGACTAAATGTAAAACTAACAGAAAATAAAATAAAAATAATTTAATGACACATTAGTACACATGTGAAATGAACGAAATTAATTAGAGTATCTGATAATTTAAATATAATAGTATGATGACAAAAATGGCGTGACAAAAATATTGATTATGCAGCTCAATATCATCAAACCATTTTTCAATTACAACTGAAAAATGATAATAGAGTCCTTATTGCTTATTAGTCATTGTATGAATAACACAAATTACTGCAATTAAATCTTAACAAGCCTTACCTTTTATATTTTTAGTGGACTCAGGTTTTTAAAATATTGCACACGTTTTTAATATTTTAATCATTTAATATTATAACACAAATAATATTAACAATATTGTCTTCATAAAAACACAAACATCAAACTGTAATCAATCTAACTTCTACAAAGCTTAAGTAAAAAGGATATTGTAATTAATTATTAACCCGCGAATAGCAATAGCATACATTCATTTAGTACTACCTGTTTTAAAAATAAGAGTAAATGTTGCATCAGCATATAATAATTTAATCAATATGCACTATAGTCGCTATTACGTTATTAAATCTATAAAATGATATAAGTATTTTTGTAAATGACGTACATAAAAATACTGATTTGCACCCTGACTTCGAAATGATCATTATATCCATTCCCATGTCTATGTCTTATCAGTAAACGCTTATTTTGTTTACTTTTCACGAGAAAACAAGATTACCGTGTTTCATGAAACTTTTTATTATTTTACTTGTGCACCTGACGATTGAGACCCATCCCCCCCCACCAAAGCTGGTAAGCGTGCCAACCGGGGGATGGCTCAAAACAAGTCGAGCGATGGGATCACGGGTGGCAGTTGGAGGGTCAAAATAAAACTCGGCAGCTGAGCAAAACTAATTTATTATTTCAAGAGAACAAACAAAACTGGCAGGCGGAAGGCCACAATATAAATTAGGCAGAAGGCCACAATATAAATTTGCAATTAAATAAATAACAAACCACACACAAAAGCTACAAGAACAACAAACTCTACAAATACCAAAATTTAACAATTAACAAATATATGGCCTATCTGCAGTTTAGCCGGAGACCCCCAAAACGTAAGATGAATTTAAGCCCCAAAAGTGATAAATTTACAAAACTTCTGGCAAACAACAATTAAACCGGCAATTTAGCCCAAATCCCATAATTCCACCGGGCCAGGGAGTAAGCCGGAATCCCTGGGCAGCTCCGAATTAGAAGTTAAGCAAAAGCATCCTAATCCCCTTTTGGTGAGTTGAAAAATTAAACAATTTAAAAGAAAATATAACACGGTACCGTTCGAGTAAAAATTCACTTCCAAGCACCCCTAATACACTTAACAAACAAAATAAATAACAATAACTAGGCCTGAACATATAAATAAATAATAACAGGATTTAACCATGGGGCCCTAACAAATATAAAAATCTCAACAAATGTAACAAGAAAATAAACTAATTAAACTAAATAACAATAAATATTAACATTAAAAGTTCTTGGTATATTTTAACGGGTTTTATTCCTTTGGTAAAAAAAAAATATATAAGTCCCCCAATGGCTGTGTTGAATAGAATCACTGCAAAATTTCCAGTTTTAGGCTTAGGCCACATAAAGTTCCGCACCATTTTCCTTTTTTATTTCTTTTTTTATTTATTTATTTATTTTTTTCCCACAAATCACCCCCAGCTCAGCCGCCGGGAAAAAAGATGGAACGAACTGACCTGAGGACTGAAGAAAACACCCAGATGTAGGGAATGGCAGCTTAGTCGCAACATGTGCTCTACGACTTGGTCCTCAGGCCAGGCAGGCAGTGCAGAAGGTCGACCTTCCCCGGACGGCAGGCCGAGGGCTGAACGTCCCACTCGAGGACCCTGGACTGCAAGGTCAAACACAGCCATTAAACACAGTCCAGCCATCACAACAAAAATACTACACATAACCCCTAATACAGACATGGCAAAACAAAACGGAAACAGACAAAATTGTACATGATTGGCTCACACTAGAAACATAAAAGATCAATTTTTAGGCTATGAATAATTATGTTGGAAACTAGATTTAAAACCAATTTACAAATTTAACCAATTATAAAAGACGTAATTACGTATATGGAACTAAAAATGACAAACTGAAAACTAGGCTATGGATACATGAGCAATAGGTTATAACATGAAAATCAAAGTGTACAGCTAGGCTAGGTTATTGGCAAAGAACAAAAAATATGGTAAATCGGTAACTACAACTGTAAAAAGGCTCAACAAAACATTATACAGAACTACTATTGACAATAAAGGCAGATATAAAAAGCATTAACGGTAATTAACGGTAAAAATTAACATGGAGCACATGGCTCAAACCTAGGTTAACAAAACTAGACAAAGAAAATACAAATTTAACAAAACCCTGAAAACACAACTAAGCCCGATTAATATTTTCAATGAAACAAAATTATTTTCACCAAAAGGGTGATTAGATATTAAAACTTACAAAATGAACACTTACGTTTTAGTTTGTCTAGCCGTACATGTCTATTTCTGCAGGCAGCACAAGACAACTGACCAGCCAGGCCAACCTGACCGAAACTGCTGGAACACGGAACGAAACGGAACCGGGCCAACGGCCACCAAAGTACGCGAAACGCCGGGCAAAAGCGAATCTCAGGCAGCCCGGCAGACTACGACGGAAAAAACGAAACTGTACCGGTCCAAGACCCGGTACACGATTTTCAAAAACTCATAGTAGTACAGTCAGAGGTATCGACCCACCTGCCCATCCATACATGTACAGATGTATCAACATACCCGCCCACCCATACATGTACAGAGGTATCCACCCACCCATACATGTACAGTGGTATTGCCCATCACCCACCCATACATGTACAGTGGGTATAGGTACTGACCCACCCACCAACACACGTACAATAGTACTGACTCACCCGCTCACGTACAATAGTACTACCAGCGGGTACAGCCCCTAACGGTATTTTATTCTGTTTTTAATTTATAAGTACTTTTATCCTACATTATATTCAGCTAGTATATTTTTTCTTTTTTGAACGAGTATAAACGATAGATGCGTTACATTGCCAACTTCCAAATGAATACTAGATAGAAAACAACACAGCTCTAACGTTATTTCACCGTTTCACAACTACAGACAAGCGGCAAGTGTAGCCTACATCGCGCATGTGTTTAGGTTATACTTTGTACGCAATAATTAAAAACCCAATGTGTCATATTTCGTTTGTATCATTCTACAATAAAGTAATGTGTAGTTATATTATCGTACGTACTTACTGTATTTGTAATTAATTTGTTGTCTATATCCAACGAATGAACTCCCACTACCGTTGGAATATCGAACTAACTCTGCTTGGAAGATGAAAAGGTTACCGTCCTGTTGGGTTGATAGTTGATACGTGGTAGTTTGTTTATCTTTTGAGTCAAGGTCACTCTAGAGTCACAAGCCTGAGTCCTAGCTGTTGAGTGGTAAGCCTACGGTTAGTTGTAGTTCTGTCGGTGTTGTAGACCTTAATTGTTTTCATATTGAAATAATTTGACAGCGGATAAAACCTTACAAAACTATAGGAAAATGACTCCAAATAACACCATACTTTGGTTATGAAACCTGACTGTACTACTAAACATGTACTTTATAAATGAACGGAACGAGTTTAAAATTACTTCTTTATTACATTAAACAATATCACCCATTCCTTAGCTATCATTACACTACAAATACACCAAAAGGTATAGCATTACACGATCATTTACTATTACAATATTAATGACTAAACAAATTCTTATTGAATATCAATTATAAGAAACTTAATACAACTTATTTAATGACGTATACGTATTTAATACGTATTTAATGACGTAAGTTTAAAATAATAATATAAATAACCCAGTAAAATAGTTATACCGTTATAGTAGACAACAGTACAGATACAACTGACACAACTTATTTTTCTAACTTTTACAGTTACGATTTCCTGTTTTCAGACATGGAACACCTAACTAAATAAAATAAAAATAAAATCATTATATAACCAACATACCCGGGCTCTAGAAAATGTAAACTATACATACAAGGAGAATATAACTAAATATTGAACACCTAAAAAGTAAGTAAATAATAATACTATACAATAAATTTAGATTATGAATTTAGAATGTGGATAAAATCTTAACCTAATACAATTTTAAAATAAATAAATGTATATGCTAGCCTATTATAATGTAACAAGATACAAGGAGCCTAGTAAGGCATTCATGTGTTTGCCTGGTAAGGTCTTCATGGGTTTGCCTAGTAAGGTCTTCATGGTTTTGCCTAGTTAGGTCTTCATGTGTTTGCCTAGTAAGGTCTTCATGGATTTGCTTAGTAAGGTCTTCATGGTTTTGCCTAGTTATGTCTTCATGTGTTTGCCTAGTAAGGTCTTCATGTGTTTGCCTATTAAGGTCTTCGTGGTTTTGCCTAGTTAGGTCTTCATGTGTTTGCCTAGTAAGGTCTTCATAGATTTGCCTAGTAAGGTCTTCATGGTTTTGCCTAGTTATGTCTTCATGTGTTTGCCTAGTAAGGTCTTCGTGGTTTTGCCTAGTAAGGTCTTCATGGGTTTGCCTAGTAAGGTCTTCATGGTTTTGCCTAGTTATGTCTTCATGTGTTTGCCTAGTAAGGTCTTCATGGTTTTGCCTAGTTATGTCTTCATGTGTTTGCCTAGTAAGGTCTTCGTGGTTTTGCCTAGTAAGGTCTTCATGGGTTTGCCTAGTAAGGTCTTCATGGTTTTGCCTAGTTATGTCTTCATGTGTTTGCCTAGTAAGGTCTTCATGTGTTTGCCTAGTAAGGTCTTCATGTGTTATCAAGTAATGTCTTATTTACGTTTTATGGCTCGTCTGCTATAATTCATCAATCTGACGATTTCCGTATTTTGTAACGCGTTTTTCTGTTTTCAGAGCACGGTGTTTGAGCACACTGTACATAGCTTGAATTTTATTTTCTGTGATCACTATATCACTCAGTAAGTCATTAAAAAATCAAAAATCTAGAGAAAACCGTCTTCTTTGGCGATTGATATAATTAAAATTACGATATCTTGATTATAAACATGTTTTATAAGAAAAGGGTCAGTAAGAGACTCATAACAAATCTTTATTGGTTGCAGGGACAGTAATTACAAGTTTCGTAGTCTAAACTGTTTCAATACATAATCGAACCTCGCTCACGATCAGTTGGTCAAGGCTAGTAACACTTGTGACTGGAATTTTTGGATGCCGCCGCGCTACCCTCTTGGCTTTGTTTCGTACATCCGGTATGGGTTGTAAATCTGTGAAAGTCTGTCGCCAAATGTTGCTGCGATGACAGGGTTCACACAGTTTATGTTATACAACGGTACATATACACCTCCAGATAAACATTCTCATACTCCTTTACATGTAACATTATTATTAAATTAAACTTCCCTAGCACCACAGACATTTTGTCCTATAGGTCGTGAGGGCAGCGATGGACTCTGAGGGATTAGCAGCCCTCACACACACACTCACACCACAGACAAAGAGGGGCGTTCTTTGTGATACTCACGCGCCGTCCTAACTGGAACTCGACCCTTCATAATAGCCATATAAACATTCACTATGTGGTTGATACATTTACGTTTGTAGTTGTAGCTTTTTGAGCTGTTTCTTTTTGAAATCAGTAAAAAAAGGCGAGAAAAAGTAGCCCAAACATGACATAGATAGCATTAAATGGAGCACCACCTCCAAAAATTAAACAAAGACATTAATATTCTAATTTTTTTTCAAGATAAATTTTACTTTTTTTTTATGTTTATATATGTTGTTGTTAGTTCTATTATTTGTTGTATGACGTATTATAAATAGCTTATAAATACCTTTTTTATAGTATTTGTTATATATATTTGTCATGTCCGTGTAAATACCGTTATTTGTTGTATAAAGTATTATAAATTTATTGAATTATGTTTGCTTCTTCAAATTTTAAATGTAGATCTGTAATATTGTGATTATAGCATATAGCATAAACTTACGAGTGTAAATTGAGAGCACAGGTTAAGAAACTAATGATTAATAAATGTAAAATTTTGTAGCATTATTAATTTTTGTATTTTTTTAACGTACTTGTAACCAAGGTTCCATCAACGTCTACTAATAACGAAACCTATCATGTTTTACCATTTATTTATTTAAATATTTTATTTGGTGTATACCGAACGATATACAGTACTATTTCGTTTATCTTTGGGTTCATGATTAGAATGATTGTTGTTTGAATATTTAAAAATCATGGTAATTATATCGTATTTGGTGTCGTTTGACTCAAAATTTTATGGATATCACAGAAAAAATTAAAACGACAACAAAAAACTTTTACATCACAAAGTTATTATTTTGTAGTAGGCTCTCGACTGGGTAAGTAATTGGCTAGCCGCGAGGGGTAGGTCGTGCCTGTTGCGCCCCTGCCGGTGAGTGTGCGTGCGTTGGTGGAGGGAAAGTTAATCCCTCAGAGTCCTTTAGTGGCCTCACAGACTAGGTCGTGAGGGCAGCGATGGACTCTGAGGGATTAGCAGCCCTCACACACACACTCACACCACAGACAAAGGGGCGTTCTTTGTGATACTCACGCGCCGTCCTAACTGGAACTCGACCCTTCATAATAGCCATATAAACATTCACTATGTGGTTGATACATTTACGTTTGTAGTTGTAGCTTTTTGAGCTGTTTCTTTTTGAAATCAGTAAAAAAAAGGCGAGAAAAAGTAGCCCAAACATGATATAGATAGCATTAAATGGAGCACCACCTCCAAAAATTAAACAAAGACATTAATATTCTAATTTTTTTCAAGATAAATTTTACTTTTTTTTTATGTTTATATATGTTGTTGTTAGTTCTATTATTTGTTGTATGACGTATTATAAATAGCTTATAAATACCTTTTTTATAGTATTTGTTATATATATTTGTCATGTCCGTGTAAATACCGTTATTTGTTGTATAAAGTATTATAAATTTATTGAATTATGTTTGCTTCTTCAAATTTTAAATGTAGATCTGTAATATTGTGATTATAGCATATAGCATAAACTTACGAGTGTAAATTGAGAGCACAGGTTAAGAAACTAATGATTAATAAATGTAAAATTTTGTAGCATTATTAATTTTTGTATTTTTTTAACGTACTTGTAACCAAGGTTCCATCAACGTCTACTAATAACGAAACCTATCATGTTTTACCATTTATTTATTTAAATATTTTATTTGGTGTATACCGAACGATATACAGTACTATTTCGTTTATCTTTGGGTTCATGATTAGAATGATTGTTGTTTGAATATTTAAAAATCATGGTAATTATATCGTATTTGGTGTCGTTTGACTCAAAATTTTATGGATATCACAGAAAAAATTAAAACGACAACAAAAAACTTTTACATCACAAAGTTATTATTTTGTAGTAGGCTCTCGACTGGGCAAGTAATTGGCTAGCCGCGAGGGGTAGGTCGGGCCTGTTGCGCCCCTGCCGGTGAGTGTGCGTGCGTTGGTGGAGGGAAAGTTAATCCCTCAGAGTCCTTTAGTGGCCTCACAGACTATAATTATTCATTTCAAATGTTAATAATCTGAGAATAAGTTTGTCAGATACAATTGTAACATATATTAACACAAAGAATTGTTACATAGTAATCCGCCAGCCTCGATCATTACAGGTAGAAAATTAAGTAAATACCTTCTAGCACTGTTTTATTTTTACTTTAATGTTTAAAAAAAACTAATATTGTAATAATATACAATAATAATGATCTTGCTACTTTCAACATTAAAAAACTATATGTTTCATATATATAACTATTACATTTATATTACCGAATAAAAAAAAATGCACATAAGGAAATATTTTTACTATAAAGAACTAAATCTTTACTATATGTGTTATAGTACTAGATTTAAACACAATTAATTATTATGTTCACGTAAAAATGTATTCACATAAGATAGAAATCAAGCATTATGTTTTAAAATATATCAATGACAGTCTGACTCCTGGCGTGGAATAGACAGGACTGCAGAGTGCAGACTACAAACGAAGGTGCAGCGCTCTGTGAGGATATCTCTGAACTTCTACCGCCCGATGAGTAACATCTACATGCAAACATTTTTTAGAATTGCCAAAAATAACTACTAACAAATTATTATTTTTTAAAAATCGAAGTCTCCCCGTACTAAAAATAATAAGGATTCTAATGATGCAAAAATTATATTTTTATCACAGTAAATAACGTTTTAACTAGTAATTTCAAATTAGTCAATTATTCGTAGGTTTAAATGGGAAAAACGTTCTCTTAAAACTCAATTTGTAACAAATATAAATTATTATTGTTTAAATTATATACCTCTAATAATAGTAAATGACTCGTAGATTCGGGCTACTTCTTCATTTTTCTCAAATAACCGTCGGTTAGGCGGTAATTAAGAAACTAAATATTTCTCCCATGTTAAACGGGCTGAAGTTAGAGCGCGGCGGCCGGCTTCTATCCGGCCCCCTCTTAAAGCTAAAATTGACATTTACTTTTGATAATTTTAACTTTTACAGTTAGATTAACTACATTTAAACCGTACGTGGGTGTTCACCTTACATCTATATGTTCAAATTTAGTTCTCAAGTTTTCCTCAATCTGCACATCTTACTGATTTTGTGTTAGTAGAATTGTTTGTCTCTCGGTTGTTTTTCTATCGTTTCCTTAACATATATCGAAATCTGCCTGGACTTTTTTATTTTCACCTATAAATGCAGAAGATCCGGGACTTTTTTATTTTCACCTATAAATGCAGAAGATCCGTTTCTGGACTTATTCCTAATTTCTAACACTCAATGTTCTGACTATCTTCACTCCCATACATTTCCCTAAACATAACTACCTCTCGATTATCTCTCCACTCCTCCTTTACATACTCTCAGTTGTCTTTCCATCCTTCCCTGTACATACATGTTCACAATCATTGGTGGTCCTTGAACGTACATCTGCCTTCTGTCCATCCACATTTTCCATAACTAACTCTCGATACCTTTCCATCTTTACCTGCACGGCGCGTAAACACAACGCCAAAATAGTCTTTGCACTCTTTTCTGTGCTTATATCTAATTATTGATTTTCTTTCCAGTCTTCCACATACAAAAACGGGGTAATTATTTGTAATATTATTCAGTGCTTTAATATCAAGATATTATTAAGTTAATATTAGTTTCTTTATTGTGTGTCGGACTCTCGACGTTATGTCATTTGAAATCGAAAAAATGTATTTTTCAATATTTGAGAAGTTGTCTTTCCACATTACCTTGTCATTCTCCTACCGTGCCTGAGGCACGGGGAATGTTATGTAAAACCAATTCACCAGTTTGCACTTACTTAATCATACTACAGTTCTAGAGCTTTCGGTCGTTACATCTTCCACCGGATATAGTTGGTTGTAACATTTCTTTTTCTCGTCAATTATTCTACGGATAATACGAATATAAGAAACAGCACGCAATATCTGTAGTAGACAGTATCTGTAGTCCGGCACTGTATATATAAGACTGTAACCATTAGTACAGGAATTGTTGGAATTGCGCCCCTCAATGCAGCTTGCTTTAAACATTTCCCTTGTGAACTGAAGTCCTTTCTTACTCATTACAGGCACGGTTACTTGAGTATTTTTCAACAGGAGGTGTTCGTTTTCAACAATCGTCGTGTCTACTTTATTTTAATCTTGCTATAAACTATCCATAATAAATACGTTCTCGTTGGCTATACATCACGCAGTAAATCACGTCAGGAACTGTTCCCAACACATCACAGCATGAACTACTTCTTACTTCCAACACATCACGACATGAACTGCTTCTTACTTCCAACACATCACGGCATGAACTGCTTCTTACTTCCAACACATCACGGCATGAACTGCTTCTTACTTCCAACACATCACGGCATCAACTGCTTCTTACTTCCAACACATCACGGCATGAACTGCTTCTTACTTCCAACACATCACGGCATGAACTGCTTCTTACTTCCAACACATCACGGCATGAACTGCTTCTTACTTCCAACACATCACGGCATGAACTGCTTCTTACTTCCAACACATCACGACATGAACTGCTTCTTACTTCCAACACATCATGGCACGAACTGCTTCTTACTTCCAACATATAACGTCAGGAACTGCTTCTTACTTCCAACATATCACGGCATGAACTGCTTCTTACTTCCAACATATCACGGCATGAACTGCTTCTTACTTCCAACACATCACGGCATGCACTGCTTCTTACTTCCAACATATCACGGCATGAACTGCTTCTTACTTCCAACACATCACGGCATGAACGCCAACACATCATGGCATGAACGCTGTTATAACGTTAGAGACATCTTATCCTTAACGTCAATGTTAATAGTAACATTGAAAGGTTATTGAGATGTTTTGACTCATTGGGACTTGTTTGGAGAATTTGTTAGTAATAAAGTATGCACAATCTCAATAAATTGAATTTGTATTGTTGCGGACAGATAATCAAACACTGTCGAATCATGTTTATCGAAAGAGAATTGGACACTGATAACAATTTCATTCTGTCCATTTAATTATTGTTTTTAAAACTGCATTTAAGTCTAAAGGTTTTCAGTAGGAATTCGGCATCCTTGTCAGTGTATTGTGTCGGTTGGGTTGTTCCGTTAGCACTTCCATGCATGCATTGGTCATGCGTTCATGGTTCCATCACGCATCCATGGTGGACAGCTACGCGGAAGTAGTATATTGCTGATTAGTTATACACTTGCGTTATCTTGCGTGGTTTAGTAATTTGTTAATGTAGATGTTCATCAAAATTCGCCAGCTAATAGCTATGTGGCATTAATGTAGCTATAACATTGAGAAGAGTGTCAACTCACATCAATAAGCCAGGTACTGACCAGTAACTAACTAAAATAAAAAAAAACCAAAAATGAGGTATTGTTTTTCCCCTATATCTGAATCTGGCATCAATTAAAAAATCATATTGACTGGCCTTTTGGAAAGGTAGATTTATTTCAGTATTGCCAAATTTCTTTCTTTCTTGAATTTTACCAGTAAAAATTAAAATAAACTTACATTTGTAAAACTGTTTATAAAATTCTCCCTTTCCAACTTATTTCAGAATTAAATGGGGAAATGGTCACTTCTCATGGGAGGAATGAACATGATTCTTGATGGGGTTTGGTCCCTACTCAAAGAGAAACGGCAAGTAGGCCTACTTATATCACGAATCATGGGGGATTGGTCACGACTCATGTGGGACTAGTCACGACTCGTGGAGGAACGGTCATGACTCATGGGGGATTGGTCACCACTCGTGGAGGAACGATCACGACTCATGGGGGATTAGTCACGACTCATGTGGGACTAGTCACGACTCGTGGAGGAACGGTCATGACTCATGGGGGATTGGTCACCACTCGTGGAGGAACGATCACGACTCATGGGGGATTAGTCATGACTCATGGGGGACTGGTCACCACTCGTGGAGGAACGATCACGACTCATGGGGGATTAGTCATGACTCATGGGGGACTGGTCACCACTCGTGGAGGAACGGTCATGACTCATGGGGGATTGGTCACCACTCGTGGAGGAACGATCACGACTCATGGGGGATTGGTCACGACTCATGTGGGACTGGTCACGACTCGTGGAGGAACGATCACGACTCATGGGGGATTAGTCATGACTCATGGGGGACTGGTCACCACTCGTGGAGGAACGGTCATGACTCATGGGGGATTGGTCACCACTCGTGGAGGAACGATCACGACTCATGGGGGATTAGTCATGACTCATGGGGGACTGGTCACCACTCGTGGAGGAACGGTCATGACTCATGGGGGATTGGTCACCACTCGTGGAGGAACGATCACGACTCATGGGGGATTAGTCATGACTCATGGAGGACTGGTCACGACTCATGAGTTAAACTGTTATGACTCATGAGATAAATGGTCCCGACTCAAGAGGGAAATGGTTACGACTCGTGTGGGAATGGCAACTTACACAATTACATTTTTCAAGTTATAGTATCTTCTGATCTAATCACCTGATACCCTCATATTCCAAGGCCTTCCTGTGTCCGAATTAGACTAGTAGAAGATTGAAAGTTATAACTTTTTTTGGTTTCACATAAAATCTTAGTTTTAAGTACATAGCTCTTTCAAAGGTGTGATACGCTGTCTAGCTGTCAGGATACGCAACATCCGACATAAAATTACTTCTGTTTAATAAAACTTGTTAACAACACTGTGGTGTTGGTTTTTTGGCGTGTCACTTCTTTGTGTTTGATCTTCCTCCTAGTTTCTTTATGTTTATTTATCTGACTGGGATATCTTTTTGTAATGTGAATCAGTATCACAAAAAAGTTGAAAACTCCACAAAACAAAATACCACATTATAATAACATATTGTGATAATACCTCAGGATTTGGTTTTGTATACCGAAATAGTACTTTATTACAAACTCTGTATTAAAATACTTGATTAAAAAATATGGCAAATAAAATTTGACGAAATTGTTTTACTAGAATATACATCATCTCCCGGCTGAGCTGGGGATAAACAATAATCCTATATATATCCAGTACCTAACAATAAACAACAAAACAATAGATTATTGTATTGTTTTATTCCTAATAATTGTTGTCTTTTCAGGTTAAAATGTAATTGTAATAGTAGTCTCAGTCCTTCCGAGTCATATATATAATTTTTTGTGCATGTTGAATGTTATTTTAAATTAATAGTGTTTTTAGGTACCATATATTTATGATTAGTTAATGTAATCTTATTTCAGTCTGATTTGAATATTAATTTTATTGTGTTTTGACAATTTTCGTTGATATCGTGACCTTGACAGCGCCTAATTGGCTATATTAATTTAACCCTGTTAATATTTTTTAATATTTAGTAGAAGTTCATTTTGTTGTACTCCATTCTAGGATCTAGGTTAAAATGTAGATAATTATTAAAGTAGATAAGTTTATTAGTTTAAGAACGTAGTTTTATAACATGTTTGTGTAGATTTAATTTAGTTTTTAGCACTTGAAAAAGGTTTGGGTTTTACCAAATCGAAACGTCGTGATTGTTACTTTTCACGTAATGATGGCAAATGTCCAACTACCTTTGTCTCCCTCATATGTTAATCATTTCATCAATTTCTTCTAAACTTTCAGGAAGGTATAATGAACTAATTGCTTCTTTAACTTTTAGTAAAGTATTTTTTAAATTGTTTAATTTAGAGTAAAGACAATTGATCTCTTCTTTTATCCAAATTTTCTTAGCAGTGTCTAAAGCTTTTTGTGATGTGGTTGAATTACATTTAGTAAACAATTGAACATATTTTGGAATGACATTTGATTTCAGACAATTTTTGTTAAATTTTTTGTCTTATTTTGAAGTAGCTACCTTAAGTGCCCAAAGTTGTAGATAGTCTCAAATCAGGTACAGAAAACGGCGTTAGTTTTGATATAGAAACGTTCATTTAGCCGCTACAGTCCAATTAGAGAAACGATGTTTATGGCATTTAAAATTGTTGGCACTAAAACGGTTGCCATCTTCGATCTACTTATATTTTTCAAAGACCCTTCTTATTGCACATCTACAAGATAAGACCTTTGGATCTACATAATGTCAGCCTCGAAGGTTTAGTACTTTTTAGTTAAAGCGATGAGTGAGTCAGTGGTATTTGCCTTTTATAGGTATCCATTTCTTTGAGCCTAAATAATGCATCTATCAATAAAACAAAATGATCAGAGAAATTCAAACTGACATCATGCAGTGGGATTCGAACTCTAAATGGTCGTTGAAAAGTTTCAAAAATATAAAGGCTATAATATCGGTAACGACCTTCGACTGCTTGATGATTAGCCTGAGTAACGAAAGAGGCCCTTGCATGGTCTACGGCACGCGAGGCACGCAGGGGTGTCCTGCAGACTCCAAGGACTCGCAGGATTCAGTCTCTCCTCGCGGTCAATCGAAGACAGTGCCAGTGCTCTCGCCGGTTCGGTTCAGTAACATGTGTTCACCTCCAAACTATCATTGTTAATTTTCATCGCGCTCATTTTAAGTTTTTTTTTGCGCATTTCAATCTCTAAGTGTCCGTCTAATAGTGTTCACACCGGCCTAGAACAGTGTTATTCAATGTAATTAGAGAATTAAGTTATTTTATAAATATTTGGATAGTTGTTAATATCATACATAGTTGAATATTATATAAATGAAAAAGTTATTAAACTATACCGTTTTTAGCTGACATATAATCTCGCTATATGAATAAGGAATAAATGAATTTGTAACATTGTTTCTTCAAAGAAACATAACAAATTTTACAAAGTAAAAAATTGATATTGAGTAGCCACTGTTGCTAGTAATGTGGCAACTAGAAAAAAACTTAATTTAACTAAAAATTAAAAAGAAAGCTCGTTTGATCGTAAAATAAACAAATGATTACAACAGAACATAAAATATGGATACAATCATAATTAATTAGCCGGTAACCTGAAGCACATGCTTTAAATAATATTTTATTCATCAACTAAAGTGTTGAAATATATTTAATGGTGAGTAATGAACGAAAAAGGTTAGACAGAATTATAATGTGGAGAGGCAAAATTAACCAGTTCACTATTTTCAAGTTGAAGTTAAGAAAATCGATATCCGGATTTGTCAATAACCAGTTAGAAAGAGTTTTCCAAAAATGTCTCAAGGGAGTAATATTTCTTATATCATTAGGAATGTTACTAAAAAATGTAGGTGCCAAATAATGAAAAGAACGTTTGAAAATTGATTTATTCACTATGGGCAACCTTAATAGACCTTTTATAGCAAATATTGTACAATAAAACATACTTAACATAAAGGTGTCTCTCGATTGCCACTCCTAATGTAAAACAACCTTAAAACCTTGAAACTAAAAATGTGTTGGATGGGAAGGACATTTAAGATTTATAAAGGGGATTTATATTTGTAGGCCTATGTTAAAGTATTAAAAATCTTGCCCGAAGTAAATAACTAAATGTGAAGTGAAAGAAGAATATATATCCCAAATTAGTTTTTTTTTTTTTTTTTTTTTTTTTTTATTATTTACTTTAAAGAAACCTATAGTTTTTTTATACATGTGTTTTCAAACCTTATTGAACTCATTCTAAAAGGAGCCATAGTACATAACTCTTGTTGTATAAATTTTCCTTCATTATTTTTTTAGTACTATCTTTTCATTTCATTAAAGTACCCTTTCTCTGCTTTATTCTTAATACTATTTTGCTATGCTTATGTTTTACGCTTGAAACATTCCATTTGTTCACACTTGTCAATATACTTTCTTCTTATATTTACTCGTACAATGCCCTATTTATATTATTATTGTCTTATACCATGAATTATGGACTTCTTTGTCCATTTTCGTTCTACTTTTATTATTGATTCCCTTTACTTCCCTTTCACGTTTTCTTTTACTCTTGGCGTTGCTTTTATCCAACGTCGTAATCTTCTTTCACTGACGTCAGGTATATAAATTACAAATAATTAAAACGAAATCTATAAAAGAATAAGTTTGATGTATACAATGTTTTACTTTGAAAAGCTGTTGGTGAAGGCACATCTAGCTACGAACAGAGCCAGTGTAGACCAACCGGTTTACTGTGGTGCACGCTACCACCATGGTTCGTGTACTTACCATCTCGGACGCCCATGTACACCTTCACTACTCGGCTCGCAGGTTCCGACAGCTCTTGGTAGACGATCTCAGAGACAAGGCAGCTGTCAGTGGGCTTTTGGTGAGTTAACAACCAAGTTCAAAGACAAAATTAATTTTGGTACAATAAAGCTAGTGCATAAAACGTTTCTATTTCCAGTATCTCTTAGTAAATGTGTTGTCGAACTGTTGTCCGGGTTTTTGGCTGAAGACAGTTCCTCCTAACGAACTCACTACCCATCATGAACCAGGTGGAGGTAAAACAATCATTCTTCTGTGTGCCTCAGACTGCATAACAAACAATTTATTTTCTACACGGCCTTATTTCAAATGTTGGGTGTAAGAGTGATTTTTACATGATTTATACTGTCACCAATCTTTTCTAGTAAACACTACAGTCAATCTTCATATGTGTTCATAAATCTTCATATTCTTACATATTCTTACACGAACACGACGTTTTACGTATTTCAAGGTGAATATGAATGATTCCATGAGTGTAAGATGAGTGTGAATGATCTGTGTAGTCTGGTTACTAACTGAGTTCCCTGTTCCTCAGAAAGGGCCATTCACAGTATTCATAGCCCAATAGCCTGGAATTCACGTTACTAATCAATTCTTCAGAGTCTCCTGCACATGAGACGTGTTTTATTTATAATGGGAAGGATATTGAGTAAATTATTCAAAATGCTGTAGTTCATTTCTTTTTAATGGTAGGGTAGCGAACAACAATGAGTGAGTAACTTTCTTTATGTTCATATATGACAATTATTGCACTTGTTTTTTATATAAAGTGAAAACACTTTTGTTTGTAAAAAAAAAAAATGCTTTAACACTGCAATTATGAAATAAATGTGATCACATATTACAATACATAGTCATCGACTATAGGCTATAGACATTTTGTGGTACAGTATATTGAAAGTTATTGTTATTTTAGATTTTTTCTTCCTAAGATACCTAACGTCATGATAGGATGGATATTCATGAGGGTTGTAAACGACCATTATGAATGAGTGAATCGTGTGGCCTTAGGCAACAGCCGGAGATCGTTGCATAATCTGTCTCAGATAATGTTTAAAACGGTTCCCTAGAGATTATGAATAAAGCGAAATTTTAAAGAAATTTGCTAACTGAAAATTTAAAAATTATAGCAAATGCAGTAAAAATATACCTTTCTCAAATACCAAGCAACAATTTCAACGCAAGAACAAGATTGTTTTCAAAACTGCAACAAGAATAATGAGAGAGGATTGTTCCAACAGTGCCCGAGTTGTGCAGTCGGTCGAGTGAAGTGCCAAAATAGCATTGCTAAGAAGGCGGCGCCATTTTAAATTTAAATCGCTTGTCGTGACTGGCGTATACAACGAGTGGTCGGTCACTGGTCAGTCTGGAGCGAGGATGGTATGGACCGAGATTACATGAAGAAAACACCTTCTTTGTTCTGACTGGTAACAAGGTAAACAGGACCTAATGATATGTTGAAGACAGGAAGGTGCTCATACTGTGGGTCAGAGACTATGGCTACATTTGGAACGGAATTATGGAGAACAAAGCTTCCGATAGCTTGGCTAATTAAACCCAATCTACTCGTATATTTAATGGCTGACGTGTAACCCAAAATGTATGCTTGAGAAGTGTACGGGTGGGTAACTGTACGTGTAGGCTACGTTAACTGTACCCACCCATAACCACTGTACGGGTGAGTAACTGTACGTGTAGGCTACGTCAACTGTACCCACCCATAACCACTGTATGGGTGGGTAACTGTAAGTGTAGGCTACGTTAACTGTACCCACCCATAACCACTGTACGGGTGGGTAACTGTACGTGTAGGCTACGTTAACTGTACCCACCCATAACCACTGTACGGGTGGGTAACTGTACGTGTAGGCTACGTTAACTGTACCTACCCATAACCACTGTACGTGTGGGTAACTGTAAGTGTAGGCTACGTTAACTGTACCCATCCATAACCACTGTACGGGTGGGTAAATGTACGTGTAGGCTACGTTAACTGTACCCACCCATAACCACTGTACGGGTGGGTAACTGTACGTGTAGGCTACGTTAACTGTACCTACCCATAACTACTGTACGTGTGGGTAACTGTACGTGTAGGCTACGTCAACTGTACCCACCCATAACCACTGTACGGGTGGGTAACTGTACGTGTATGCTACATCAACTGTACCCACACATAACCACTGTACGGGTGGGTAACTGTACGTGTAGGCTACGTTAACTGTACCCACCCATAACCACTGTACGGGTGGGTAACTGTACGTGTATGCTACTTGAACTGTACCCACCAATAACCACTGTACGGGTAGGTGACTACGTGTAAGCTACGTCAACTGTACCCACACATAACCACTGTACGGGTGGGTAACTGTACGTGTATGCTACGTCAACTGTACCCACACATAACCACTGTACGGGTAGGTAACTACGTGTAAGCTACGTCAACTGTGCCCACACATAACCACTGTACGGGTGGGTAACTGTAAGTGTAGGCTACGTCAACTGTACCCACCCATAACCACTGTACGGGTGGGTAACTGTACGTGTAGGCTACGTTAACTGTACCCACACATAACCACTGTACGGGTGGGTAACTGTACGTGTATGCTACATGAACTGTACCCACCCATAACCACTGTACGGGTGGGTAACTGTACGTGTAGGCTACGTTAACTGTACCCACCCATAACCACTGTACGGGTGGGTAACTGTACGTGTAGGCTACGTTAACTGTACCTACCCATAACCACTGTACGTGTGGGTAACTGTAAGTGTAGGCTACGTTAACTGTACCCACCCATAACCACTGTACGGGTGGGTAACTGTACGTGTATGCTACATGAACTGTACCCACCAATAACCACTGTACGGGTAGGTAACTACGTGTAAGCTACGTCAACTGTACCCACCCATAACCACTGTACGGGTGGGTAACTGTACGTGTAGGCTACGTTAACTGTACCCACACATAACCACTGTACGGGTGGGTAACTGTACGTGTAGGCTACGTTAACTGTACCTACCTATAACCACTGTACGGGTGGGTAACTGTACGTGAAGGCTACGTTAACTGTACCTACCCATAACCACTGTACCACTCTAATTAAAACAAGAAAATTATCCTACAAGTAACAGAATCACTTTAACCTTACTTAAAACTTCAACAAAGTACTGGTCCAGTAAGTGGATTATCAGGAATACTTCAATGAAAGCCTACATTCAAACTTTGATCACCAAAAAAATAATACCTAACCTGGCATTGAAAGTGTAAATATCAAGCTATAAAAGTCATAGTATTTGATTCTATTTGAAAATACCAGCTAGTTGATTTAGTTAGCTAATGCAACAGTCATATGTCCTCGGATAAAACTCAACCAAAGACATTTCAAACAATAACCCTGAAACAGTTTTGACTACCAGCGTTACTAAAACAGTTTTGTGAACAATATTTTAGCCAGGGAAATTAGTATGAATGACTTTCTGTCAAAAGTAGGAGCAACGATTATATTTAAATAGGTAGTTAACAAGAGATTTATAAGTTTACAATAATTTTATATATTAGAATATTGTACATTATTTAGTGTTAAATAGCATATTTAGTTTAAGTTTACAATGATTTTTTATTTAAGAATGTTGTAAATATTAACTAAGTAAAATATCATGTTTCGTTTGAATTTCAATATTTTGTTTGTTTTAGACTATTGTAGCCTACAAATTGAGTATAAATAGTATTTTTGTTTGAATTTTTTTAACTTAATTTGTTTTGTGTAAATAACGTTTTTTATATATTTTAGATTGTTATACATATTAGTAAGTATTAACAAAAATGATTTAGTTTGAATTTAAATGTATTTTTATTATTTTAGAATATTATACATATTACGTGTGAAAACTTAAAAATAGCATTATTTTGTAAGTGTTTTATCTAGAGTTTTTAAATATTATATATTGTTTTAAATTTTATACAAGTTTTAAAAAAAGATTACTTTATTTGATTGAATTTTTTCATATTTTTATAATGTTGTTTATATTACGTGTTATATGCCATATTTTTACGGAGTTTCATTTCATATTTTGAATTTATATAAATTTAAAGTAGATAATTGTTAACACGCATTATTTTGTTTAAATTTAAATATTCTTGCTCATTTTGGATAATATGTACATATTAATACATCACGCGTTATCTTTCAGTTTCATTATTGTTTTTTATACGTATATGTTGTACACACAAACATGTTGTCTGTATAGCTTTGAGTTTTGCTGTGTGGTAGTCCTTTATGTAGTTCAGCAATTTTACGGTACTTCAGTTTATTTAATTCATTCCATTTCTTGAATTAATGTCACCAAATCTTATATTTAAAAGTGACTATTTTTCCATATTTTAAGTAACTACGTGCTTTTCAGTAAATGTATGGATAAATTAAGTTTCTTGACTTGTTTATTTTTTATTTTAAGTGTATTTTCTTTTTTTCTTTTTTTGTAAATTTTTTACTACGTATAATAATGAGTGAAGTTGACTATGTACTCCAATACAGATTAGTTATTTACAAGGTTAATATTTCATAATTAATCAATACTCATGGGTTAAAGGGCAAGTCATGGATAAAGGAAGAGTGTCTACGTGTTCCTTTTACATAAAACTAAATAGTATCAAGTTTATAATTTTTCTAAAAAGAACTCTATAAATACATCATATTTTAGTCTTTGGGAGTTTATGTGGTAAGCGTAACGCGGTCCACATCCGAAGACCAAGATAGTTAGTGTGCATGAACAAGAGTGGATGTTTATCTGTACGATTATAAAACAAGTCTGCAATAGTTTAACCACTTATTAATTCAAATAAAACACCATTAAGGATACTTATCACAGGACATAGTATTGAACGGTCTTTTAGGATAACCCCTACTAGGACCTATCAACTACAGAATCAATGTTCCACTTACTCCTATAAAGTGTGCAGTGCACTTAACAAAAAGTCAGTATGATCGTAGCTGTTGTGATATTTGATTGGTAGGTATTGAGGATATTCCACGATCTGAGCTAGATAGCAGGTAGAGCGCCGAGGACAGGTAGTTTTAGGTACGACAGAGGAGAGCCTCCGGAAAGGGGTGGGGAGGCGCTCCTGAGTCGCACCTCCAGCTTAAATTATTTATGACAACCCCTCAGCTATGTAAGAGGCGCTCCTTTGTCCGCGGACGGTGCAGTCGAACTGCGCAAGTGGTTAAGTCTAGGGTACTGTCAAATTGCGCAGTTTTGTTTAGGCGGAGGCCTAGCCTACAAATAGTTTCGTATGGCGAACATGTAAAGTAAAAGTAAGAATGTGACATAAAAGCTATATCTTACAATGAACAGTTTATAACTTGAAAATTCTGGTTCTTATGACTCATTTAAACTATATACTAAACGCTTCATATGCAAATTGTGGCCAGTCTATCTTTAACGCACGCATAAATATACTTTTTAAATTAAACATTTTTAGTAATTCCGCAGTTTTTAATTTTTGATTAATGCATTTTCGTCAGTTACGGCATCTTCAGATCATAATAACCAAATTGTACAAAAATATAAAACATATTTTTTATTTTTGTACAAAAATTAAAAACTGTGGAATTACTAAAAATGTTTAATTTATATCCATCGAAATCCCACCAAGTACCAAATAAAAAAAATAACTATCCTTTACAAGAAAATCGACCAATGAAAATTCAAATTGTTTTTAAATTAGGATATTCCATTCATAGGTTATATTGTTTTATCCATACGATTTATTTATTTATTATTAATGAAGGTTTTATTGTATTTTTCGGAATTATTGTATTGAACCTACAATAAAGATATTATTATTATTGCATACTGTAGGCCTATTTATTGGCATAATACGCCATTTTAATCAAGGTGTCCGGACACTTCACATTATTAATTTTTCATACATATAAATTCAAGAAGTCATATTATAATAAATTATTTTAAAGAACTTTTAATTTTTATAGTTTAACTGTTAAATTAAAAAAATACAATTTCACTAAACAATCAAATTACTATGTCTCGTATATTTTATATCTTAGACTTCACATTGCTACATTTTGCCATCGTTTACAAATGGAGATAAGAGAATGTCTGCTGTAATTGTGGCCGAATCATAAAATAAAAAAAAGAAAAACAACATTCAGCTCTTCAATCTTGTTACCGAAAATCGTGTAATACCTCACTCTCTACATTACTATGTTATTTCTCAACAAATATATCAGGAATATTCTACAGAATCTGATAACATAACAGAATTGTACAGTATGTTTTTTTATTAAAGTTATTAGTATCTAATATGCCTAAAAAAGAGTGAATAAAATGCAGGTTTTAGGCCTACGTAAGTTACACATTAAAATTTTTTAATTAGACCTAAGAAGTAAGAGTGATCACCTCTTCTTAAATAATGTAACTAAATATCAAGGAAATATCTTCATAACAGAACAAATAAATTATTTGTTGGAAGCTAATTTAACCAGATTGTATTAAGGCCGGCAAGATGTACATTCATGGAACTAACATCCTGTATCACCCTCTTTGTCTTACCGCGTGGAAAGCACCATTGTGTATTCCACCTAAAATATGCAACTCCCCGAAGGACAAAATTCCTTGAGTAAAAGAAGTGTGATTACAAACGGTATCTTGCAGAATTAAGTAGACTGTATTTCTGTTTTACTTTTAACATAGTTAACGGCTTGAGGGTAACTTCGAATCCACACAGTGGCCGGATGGGAAAGACCCAGCTCAGGTAGCTAATAGGGTCTACCTGCGCAGTTCAACCCTGTCCGTCACGGAATCGCCTCTTGAACTTCGTAATGGATAAGTGCCAAATATAATACAAACCTAGACGTAAAAGATTGAGTAATAAACATGACACACAGACTTCATGTTACGTTTTACTGTACTTTCAATGTTTGCATTTCGGTGTCCGCCTGTTTGCGGCCTGCTCATTTGCGGCAAACCGGATTTTTTTCTTACGTTTGCGGCACGATTTGAACTGAACCCCTCATTATTGGTTAATATATGTTTTTGGGATCAGGAGGAAGTCGGACGGACTCCCACTTGCGGTTCAGACTTAATTTTTTGGAGTTATCGTGTTAACTATAAATTGAAATTAGTACATTTCAAATTATTGTATTTATATATTTAGTGTTGTTTATCGTTAAAAAAATCTCTTGAAGCACAACTCACATAGCTTTCCTTTCGTAGTCTCAACAATACTTATTCCATCACACTTCCAATACTTCAAAATACTCAAGCACAGCAAATAGAAATGACTGGTTGAGCTTAAACTGAATTAATAATTGTTACAAAACATTCAATGTACAGCATTTTATGGGGACCCCTGGTTTTAAACAGAAATATCATAAGAAACTTGTGTGGTATTTTCAAGTGGGTATGTACCAGTAGACTACCCCTAGTAATAAAAAGTACCGTCTTGTACATTGTTGGGATAAGTTAAGGGATGCTGCCCAGCCATCTTCCCATTTGTATACGGAATACTACTATTGGGTTAAATCTATGAAACAGAAATGCCGCTTTGGCCTGCGCACTTTTCGGTGTTAATGTGTCAAGGAACACATTTGTACAAATTCAAACGATTAACTTTTAATGATTTAAAATGTTAATGAATTAACATCTTCAGGTAAATTAATATAAAAAAAGGAGACAGTGAAAAATATAGTTATTAAACAATAAAATATAGTCTATGATAGTTATGTATTTTATAAAATAAATTATTTTATAAAACTACTGGTGTGAAGTAGGCGCTAGGCCGATTCGCATGTAGCTGTAATGATGAACTGTCCTTCCTGCCTGATTGATGACTGCCGACTGCAGTTGCCAATGAATCAGTCTTATCAAGGGTCCACGTGAATACACTCTTCTTATTGGCCGGTACCCTTGTGACAGTGACAGTCCAGCCGGAAGCCTCACTCTCAATTTTTGCTGAACAGCGTTTAGTAACAACACCACGCTCATTTTTTTCTACGTAACTTACTACCAGGTTGATATCCGCAATATTTGAAAGTATATCTATAAATAAATTCCATTCTCGAATAACATATATCAAGTTATATAACGTGTCATTGTTTAGTGATGAGTTCGACACGCTTGTTTATTTTGTAAATGTTGTTATAAACGTCTATCAACAGAATCACAGTGATCTATGATTTAAAATCGTACGAGCATTTAATAGTTGGCCGTATTTCGTACACTGAGAGACATGTTTACACTAATTAACCCTTTAAGTCACAAATCGTATTACTGTATTGAGTTTCTCATTGCTTTAACTTACTTGTAGGACATGTAATGTTTTACCTCAGACGCTAGACACTTGTTAAGAAGTGTCTACATTACTCTAACGTTCTGTGTAAAGCATCAAATATGCCTCATTAAATACAAGAACAATTATAAATGTTTAAGCAATGGTTTAAATATGTAGTAGTAAATTGTAGTTACTAGCCTGTAAATTTAGTAACAGGCTAGTATAACTTATGTAAAGATAGGAAATTACAGAATATTAATTGAACTGAGAATTATTTGAACAATTTTTTAGTTTTAAAATATATTATGTTTATTTGTTCGTGGGCTACACCTAAGGGGCTGAGTGGGGTGTATACCACGCTGAGATGAGTTATTTCATCATTATTTGTTTGTGGGCTACACCTATAGGCTGAGTGGGGTGTATATCACGCTGAGATGAGTTATTTCATCATTATTTGTTCGTTGGTTACACCTATAGGCTGAGTGGGGTGTTTACAACGCTGAGATGAGTTATTTCATCATTATTTGTTCGTGGGCTACACCTAGGGGGCTGAGTGGGGTGTTTACAACGATGAGATGAGTTATTTCATCATTATTTGTTCGTTGGCTACACCTATAGACTGAGTGGGGTGTTTACAACGATGAGATGAGTTATTTCATCATTATTTGTTCGTTGGCTACACCTATAGACTGAGTGGGGTGTTTACAACGATGAGATGAGTTATTTCATCATTATTTGTTCGTGGGCTACACCTAGGGGGCTGAGTGGATTGTTTACAACGCTGAGATGAGTTATTTCATCATTATTTGTCGATTCGCGGTAACGTCCATCAAAATCACTTCAGTTAAAAGCAAAAAGCCATGTTGACGACTGCGACTCGGTCCACTGATCTCTTCCGCCCACGCTGGGAGAAGAGATTCCTCATCTATTTTACACCGTGTTTTTACCTTCGCGCTGTAAGTGGTTCCATCTCTGTCGGTGTCAGAGCGAGGAGTAGATCAGCTTTGTTCCCTTGATAAAACGCACTTTTCTTATTCTATCAGACAATTACTCAAGGCTTTTTGTAACTAAATGGATGCCTCCTTAAAATTATTGGTTTCGTCATCTACATACCAATGTGTCAAAAACATGCCTAAGAAACATCTCTCATCTTTTACAGTAATGAAAAACTAGTTTATTTTCATTTTATACTCAAACGCTTGTATTTTTAGTAAAGTAATTACAGTTGGAAAACGCGTTTTGTATTTTACTTTATTGTTTAGAAAATATGCTGAATATTTATTCTATAAGTTTTGAACCGACAAAAACTACTTTATTTCGAAAAATATTGAAATTAATTTAGAAATTAAATATTGCGATACGATTAAACCTGAAGTGGTTTAAATACATGTCTATGCCAAGAAATAAATTAATAAACTGGTATATAAACTCATAATATTTACATACAATTAAACAATTTTTGGTTAGCTCTAAATTGAAATATTTAAATTGTTCAAAAATTCTCATACGTTTTGTCAGAGTTTGTAAATACTGTAATGGTAAAACTAAAGTTATTTTCACACCCAGTAATATTTATAGAATTTGTTGAAAAAACATTGTGCTCCAACATTTTCGTTCGTATTTTTTTCTTGGATTTGGAACAAATCTGTTGGATACTATTGGATATCATTGGCAAACATTTGTAAAGAGCTCGTTTTTCAATTCCTGCTCATATGTTTGCCTTGTTTTTATAAACATGCTACATCAGATTCATTGCTGTAGACGTATTCTTCTCCATTTTTAGGTTTTATTTTAGTATTTTATTACTAATAATATTTTTTCTGGTTTAAATTATTACTGGGAGATGTTATTGTTTTTACTATACATACGTTTTTATTTTTACGATTTTAACTTTTTTTAATTGCTTGAATATAGTAGATATGGAAAAATAAGGTCACTCCTCTCTCCAGAATGTAGAGGATATGTAGTGAAAAGACATCCAACAGTACAATTTGTAAGGAAAGGCGAGGGTATAGGGTCTCTTAACTCGTACGTGAATTGAAATAGTTGACGCCTTTTACATTTGAAGTTTGTTAGAAAGTGTACAGTGACAGCATAGTGTGGGAAGAAAGTGGGTTCGTAGGTGTAGAGTATATAGTGATAGCATAGCGTGAGAGGAAGGTGGGTTCGTAGGTGAAGAGAGATGTGTACAGTGACAGCATAGTGTGGGAGGAAGGTGAGTTCGTAGGTTTAGAGTAGATGTGTACAGTGACAGTATAGTGTGGGAGGAAGATGGGTTCGTAAGTGTAGAGTAAATGTGTACAGTGACAGCATAGTGTGGGAGGAAGGTGGGTTCGTAGGTTTAGAGTAGATGTGTACAGTGACAGCATAGTGTGGGAGGAAGGTGGGTTCCTAGGTGTAGAGTAGATGTGTCTGTACACAGCATAATGTGGGAGGAATATGTCGTATGTGTAGAGTAGATGTGTACAGTGACAGCTATAGTGTGGGAGGAAGGTGGGTTCGTAAGTGTAGAGTAAATGTGTACTGTGCCAGCATAGTATGGGAGGAAGTTGGGTCGTAGTTGTAGAGTAGATGTGTACAGTGACAACATAGTGTGGGAGTAAAGTGGGTCGTAGGTGTAGAGTAGATGTGTAGATGTGTACAGTGACAGCATAGTGTGGGAGGAAGGTGGGTTCCTAGGTGTAGAGTAGATGTGTCTGTACACAGCATAGTGTGGGAGGAATATGGGTCGTATGTGTAGAGTAGATGTGTACAGTGACAGCATAGTGTGGGAGGAAGGTGGGTTTGTAGTTTTATAGTAGATAAGGCCATCTTCGTGTTCAGTATTTATAAAGTGTGGCATGTAACTCGCAGTATTCGGTGATCAACAGCTGACCAGATGTGCTGCTGTGAGATAAGGGCGGGGGCGGAACCCCTGTTGACACTCAGTCTTGGTGTCGCCGTCATACTGTTGTATCCTTTGTTACCATCCATGTAATTTCTATTCTATGTTATTATTATTTAATAATATGACTTTTTAGTGATAGTTTCACCAGTTTAATAATTTTGTTTTGATGTTTATATAGTATAATATTATATTTAGTAATTATTTTTCAAAGTATAGTTTTACTGTATATATCAATAATTATATTAAAAAATAAAACTAGTTTAATTCTTTCTCATATTTCACAGCAATTGCTCGGAAACAAATGTTGAGCAAGTATAGTACCCAATATATATTATTTATACGTACATTATTGTCTTACTATTTACTATCGGTAGTCTTTGCGATCGGTGTTAACGTGATATGATATAGGCCTACTGTTTGTTTCGACATA
This sequence comes from Stictocephala bisonia, assembly GCA_035578905.1. NCBI lineage: Eukaryota > Metazoa > Arthropoda > Insecta > Hemiptera > Membracidae > Stictocephala > Stictocephala bisonia. The sequence goes on from JAQJVL010000022.1 coordinate 4,153,032, forward strand.
TATTTATCATTAATCTGCATGAAATTTTGATATATGCGTGTCTCATTATTTTATTTATGAGTGTACTATTGAGTCACTTATTGTTTTACAAATGAATATATGTATTAGATCAGTGGTACTCAATTGTTTAAAATGTGCTCATACCATTGTTTTTTTAAATAAATGGCGTGTCCCCATGTAGAATGAAATATATACTAATATTTCATATACGGGGTTGGGAAAAAGTCTGGAATATATTTATTACTTTTAAAACTATAGAAATAAATGTAATGAAACTTTGTAGTTATGTACATGTACCTGTAACAAACATTTAGACATATTTTATTCGTTTTTTGCATTGCCACGGGATGGCCCTCGAAGGAAGTCCTAACAATTTTAAATGTAAGCCTACCTCAAGTTATAACTTATTGTAAAAGTCTTTGTTTGTACAATACAAAAGTGAAAATCTGATGTCAAAAGGATAATCCAGTCATAAAATACAGCCTGTCAAAGAATTTAATATTATTACTTCTTATCAGTAAGGATGAGATAGGTATTGTCTATTACTGCTTACAGCTATAATTTAATTGACAGACAATTAGAAATTTATTAATTTACACACCGAAATATGTAAAAAATAACTATAATAATGTTCTGAAACTATCTTTTCAGATCGGCATACCCACTCTCAAAAGTGCTTTATACTTTTTATTATTTTTGTTAAATAACATAGTCTTTTATTACGATTGTACATACTCAACAACAAGGACCTTAAACAGAGATAAATAAATAAATAAATAGCCGTATGACTAAGGAGTAGGCTTATTAGTTATATGACATTAAGTTCTATGAAAGGCTGTATTTTCTGACTGGGTAATCCTTTAGACCTCAGGTTTGCATTTTTGTACTGTACAAACAAATACCATAAAAATGAAGTATAATTCGAGGTAGACTTACATTTAAAATTTTTAAGACGTCCTTCGTGGGTCATCCCCTGGCCATGCAAAAACGAATAAAATTGACTAAAAGTTTTTTATAGGGATATTTACATAACTACAAAGTTTGTTGAATTTTTTCAATAGTTTTAAAATAAATAAATATATTCCAGACTTTTGCCCAACCCCGTATATTATGTTTGATATGTTGTATGGCCGTGACGTCACTGTGAGGTCACTGGCTCACCCCTGTTACAGTATCAACGATTGCCGTACTTTGGTTACCGCATGCCTATTGTTCTTTGCATTGTACGCTTGTTTAATGTAAATGTAGAAAATACCTTCAGTTGACATGCCAGGCACTCCTCATCGCCTCGCTGATTGTTTAATTATTCCTTTACGTTAAACATTCAACGTATTATTCATTGTGTACGAAGCCATTATTAATTTAAAGAATTTGTTAAAACCAATGACCTCTACAATAAATCTTAATTTTCTTTAGAACATGTGTGCCACTTCCACTCATACCGTGTTTGTCATTGGTTAAGTTATGTGTGCTACTTCCACCCATCTTGTGTTTGTCATTGGTTTAGGTTTGTGTGCCACTTCCACTCATACCGTGTTTGTCATTGGTTTAGTTATGTGTGCTACTTCCACCCATCTTGTGTTTGTCATTGGTTTAGGTTTGTGTGCCACTTCCACCCATACCGTGTTTGTCATTGGTTTAGGTATGTGTTTCACTTCCACCCATACCGTATTTGTCATTGGTTTAGTTATGTGTGCTACTTCCACCCATACCGTGTTTGTCATTGGTTTAGGTTTGTGTGTCACTTCCACCCATACAATGTTTGTCATTGGTTTAGTTATGTGTGCTACTTCCACCCATACCATGTTTGTCATTGGTTTAGGTTTGTGTGTCACTTCCACCCATACCGTGTTTGTCATTGGTTTAGTTATGTGTGCTACTTCCACCCATACCATGTTTGTCATTGGTTTAGTTATGTGTGCTACTTCCACCCATACCGTGTTTGTCATTGGTTTAGGTATGTGTGTCACTTCCACCCATACCGTATTTGTCATTGGTTTAGTTATGTGTGCTACTTCCACCCATACCGTGTTTGTCATTGGTTTAGGTTTGTGTGTCATTTCCACCCATACCATGTTTGTCATTGGTTTAGTTATGTGTGCTACTTCCACCCATACCATGTTTGTCATTGGTTTAGGTTTGTGTGTCACTTCCACCCATACCGTGTTTGTCATTGGTTTAGTTTGTGTGTTACTTCCACCCATACCGTATTTGTCATTGGTTTAGTTATATGTGCTACTTCCACCCATACCGTGTTTGTCATTGGTTTAGTTATGTGTGCTACTTCCACCCATACCGTGTTTGTCATTTAGTTATGTGTGCTACTTCCACCCATACCGTGTTTGTCATTGGTTTAGGTTTGTGTGCCACTTCCACTCATACCGTGTTTGTCATTGGTTTATGTTTGTGTGCCACTTCCACTCATACCGTATTTGTCATTGGTTTAGTTATGTGTGCTAATTCCACCCATACCGTGTTTGTCATTGGTTTAGGTTTGTGTGCCACTTCCACTCATACCGTGTTTGTCATTGGTTTATGTTTGTGTGTTACTTCCACCCATAACGTGTTTGTCATTGGTTTAGTTATGTGTGCTAATTCCACCCATACCGTGTTTGTCATTGGTTTAGTTATGTGTGCTAATTCCACCCATCTTGTGTTTGTCATTGGTTTAGGTTTGTGTGTCACTTCCACCCATACCGTGTTTGTCATTGGTTTAGTTATGTGTGCTAATTCCACCCATCTTGTGTTTGTCATTGGTTTAGGTTTGTGTGTCACTTCCACCCATACCGTGTTTGTCATTGGTTTAGGTATGTGTGCCACTTCCACCCATACCGTGTTTGGCATTGGTTTAGGTATGTGTGCTACTTCCACCCATACCGTGTTTGTCATTGGTTTAGGTATGTGTGCCACTTCCACCCATACCGTGTTTGTCATTGGTTTAGGTATGTGTGCCACTTCCACCCATACCGTGTTTTTCATTGGTTTAGGTTTGTGTGCCACTTCCACTCATACCGTATTTGTCTTTGGTTTAGGTTTGTGTGCCACTTCCACTCATACTGTATTTGTCATTGGTTTAGGTTTGTGTGTTACTTCCAACAATACCGTGTTTGTCATTGGTTTAGTTATGTGTGCTACTTCCATCCATACCGTGTTTTTCATTGGTTTAGGTTTGTGTGCCACTTCCACTCATACCGTGTTTTTCATTGGTTTAGTTTTGTGTGCCACTTCCACCCATACCGTGTTTTTCATTGGTTTAGGTTTGTATGCCACTTCCACTCATACCGTATTTGTCATTGGTTTAGGTTTGTGTGCCACTTCCACTCATACCGTATTTGTCATTGGTTTAGGTTTGTGTGTTACTTCCACCCATACCGTGTTTTTCATTGGTTTAGGTTTGTGTGCCACTTCCACTCATACCGTGTTTGTCATTGGTTTAGGTTTGTGTGCCACTTCCACTCATACCGTATTTGTCATTGGTTTATGTTTGTGTGTTACTTCCACCCATACCGTATTTGTCATTGGTTTAGTTATGTGTGCCACTTCCACTCATACCGTATTTGTCATTGGTTTAGGTTTGTGTGCCACTTCCACTCATACCGTGTTTGTCATTGGTTTAGGTTTGTGTGCCACTTCCACCCATACCGTATTTGTCATTGGTTTAGGTTTGTGTGCCACTTCCACTCATACCGTGTTTGTCATTGGTTTAGGTTTGTGTGCCACTTCCACTCATACCGTGTTTGTCATTGGTTTAGGTTTGTGTGCCACATCCACTCATACCGTGTTTGTCATTGGTTTAGGTTTGTGTGCCACTTCCACTCATACCGTGTTTGTCATTGGTTTAGGTTTGTGTGCCACTTCCACTCATACCGTGTTTGTCATTGGTTTAGGTTTGTGTGCCACTTCCACCCATACCGTATTTGTCATTGGTTTAGGTTTGTGTGCCACTTCCACTCATACCGTATTTGTCATTGGTTTAGGTTTGTGTGTTACTTCCACTCATACCGTGTTTGTCATTGGTTTAGTTATGTGTGCTACTTCCATCCATACCGTGTTTTTCATTGGTTTAGGTTTGTGTGCCACTTCCACTCATACCGTGTTTTTCATTGGTTTAGGTTTGTGTGCCACTTCCACTCATACCGTGTTTGTCATTGGTTTAGGTTTGTGTGCCACTTCCACTCATACCGTGTTTGTCATTGGTTTAGGTTTGTGTGCCACTTCCACCCATACCGTATTTGTCATTGGTTTAGGTTTGTGTGCCACTTCCACTCATACCTTGTTTGTCATTGGTTTAGGTTTGTGTGCCACTTCCACTCATACCGTGTTTGTCATTGGTTTAGTTATGTGTGCCACTTCCACTCATACCGTATTTGTCATTGGTTTAGGTTTGTGTGCCACTTCCACTCATACCGTGTTTGTCATTGGTTTAGGTTTGTGTGCCACTTCCACCCATACCGTATTTGTCATTGGTTTAGGTTTGTGTGTCACTTCCATCCTAACCGTGTTTGTCATTGGTTTATGTTTGTGTGCCACTTCCACTCATACCGTATTTGTCATTGGTTTAGTTATGTGTGCCACTTCCACCCATACCGTGTTTGTCATTGGTTTATGTTTGTGTGCCACTTCCACTCATACCGTATTTGTCATTGGTTTAGTTATGTGTGCCACTTCCATCCATACCGTGTTTTTCATTGGTTTAGGTTTGTGTGCCACTTCCACTCATACCGTATTTGTCATTGGTTTAGGTTTGTGTGCCACTTCCACTCATACCGTATTTGTCATTGATTTAGTTATGTGTGCCACTTCCACTCATACCGTATTTGTCATTGGTTTAGGTATGTGTGCCACTTCCACTCATACCGTATTTGTCATTGGTTTAGTTATGTGTGCCACTTCCATCCATACCGTGTTTTTCATTGGTTTAGGTTTGTGTGCCACTTCCACTCATACCGTATTTGTCATTGGTTTAGGTTTGTGTGCCACTTCCACTCATACCGTATTTGTCATTGGTTTAGTTATGTGTGCCACTTCCACTCATACCGTATTTGTCATTGGTTTAGGTATGTGTGCCACTTCCACTCATACCGTATTTGTCATTGGTTTAGGTTTGTGTGCCACTTCCACTCATACCGTATTTGTCATTGGTTTAGGTTTGTGTGCCACTTCCACTCATACCGTATTTGTCATTGGTTTAGGTTTGTGTGTTACTTTCACTCATACCGTGTTTGTCATTGGTTTAGTTATGTGTGCTACTTCCATCCATACCGTGTTTTTCATTGGTTTAGGTTTGTGTGCCACTTCCACTCATACCGTGTTTTTCATTGGTTTAGGTTTGTGTGCCACTTCCACTCATACCGTATTTGTCATTGGTTTAGGTTTGTGTGTTACTTCCACCCATACCGTGTTTTCCATTGGTTTAGGTTTGTGTGCCACTTCAACCCATACCGTGTTTTTCATTGGTTTAGGTTTGTGTGCCACTTCCACTCATACCGTATTTGTCATTGGTTTATGTATGTGTGCCACTTCCACTCATACCGTGTTTGTCATTGGTTTAGTTATGTGTGCTACTTCCATCCATACCGTGTTTTTCATTGGTTTAGGTTTGTGTGCCACTTCCACCCATACCGTGTTTTTCATTGGTTTAGGTTTGTGTGCCACTTCCACTCATACCGTATTTGTCATTGGTTTATGTATGTGTGCCACTTCCACTCATACCGTGTTTGTCATTGGTTTAGTTATGTGTGCTACTTCCATCCATACCGTGTTTTTCATTGGTTTCGGTTTGTGTGCCACTTCCACCCATACCGTGTTTTTCATTGGTTTAGGTTTGTGTGCCACTTCCACTCATACTGTATTTGTCATTGGTTTAGGTTTGTGTGCCACTTCCACTCATACCGTATTTGTCATTGGTTTAGGTTTGTGTGTTACTTCCAACCATACCGTGTTTGTCATTGGTTTAGTTATGTGTGCTACTTCCATCCATACCGTGTTTGTCATTGGTTTAGGTTTGTGTATTACTTCCACCCATAACGTGTTTGTCATTGGTTTAGTTATGTGTGCTAATTCCACCCATCTTGTGTTTGTCATTGGTTTAGGTTTGTGTGTCACTTCCATCCTAACCGTGTTTGTCTTTGGTTTAGGTATGTGTGCCACTTCCACCCAAATCGTGTTTGGCATTGGTTTAGGTATGTGTGCCACTTCCACCCATACCGTGTTTGTCATTGGTTTAGGTATGTGTGCCACTTCCACCCATACCGTGTTTGGCATTGGTTAGGTTTGTGTGCTACTTCCACCCATCTTGTGTTTGTCATTGGTTAGGTTTGTGTGTTACTTCCATCCTAACCGTGTTTGTCTTTGGTTTAGGTATGTGTGCCACTTCCACCCATACCGTGTTTGGCATTGGTTAGGTTTGTGTGCTACTTCCACCCATCTTGTGTTTGTCATTGGTTAGGTTTGTGTGTTACTTCCATCCTAACCGTGTTTGTCATTGGTTTAGGTATGTGTGCCACTTCCACCCATACCGTGTTTGGCATTGGTTAGGTTTGTGTGCTACTTCCACCCATCTTGTGTTTGTCATTGGTTAGGTTTGTGTGTTACTTCCATCCTAACCGTGTTTGTCATTGGTTTAGGTATGTGTGCCACTTCCACCCATACCGTGTTTGGCATTGGTTAGGTTTGTGTGCTACTTCCACCCATCTTTTGTTTGTCATTGGTTAGGTTTGTGTGTCACTTCCATCCTAACCGTGTTTGTCTTTGGTTTAGGTATGTGTGCCACTTCCACCCATATCGTGTTTGGCATTGGTTTAGGTATGTGTGCCACTTCCACCCATACCGTGTTTGTCATTGGTTTAGGTATGTGTGCCACTTCCACCCATACCGTGTTTGGCATTGGTTAGGTTTGTGTGCTACTTCCACCCATCTTGTGTTTGTCATTGGTTAGGTTTGTGTGTTACTTCCACCCATACCGTGTTTGGCATTGGTTTAGGTTTGTGTGCTACTTCCACCCATCTTGTGTTTGTCATTGGTTAGGTTTGTGTGCCACTTCCACCCATACCGTGCTTGTCATTGGTTTAGGTTTCAAAAAGTAAATCAATATAAAATTGATTATTGAGTTAATGATCATCTATTCAATGAAATAAAATTGTCGTTGATTGTTTCGAGTCCAATATTATAATGGAGACAATCGTTATCCAATAAATGTAATACTCTAACCACTGTTAGATACGATCCTGGAAGAAAGGATAAGTGGACTTTGGGGATCGATATCTCCCATTTGTTTTCTACCCATTTGCAGAAAGTTCCAGAACATTTTTACTATTGAAAATATTCCTTTTATCCGGTGTTAGTTATTGACAATATTGTACAAAAAGAGATATGATCACAGTTTGTATGATATCAATCCATAAATCGTGGCATTGATAACTATATCGAACTATTAAACAATATAATAACTGTTTGCTCAGAGTAATAACATTATTAATTGTTCCGGTCAAACATTTCAATGACTGTTCGTAAATTAACTTTTTGTGAGTTCAGCGATTCAGATTATTTATGCAAGTATATTTAATTTAATTAGTGAATAAACAATTATAATAATCACAGTATCTACTAAATATTTATAAATAGTAAGTATCCGAGTGTAAAAATTGCTCTGTTTAGGATTTTTATCAATTGAAATTTTTTAAATTTAGCATAGTTATAACAAAGATTTTTTTACACATTAACAACTCAATTTAAAACCAAAAGTGTAGTTTTCCAGTATATATATTTTGTATGGTTAAATTTCAGGTGCATAGTAAAACAACTTATAAAAATATTAAAACAAATTTTTTAATCTGTGAATAAAATTATTCTAAAAGTGTATTTTTATAAAATCTATTTCACTTTTTTTTTTATATTTCACCCTCCCACCCATACACGTACAGTGGTATTGGCTCACCCTCCTACCCATACACGTACAGTGGTATTGAACAAAAACTACTATAAAAAGTAAGTACATAGAATAAAACAAATACATAGTAAATGGTAGACAAACAGGAGAACAAGAAGACTCTATAAAAATAGCATTCGTAAGTGCAAGTTCAATTCCGCACTCAAAAAAATTGAGCTTTCAAACAACAAAACTAAAGCTATATGGGATATTGTCAATGCGAATAAGCCTATGAAAAACCACCCCCCGCTTCGCATAAACATGATTCAGGAGGATGGCACTAATAAATTAGTCAGCGATCCTCAAATTATCGCTGACTCGTTCAACTCCTTTTTCTCTCAATCTATTCACCCTGAATCTAGTTTAAGCATAAAACAGATCACTTCAAATAATCCATTAAAATTCGGTCCTCCCTTAAATACATCTTCGATGTACCTGTATGAAACATCAATAGATGAAGTGGAAAGAGAAATCTTGTCCTTAAAACCCAAACATTCTTCCGGTCAGGATGAAATATCTTCTTCATTACTTAGACAAGTCCATGATCTTGTATCAAAACCATTAGAAACACTTATCAATTTGTCGTTTAAAACCGGTAAATTTCCTGATGCTCTCAAACACTCCACCGTCAGACCTCTTCACAAAAGAAACAGTAAGGAAGACTGTTGCAACTACAGACCTATTGCTTTAATATCAACATTTTCTAAGGTATTCGAAAAAATATTTATGTCCAGACTACTATCCTTCATGGAAAGAAACGACATCTTATCAAAAAATCAGTTTGGTTTCACTAAACGTAAATCGACCTCTGATGCCATAAACTTCTTAGTATCTTCCATTACAAAGGCACTTGACGCTGGAAAACCAGTGGTGGGGCTTTTCTTCGACCTGAAACAAGCATTTGACCTAGTGGATCATGACTTGTTGTTAAACAAACTTGAGAGACTGGGAGTCAGAGGTGTCCCTTGGTCATGGGTTAACACCTACCTTCGAGGAAGAGTCCAAACGGTAAAAATACCTTTTGTGGACAGCAATAAATGTAATGCATGGGCTGAGTCTTCGTTTCTCCCAGTACTTAAAGGTGTTCCGCAGGGGTCGGTGCTGGGGCCTGTGCTGTTCCTTTTATTTATCAATGACCTTCCTATACAGATATCTGACGATGTCAGTAACATATGTTTATTCGCAGACGATACATCATTATCAATATCGTCTGACAGCTGGCCACAACTTGAGGTAAAGACACATGAGAAATCTAGTGCCTTGCTTCAGTGGTTTGCACAAAATCGTCTTGCAGTAAATGATGACAAAACCAATTTAATAGAGTTTCACATTAATAACATAAACTACTCCCAAGCATTTTCTTGTCGTGTTGGCAATTCAATAATCAATCCATCTTCTGTCACAAAATTTCGTGGAATTCATATTGACAACAACTTGAGATTCTCTAATCACATCGAATCAGTATGCAAAAGGTTGTTCTGGAGTATTCGTTCTAAAAAGTCTTTCTTCAACTTTGAATACCTCTGCCTTATTGGCAGTATATTATGGATTAGTCTATCCACATCTGAACTATGGTGTCGAAATATGGGGTTATGAGAACCTGAGAACAGATCTGGTGTTCAAACTCCAAAAAAAAGTTATTCGAGCGATGTTTCATCTCTCGCGAAGGACCTCTTGTAAGCCATATTTTATAAACAACAAAATACTGACATTTCCTTCAATCTACATACAAAGGTCTGTTCTCTTTGTTAAAAATAACATGAACATAGTACAAAAGCACAAAACTAATCAAAGTTGTTACAATCTCCGAACAAATAACAGCATTACAATCCCCTCTCATAAAACTACTTTCTATGAAAGGCTGTTAGTGTGCAGCAGTTCTAGGCTCTTCAACTCACTGCCAGAATCACTGAAGGCTGAAACAAGTTTAATCAAATTTAAAAGATCATTAAAAGACTTGTTGATTCAGAGCTGCCACTACAGCGTCAGGGGGTTTATGACGTAAGGTTCAACCTTACATTGGCCACCTGCTGCAAAGAAAATTTGTTTTTTCGTTTTTGTATGTATAATAAGTTAATTTAAGCTATTTTAATTAAAAAAGAAAAAACACTGTAAAACAAATGTATGACGCTATTATGCGGTTGTTGAACTGTCAAAATAAAGAGTTTCTTTCTTTCTTTCTATATACCACCATTAGTATATAGTAAATGAATAAGTTGGCTATGCCTCATTGACGCGCGGTGTTGCCAAGCAAGTGTAGGCCTACTGCGTGTTACGTAAGACAAATAATAAGAAATTGTTGAGGTAGAATACCGTTTGAAGAGGCATTTATCACTTGTTCAAACAATTATACGGTAGAACAATATATAAATAATGTGACAAGAGCAATCTATAAGTAAGAGGAAACAAATATGTAAAAGGAAAAACAACAATTGCACTATCATAATAAGTTAGTCACACTCAAATTCACAATATTAATCAAGTAAGTTATAAAATAGGTTCATTCAAAATCTGAAACATGGCAACATTGCAAGACGTAAAGACGTTGTTATGATTGCAGCTGAGTTACACTCCCAACATTATCAAACTCCCTTTAGTTCCAGCACTTGCTTTAAGAGCGCGCTGAAGTCAAGTCGGGACTTTCTTTAAATAAAGAATATTAGTAGTATGTATGAATTGAATTTAAATTGTTGTTTATTGTTTTATTTTATAATTAAATTCGTGTGAAACCAAGAATTTATTTGTGTCATCAAAAGAGTGTTTCCATTAGCCTAGCGAACAGTAAATAAAAAAACATTCTTATTGTAATTCAGTTTTCAAAATCAATCATTCAAATAAATAATAGATATTTTGGTTGGATGAATCCTTTGAAGTGGTACACACCTTTTAAGTGACGTCCAAACCCAAGATGTCCTTTGTTTTTCATGCCTAAAAATAATTAATATTTAAAGCCTTGATGACTGTAAAATCGGTAGTTTACGTGCCAGGAAATGGGAGTTTACTATCATTTGGAGTTTAGTTTTTTTTTATAATTATTATTTTTAAGTCAAAGTATTAGAAATAAGATCATAACTCTGTTGAATGCTAAGTAAATCGATATATTTATTGTGTCCTATCCAGCAAAGACAGTTAGGTTATTGACTCAAACGGATTTATAACAAATTAATTGAATGTTGACATTGTTGTCAGAACGTGTGATAAACAACGGTTGGTTGCCCGCTACCGCCGCGCTACAGACAAGAAGTCTACGTTCGTACTCCTAGAACGAGAAAAATACAATTTACTTAAGAATCTGCAGAGGCTGTCGGCCATGTTAGTTTTAATCCCATAAGAACAGTTATTTGCGAATCCATATTTTTCCGTTATTTATTGGCCGAACGTTGTGTATGAGGTGTAATTTTAAACGTTATCATATTGCGCTTTGGGTTTGCTTTTGACATTTTGAATACATACGCCTAGATTTGAAAAGTAAATGAAAATAAAAACTTCATAATAAGTATTTTTATATTTTATTCTATATAACTAATTAGAAATTTGCAAAGCAATTCCAACGCGCAATTTAATTCTTGACCAAATGAAATTTGTTTGGAAAAATTCCGTTTAAAAATAACTTTTTGGTATAGATACGTATTATCGTATGTCCGGTTCGAAAATAACATTGTTCTTATGTGATTAAAACTAACATGGCCGACAGTCTCTGACAGCCTCTGCAGACTCTTCAGTCCGCTCACAGTCCACAAATGTGATAATAAAGAGTTCTTCACATAAACCACCGATTTGAATAAAGAACAAAATTATCGTCTTCATGGTTTTGACGAAAAGTGAATTACCGAATCCAGTGAGAGGCGTCGCATTCCTGGCAGTAAATTGGCCTTGCATCTCTGTAGTCTGTCGGCTGTTATACTCGCACTTCATCGTCACCCAGACGGAACATTCTCGGCCTTTCTTCTCCCATAGTTTCTTGTTATATATTCTTTTTAAACATAGAAAAATTATTTGTTGTGATACTTTGTTATGGAAACTATTCTATTATATTTTATAAACGTTCCCTAGACTCTCTACAACTTCAAATATCTATGTACGTCTAGGTGTTCCATTAGATCTCCAAAACATACACTGATACCAAACGTCTGGTATCATCACATTAGTTAGTAGTTTAAAGATCCTTAAACTAGACATTAATCATTTCAATCGCTCTCATAAACGTTCTACAATTACCATAGGTGCTATAATCAATTTCTTTTTACCCTCTGAAATGTCTACAAGCTAATTATTCCTGAAGGATTCCTGTAAATAATATATTCTAGAAGCCTGTAACCTAAAAAAATAATCTCCTAGGGGATAATTCTGAAGTGCAAATTAAAAAAAATGTTGTGAAGTGTTTACTGAAAATTTTATTACCGCCAAAGTGACACTTTTTATTTGCGCGATGAAAATAAATCCAGAGAATAGAAGAAGATTTCACAAGAACCCATTAATAAGAAAAATATAAACAAATTTATAACAAATATAAACAATAATATATGACAAATATAAATCTAGAATAAAAAAAAATGAAGAACGTAGAAGAAGAAATACTCATCTCAAAAAAGCTGAATTGTTTTATAAACTGAAAAAGAGGGCTAAGCAAGAAGTAATAAAAAATCATCTTGCTCTACATATTGCGATGCACTTATTTTACAATATGAAAGTACACTCAGTTTCTGCCTTTGTCAACTCCCTTATCTGACTTTAATAAATTTGCAACACAAAAAGAAAGTTAAAAAAGAAACAAAAAAAAAGAAAGTTAACTCAAACCCACTTCAATACCACTGAGCCTTTTGAGTGGGCGGGTGGCCCAGTACTACTGTGCCTGTATGGGTGGGTTAGTAACACCATACTTGTATGGGTGGCGGGTGGGTGAGCAACACCATGCTTGTATGGGTAGGCGGGTGGGTCAGTAACACTGAGCCTGTATGGGTGGGCAAGTGGGCCAGTACCACTAAGCCTGTATGGGTGGGCAGGTGGGCCAGTACCACTGAGTCTGTATGGGTGGACGGGTGGAGATGTTTGCATGCATTAACAAGTGACATTAACTCTAAAGTTAAAAAGTCTGACTTTTCTTACTCTGAAAGAAATGAAAAGTCAGAAGGGAGTCAAAATTCATGTGTTAGCTTGTACCAAGTTTTATCTTGCTGTGCCATCCTGTACCAATTGTATAACTAAAATTAATATTGTAAATTATTGTAAATGGTGTAACCGTTGGTAAATAAATAAATAAAATGGTCTAAAAGTTAGAGGCAATGGCAATGTATTTGGGCGACATCTTCCTACACCTAGCGTAAGTATACAGGTGAAGTTTACCTCCGACGACATCTTCCTACACCTAGCGTAAGTATACAGGTGAAGTTTACCTCCGACGACCGCTTCCTACACCTAGCGTAAGTACAGGTGAAGTTTACCTCCGATGACATCTTCCTACACCTAGTGTAAGTACAGGTGAAGTTTACCTCCGACGACATCTTCCTACACCTAGCGTAAGTATACAGGTGAAGTTTACCTCCGATGACATCTTCCTACACCTAGCGTAAGTATACAGGTGAAGTTTACCTCCGGTGACATCTTCCTACACCTAGTGTAAGTACAGGTGAAGTTTACCTCCGACGACATCTTCCTACACCTAGCGTAAGTACAGGTGAAGTTTACCTCCGGCGACATCCTCCTACACCTACCGTAAGTACAGGTGAAGTTTACCTCCGGCGACATCTTCCTACACCTACCGTAAGTACAGGTGAAGTTTACCTCCGGCGACATCTTCCTACACCTAGCGTAAGTACAGGTGACGTTTACCTCCGATGACATCTTCCTACACCTAGTGTAAGTACAGGTGATGTTTACCTCCGGCGACATCTTCCTACACCTAGCGTAAGTACATGTGAAGTTTACCTCCGACGACAGCTGAAATTTTACATTTTTAGTATATATTTGCTTTTTAGTTTCTCAGATGCTAAGTCTATTATGTACACTTACGACCAAATAATTGCTATAAAGGATCAGATGACGTAGCGTCAATATTATTCAATTTGTTTGAACTTCCTGGATAAATGTGTTACAACTCTGTACATATGTGCCTTCATTGTACTGCTGAGTTGGTGGAGTAGGGGTTAGTAGTGTGAGGTCAAACATGGGGCGTATCCCTAAGTGTTCATTACTGACGCTGTCTTTATAATTATAGTGCAAAACATAATTTCTTACTGTAATTTTCCGAACACACTATTAATGCATTTGACATGCCTTCATTACATTTGATGTTTCTTCATAAACACCAGACACTCACTGTAGAGGATAGTTTGATATGGTAGGTAACATCAAAAATAAGCCACTAGATAAAATAACTTAAGTATAGGAGAAAAACTGAGCTCAAATGACGCCTACGTCAGTTTAGTAAGGGGAAACATCTTAATCGTGATGTAAATTACTAAATAAAAAATTGTTTTAAACATTAGCAAATAATTAATTGAAGTTGCTGGGATCGGTAACTTGTTAATCTTAATACCGATAATCTTAAAAGTGTGTTTCTTTCTTTCGTATGGACAGCTAGAATCCAATGCCACTCAGTCGTATTGTTTATTAATCTTTCCCCACTAGTGGGCCCTATTGCATCATACCATATCTGGTGGATCATACCATACGATGAAGTCAGGAGGGCGATCAGAGCGTATGAGCAAACTTTTTATCCTGCTCTACCAAATAAATCCCGCCTTATAAACCTTAATCAAATATTGGTATATCAGTATGAAACGATTGATGGTGTCTCCAGCGATGTATAAACTACTAGTAGGCCAACGGGTTCATGGTGTTTCCAGCGATGTATAAACTACTAGTAGGCCAACGGGGTTCATGGTGTCTCCAGCGATGTATAAACTACTAGTAGGCCAACGGGTTCATGTGGTCTGAATACATTGAGATTACTTACCACTTTCACAAGTTTGGCATTGTTAAGTAGAGGTTGTCTGTAATTGAATTTTTAGTGTCGACACTAACTCTTGTAATGACCACCTCTACGCCATGTGATGGACGATCTTATCAGATCAGCTAACTTGTACAACTCTCTGTATCTTGGCTCTGTCAGTCAGTGGTTTATATTTAAGAACTGTGGAAAAGGAAATTTTCTTACTGCACATACGTGACTAATTTTACTTTAAAACAAAGTAATTCCCCTTTTTATTGAATCCTCTTCGCAAATCAAAAGCAGAGATTATTTATCTTGCTTGAATTTATAATTACAACCATAGTTTCTAATCGTAAACAAGAAAAACAACACACAACACAATTAAATGTATTACAAGATTGGAAAAATATTGTGCTGATCGATTTCAGTGAATCATCTTTAATAACCTTACCCCAGAGGATAGCCTGACATTTAAATAGGTATTTAAAGCATTTATCTTTAATGAAAAATTTCAAATTTTCAATTCAGTAATAAGTTATTGTAACTGACATAAAATACTTTTTTACAATAATCACAAAATCACCTCTTTTATTTCATTTTTTAAACAAATAACGGAAAACATTTATCAAATTTCACTATTTCTTGACTAGTTTTAAATATGTAATTTTGTAAATTTATCATTTGTTTAAAAATACAAATAAAGAATTATCGTGATAATAATGTTTTGAAAATGCATTTTTTAGTTGTTCTAGACCTCTCCAAGTCCCTAAAGTTGTGCGTTATAAAGCAGCAGTGCACCAGTTGGAGACTATTGATATTCGGAGTCTTGTGTTACTTTTCTCAAATCACAAATGAATTACACTATATCTGAGTTACGGAAAACAGTACGTAAGGAATATGGTAGTTATATCAAACATCGTGGTATTCCTCAGGAAACTACTCTGATCCCAATGCTGTTTCTTCTCTATATTAATAGTTCGGATTCATCAATTCATTACGAAAAGAAGACTAATACACTGTTAACTAAATATTGGAGAATCAAAAAAGCAATAATTCTAAATCAGTCATATAATGTGATAAGTTTTATTTTAAAATTTCTTTGAGATAGTTTAAAAATACAAAGCCAAGCACCATAAATTTCTCTGTCTTCGGCATGAAAGCAAAATATCTCGTGTAATATGGCTTACGAGTTCAAAGAGAAAACTGATTAAATAAGGTTTCAAGGAATGCACCTGCAAAATATGTTGTTCTGCGGTTACTCACTCACTGCAAACATGTCTACCTGACCTCCATAAATTGTTAACGCCAGTGATATACGAATTACTTACTTTGGTCCAATATTTAGCACTTTATCATTTTCCTTCCGGGAAAACCCCGTTTCATCAACTGGTCAGTTTTTTATTCGTTTTAATCATAGTTTAAATATGTAAATGTTAGCGCGTGTTCGTGTATGTGTCAGTTTTTGCAAATTACGACTTTTCACACCACAAGATGGTCAATAAGAAACCTCGAGTTTCGAAATAATTTATCGTTCCAACCAATAGCGGATTACTTGGTGGTACGTTGGTAAATTTAGTGATTCAGTGGCTATTCCACCATAACATTTATATTCAGGACGGGAAAAAAGGTATGACAGGATCAAGAACAGAGTCAAAAAGAAGGACCACAGATTTTGTGAACGATCATGCTCAAGTTGCAGTCAAACTGATGAATGAAGACAAATTAATTAAATAATATTGTTAATAGATGTTTCAAGCTGTTCATAGGATAGTGGTTATTAAAGTGATAATACATTATTTATGAATAGTGGCTGTGATGATTATCACGTGAACAAAAGTAACAAGTCTGATGCAATATAAGTGGTGCGTAATGAAGCAAGGCAATATATGTTTGGGTGTAAAAATGCCTTAAATCTAGAGTTATAAAAAAAAAAAAAACAATCATTTCTGAAATGTTGAGGGACGATCAGCTGTATTATTCATGCTATTGTTAAAGAGGTAACCGTTACGGCGTGGCAGCGTGACGGCCCGTAACAAATGGCTGCTAACAACAACCACCGGTCATCATGCCTCATAACCCCTGTGCTCCCTCACAGACCTATGGTATCAGCTGACAACTACATGCACCATGGCACATACCCCTGTGCTCCCTCACAGACCTATGGTATCAACTAACAACAACTCCATGCATCATGCTACATAACCCCTGTGCTTCTTCAAAGACATTTTGTATCAGCTATCAACCAACAACTTCATCCACCGTGCTACATAACCCCTGTGCTTCTTCACAGACATTTTGTATCAGCTATCAACCAACAACTTCATCCACCGTGCTACATAATCCCTGTATTCCTTTACATACATTTTGTACCAGCTAACAAGAACTCCATTTCCCATGTCACATAACCCCTGTGCTCCTTCACAGACATTTTGTACCAGCTAACAAGAACTCCATTCACCATACCATATAATCCCTGTGTTCCCTTACAGACAGTTTGTACCAGCTATCAACAACTTCATCCACCGTGCTACATAACCCCTGTGCTTCTTCACAGACATTTTGTATCAGCTATCAACCAACAACTTCATCCACCGTGCTACATAATCCCTGTATTCCTTTACATACATTTTGTACCAGCTAACAAGAACTCCATTCACCGTGCCACATAACCCCTGTGCTCCTTCACAGACATTTTGTACCAGCTAACAAGAACTCCATCCACCGTGCCATATAATCACTGTGTTCCCTTACAGACAGTTTGTACCAGCTATCAACAACTTCATCCACCGTGCTACATAACCCCTGTGCTTCTTCACAGACATTTTGTACCAGCTAACAAGAACTCCATTCACTATACCATATAATCCCTGTGTTCCCTTACAGACAGTTTGTACCAGCTATCAACAACTTCATCCACCGTGCTACATAACCCCTGTGCTTCTTCACAGACATTTTGTATCAGCTATCAACCAACAACTTCATCCACCGTGCTACATAATCCCTGTATTCCTTTACATACATTTTGTACCAGCTAACAAGAACTCCATTCACCGTGCCACATAACCCCTGTGCTCCTTCACAGACATTTTGTACCAGCTAACAAGAACTCCATTCACCATACCATATAATCCCTGTGTTCCCTTACAGACAGTTTGTACCAGCTATCAACAACTTCATCCACCGTGCTACATAACCCCTGTGCTTCTTCACAGACATTTTGTATCAGCTATCAACCAACAACTTCATCCACCTTGCTACATAATCCCTGTATTCCTTTACATACATTTTGTACCAGCTAACAAGAACTCCATTTCCCGTGTCACATAACCCCTGTGCTCCTTCACAGACATTTTGTACCAGCTAACAAGAACTCCATTCACCATACCATATAATCCCTGTGTTTCCTTAGAGACTTTTTGTACCAGCTATCAACAACTTCATCCACCGTGCTACATAACCCCTGTGCTTCTTCACAGACATTTTGTATCAGCTATCAACCAACAACTTCATCCACCGTGCTACATAATCCCTGTATTCCTTTACATACATTTTGTACCAGCTAACAAGAAGTCCATTCACCGTGTCACATAACCCTGTGCTCCTTCACAGACATTTTGTACCAGCTAACAAGAACTCCACTCACCATACCATATAATCCCTGTGTTCCCTCACAGACAGTTTGTACCAGCTATCAACAACTTCATCCACCGTGCTACATAACCCCTGTGCTTCTTCACAGACATTTTGTATCAGCTATCAACCAACAACTTCATCCACCGTGCTACATAATCCCTGTGCTCCTTCACATACATTTTGTACCAGCTAACAAGAACTCCATAGCCCGTGTCACATAACCCCTGTGCTCCTTCACAGACATTTTGTACCAGCTAACAAGAACTCCATTTCCCGTGTCACATAACCCCTGTGCTCCTTCACAGACATTTTGTACCAGCTATCAACAACTCCATCCACCATGCCACATAACCCCTGTCTCCTTCACAGACATTTTGTACCAGCTAACAAGAACTCCATCCACCATGCCATATAACCCCTGTGCTCCTTCACAGACATTTTGTACCAGCTAACAAGAACTCCATCCACCGTGCCACATAACCCCTGTGCTCCTTTACATACATTTTGTACCAGCTAAGAAGAACTCCATTCACCGTGCCACATAACCCTGTGTTCCCTTACAGACATTTTGTACCAGCTAACAAGAACTCCATTCACCATACCATATAATCCCTGTGTTCCCTTACAGACAGTTTGTACCAGCTATCAACAACTTCATCCACCGTGCTACATAACCCCTGTGCTTCTTCACAGACATTTTGTATCAGCTATCAACCAACAACTTCATACACCGTGCTACATAATCCCTGCATTCCTTTACATACATTTTTTACCAGCTAAGAAGAACTCCATTCACCGTGCCACATAACCCCTGTGCTCCTTCACAGACATTTTGTACCAGCTAACAAGAACTCCATTCACCATACCATATAATCCCTGTGTTCCCTTACAGACAGTTTGTACCAGCTATCAACAACTTCATCCACCGTGCTACATAACCCCTGTGCTTCTTCACAGACATTTTGTATCAGCTATCAACCAACAACTTCATCCACCGTGCTACATAATCCCTGTATTCCTTTACATACATTTTGTACCAGCTAACAAGAACTCCATTCACCGTGCCACATAACCCCTGTGCTCCTTCACAGACATTTTGTACCAGCTAACAAGAACTCCATCCACCGTGCCATATAATCCCTGTGTTCCCTTACAGACAGTTTGTACCAGCTATCAACAACTTCATCCACCGTGCTACATAACCCCTGTGCTTCTTCACAGACATTTTGTATCAGCTATCAACCAACAACTTCATCCACCGTGCCATATAATCCCTGTGTTCCCTCACAGACATTTTGTACCAGCTATCAACAACTTCATCCACCGTGCTACATAACCCCTGTGCTTCTTCACAGACATTTTGTATCAGCTAACAATGGCTAACAACTCCATCGACCGTGCCACATAATGAAATGCGCAATTTACTCATATCACAATTTTCGTAGATCATATTTGTACAACTTATTTAGCACTTCAACTGTTGCTCTAGCGTTAACCGTTTTTTAGTGAGAGGCACCCTCACGTGTCCCCCTCAACCCCTTAAAGACATTTCACTGATGCTGCTTTATGAACTCTTTCCTTTCAAGTTAATGTTCATCTGATTAGCGGTTTCCGGCTTGCATATGACCGCTTCAATATCCAAGGCTTTTGATATGTAGGCCACATAATAGTCTTTTTACATTCCCAGACTTGTATTTGCGATACTAATCAATGTGCATTTTACAATCAAATTCTTTTATTTGCCAAATATACACATAATTTTGTACATGGGATATTGTCACTAATTTCATGAAATGAGCTTTTTTCTGAAACATTATCATAGAAGTAAATTTTATGACGCTGCTAGAAGAACGTTTTACCTCTTCATTACAAAGTAAAAAGCACCAAGGTTTTTTTTAAGAAAGAGAGAATAGTTGTATTTGTCAAGTAGATACCGTCCAAATACTTCGCTATTGTAGAAATTTGTGCATAACTCGATATTGTGCCTGGCATGTCAACAAATCGAGGTTTTCAAATTATTAGCCTGGCATGTCAACAAATCAAGGTTTTCAAATTGGAAGAAAATGTTACTATTGCTTTTAACTATATTTGACAAGTTTATCTACGTCTAATTGGGAAAATAGAGACTTGCGTAAATAAATCTCAATATTGAAAGTGTGATAACTATAGCTGATAATACCGATAATACTTGTAAGATTATTTGTTCAATGGTATTCAAACTGTGAATAGATTTTTCCAAAAGAAATTAATTTACAAAAGATACTTTGTAGTTTTTTCTCATATAAGGTATTTATGATGTTTTTCGATTACTATTCCAAAAACGTAAGAACATTAAATGGAAACTATTTAAAAAATTTTAAATTAAAGGGTTCAATTTTTAAAAAATCACGGCTTTAAGAGGTTTTCATGACTGCGTCTCTGCCGTAAGCAGTGGTCCATGCGGAGACATTCCTGAAGGCCCTCCCTGTACTGCATGTCAATGGTTTTTTTCCCACTCCAGTCAACACCAACCTCTCACTAGTCCCTCGTGTCTTTACCACAACGTTGACTCGCTCATTAAGTATTTATCAGTCAGTATGTAGCATGCCAACACCTAGTCCGTTTAATTAATCATGTGTGTTTATTGTTTTCTCTAACCTAATACAGTATAGTTTATTTGGATACTGCAAGATAGAATGTTGAAGTTCCGGACCAACACTTTGAGCAAAATCTACCCAACGGTATGTTTTTAATTGTTTACAATAAGGTTGTTACATTTGTTATACAGATATAATCTGCTCCATGAAAATAATTCTTAAATGGAATCCAGCTTTACAAACTGAGGCTGTGAATAGATTACAATTCTTGAATATATTTCAATATAATATAAGATGTAGTATTTAAAGCTTGATATTTTGCTTGTTGGGTAAATATCGAAGTTCAGAGAAAATTAATGATTCAGGTTATATTAATCAAATGTTTTATTGTTATTAATAGACACATCATTTAAATATATAATATGACAAATTTATAAACAACTTTATTTATTTAATAAAGAACCAAGTAAAATCATATAAAATAGTTCTATAACGATATAGAGGGTGATTGGCACTTTAACATTTTACTGGGTTATTATACATGTTATTTGGAGTAAAACAGTGTTTTAGATATTTTTAATTCCAATTCCTCTTTTATTAGCGGTGTTTTAAAGGTTTTTTTCACAAAATAAGTGACATGTGACTAATAAAGTCAGTTTTTCCTATAATGAAATAATACTAAAAAATATAGTATATTCTTAAAGAGCGTTAAATTTACAACAGAATAACATATTTTTCGTTAAGATTTATTACCTTTTACTGTGGTTTAAGTTGCATGAAAGTACAACACTTTTAATTTTTACAAATTCACTTGTAATTTCAATAGAACTTTTTATTGCCAAAAAGCTAATCTAAAAGGTGGCCAAACTATCTTGAAAACTTCCCTTTTAAATGTTCTTTTATTTGGTACATTGGGCCTAAAGAACGTCTTTCGCTGGCTGACATAGCTTTACGTTTTTGTAACTGAAAGCACGGTTTTCAATAAATTATTTTACAGTCTTGTTATTTTATCAGCTGTGATTGTGTAAACAGCTGTTATTCAAGGAGTTCAACAATGCAACAACTAAAATAATATGCTTCAGTTGTTAATAACCAAACTAAAGAGTGACAGGTTTATGTGCGTTGTCTGGCGAAGTAAATTATCTTATATGTTGTTGCATTCTTAATATATAGATTAAGTGACCATGGTGTATAGTTACCAGGATTACACAGAAATGCATTTAGTTTACGGGTTTTGTAACGGGTATTCTCTTGCTGTACAACGAGAATATCACAATCGTTATCCGAATAGGCCTATCCCTAGTCCTCAGTTGTTCACAAGACTCCACCAGCGTTTAGTCGAAAAAGGGACTGTCTGTAAAAAAGAATCCGAGGAAGGTGATATTTACGTAGATAAAATGGTTCTTAATATAGTTAATGAGAATCCACAAGATAGTACGGGGAAAATAGCTAATGAGGTTGGTGTTTCTCAGAAGGCATTGAAGGTACGATTTCCATCTTTATCATTTCAGTCGTGTCCAATCACTTCAACCTAACGACTATTCTCCCCGTATTAAGTTATGCCGTTGGTTATTAAACAATGTTATTGAACAATATACAAATTTATAACACATTCTTTGGATTGATGAGTCAATTTTCACGAGAGAAGGAGTTTTCAATGCGCATGATGAACATAATTGGGCTTCAGAAAACCCCA
This sequence comes from Stictocephala bisonia, assembly GCA_035578905.1. Taxonomy (NCBI): domain Eukaryota; kingdom Metazoa; phylum Arthropoda; class Insecta; order Hemiptera; family Membracidae; genus Stictocephala; species Stictocephala bisonia. Next base: position 4,175,795 of record JAQJVL010000022.1, read on the forward strand.
GAGTAACTAGGGAAAGCGCTTTTCAAACACGGTTCAAAGTGAATGTTTTGGCTAGTATTGTAGGTGATCAACTAATTGGTCCAAATTGTTTTGCCGAGAATCTTAATGGTGATATTTGTTTTGATTTTCTGCAACATAACCTTCCTGAACTTCTTGATGGACTGAACCTCAACTAAAACACAAACTAATTTACCAACAAGATGGTGCTTCACCCCTTTTTACAAATACAGTAAGGCAATTTATTATTATCACAATGTCATCCCCTAATACAATGCACAATAACCCAGTAAAATGTTAAACACCAAGTGCCAAATGCCCTGTATTACATTTACAGTTGTCCTAGTGTATTATCACAATATCATCCCCTAATACAATGCACAATAACCCAGTAAAATGTTAAACACCAAGTGCCAAATGCCCTATATAGTATTAAATTTACAGTTGTCCTAGTGTATTATCACAATGTCATCCCCTAATACAATGCACAATAACCCAGTAAAATGTTAAACACCAAGTGCCAAATGCCCTGTATTACATTTACAGTTGTCCTAGTGTATTATCACAATGTCATCCCCTAATACAATGCACAATAACCCAGTAAAATGTTAAACACCAAGTGCCAAATGCCCTGTATAGTATTACATTTACAGTTGTCCTAGTGTATTATCACAATGTCATCCCCTAATACAATGCACAATAACCCAGTAAAATGTTAAACACCAAGTGCCAAATGCCCTGTATAGTATTACATTTACAGTTGTCCTAGTGTATTATCACAATGTCATCCCCTAATACAATGCACAATAACCCAGTAAAATGTTAAACACCAAGTGCCAAATGCCCTGTATAGTATTACATTTACAGTTGTCCTAGTGTATTATCACAATGTCATCCCCTAATACAATGCACAATAACCCAGTAAAATGTTAAACACCAAGTGCCAAATGCCCTGTATAGTATTACATTTACAGTTGTCCTAGTGTATTATCACAATGTCATCCCCTAATACAATGCACAATAACCCAGTAAAATGTTAAACACCAAGTGCCAAATGCCCTGTATAGTATTACATTTACAGTTGTCCTAGTGTATTATCACAATGTCATCCCCTAATACAATGCACAATAACCCAGTAAAATGTTAAACACCAAGTGCCAAATGCCCTGTATTACATTTACAGTTGTCCTAGTGTATTATCACAATGTCATCCCCTAATACAATGCACAATACCCAGTAAAATGTTAAACACCAAGTGCCAAATGCCCTGTATAGTATTACATTTACAGTTGTCCTAGTGTATTATCACAATGTCATCCCCTAATACAATGCACAATAACCCAGTAAAATGTTAAACACCAAGTGCCAAATGCCCTGTATAGTATTACATTTACAGTTGTCCTAGTGTATTATCACAATGTCATCCCCTAATACAATGCACAATAACCCAGTAAAATGTTAAACACCAAGTGCCAAATGCCCTGTATAGTATTACATTTACAGTTGTCCTAGTGTATTATCACAATGTCATCCCCAAATACAATGCACAATAACCCAGTAAAATGTTAAACACCAAGTGCCAAATGCCCTGTATAGTATTACATTTACAGTTGTCCTAGTGTATTATCACAATGTCATCCCCTAATACAATGCACAATAACCCAGTAAAATGTTAAACACCAAGTGCCATTGTAAACCATAGTATTACAGTTACAGTTGTCCTAGTGTATTATCACAATGTCATCCCCTAATACAATGCACAATAACCCAGTAAAATGTTAAACACCAAGTGCCAAATGCCCTGTATAGTATTACATTTACAGTTGTCCTAGTGTATTATCACAATGTCATCCCCTAATACAATGCACAATAACCCAGTAAACTGTTAAACACCAAGTGCCAAATGCCCTGTATAGTATTACATTTACAGTTGTCCTAGTGTATTATCACAATGTCATCCCCTAATACAATGCACAATAACCCAGTAAAATGTTAAACACCAAGTGCCAAATGCCCTGTATAGTATTACATTTACAGTTGTCCTAGTGTATTATCACAATTTCATCCCCTAATCTTGATTATTTTTTAGCAATTGCATTTATATATTGAAGTTCTGAAACAAAAATTGATTAATCGGACAGATATTTGTTTATTAATTCCTCTGTATATGGTACCAGATATCATAATATGATAGGAATGAAATGTATACAGTATATATCTGAATACATGGATAGCCAGGCTAAACATGGCTAGAAACACAATATTTCACTGATTCAGAGTCAATTACCGTACTTTGCGCCCTCTAAAAGTAGACTTACAGATTTTTCTAGACTATGAAACATTGTTATCTAGAATAACAAACTGTTTTCAATAGGAAAATTAACAATTTAGTTTTAACGCATGCATACCCAGATCATAGGACATGGTTAAACATGGCGAGAAACACAATATTTTATTAATTCAGAGTCAAATATAGTACTTTGTGCCCTCTAAAAATAGTCTTATAGATTTCTCTAGACTTTGAAACTTTTTTATCTAAGAGAACATACTAATTTTAATTGTAAAATTTACAATTTAATTTGACCAAATGCATAGCCAGTTCACTGGACATGGCTAAATATGGTGAGAAACTCGATCTTTCATTGATTCAGAGTCAACTATAATAATATGTGCCCTCTAAAAGTAGATTTACAGATATGTCTAGACTTTGAAACCAAGGGTCTTTTAGGTATCTATATATATAAAAGCCATTTACCAGTCATCACTATTTCTCCAAAACTATATGTCCGATTGACTTGACATTTTTACGTAGGTTTATCTTGGCTCCTAGAGGCTCACTAAGAAAGGATTTTCCTCTTTGACATCTGGAATCAGTCCCACTTGTATTCTTATGGAGCTATATTAATTGATTGTTGTATTTTATTAACAGCTGTTAAATAAAAACAAATTCAATAAAATTGTGGTAGGCTAAACTTTAAAATTAAAAACAATTGAGTACAGTAGTAAATTATACATAACATCAGCAGTTCTAAATTGTATATAAATTGGATATAGTGTAAATTGAAAACTTGCTGCACATTTTAATTATGTAATCAAACTCAATATTATGACCGGTGAAGCGGGCGGGTACAGCTAGTATAATATAAGATAGCCAAACTGTTGACGTGAACCAGCGAGACAGAATTGGTGGGTGGTGAACGAAGTTTAAATTGGTAACCTGATAAACGTATTAACACCGTAAGTGCCCGCGTTTAAGATCAAATCCACCTCGTAAAACGGCTATAGAGACAAGGTTCGTCAAGATAATAATAAGAACATTTTATTTTTCTGCTCAATCATAATTACATTGCCTAATAATGTTGCAAAGCAAAATATACAATTATATAGTACAAAAAAAGGCAGACCTAACGTTTCCAGAAAAATAAGGAACCATCATGTGTTTAGAGGTTCCTTTACAATACTTAAATAATACTGCTCAGTAAGAGTTCAGAAGCGGGTAAGTTACTAACATCTAATAGTTTTCTAACATTTTTATCAAACTCTGCACGTTTAAGTTTGACTTCGGCTTCATAAACTTGCAGTCTTCGTTATTGTACAGAATCTAAGGATGTTTCATTTGATAATGTCTCTACATATTCTTCAACCTTTTTTAAACGAGCTTTTATGAGGTAGACAGTTCTTGTAAAAGTATGATACTTCATGATAAATGATACAATAATAACAATGTAAATAGCCTATGCATAAAATAGTAAATAATAATGTCAAAAATGAAATGCTTTAATTTTTTCATGTATTGTAGGCCAATATTTATTGCATTGTCTTATTAAAACTTGTATGTACCAATTAATTCATATTTCTTCATAATTCCAACTTGAAATCACACTAGGGTTTACTTGAGAAAAACTAAAAGTTTAAGTCCTATACTGAACGAAAACTTCCAGTTCAATATTCAAAATAATACTAGCCTATTATTTTGTTCACTTAATTTTTATCAAATTGTAAACAATATACAGTAATGTTAATGGGTAAAATAATAAAATAAAATGCACTGAGAAGTAGTAATAACAATCATACTGTGTTATTAGTTTTAGTTATCTCAATAAAGAATGTATTCAAACATTAACCCCATAATATAAACAACAATGACGTTTGTAGTGACGTCAGCTGAGCGCTCACAGTGATGTGATTGGGATGGCATTAGAAGTGAAAGTTCAGTATAGACAACTCTCACTGTAATTTTGTCTGTTGTCTTTTAACCTGCAAGAACTTGTTACAAACAAAGACAATTGTCCTATCTTGATTTTGCAAGTATGGTCTTCATACAATATAATTTATTAAAAATGAAAGAGATAATTATGTTGAAATGTTCAAAATATACGTTCAAATTTCTTCAAATCCAATTTCTTCATTGAATCCATAGGCGTTGAGGCTAATCCATATGGCCTGGTCGGGACCAAAATTGTATAATATTTGTGTTACCTTGAGGTGGTAAAGATAAGGTGAGATGATGGAGGACCACTTCTCCTGTACAGTGACTGAAGAAGAGCGAGATGTCGACAACGCCACGACGCGGACGCCGTCCGAGCAATCACATACACGGTGGAGACCGACCGTAAACGAGAGACGACACACGACAAGTGTCCAACAGTTACGAGGCATGAACTTTGTACTGAGGCACTGTCTGCTGTGTGTTCTTAAAACTTTGCTTTAAAGGTTTGTCACCGACTGGTGCTGCTAAAGGGAAAATAAATCGTACTATTTGTATAAATGATTAAGAAAAGAATAATTGTTTTGTTAAGTATTGAACACAACTTCTTATTGAACACAGTATTTTTTTTTTTTTTTTGTATATAATAATAAATCATTTATTTTCCACAGTTATTTACAAGTCAAACAAAAATAATATTTTCTTGGAAAAAATACACAATTACCAACTTCCAATAACCGGTAATTGTTAAACATATAAAGGAAATAGATAAATGTCTCTTTTAATGAGTCTTCTATTAATGCACTTAACCTAAGCGTCCACTGTGGAGCGTTTGCCAAATACCAACAATAAATACATAAATAAAAATTGGTTCAATAAAATAACATTTCAAATAACTAAAAATAATGCAGCAATAAACTAAGAACAATGTTCGTAATAATATACAAAGAAAATTAAAATCAATGCAAACATTCCTACTTAAATAAGCTACTAGAAGTACATACATATTAAATGTGAGTCAGAAAAGTAAATAAACTATAGATGTAAGTATGCTGATATTGTTAATATCCATAAACCACTTTTTAAGGTTTTTTGAAAATAAATTAAGCCTGTTTATTCGCTTAATTTCTTGAGGTAACAGGTTGAAGCACTTTGAGCCAAAAATAAAAATTATTTTGAAAAAACAATTGATTGACCCGAAGTCGGATAAAATCTTTTTGTGCTGTACTTCTTGTTTGATAGAATAAATTTACTGTACTCATCCTGTAAAACATTTGAAGGACTTTGAAAATAAATAGATTTTTTATTGATAATATTTTTAGCTGCTTAAATAGTTGTTCGGTGTGATCTTTTGCTTTCTTGAATAAAATTATATTAATAAAATACTTTTGTGTAACAAACACCTTGTTTAATAGAAACTCACAAGTTCCTCCCCAAAACTCGATTCCATATTCTAAACGTGAATTTACAAGCGCAAAATACAGGATCCTTAAAAAAGAAACATCACATATATTTTTTAAAAAAATAAAATGTTCTTATTGATATTCTTACTTCTACGTGAAGTTTATTGATGTGGACTTTCCAATTACTTTGCTGTCCAGCCAAATACCCAAATATTTTATTTCACCCTCTTGCTCAATTATTTCACAATTACATTGGTTATCTAAACATGAAAATAAGTGATATTGAAAAATATGTTCAAAGAAATAGCCAAATAAATCAAAATTCAGCATTTTAGTCTTAGAAACATTAACAGTCATTGCATTAAATTTGCATTTAGTTTATTTTCAGTTTGTTAAATAAAAGCCTCCCCCTCACAAAAGTACCCCATACTCTAGTCTACTGTTCACTGAAGAAAAATATAAACTTCAAAAAATTTCAAGAGAACATATTTTTTTGGAGAAAATAAAAAAAGGCGAACATTATTTATATGCACTTTGCAATTCAGTTCTCTGTCTAGCAATATGCCAAGACGTTTTACTTTTACTTGAAAATTAGACAATCATCATATGAAACCTCCAGTTTATTAGGACATTTTCACACTTATAGAATAATTTTTCTGAAAAGTCTATTGTTTGCCTAAAAGAAAATTTGACGCACGTGGTTTTCTCTGTACTTAAAACTAACCTATTTTAAGAAGTCTACATACAGTACTTATTTGGTTCCTTTTCCTCACGGATTGAACTGATATCAGTATGATTGTGGTGTTCCAGGTGAACCCCGGCAGCAAGGCGGCTCAGCGTGGGATCCGTGAAGGGGATGTTATCAGTGCCATCAATGGCCGACCTACCCGCTGCCTCTCCAACGGGGACAGCCATGCTCTCCTCAGGGCAGCAGGAGACACCTTGCGTCTTGGACTCAACCAGTGAGTTTTTACCTATACATATTAGTAGAGACATAGTAAAACTGTTGTAACTGCAAGTTCTGCTTAGGTCTCTTATTTTTATTTATTTATTTTTTTCTTAACAACATGAACTCTTAAGCGAGCTAAATAAAAAAAATAATAATTATGAGTAAAACATACTTTTAAATATGCGTTTGTTTTTTGTTGATCGGTTTTTGTGAGCTTCAGTTTATTAATGAAATAAAAAATACTTAAAAAATCTATATATATATATATATATATACAGGGTGTCCCGTAATAAGTGACCAAAATTTTACCAGGTTATACTATAGCTCAAGCCAAACAATTTTCATCATATAATGTATAGTCCTATCTTGTTTATTTTTCCCTCTGTCTGTCTATCTGTTGTTTTTATAAAATATTTTTTATCTCTGTAACGGTTTGAGATATTAAATTCAAAATTTGTCGATTTCTTTATCTTTACAGTGTTGATGTTAAATAAAAGTTTAAAAAATTACCATTTACCGAAACAAAATGGCAGCCATTTGAAAATTTCAACCCTTAATAACTTTTAAAGGAGTAGTTTTAGTAAAAAATTATAAGACACATAAAAGAAACCCCTTTTAATTACAAACATTTTGGTACTTTATTTAAACTTTTACAATAAGTGGTTACAGAAAAAATTGCAATAATGTAAACTCAGATTTTTGTAAAATTCACTTACTTTTGTTTTAAATTAGAACAGAAAGTTAAACTATGAACACTTTACTTATCAGCTGATTTGTATTTAACAGCTGTTAATAATTTAACTAACAATCAAATATTGTGTTGATTTGTTTACTGCACTGTACAAGTAATGTAATAGAGTTTTTTAAACAGAAAGTTAAACTATGAACACTTTACTTATCAGCTGATTTATCATTAAAACAGCTGATTTGTATTTAACAGCTGTTAATAATTTAACTAAAATCAAATATTGTGTTGATTTGTTTACTGCACTTTACAAGTAATGTAATAGAGTTTTTTTAAACAGAAAGTTAAACTATGAACACTTTACTTATCAGCTGATTTATCATTAAAACAGCTGATTTGTATTTAACAGCTGTTAATAATTTATTAGTATGTATAGAGTTTTTTAAACAGAAAGTTAAACTATGAACACTTTACTTATCAGCTGATTTATCATTAAAACAGCTGATTTGTATTTAACAGCTGTTAATAATTTAACTAACAATCAAATATTGTGTTGTTTGTTTACTGCACTTTACAAGTAATGTAATAGAGTTTTTTTATTGTTATTCATTCACATCCATAAATAGTAAGTTTGTTTGCAGTATTCATGTTTTTTAATTTAATTAAAAATAACTTCTACTAAAAATGGAACAATTTACTGTAGCTGAATATACCGATATTCATTACATGTACGGATTAGCTGATGGGAATGCCAGTTTAGCAAAAATATTGTACGCAGAACGTTTTCCTGCTAGACATCAACCAGTTCGCAAGGTGTTTAGTGCAGTTCACCACCGTCTCCGAGAAAGTGGCAGTGTTACCAAGAACTCGTGGAGATCAGGCCGACTAAGGACTGTTCGGACACTCGCTTTTGAAGAAGCTGCCTTACAACACATAGATAATAATCCGTCGACAAGTACAAGGGCCATAGCATACGACATGAATGCAAGTAAAAGTACCGTTTGGAGAACACTGCATGAACAATTATTATATCCTTTTAAAAGTCAAAAGGTACAGGAATTACAACCCGAAGATTATGCAAAAAGGTTGGAATTTTCTCGTTGGGTGTTACATAAAGAGGTAGATTCTCCAAACTTCTTAAGGAATGTTCTCTTTACTGATGAAAACAGTTTTACTCGTGAAGGAATATTTAATTTTAAAAATAACCATGTTTGGGGACAAGAGAACCCACATGGAACAATTCAACGCCATCACCAAGTTAGATTTTCTGTTAATGTGTGGGCTGGCATAATAAATGACACCCTAATCGGCCCATACATTTTGCCAAATAGGTTGAATGGACAAACATATTTAGTTTTTCTTCAAGATGTTTTGCCAGAATTACTCGAAAATGTACCTATTGACATTAGGAGAGAAATGTGGTTCCAACAAGATAGAGCTCTAGCTCACTTTAGTAATGAAGTCCGGCAACATCTTGATACAGTTTATGAAAATCAATGGATCGACGCGGTGGCCCTGTTTCTTGGCCCCCGAGATCCCCAGATTTTTATGTTTGGGGACACATGAAGCAATTGGTTTATTCAACTTCAGTTCGTGACGCCATGGGCTTGGTTGCTCGAATTGTTGAAGCTGCTGCAAGAATTCAAGAACAAAATGCTTTTGAAAATATTCGACGTTTAACTTTACAACGATTTAGACTTTGCAACCAGCACAGGGGAGGACATATTGAGCATTTACTAAAAAATAATAACTAGGCGAAGTTGCTTAGCAATAATCATTAAATTTTACAAAAAATGTTTAATATTATTTTCTAATTAAAACAAAAGTAAGTGAATTTTACAAAAATCTGAGTTTACATTATTGCAATTTTTTCTGTAACCACTTATTGTAAAAGTTTAAATAAAGTACCAAAACGTTTGCAATTAAAAGGGGTTTCTTTTATGTGTCTTATAATTTTTTACTAAAACTACTCCTTTAAAAGTTATTAAGGGTTGAAATTTTCAAATGGCTGCCATTTTGTTTCGGTAAATGGTAATTTTTTAAACTTTTATTTAACATCGACACTGTAAAGATAAAGAAATCGACAAATTTTGAATTTAATATCTCAAACCGTTACAGAGATAAAAAATATTTTATAAAAACAACAGATAGACAGACAGAGGGAAAAATAAGCAAGATAGGACTATACATTATATGATGAAAATTGTTTGGCTTGAGCTATAGTATAACCTGGTAAAATTTTGGTCACTTATTACGGGACACCCTGTATATATATATATATATATATATATATATATATATATATATATATATATATATATATATATATATATTTCCAAAAAGGTCCAAAAGTTATGTCACATTAATAAAAAATATAAAGTGATCTCCTGTCACAAAGCTAAATCAAATCCATCAAGCCATACCTGCCCCACTAATTCTATTTATGGTAGCCAATCCCTCCATAAAAGAGCGCAGGGGGCACTCTGTAACTATGTAATCAGTTATTTGGATGGACTCCCCTCAATCACATTTTCGATCTAGTTTCAATCCACATTTATATAGTAGTAACATCTGTCCACGCCAGTTCGAAAGCAATTAAAGAGAGTCAATTCCCTTCGAGATAGATTCATCCTACATAAAGGTGTTGACGGATCGTCAGTAAGGAACTTATTTCGTCCTTCAAAACTGTTCCACGCTATAGCCTAGCTAGCTAGCATTGTGCGAGAAATTTGATCTTCTCAACTGGAAAGCAGTACGTAGCCTAGAGGTGGGTTTCGAGATTTTAAGCAGCCGTTCTCAAGTGAGAAATCCTTTATAATAGGTAGGTGTGGGGCATTCGAAATATCCTGAATTCTTTAAGTAGTGCCTCCGGACGCCTTATCTCTGGAGGAGCTCTATTGCACAGTACCGGAAGCCAAGGGAGTGAAGGTGCAATGAGAGTGCCACTTATAACTCTCATGAACCTATTAAGTTTTACATCAATCGCTTCGGTATGTGCGCTATTTAGCCATACGGGAGCACTGTATTAAGTAGCTTAATAAACCAGTGACAAAGCAGTAGTACTCAGGACGTGTGCGTTGGCTCCCCAAGGTCATCCAGCAATATGATGTAGTACATTTACTCTGGTTTTAATGTTAGCTATTTTTTTCTTTTTTTCCTTGTAAGAGGCTCTTAAACGTACGTCAGCGTTCGATCTGACGCTACTGTCTGGTACACAGAGTGATTATTGTGATGGAGCATTACACTACTTAGAAAGATTTTCTATTTTTGATAGGCTACATTAGTTGGTTAACTAGGTGGAAGCAAGCCACTTCGGTTTTTGATGGGTTGGAATTTAGGTTCCAGGTTCCAAAATACTCTTTGAGGCCTGCAATTCACTTGGGAGTTTTTCTTCAGTAGCTCTGAAGTCTTTGTGTCGATAAGCGAAAGAAATGTCATCTGCATTTATACATTTTTAGACTTTGGAATTAGGATGCAGAAGTATATACTTTCAGCAAAATTAGAGCAAGTACATAACCCTGTGGGGGGCTATCCTTTAGCTGTCTAAAAAGGGTTTTCTCACGACTGAGATGACCTTTTACTAGCGTGGCACTAAGTACTGACTTCAAAAGTCGCAAAAGAAAGGGACAAGGGAGGAGGCTGTAGAACATTACAGCAAACCTTTGATCTACACTGTGTTATAAGCCGCTGTAAGATAAACAACATTTGCAGATGTTTTCAACTTCTTTTCAAACCCATTCTTAATAAATAATGTCAGAGCTAGGATCTGGTCGCTTCAGCTTCGGCCAGGACGAAAACCAGCCTGGAACATTAGAATCAACATTAGAACATGGAACATTAGAACAGCTCAACTGGAACATTAGAATCAAGAATGGGTGATATTCTATTGGCTTTCCTGAAACTTATAACAAACACTAAGAAGAGATATAGGGCGATAACTTTCCACTCAATTGGTATCTTTGCCAGGATTCAGAACAGCTCCTACTTTTGATCGCTTAAATGCTTTTAGCAAATCGCCTGTACCAAGTACCTTATTGTAGGCTGTTTGAAGCCATCGTATAACTTTTCCAACCGCATGCGGATTTCGGAAAGATACCGTCAATGCCGGATGCTTTCTCTGCTAGAATAGAAAAAAAAATCGCCTTGTCTAACTCTTCCTCCATGACATTTCTGGAGATTTACAGGGGTGCCAGTTGTCTTTTTATGTCATTCAAATGTGTCAGAAGGATGGTGGAGTGACTTTATAAGTTGACTCTCCGTTTAGAGTTTCCTTTAAAATGACCACGCTTTTCTATTGATGTGAGCAAAGTTGACATTTTGAACAGTTTAATCCAATTCTATCCTGGTACTGTATGTAGAGTGCAGCAACACATTATCTGTGTTGGAGTTTCCAGTTGCATTAAACTCTTTGTCAAGGCCATCTGATTCCTTACTACATCCTGTTATATTCTCCTTTCTGTATCCTCTCGGTATGTAAGCGTTAGCAATGGAAAAGGCGAGATCTTTGAAAAATTCATATTTTCTTATTTTAGGAGGAATTAACCAGATAAGAAACCTTCATCACTATCATCAAGCCTAGTGGTAAATGCCTCGTAGTGTGCTGTATTAAAAATTCATCTATGCCTTGGAAAATACCGAACTATTGGAATTTTTATACTCAATGAAACCAGTACTGGCCTATGTTGAGAGTGGAGAAAAGCATAAATAACTTTCCTCACATACATTTCAGATTGAGTTGATATTGGTATTCTTCGTTGTTAATAAATGCTCACAAAATCATGTGATTTTGCGTAATTTTATATAAATCACAAAATAAAATGTGTTATTTATTGGTGATTTTGTGAAAATTTATTAACAACTTTCCTCATAATTGGCTTTGGTCTTAATGATCGTTCACATGAGCAGAAGCTTAAGTCAGAGGAATAACCTAGACACCAATGATCTGAATGTTCAGCACAAAAGATGAGGAAAAGGTTGTTCATTCAGCCCAGTCATCAAGCTTTCTACCATTATCATGATCGGTGTTGTAGCCCCATTGGCAATGGCGACTGTTAAAGTCCCCCACATAGAGGAAAGGATGTTCAAAACTTGGCAAAATCCTATCAGGCCACTGAATGTTAGGAGGCTTATAAAAAACAATAACAATATTAGTTTCTGACACTTTCAGGGGGTGATGGTGTTTACGTCCTCAGAAAAACGTTTTAAAATATACGTATCCCCTGGGTAAGTACTAAACGAGCAACTTATTTGGTAGCTGGACTGTCACGAATTTGTGATCTCCTTCCAATTATGGCAGCTACCACAAAAAATACTTTTAGAGAAAAGGACTTAAAACACATTTACGGTTTAAGGTGGCCGTTTCCCAAACTGCCAAGCCACCGCTTGGAAGTCGAAATACAACACCGTCAGAAGGCCGTTTCCAAAACTGCCAATCCACCGCTTAGAAGTCGATATACAACACCATCAGCGGGCCGTTTCCCAAACTGCCAAGCCACCGCTGAGAAGTCGATATACAACACCATCAGAAGGCCGTTTCCAAAACTGCCAAGCCACCGCTGAGAAGACGATATACAACACCATCAACAGGCCGTTTCCCAAACTGCCAGCTGTCAAGCCACCGCTTGGAAGTCGATGTACAACACCATCAGCGGGCCGTTTCCAAAACTGCCAAGCCACCGCTGAGAAGTCGATATACAACACCATCAGAAGGCCGTTTCTAAAACTGCCAAGCCACCGCTGAGAAGACGATATACAACACCATCAGCAGGCCGTTTCCCAAACTGCCAAGCCACCGCTTGGAAGTCGATATACAACACCATCAGCGGGCCGTTTCCCAAACTGCCAAGTCACCGCTGAGAAGTCGATATACTACACCATCAGCAGGCCGTTTCCTAAACTGCCAAGTCACCGCTGAGAAGTCGATATACAATACCATCAGCGGGCCTTTTCCCAAACTACTAAGCTACCGCTGAGAAGTCAATATACAAAACCATCAGCAGGCCGTTTCCCAAATTGCCAAGCCACCGCTTGGAAGTCGGCAGAACCTGGCAGTCCTGTATTAGGCATTAAATATTACCGTCAACGTGCCAAAATATATTTTCTACTTCAACTGTTCGGTTTGTGTTTATTATTATAATGAGTTGTGGCGAACACTGTATGATCATTGAATGTCCAATCTAGTGGACCATAAGTCGGTATTACGACGTTTAAATCTTAAATAGTCAAGAATGACATATAACGTTTCACGTATTTAACTGTAAAACGGTTAATAAACCTCCTAAATCTTTTACAAAGATCATCTTATGGTCCAGTAGAACAGGTATTCACCTATCAAATGACACTTCTAATGTTATGATACGAGCATTATTACGGACCTAATCGCTGAAACAGAAAATCAAGTATTGGACGTCTAAAACGACCCTCATTAGAGAATTACTTTAAGACTTGAACCATCAGAATTGGTTCTGTATTTTTTGCAGATTAACAAAACAACGCATGGGTTTTACTGACCTAATCGCTGAAACAGAAAATCATGTATTGGACGTCTAAAACGACCCTCATTAGAGAATTACTTTAAGACTTGAACCATCAGAATTGGTTCTGTATTTTTTGCAGATTAACAAAACAACGCATGGGTTAATTTAACATGGACATTTACTGAAGCAAAACCCTAAATATATTTTTAAATAAGAAAAGCCTACTTAAAAAAACAAATATATTGATTAAAAATGTTTACGTCAAACTAATACCCAGAACTATTTTTTTAAACCCGTAATTTTGCCGATCGTCTCATTACAATTTTATTATTGTCTTTTATAGAAGCTAATATTTAAAACTATTTATAAATAGATAAATCATACTTTAAGAAAATTAGGAGTACTAATAAACCGTCCACAAATCAAACAACTCTGATTCAAGACGATTTTTTTTTTTAATTTATTCAATGCTGGTGGATCTTCCTAAGTATTTTTGAATGTATTCGAACTCTTTGTTTTAGAAACTTGCAGTGTGCATTCTGACTGCATGACGTCACACAACATTCGCAATACACGTATGGTAGTTATTATAACAAAAGTTACTATAAAAACACTGATTATACAGTAGGTATTAGTTATAATTATATTATTTTTTTTATTAGATTAGACTATACGTATACTGTATAACACATTCGCTGCGGCAAGTAAACCAATAGGGTGTCGGGGGAGCTGAAAATTTTTATTGCATGAAAACTTACCTTTAGGTGTATGAAGTTGATTGAAGTTGGTGATAGCCTGATTCTTTGACGTTTTCCTTGTATAAATGACGTCATAAGTTTGCCCCCACCGGTGGGGGCGCCGCACCTGGCGCTCGATCACCGTTGTTTGACCCTCACAAAATCACTTGGAATGTCGTTTTATTGTACAAAACCTCCTTTTTTATATAAAATGCTTGGTAGTTCAGTATCTAAGTGGTCAAAATACCTCAGTAAAATTAAATGACGTCATAAGTTTGGCACCCACCGGTGGGGGCGCAGCTCCTAACGCTCGATCACCGTTGTTTGACCCACACAAAATCACTTGAAATGTCGTTTTATTGTACAAAACCTCCTTTTTTATGTAAAATACTTGGTAGTTCAGTACCTCAGTGGTCAAAATACCTCAGTAAAATACCTCAGTAGTCAAAATATAGCCCGACACAATTTCCAGAGTTCGGCAGTAAAATAATCTTCAAAATACACACAAATAATTTAGTCACAATAATTAAAATATTGAAATATATGTACAGACAGTAATACAATATATACACACTCAACACAAAGCACCAGGAATATAACTATAAGTATTAGTCTATAAGAACAGCATGAAACGGTACGCACCCACCGGTGGGGGCACAGCTATATGGTAGATGTCGTAGAACTCGAAACTAACAACGCGGCAAGTAAGGTTAGGTTACTAGGCAACGAAGCGAGGTGGAACAAAACAAATACAATGAATGGCTGGGCCAGTCTGGGCTTTCTAGTAAACAGTGACTCAAGCCCCCACCGGTGGGGGCGCCGTGATTCGGATACAGACCCTGCCCCCACCGGTGGGGGCAGCCGCAACGAATGTGATAATCTGTGTTTTTTACTGTAGTTGACTAAACTACCGACCTCTGTACTCTCCGTCTATGCATTAAATAGGTCCTTGACAATTTTTTTTATTTAGTTATTTCACTAAATATAAACTTTAATAGGCATAAAAAAACCTTCGAAGTATAATTTCAACTTCCTTAAGTTTCTATGTATTTATCATATGTTTCTTATACTCTTAATCCATCGTAAAATAATGCCACACAATAAATGAATTAAATTTAATATTTTAGTAATTTTTAAAACATTAAAAAATATATATACTAGCCACCGTCACCGGAAAGAGACTGTCGGGGATATTACTTGTGATGAAGAGAATATAGAAGAGTAAATGTGATAATAGTTTTGAATTTAGGCCAAATATCCAGGTAGTTACGTTAGTTGCCGCAAGATGCCAGTAGTAGGCAACAATCAGAACACTACCGTCAGTTTCCAGTTGATCCGATAGAGCACTGTTTGTTCAATTCACACCACCTAATACTCACAAAACATTTATCTATTCAACAAATTAGTTTGATTTTTTAATATTGGAAAGTAATTATTGTATAATTAACCTTCTTTTATAAAAAAACATTAACATTCATATTAAATATTCTGAGCAGTTTGTTTTTATTAGTAACATTTTTTTAAATTATTCCCTTTATAGAAAACTGTATATTTTGATGGAATTGTAAGTGTGGATAAGAGTCAATATGTGTTTATTTTTCTGAGTGTAAACGAGACGTAAACATCTTCGATCGCTACAACACAGTTCAATAGTGTCATGCAGTAGTACATGTATAAGTTAATGCTATATTCATTTAAAGTATTCTCATGCATTTTAAGTTTAAATCTAAATAAGATAACACTCTTTAAAAGTACACCTGTTAAAATTAAAATAAACCTAGACAAAATTATTGAATTAATTCACTATTTAGAAATTTTACCATTGTTTGGGCTTGTGTTTATGAGTGGATTCTTATACTTTTATCTCTTTACTAGTTTTTATTTAAAATTTTAATCAATTAAAACTGAAAAAGAGTACTTTATAAATCAATTAAACTCATAAATAATTTTGTAAAACACAAAATTCGTAAATTACAACAAATTAACAGTGGAGGAGAACAATTTAATGTAATGATAATTACAAAAATAAAATTCTTGTTTTAAACGTGTTCCTAATATCAACAAGACTTAAGTGTATTTAATGCAAAACTGTAAACGTATAATGTTATCACACAGCAACCAACACACCGTCCTCATGCAACCACCACACCGTCCTCATGCAACCACACAGCAACCAACACACCGTCCTCATGCCACCACACAGCAACCACCACACCGTCCTCATGCAACCACACAGCAACCAACACACCGTCCTCATGCAAACAACACACCGTCCTCATGCAACCACACAGCAACCACCACACACTCATCATGCAACCACACAGCAACCAACACACCGTCCTCATGCAAACAACACACCGTCCTCATGCAACCACACAGCAATCACCACACCGTCCTCATGCAACCACACAGCAACCACCACACACTCATCATGCAACCACACAGCAACCAATACACAGTCCTCATGCCACCACACAGCAAGACCTTTAGAAAAAGAACGAAAAAATATACCATCCTCGTAATAACCGTAACCAACCATCCTCGTACATTGGTATTGATCCACCCACCCACCCATACACCTACAATGGTACAGAATTAGATATAAGCATACTTTAAATAAATGCAAACTTTAGCAAACAACTTAAATAAATGCACCGGGGGGAGGGGGTATAAGGAATAGGATACTAACCCATAAAATCATAAGATTAATCCCTGCCCACCCATACACATACAGTGGTAATGACCCACCCGCCCACCCATACACGTACAGTGGTAATGATCCACCCGCCCACCCATACACGTAGAGTGGTATTGACCCACCCGCTCACCCATACACGTACAGTGTTAATGACCCACACGCCCACCCACACACGTACAGTGGTATTGACCCGCCCGCCCACCCATATATGTACAGTGGTGATGACCCACCCGCCCACCCATACACGTACAGTGGTGATGACCCACCCGCCCGCCCATACATGTACAGTGGTGATGACCCATCTCCCACCCATACATGTATAGTGGTGATGACCCTCTCTCCCACCCATACACTTACAGTGGTGATGACCCGCCCGCCCACCTATACACGTACAGTGGTGATGACCCACCCGCCCACCCATACACGTACATGGTATGTCGGCACCGATCTGCCAGGTTGATTCGACTCTAGTAACTCTAACTACCATTTCGGAACCGATCTACCAGGTTGATTCCACTCTATTAACTCTAACTACCATGTCGGCACCGATCTACCAGGTTGATTCCACTCTAGTAACTAACTACCATCTCGGCACCGATCTACCAGGTTGATTCCACTCTAGTAACTCCAACTACCATGTCGGCACCGATCTACCAGGTTGGTTCCACTCTAGTAACTAACTACCATGTCGGCACCGATCTACCAGGTTGATTCCACTCTAGTAACTCCAACTACCATGTCGGCACCGATCTACCAGGTTGATTCCACTCTAGTAATTAACTACCATGTCGGCACCGATCTACCAGGTTCATTCCACTCTAGTAACTCCAACTACCATGTCGGCACCGATCTACCAGGTTGATTCCACTCTAGTAACTCCAACTACCATGTCGGCACCGATCTACCAGGTTGATTTCACACTAGTAACTAACTACCATGTCGGCACCGATCTTCCAGGTTGATTCTATTCTATTAACTCTAACTACCATGTCGGCACCGATCTATCAGGTTGGTTCCACTCTAGTAACTAACTACCATGTCGGCACCGATCTTCCAGGTTGATTCTATTCTATTAACTCCAACTACCATGGCGGCACCGATCTACCAGGTTGATTTCACACTAGTAACTAACTACCATCTCGGCACCGATCTACCAGGTTGATTCCACTCTAGTAACTCCAACTACCATGTCGGCACCGATCTACCAGGTTGGTTCCACTCTAGTAACTAACTACCATGTCGGCACCGATCTACCAGGTTGATTCCACTCTAGTAACTCCAACTACCATGTCGGCACCGATCTACCAAGTTGATTCCACTCTAGTAACTAACTACCATGTCGGCACCGATCTACCAGGTTGATTCCACTCTAGTAACTCCAACTACCATGTCGGCACCGATCTACCAGGTTGATTCCACTCTAGTAACTCCAACTACCATGTCGGCACCGATCTACCAGGTTGATTTCACACTAGTAACTAACTACCATGTCGGCACCGATCTTCCAGGTTGATTCTATTCTATTAACTCTAACTACCATGTCGGCACCGATCTATCAGGTTGGTTCCACTCTAGTAACTAACTACCATGTCGGCACCGATCTTCCAGGTTGATTCTATTCTATTAACTCCAACTACCATGGCGGCACCGATCTACCAGGTTGATTTCACACTAGTAACTAACTACCATGTCGGCACCGATCTTCCAGGTTGATTCTATTCTATTAACTCTAACTACCATGTCGGCACCGATCTATCTATCAGGTTGGTTCCACTCTAGTAACTAACTACCATGTCGGCACCGATCTACCAGGTAGATTCCACTCTAGTAACTAACTACCATGTCGGCACCGATCTACCAGGTTGATTCCACTCTAGTAACTCCAACTACCATGTCGGCACCGATCTACCAGGTTGATTCCACTCTAGTAACTCTAACTACCATGTCGGCACCGATCTACCAGGTTGATTCCACTCTATTAACTCTAACTACCATGTCAGCACCGATCTACCAGGTTGATTCCACTCTAGTAACTCCAACTACCATGTCGGCACCGACTACTAACTTTTACTCTCAGGTTGACATCGCTCTACTAACTTAAACGTTCAGGTTGACACAGCTCTACTAGCTTTTACTATCAGGTTGACATCGCTCTATTAACTTTGACTTCCAGGTTGACAAAGCTATACTCACTTTAACTACTAAGAAAAAGAGGACGTTGCAAAGAAGAGGATGGTAATCTAGAGCATAGGTTTACAGGTTGTTGTAAACTGTTGAAAATAAGTTTTCAAAAATTTAAAATAAGGGTTTTATCAGAAAATTCTATGCCGTCCAGTTTGCACAGAGGGATTGTCGGCATTCCTTGCAGTATTCCTTAAATATCTCACACATTTAGGATTCTCTGGAATTATCCCTTGAATATCAGTATATTGAAAGAACCAGTTCCTCTCAGGAACCTTACACTGGAATTTACCTGCATAAAATACATTAAAATAAGAAGTTAAAAGACTCATGTATTTCTTATTATGAATTTTTGTTCGTTTTATCTTTTCTAATGACTATTTTAGGTAGACATCGTTCAATATTAAATATATACCATATTCATATGAATGTATTTCAGAGTTATCTTTGATATTTTAAATGTTAGCCAGGGCCAAAGAGTAAATTGATGTACCACTACGGAGATAATCTGGAAGTTCAGTAGATATAATGTCAACTGTTCGTAGTTGCTGGGCTTCCTCGTCTGTCGGCAAACACAGTCGCAACTCGCACTTCCTGTCGTCATATAAATGTGAACCAGGACCAAAGAGTAAATGGATGTGCCACTACGGAGATAATCTGGAAATACAGTAGATATAATGTGAACTGTTCGTAGTTGCTCGGCTTCCTCGTCTGTCGGCAAACACAGTCGCAACTCGCACTTCCTGTCGTCATATAAATGTGAACCAGGACCAAAGAGTAAATGGATGTGCCACTACGGAGATAATCTGAAAGTACAGTAGATATAATGTGAACTGTTCGTAGTTGCCGGGCTGCCTCGTCTGTCGGCAAACACAGTCGCAACTCGCACTTCCTATCGTCATATAAATGTGAACCAGGACCAAAGAGTAAATGGATGTACCACTACGGAGATAATCTGAAAGTACAGTAGATATAATGTGAACTGTTCGTAGTTGCCGGGCTGCCTCGTCTGTCGGCAAACACAGTCGCAACTCGCACTTTCTATCGTCATATAAATGTGAACCAGGACCAAAGTAAATAGATGTACCACTACGGAGATAATCTGGAAGTACAGTAGATATAATGTGAACTGTTCGTAGTTGCCGGGCTGCCTCGTCTGTCGGCAAACAGTCGCAACTCGCACTTCCTATCGTCATATAAATGTGAACCAGGACCAAAGAGTAAATGGATGTACCTCTAAGGAGATAATCTGGAAGTACAGTAGATATAATGTGAACTGTTCGTAGTTGCCGGGCTGCCTCGTCTGTCGGCAAACACAGTCGCAACTCGCACTTCCTATCGTCATATAAATGTGAACCAGGACCAAAGAGTAAATGGATGTACCACTACGGAGATAATCTGGAAGTACAGTAGATATAATGTGAACTGTTCGTAGTTGCCGGGCTGCCTCGTCTGTCGGCAAACACAGTCGCAACTCGCACTTTCTATCGTCATATAAATGTGAACCAGGACCAAAGTAAATAGATGTACCACTACGGAGATAATCTGGAAGTACAGTAGATATAATGTGAACTGTTCGTAGTTGCCGGGCTGCCTCGTCTGTCGGCAAACAGTCGCAACTCGCACTTCCTATCGTCATATAAATGTGAACCAGGACCAAAGAGTAAATAGCTGTACCACTAAGGAGATAATCTGAAAGTACAGTAGATATAATGTGAACTGTTCGTAGTTGCCGGGCTGCCTCGTCTGTCGGCAAACACAGTCGCAACTCGCACTTCCTGTCGTCATATAAATGTGAACCAGGACCAAAGAGTAAATGGATGTACCACTACGGAGATAATCTGAAAGTACAGTAGATATAATGTGAACTGTTCGTAGTTGCCGGGCTGCCTCGTCTGTCGGCAAACACAGTCGCAACTCGCACTCTCTGTCCTCAAGTTGCTCATAAAGTTGGTGTTCTCGGTTCTTTAGGTACAATATATTTACAGCCAATGTTTGTTAGTGCTCAAAGATAATGTGTCATGGTAGAGAACATTTCCATATTGATTTCGGTAGGAGGCATGCATACTTCGAATTATATGAGAATAAAAGCTTAAGTTTCAACAAATCTTTATTCATTGAACATTTCATTATACATGCAAAATATGTATGATGCAAATTTTATAA
Organism: Stictocephala bisonia; assembly: GCA_035578905.1. Lineage (NCBI taxonomy): Eukaryota > Metazoa > Arthropoda > Insecta > Hemiptera > Membracidae > Stictocephala > Stictocephala bisonia. The sequence goes on from JAQJVL010000022.1 coordinate 4,197,294, forward strand.
AATAAATATATGCAGTTTTCCCCAATGCAATTTTTAGGGGCGCGCAGGAAGTAAGTTGGCATAACTTAAAATAATGTTATTTTTACTTTGATAATCTGTAGCAGTTCAGTTATATTCTTTTCATACACAATCAAGTCCCTACAAGTAGTAAAGAACATTTTAGAACCACAAATATAACGAATAAGTGTAGCTTTAATCACATGCAGCAAGCAGCTCTGTGTCAACAACCAGCCAGCAGCAACAAAGAACAAACGTAACAGACCATTGCTACACTAATATGCCATACCACATAATAATTTACATTATGTGTATATTACATAATAATAAAATACATGAATAATTTATAAGTTACAAAATTATGACAATTAAACACCAATATGATAAAATAAATATTGAAAACATACCTAAAAATAACAAAATTAAAGTAACATTCTGTATATAATAATTCAAATATATAAATAGCAATAGTATAATTTTAACAACCTATGCTACACATAAATATAATATAGTTAACCAGTAGTATACAAGAGTCTCAATACATACTTAAGAACAACTGAGTGTAACACTCAATACAAATAATTAAATAATTACCAATACAAAATGTGAAGCAACTATCTGTACGTACGTCATGCAAATAAAAAATGTGCAGCAACTATCTGTATGAACGTCATGTAAATACAAAATGTGCAGCAACTATCTGTATGTACGTCATGTAAATACAAAATGTGCAGCAACTATCTGTATGTACGTCATGTAAACACAAAATGTGCAGCAACTATCTGTACGTACGTCATGCAAATACAAAATGTGCAGCAACTATCTGTATGTACGTCATGTAAACACAAAATGTGCAGCAACTATCTGTACGTACGTCATGCAAATACAAAATGTGCAGAAACTATCTGTATGTAGGTCATGTAAATACAAAATGTGCAGCAACTATCTGTATGTACGTCATGTAAATACAAAATGTACAGCAATTATCTGTATGTACGTCATGTAAATACAAAATGTGCAGCAACTATCTGTATGTACGTCATGTAAATACAAAATGTGCAGCAACTATCTGTACATACGTCATGCAAATACAAAATGTGCAGCAACTATCTGTATGTACGTCATGTAAATACAAAATGTACAGCAATTATCTGTATGTACGTCATGTAAATACAAAATGTGCAGCAACTATCTGTATGTACGTCATGTAAATACAAAATGTGCAGCAATTATCTGTATGTACGTCATGTAAATACAAAATGTGCAGCAACTATCTGTATGTACGTCATGTAAATACAAAATGTGCAGCAACTAACTGTATGTACGTCATACAAATACAAAATGTGCAGCAACTATCTGTATGTACGTCATACAAATACAAAATGTGCAGCAACTATCTGTATGTACGTCATGCAAATACAAAATATGCAGCAACTATCTGTATGTACGTCATGTAAATACAAAATGTGCAGCAACTATCTGTATGTACGTCATGTAAACACAAAATGTGCAGCAACTATCTGTACGTACGTCATGCAAATACAAAATGTGCAGAAAATATCTGTATGTACGTCATGTAAATACAAAATGTGCAGCAACTATCTGTATGTACGTCATACAAATACAAAATGTGCAGCAACTATCTGTACGTACGTCATGCAAACCCAAAATGTGCAGCAACTATCTGTATGTACGTCATGTAAATACAAAATGTACAGCAACTATCTGTATGTACGTCATGTAAATACAAAATGTGCAGCAACTATCTGTATGTACGTCATGTAAATACAAAATGTGCAGCAACTATCTGTATGTACGTCATACAAATACAAAATGTGCAGCAACTATCTGTACATACGTCATTCAAATACAAAATGTGCAGCAACTATCTGTATGTACGTCATGTAAATACAAAATGTACAGCAACTATCTATATGTACGTCATGTAAATACAAAATGTGCAGCAATTATCTGTATGTACGTCATGTAAATACAAAATGTGCAGCAACTATCTGTATGTACGTCATGTAAATACAAAATGTGCAGCAACTATCTGTATGTACGTCATGTAAATACAAAATGTGCAGCAACTATCTGTACGTACGTCATGTAAATACAAAATGTGCAGCAACTATCTGTACGTACGTCATGTAAATACAAAATGTGCAGCAACTATCTGTACGTACGTCATGCAAATACAAAATGTGCAGCAACTATCTGTATGTACGTCATGTAAACACAAAATGTGCAGCAACTATCTGTACGTACGTCATGCAAATACAAAATGTGCAGAAACTATCTGTATGTACGTCATGTAAATACAAAATGTGCAGCAACTATCTGTATGTACGTCATGTAAATACAAAATGTGCAGCAACTATCTGTATGTACGTCATGTAAATACAAAATGTGCAGCAACTATCTGTACGTACGTCATGTAAATACAAAATGTGCAGCAACTATCTGTATGTACGTCATGTAAACACAAAATGTGCAGCAACTATCTGTACGTACGTCATGCAAATACAAAATGTTCAGAAACTATCTGTATGTACGTCATGTAAACACAAAATGTGCAGCAACTATCTGTATGTACGTCATGTAAATACAAAATGTGCAGCAACTATCTGTACGTACGTCATGTAAATACAAAATGTGCAGCAACTATCTGTATGTACGTCATGTAAACACAAAATGTGCAGCAATACGTACGTCATGCAAATACAAATTGTGCAGAAACTATCTGTATGTACGTCATGTAAATACAAAATGTGCAGCAACTATCTGTATGTACGTCATAAAAATACAAAATGTGCAGCAACTATCTGTACGTACGTCATGCAAACACAAAATGTGCAGCAACTATCTGTATGTACGTCATAAAAATACAAAATGTGCAGCAACTATCTGTACGTACGTCATGCAAATACAAAATGTGCAGCAACTATCTGTATGTACGTCATGTAAATACAAAATGTACAGCAACTATCTGTATGTACGTCATGTAAATACAAAATTTGCAGCAATTATCTGTATGTACGTCATGTAAATACAAAATGTGCAGCAACTATCTGTATGTACGTCATAAAAATACAAAATGTGCAGCAACTATCTGTACGTACGTCATACAAATACAAAATGTGCAGCAACTATCTGTACGTACGTCATGTAAATACAAAATGTGCAGCAACTATCTGTATGTACGTCATGTAAACACAAAATGTGCAGCAACTATCTGTACGTACGTCATGCAAATACAAAATGTGCAGAAACTATCTGTATGTACGTCATGTAAATACAAAATGTGCAGCAACTATCTGTATGTACGTCATAAAAATACAAAATGTGCAGCAACTATCTGTACGTACGTCATGCAAATACAAAATGTGCAGCAACTATCTGTATGTACGTCATGTAAATACAAAATGTACAGCAACTATCTGTACGTACGTCATGCAAATACAAAATGTGCAGCAACTATCTGTATGTACGTCATGTAAATACAAAATGTGCAGCAACTATCTGTATGTACGTCATGTAAATACAAAATGTACAGCAACTATCTGTACGTACGTCATGCAAACACAAAATGTGCAGCAACTATCTGTATGTACGTCATGTAAATACAAAATGTACAGCAACTATCTGTATGTACGTCATGTAAATACAAAATGTACAGCAACTATCTGTACGTACGTCATGCAAACACAAAATGTGCAGCAACTATCTGTATGTACGTCATAAAAATACAAAATGTGCAGCAACTATCTGTACGTACGTCATGCAAATACAAAATGTGCAGCAACTATCTGTATGTACGTCATGTAAATACAAAATGTACAGCAACTATCTGTATGTACGTCATGTAAATACAAAATTTGCAGCAATTATCTGTATGTACGTCATGTAAATACAAAATGTGCAGCAACTATCTGTATGTACGTCATGTAAATACAAAATGTGCAGCAACTATCTGTATGTACGTCATGCAAATACAAAATGTGCAGAAACTATCTGTATGTACGTCATGTAAATACAAAATGTGCAGCAACTATCTGTATGTACGTCATGTAAATACAAAATGTGCAGCAACTATCTGTATGTACGTCATGTAAATACAAAATGTGCAGCAACTATCTGTACGTACGTCATGTAAATACAAAATGTGCAGCAACTATCTGTATGTACGTCATGTAAACACAAAATGTGCAGCAACTATCTGTACGTACGTCATGCAAATACAAAATGTGCAGAAACTATCTGTATGTACGTCATGTAAATACAAAATGTGCAGCAACTATCTGTATGTACGTCATAAAAATACAAAATGTGCAGCAACTATCTGTACGTACGTCATGCAAACACAAAATGTGCAGCAACTATCTGTATGTACGTCATAAAAATACAAAATGTGCAGCAACTATCTGTACGTACGTCATGCAAATACAAAATGTGCAGCAACTATCTGTATGTACGTCATGTAAATACAAAATGTACAGCAACTATCTGTATGTACGTCATGTAAATACAAAATTTGCAGCAATTATCTGTATGTACGTCATGTAAATACAAAATGTGCAGCAACTATCTGTATGTACGTCATGTAAATACAAAATGTGCAGCAACTATCTGTATGTACGTCATGTAAATACAAAATGTGCAGCAACTAACTGTATGTACGTCATACAAATACAAAATGTGCAGCAACTATCTGTATGTACGTCATACAAATACAAAATGTGCAGCAACTATCTGTATGTACGTCATGCAAATACAAAATATGCAGCAACTATCTGTATGTACGTCATGTAAATACAAAATGTGCAGCAACTATCTGTATGTACGTCATGCAAATACAAAATGTGCAGCAACTATCTGTATGTACGCCATACAAATACAAAATATGCAGCAACTATCTGTATGTACGTCATGCAAATACAAAATGTGCAGCAACTATCTGTATGTACGTCATACAAATACAAAATTTGCTGCAAATATCTTTATATACGTTATGCAAAAATACAAAATGTGCAGCAACTATCTGTATGCACGTCATGCAAACACAAAATGTTTAGCAACTATCTCTATGTACTTCATGCATTTTCTATCATGAACTTTTAAAGACAGGCTTTCCCTCAATAAATATATTGTTGACATATCTTTTAAAAGGTTTTTAGACAAAGTTGGTTCAAGATAAGAAAATTGATGGCTGACAATATCTTTAACTGTTAGAAATAACTTTTTTTGTTTTATATTCATTTACACATATTAAGTATAGAAACTGTTTTGGAATAGATGAAAAAAATGAATAGATTGGACTATATTAACTTTCTTAATACTAATATTCTCACTGTTTTAACATTAAATTTTTGAAACCCAAAACCAAAAACTATTCTTTCAATATTTTGTCACTGATTTAAATAAAATCGTGGTTAATTTAAAGAAAAAAATAGGTTTCTGACCCTATGGAAGCGTTCACAGGTTCAAATTACGAGGGTCAGATAAAATGTTTTCAGTGGCATTTAAAGTGATGTCCCATAACAACTTTATACATATAGTTGAAATAGCTATAAAAAACATATCAGCACATATAAACTAGTTTTAATTACAGAAATTGTGTTTTTATGTCAAGTAATTGTGTTGCCACGTTGTTTGTTGTAGTGGTTCTCACACAAACAGCCCCTATAATTCAATACAATGGACATCCTTAACTAAAGTAGTGTAATTTAGTAACCTACTTTATTTTTAAATATATACTTCAAAATAGTGTTCCACCAATTACTTAATCTATTGTTGTATGTATTCCAATAAGATACAATACAGGAACGTAGTTAAGGACGAAATTCACAAAAGGAGATTGATAGAAGTTCAATAAGTTGGACTGACATGATTGGACTCAGCTGACAAGCTATTATGATTGGCCATTGCGTTCTAGATTTACACAGCTTTATCAAGTGTTTTTAAGACGTGTTTACAGTTGTTGAAATGTAATTTAAAAGTATGAATTAAATCCAATTTTGTAAAGTATGCAACATACAAAAATAGTGAGTACAACAAAATAAGATGATTTCTAGGATATATATACGGGCCTTAAAAATATGTATGAGTGTTACATCATTGAACTATAGAAATTAGAAGACTGTCTGCCCATATGGGTCCATTTAATTTTTCTCCCAGATTAGGATAACATCGTAAAAAAACATTAGAAGGTAATCAGAGCGGTGTTTTGGGATGAGGGCGGACCCGTGGGTGTGGGAACCAAGCAGGGCGGCTCACCATGTACAATGTACAGGAACTAACTAGCGACGCACCCGTCCACCAGGGGCATCGCACTACGTACACTTTAGCACGCACTATCTCTCGCGCAGTAACAACAGTAAGTAGGGTTTGTTTTAGTACATTACAATTACATTTACTTTGAATGACTCGATTTGATTGAAACCCGCCTTTTGTATTTTGTTACAGAATTGATATGTTTTTGTTTTTTTTTTTTTTTTTTTTTTTTTTTATTAAAAAGCACGTTTACCACGCCGACGCCACATTAGTAAAGGTGTACTGTATAAATATTATTATTTGATAACGTAACATTACGTTTATGGCATGTACAGTTTTATTTTTTACATTTTTAAATTTGTATACATAATGTCAATTTTAATTATTTTTGCATTTATTACAATTAATTTTTGATTGTTTAACTTTACTACAAACGAACAAGAAAAACCACGAACTATATTATGTTTATTATTATTAATTATTTGTTTAAATATATCTTAATTATATATAATAGAATAGAAAATGTGCTTTATTTTTACAATTATTTGAAGGTACAACAAAATATATCTATAAAACTTGACAACAATGGTTGAGACAACCGTCTGTTTTCGTCTGGTTAGCACAATCCTTCACTTTCTTCTTTAATAAAATAAAATCACTTCTTCTTCATAAAACTAAGCCTTAAAGCTAAGATTAGGCTAAATACTGTACAAATGTTTTACTTTTAGGTGACATTTTACTTTAATTTTATCAGATTATCATTATTATTATTATTATGTTGTTACACTGAGTAGAAACTGAAAATTTTCCTTTCATAATTATATAACTCCGTCAAATGATCTCATGGAGCTTGGACTATTTCCAAGCACCATCGACCTTTATTTCAGGAAAAGGCTGTAAATTCTCATATGATTAATTAGATTTCTTTGACTATCTAAAGTAAGGCCTGAACATTGCATGCCCCTATCAATACCAGCAGATCAACTAACTTGCATTGGTTGAGTGGGCGTTTTAATTTTCTCATTGCGTATTCTAGATTTACTCAGTAGGCGACGTTATTTTTCCGACTGTGTATTGTATGTTCCGTATTCTGTTATTCCCGCTTGCACGTGTCTGTATAGTGTATACACAGGCGTTCTACTAATTTATGAACGTTCGTATTCTCATACATGACATTGTATTTGTTCGCGCAGATATCCGCACACACACGTGAACACGTTTCTGTATAGTGTATACACAGGCGTTCTACTAATTTATGAACGTTCGTATTCTCATACATGACATTGTATTTGTTCGCGCAGATATCCGCACACACACGTGAACACGTTTCTGTATAGTGTATACACAGGCGTTCTACTAATTTATGAACGTTCGTATTCTCATACATGACATTGTATTTGTACGCGCAGATATCCGCACACACACGTGAACACGTTTCTGTATAGTGTATACACAGGCGTTCTACTACCTTATGAACGTTCGTATACTCATACATGACATTGTATTTGTTCGCGCAGATATCCGCACGCACGCGGGATCACGTTTCTGTATAGTGTATAGACAGGCGTTCTACTAACTTATGAACGTTCGTATACTCATACATGACATTGTATTTGTACGCGCAGATATCCGCACGCACGCATGAACACGTTTCTGTATAGTGTATACACAGGCGTTCTACTACCTTATAAACGTTCGTATACTCATACATGACATTGTATTTGTACGCGCAGATATCCGCACACACACGTGAACACGTTTCTGTATAGTGTATACACAGGCGTTCTACTACCTTATGAACGTTCGTATACTCATACATGACATTGTATTTGTACGCGCAGATATCCGCACACACACGTGAACACGTTTCTGTATAGTGTATACACAGGCGTTCTACTACCTTATGAACGTTCGTATACTCATACATGACATTGTATTTGTACGCGCAGATATCCGCACATACACGTGAACACGTTTCTGTATAGTGTATACACAGGCGTTCTACTAACTTATGAACGTTTGTAATAAGTTTTTCAATTTAATTTTGTTTCTTTATTAACATTATTTTATATTTTTATTGACACTGAAATTTATTATTAACACCAGGAGTTTTAAAAAATTATAATACTACACATTTTATTATTTGGATAGCAATTTTTTAATTTCACCACTTAAAAACATTTACTAATATTCTTAAAGAAAATGAATTATTTTTAAATTTAATCTCCATTACACATGTTGTACGTACTATTAAAGATAGAACAAAGATGACATAATGAATTAAATTTAATTTTTCGTCCTAGGCAAGCCCAATATTTATTCACCTTTTGTTGTTTACGTTTTTCATGTAAAAATTGTTTCTAAAAAAATATTTGTCTATTTTCTCGTGTTTTGTTTCCAAAGTAAACAGATATTGATCCAGATTTTCCAAGATTACAAATACAATGTTTCGTGAAGAAAGGCGTCCTTAATCAATATATGTTCCTTAAATGTTATTACCAATTAATTGACACATATCTTTAGAATTTGTAATCCACTGAATGAGCAAATAAAAATGCTCACTCCACGGAATGAAATATTTTATTTTCCTCAGAAGCGGAAATGAAAATTTAATTCTGGAATGATGTACATGCAAATACTCACTACGTGAAATAAGCACTTTTTTCGCCCACTGTCCGAGTAAAATACTCATTCCGTACAGTAAGGTTCGCAAGCTATGGAGTTGGTAAACATTTCGGACAGTGCCTGAATTCGACAACTGCAAGTGACAAATGTTCAATGGGAGTAACATATCACTCTCATTGACATTCTCATTTGCCATTTCTTTATTTACGCAATTCTTCAGTTCGTTTTGTATTTAAAGTCCTCGATATTTATATTTTCTGCAAATGTACTTAACCTAATTATTTAAAAGGAATCAAATACATAATTTATCAAATATTCTTCTTAACTCTTAATGAAAGTAATGTTAATCCCTACTTTATATGCCTTAAAAATAAGTGGGAAAACATTTTTAATCCGTTTCATAGATTCATACTTATATTCATAGAACATACAGATAAATATAAGTATGTTTAATTAAAAATAATAATACTACAGTGAAACACTTGATTGAATTTTTTCAGGGACACCAACGGTTCTCCGAAGAGAAGAAGCAAGGAGCCTTTGAAACGTAAGTATTGTAGTTCACGTTTCTTTTTCTTTCCCTTCCCTTTTTCGATTTAGAGTTTTTTTGCGTGTTTATAAGATGTATAGTGATGACAATGTTTTTTCTATAATTGTTAGAATGTACTATATAGGAGATTGGGTTTATGTTAATGAAGTTGTAAAGTGGAAACTCTTTAATTGCAGTTAAATTAATGTAGTACCCTGGTCTGAATTACCTTACGCAGTTTCGTATGAAAATACATTTATGAATAAATTAATGAAAAAATAATATGTTAAAAAAATAGTAAATTAATTATGACAACTATAATAAAAAACCTTCAATAGCTTTTTATTGTCAAATGCTTGTGGAGAAGTGCTTTTTATTGCTTATAATTGTATTCTCCCATCATCATTTATATTCATAAATTACAAATACACAACATTATCAACCATGTTATGTGTATTATTTTTATTAAATATTATTTATTAAATGTCACAATCTCCCAACATTTAACTTGGGGAATTTACGAGTAAAATTTATCATAAGGTGAAGAAATCCTAAACAAATAATTTCGAAAGGAGCTAACCCGATTAAAAATAACATTTAAACCCCCAACAGATTTTAAAAATAAGTCTCTAATTCTAATTTTGATTTAGAGTGAAAAGGAAATAAAATTATAATTTTGATTTAGATTAAAGAGGAAAACCACAACTTCCCTCTGCAAATAAACTTGACAACATGATCTAAAAATATTAGAGGAACTTAAAAAAATGTATTTAAACATATAAACGGTTTATTCCTTTACAACAAATAGGTATATTCGTGGTGGACAAATGGCAGTGAACTTACATTAAATACATGCGAAAAGAATTTAAGAAGTGGAATAGTAAAAATATAATAAATAGATTAAATAAGTTAGAAAGTTTTAGACACAGTCAATACCGTTATAACTATAAGACAAAACACATCCAAATTAATGAGATGGGCTAAATGTAAACATGAAAATAATACAAGGATCAACTTTTATATATAGTATAGAGAAAACTTTCAAAAACCCAATTTTAGTAAAAATCCAAAGCCAATCTAACTATATATTAACATCAAAAACTCTGACTATAACATTAATTATTTAAAATCAAATGTACTACCTTGCAGTCAAATTTCGTAATTTAAAATAACTGATGAGCAAGACCGGTCCTGTGAGGGTCTGTTTTTAAAATTTCGGTATAATCGGGAAAATAATTTCTTAATTCTGTATCTACAAAGAAAGCCCAAAGTCGCATCTTTGAGGTGATGTATTTATAACTATAAACGTAATTTTAATGAAAGAATTACTTTTGAGGCATTTAATAGCTGATCTAAAGTCATTGAAATCGAAAATTCTGTTTGACCAAACAGCCTTAAGGGCTTTTCTAAATGTTCACTGACATACAGAATGTATCAAATATTCTTCTTATCTGTTAATAAAAGTAGTGCCAATCCGGATATCACAGGGCTTACAAATAGGCGTCAGAACATTTAAAATACGTTTCAAGTAAAGATCAATATAAGTATATGATTTTATACTCTCTTTTTTACTATTCTCTCTCAATGTCTTCACGATTAAGCTCAGCAACAGTTAGAAATCGAACACACTGGGGCGTACCTTAGATCAAACAGATCCTTTCTAAAACAAATCTGCAAACTTATCAAAAGAAGCCTTATACATAAAAAGAATGTAAATAACATATTATTTGTACATTTGTTAAATTTAAAATAGCATATGATCAAATTTTAAAAAGGTTGGCTCAATACCACCACCGTGAAGACCTATTCCAAATGTTTAAAGAACAGAACCCGGGACGCAAAACTGTTACATTTATAAAACAAACAGTGACATTAAATCAATAGTGAAAGTTATTTTGGGAATGTCTTAACTATTTGATATAAAACAACTTAGTGCTAAAAACAAGATTGTATTTACTCATTGCTATATAACTAAATTAATTTAGAGAAAATAATCCAACTATGGCAAACAAGAAAATAAATTAAGGAGATTATAAGTAGAGATAAATGAGTTAGATGAGAACGAATAAATCTCATTTTAGCGGAGCGATCTTTGATGAAGATCCCGGTAGAACAATAGTAGCACTTGACAAGAAGGTAACATAAACTAATATAAATATATATATATATATATATATATATATATATATAAATTTATTATATTTATTTATAAATTTATAAAAATAAAAAAATATATATATATATAACTGAGTACCCTTATATTTTTTATTAAAACTCAATACACAACATGTTTCAACTTTTTGGTCATTTTCAAGTGTAAATCAAGATTTACACTTGAATTGATTTACACTTGATTTACACTTGAAAATGACCAAAAAGTTGAAACATGTTGTGTATTGAGTTTTAATAAAAAATATAAGGGTACTCAGTTTTTTAATTTTATTACATCCTAAAATACGTAAGTAGCCCTAATTTTTAACTTTATATATATATATATATATATATATATATATATATATATATATATTTTTTTTTTTTTTTTTTGACCAGTGTTATTTGGAGGTTTAACTCTATAACATGAACATGGAAAATAACCTGGATCAAACCATAAAATTAGGTAGAACAAATATTAAAGTTAATTATATAGAAACAAAATGTTTATTGGACATTTTGAGAGTTTAAAAATTAATTCAATTTGTATACCTTTGACCAATGTCCTTTAAATTAAAATTAGACATCTCCTTTTCTCAAAAAACACACATTAACACAAATTGTAAGGCACGCAGATGGAGTAGCCCTGAGTGACGCCTAGCTCGAATTCTGAGAGTGTCATCTGGGCTAACCGTGTAAGGTGCTAACCAACAAACAAATATTTTTCCTTTATGATTCCTCGTCAGAGTAAATCATCGTCTCGGTCCTCGGAATAGAATCCAGAAGGCAAGGGAGGTTAAAGAATAATTATGTAGAAGTAAGTGCCTGTTGTTGCCATGTTCAGCCCTACCAATGGTGTGGTGTCTGGTATTGCCATGCTCAGCCCCACCAATGGTGTTGTGTCTGGTGTTGCCATGCTCAGCCATACCAATGGTGTGGTGTCTGGTATTTCCATGCTCAGCCCCACCAACTGTGTGTTGCCTGGTGTTGCCATGCTCAGCCCCACCAATGGTGTTGTGTCTGGTGTTGCCATGCTCAGTCCCACCAAAGGTGTGGAGCCTGGTATTGCCATGCTCAGCCCCACCAATGGTGTTGTGTCTGGTGTTGCCATGCTCAGTCCCACCAAAGGTGTGGTGCCTGGTGTTGCCATGCTCAGTCCCACCAAAGGTGTGGAGCCTGGTATTGCCATGCTCAGCCCCACCAATGGTGTTGTGTCTGGTGTTGCCATGCTCAGCCCCACCAATGGTGTTGTGTCTGGGTTTGCCATGCTCAGCCCCACCAAAGGTGTGGTGCCTGGTGTTGCCATACTCAGTCCCACCAAAGGTGTGGAGCCTGGTATTGCCATGCTCAGTCCCACCAATGGTGTTGTGTCTGGTGTTGCCATGCTCAGCCCCACCAATGGTGTTGTGTCTGGAGTTGCCATGCTCAGCCCCACCAAAGGTGTGGTGCCTGGTGTTGCCATACTCAGTCCCACCAAAGGTGTGGAGCCTGGTATTGCCATGCTCAGCCCCACCAATAGTGTTGTGTCTGGTGTTGCCATGCTCAGCTCCACCAATGGTGTTGTGTCTGGTGTTGCCATGTTCAGTCCCACCAATGGTGTGGTACCTGGCGTTGCCATGCTCAGCCCCACCAACGTTGTGGTGCCTGGTATTGCCATGCTCAACCCAACCAATGGTACTGAACATTTTCCTTGCAATCCCTTCAAAGATACTTTTTGTGTAGTTATTTTAATACTAAACTAAAGTTTGAACACACTCGTAGATATATTTATTTTATGATTATGCATCTGCTTAGTTGCTCTGCAGGTAAACAGTGTAAAAGAACGGGCTTTTCTTATTTAAATATTAAAAACAATCTCAAACACTAGTATATTGTCATTTTTTATTTAGCAATATTCTAATTGCATATGCATCTGAGCAAATGTTGTTTCGCGTAGTAACTCGACATGCTCATGCTAAACAATTTAGGATTCAATTTGGAATTAATCTCTATAAATAAGACGACAATCAGAAATTTTTCAGATCACTGAAATGGGGTCGGTCGGACAGGTCCGGTGGCTCGCACCATAATGCGCCATGGTCACATTATATACACACACGCAGTTGTTGGATGGTGGCGCAAAGAACCAAAATTACTGCAGCACTCTACTTGTACCGTTTTGCTTCATCAGTGTGCGCCCAGCCTAAGGAAGCGCTTACTGCTGATGCAAGCCAGTACATGATTGAGGCCCTCCCATAATTATGCGTGTGTCTAACTATGGGTTAGTTAGGACAATCACTATCAGCATTTATAACGTTATTTACACATACAGAAAGTAAGTGGCCGCGATAAACCAACATTGACTATCAACCAAGCCCACCCAACACAGTGCCTCCACATACTTCACCGATTCTGTCACTTCTTATCAGATGCTCATTTGGGATAATGAACTCATTCCGACCATTTATGCAATAATGTTTTTATAATACATTTGAAATAAATCTTCAACATTTATTAAATTGCATCGGTTATTTTCTAACCATCAGTATATCAGCGACTTACTCCAAACTTATCCACATATCAACATTTGGCAGTCAAGATATGGGAAAGTCTATGCCATGATTGGGGCCGCAAGTAGTCGGTTTGTTCATCTCACTTATATGTATAAACGGCAATCCAAAAACCTACAAAAATATTTTAATGCCTATTCTAGAAAGCGTGTCTCTAGCTGGTAACATCAAATGACTTTTACGTGAGGTTTGCAGGAGGGTCTTCGAGGCCGCGAGTCAAAACGTTGCAACCATGTGCGAGCACTATGTCAAGGTGTACACACGTGTAGTAGAACACCTTCTGCCACGATTGTACGTTTCACATTATATTTCTTCAAGATTTTCAGTGCTGAATGCTCTACAAGAACACACCAGTATAGATAGTAAAGGGAGTGAAGCATCTGAGATACACCCCTACTATGATTAAGCTATCCATAGAATGTCTAAATTGCACCTCTACTATGTTTGAGCTATCCCTATAACTTCTGAGTTGCGCCTCTATTATGTTTGAGCTATCCCTGTAACTACTGAGTTGTGTCTCTATTATGTTTGAGCTATCCCTGTAACTTCTGAGATGCGCCTCTATTATGTTTGAGCTGTCCCTGTAACTTCTGAGTTGCGCCTCTACTATGTTTGAGCTATCCCTGTAACTTCTGAGTTGCGCCTCTACTATGTTTGAGCTATCCCTGTAACTTCTGTGTTGCGCCTCTACTATGTTTGGTCTATCCCTGTAACTTCTGAGTTGTGTCTCTACTATGTTTGAGATATCCCTATAACTTCTGAGTTGTGTCTCTACTATGTTTGAGCTATCCCTATAACTTCTGAGTTGCGCCTCTATTATGTTTGAGCTATCCCTGTAACTTCTGAGTTGCGCCTCTATTATGTTTGAGCTATCCCTGTAACTTCTGAGTTGCGCCTCTATTATGTTTGAGCTATCCCTGTAACTTCTGAGTTGTGTCTCTACTATGTTTGAGCTATCCCTGTAACTTCTGAGTTACGCCTCTATTATGTTTGAGCTATCCCTGTAACTTCTGAGTTGCGCCTCTATTATGTTTGAGCTATCCCTGTAACTTCTGAGTTGTGTCTCTACTATGTTTGAGCTATCCCTGTAACTTCTGAGTTGCGCCTCTACTATGTTTGAGCTATCCCTGTAACTTCTGAGTTGCGCCTCTATTATGTTTGAGCTATCCCTGTAACTTCTGAGTTGTGTCTCTACTATGTTTGAGCTATCCCTGTAACTTCTGAGTTGCGCCTCTACTATGTTTGAGCTATCCCTGTAACTTCTGAGTTGTGCTTCTACTATGTTTAAGATATCTCTATAACTTCTGAGTTGAGCCTCTACTATGTTTGAGCTATCCCTATAAGTTCTGAGTTGTGTCTACTATGTTTGAGCTATCCCTGTAACTTCTGAGTTGCGCCTCTACTATGTTTGAGCTATCCCTGTAACATCTGAGTTACACCTCTATTATGTTTGAGCTATCCCTGTAACTTCTGAGTTGCGCCTCTATTATGTTTGAGCTATCCCTATAACTTCTGAGTTACACCTCTACTATGTTTGAGCTATCCCTGTAACTTCTGAGTTGCGCCTCTATTATGTTTGAGCTATTCCTATAACTTCTGAGTTGCGCCTCTATTATGTTTGAGCTATCCCTATAACTTCTGAGTTGCGCCTCTACTATGTTTGAGCTATCCCAATAACTTCTGAGTTGTGTCTACTATGTTTGAGCTATCCCTGTAACTTCTAGGTTGCGCCACTATTAGTTTGAGCTATTCCTATAACTTCTGAGTTGCGCCTCTACTATGTTTGAGCTATCCCTGTAACTTCTGAGTTACACCTCTACTATGTTTGAGCTATCTCTGTAACTTCTGAGTTGCGCCTCTATTATGTTTGAGCTATCCCTATAACTTCTGAGTGTCGCCTCTATTATGTTTGAGCTATCCCTATACTTTCTTAGTTACACCTCTACTACGTTTGAGCTATCCCTGTAACTTCTGAGTTGCGCCTCTATTATGTTTGAGCTATCCCTATTACTTCTGAGTGTCGCCTCTATTATGTTTGAGCTATCCCTATAACTTCTGAGTTGTGTCTACTATGTTTGAGCTATCCCTGTAACTTCTGAGTTGCGCCACTATTATGTTTGAGCTATTCCTATAACTTCTGAGTTGCGCCTCTACTATGTTTGAGCTATCCCTGTAACTTCTGAGTTACACCTCTACTATGTTTGAGCTATCCCTGTAACTTCTGAGTTGCGCCTCTA
Source organism: Stictocephala bisonia (assembly GCA_035578905.1). Taxonomy (NCBI): domain Eukaryota; kingdom Metazoa; phylum Arthropoda; class Insecta; order Hemiptera; family Membracidae; genus Stictocephala; species Stictocephala bisonia. The sequence continues at coordinate 4,213,655 of JAQJVL010000022.1, forward strand.
TTATGTTTGAGCTATCACTATAATTTCTTAGTTACACCTCTACTATGTTTGAGCTATCCCTGTAACTTCTGAGTTGCGCCTCTATTATGTTTGAGCTATCCCTATAACTTCTGAGTGTCGCCTCTATTATGTTTGAGCTATCCCTATAACTTCTGAGTTGCGCCTCTACTATGTTTGAGCTATCCGTATAACTTCTGAGTTGTGTCTCTACTATTTTTGAGCTATCCCTGTAACTTCTGAGTTGTGCCTCTACTATGTTTGAGCTATCCCTGTAACTTCTGAGTTGCGCCTCTACTATGTTTGAGCTATCCCTGTAACTTCTGAGTTACACCTCTACTATGTTTGAGCTATCCCTGTAACTTCTGAGTTGCGCCTCTATTATGTTTGAGCTATCCCTATAACTTCTGAGTGTCGCCTCTATTATGTTTGAGCTATCCCTATAACTTCTGAGTTGCGCCTCTACTATGTTTGAGCTATCCCTATAACTTCTGAGTTGTGTCTCTACTATTTTTGAGCTATCCCTGTAACTTCTGAGTTGCGCCTCTACTATGTTTGATCTATCCCTGTAACTTCTGAGTTGTGCCTCTACTATGTTTGAGCTATCCTTGTAACTTCTGAGTTGCGCCTCTATTATGTTTGAGCTATCCATATAACTTCGGAGTTGCGCCTCTACTATGTTTGAGCTATCCCTGTAACTTCTGAGTTACACCTCTACTATGTTTGAGCTATCCCTGTAACTTCTGAGTTGTGCCTCTACTATGTTTGAGCTATCCTTGTAACTTCTGAGTTGCGCCTCTATTATGTTTGAGCTATCCATATAACTTCTGAGTTGCGCCTCTACTATGTTTGAGCTATCCCTGTAACTTCTGAGTTACACCTCTACTATGTTTGAGCTATCCCTGTAACTTCTGAGTTGCGCCTCTATTATGTTTGAGCTATCCCTATAACTTCTGAGTGTCGCCTCTATTATGTTTGAGCTATCCCTATAACTTCTGAGTTGTGTCTACTATGTTTGAGCTATCCCTGTAACTTCTGACTTGCGCCACTATTATGTTTGAGCTATTCCTATAACTTCTGAGTTGCGCCTCTACTATGTTTGAGCTATCCCTGTAACTTCTGAGTTATACCTCTACTATGTTTGAGCTATCCCTGTAACTTCTGAGTTGCGCCTCTATTATGTTTGAGCTATCCCTATAATTTCTTAGTTACACCTCTACTATGTTTGAGCTATCCCTGTAACTTCTGAGTTGCGCCTCTATTATGTTTGAGCTATCCCTATAACTTCTGAGTGTCGCCTCTATTATGTTTGAGCTATCCCTATAACTTCTGAGTTGCGCCTCTACTATGTTTGAGCTATCCCTATAACTTCTGAGTTGTGTCTCTACTATTTTTTAGCTATCCCTGTAACTTCTGAGTTGCGCCTCTACTATGTTTGAGCTATCCCTGTAACTTCTGAGTTGCGCCTCTACTATGTTTGAGCTATCCTTGTAACTTCTGAGTTGCGCCTCTACTATGTTTGAGCTATCCCTGTAACTTCTGAGTTGCGCCTCTATTATGTTTGGCTATCCCTATAACTTCTGAGTGTCGCCTCTATTATGTTTGAGCTATCCCTATAACTTCTGAGTTGTGCCTCTACTATGTTTGAGCTATCCCTATAACTTCTGAGTTGTGTCTCTACTATTTTTGAGCTATCCCTGTAACTTCTGAGTTGCGCCTCTACTATGTTTGAGCTATCCCTGTAACTTCTGAGTTGTGCCTCTACTATGTTTGAGCTATCCTTGTAACTTCTGAGTTGCGCCTCTATTATGTTTGAGCTATCCATATAACTTCGGAGTTGCGCCTCTACTATGTTTGAGCTATCCCTGTAACTTCTGAGTTACACCTCTACTATGTTTGAGCTATCCCTGTAACTTCTGTTTTAGCTATCCCTGTAACTTCTAAGTTGCGCCTCTATTATGTTTGAGCTATCCCTATAACTTCTGAGTTGCGCCTCTATTATGTTTGAGCTATCCCTATAACTTCTGAGTTACACCTCTAATATGTTTGAGCTGTACCTATAACTTCTGAGTTACGCCTCTACTATGTTTGAGCTGTACCTATAATTTCTTAGTTACACCTCTACTAAGTTTGAGCTGTACCTATAACTTCTGAGTTACACCTCTACTATGTTTGAGCTATCCCTATAACTTCTGAGTTACATCTCTACTATGTTTGAGCTATCCCTATAACTTCTGAGTTACATCTCTACTATGTTTGAGGTATCCATAGAACGTCTGAGTAAATTACTAAAATAATCTTGTAATAAATGTATCGTAAATTATTTATAGTTTATAATAAAGTGTATAATTTGTAGTAAAATATATTTATAAGACACGACGATATTGAATAGGCATAATTGACTGTTCATGAAAAATGAAAAAGTGTGTTTCCTTTATTATCTTCTTGTTTTGTTTATAAACAAATAATATATTGTTGCTCGATGAAGCCATCGTTTTTGGTAAAAGTCCAATTTTAATTTATAGGTAATGTTTGAAAATTAATAAAATAGTGAAGGATTTATAAAAGTATGGTTTGTTTACTTGTTCTCTTTATAAACATTTATTGCATGAACAGTATTGTAATACAAATTTGAAATAAAAATTTATCATGAAATAAAAATACTCGTTCGTTTAAAATAGAATGCAATAAACATAGTACTGGTGCATTGTTGTTTACACACGTTGGCCACAAAACACTTGTTCCTTGATGAACAATACAATATCCAGCTGCTAGCTTCTTACACCATACATTGATTGTTTCAATGAAAGATAAATCTATAAAAACGTCAAATTTATCATGAAACAACAACAACAATATTATTTTTAGAAAAAATATTTAAATGCTAATAGCATCAAAAATATAGTAAAGCGTATAGTTTGTTCTGCCGTCTCATTCTGCATCTCGGAATAATGTTACGCCTTAATTAGCCATTCAGTATTAATCTTTAAAAATCGAGTCAGTACGATCGTTTGTAACTAAACGAATAATCAGTATATAATTGTCTGTAATACTGTTTTTAATTGATTTTGGTGTTTAAAATACATTTATAGAACACGAGGACTGTTTCAGTTTCCAAACAACGAAGGACAGTGCTGTTGTTTCGTAACAACGAAGGACAGTGCTGTTGTTTCGTAACGACGAAGGACAGTGCTGTTGTTTCGTAACGACGAAGGACAGTGCTGTTGTTTCGTAACAACGAAGGACAGTGCTGTTGTTTCGTAACAACAAAGGACAGTGCTGTTCTTTCGTAACAACGAAGGACAGTGCTGTTGTTTCGTAACAACGAAGGACAGTGCTGTTCTTTCGTAACAACGAAGGACAGTGCTGTTGTTTCGTAACAACGAAGGACAGTGCTGTTGTTTCGTAACAACGAAGGACAGTGCTGTTGTTTCGTAACAACAAAGGACAGTGCTGTTCTTTCGTAACAACGAAGGACAGTGCTGTTGTTTCGTAACAACAAAGGACAGTGCTGTTCTTTCGTAACAACAAAGGACAGTGCTGTTGTTTCGTAACAACGAAGGACAGTGCTGTTGTTTCGTAACAACGAAGGACAGTGCTGTTGTTTCGTAACAACGAAGGACAGTGCTGTTGTTTCGTAACAACGAAGGACAGTGCTGTTGTTTCGTAACAACAAAGGACAGTGCTGTTCTTTCGTAACAACGAAGGACAGTGCTGTTGTTTCGTAACAACAAAGGACAGTGCTGTTCTTTCGTAACAACGAAGGACAGTGCTGTTGTTTCGTAACAACAAAGGACAGTGCTGTTCTTTCGTAACAACGAAGGACAGTGCTGTTGTTTCGTAACAACGAAGGACAGTGCTGTTGTTTCGTAACAACGAAGGACAGTGCTGTTGTTTCGTAACAACAAAGGACAGTGCTGTTCTTTCGTAACAACGAAGGACAGTGCTGTTGTTTCGTAACAACAAAGGACAGTGCTGTTCTTTCGTAACAACGAAGGACAGTGCTGTTGTTTCGTAACAACGAAGGACAGTGCTGTTGTTTCGTAACAACGAAGGACAGTGCTGTTGTTTCGTAACAACGAAGGACAGTGCTGCTGTTTCGAAACAGTTAGCAACCACTCCGTTACTCCGAGTAACGAAATAGTGGTTTGTAATTAATTAATTTTACATTAAATTACAGGTTAGTAAATAGCATGGTTACAAAATAAAAACGAGAAGTTGTTGGTGAAGCCACGCCCTGGACCCTTGACCCAGTGTCACGCCACCAGGGTGGATCCAAGACTTGGGCGGGTCCATGTCAGTCTATCAGCTGATGCCGTCTTAACAGCTGATTTATTCAATGTCCCATTGTTGCCGAGATGGCGCAGTTTCCAGTTTTAGTTGTGTGCAATGCTGGGTTCAATTCCAATACCGGAAGTGACTGTTGATGTAGAACAATGTTAAACTTTCAGTGCTTGTTTTTCTTATTAGATGTCTGTTTGTTCGTGGTATAGATTTTGTTCTTCAATTCATTCTCTATAGTTATATTTTGCTCACAACGATTAAATAATATTCTGATAGATGATTAAATTAGTTTATTCAAATAAACATATTATAAATATGCGCTATTTATATTTGTAGAATATATTAATTTCAACATTTTACCTATGGGCGTGTAATGGCACAGGATGTTATTTTAATAGTATTTTCCCCCCAGTTTTAATAATAATAATAATAATAATACAAAGTCTACGAATTAAGTCTTATGCGTTAGATTTTACTTTTGACATATTAAAAACAGATAAAGTTTTAGTTTTATACTTTAGTTAAATAATTTAGCATTTTTAACCATAGGCCTTGTCATTTTAATTCGATTTGTTGTTTCTACTATTAGTTTTTTATTTTTTTATTAGTAATATTATCAAGTAATATTATTTTTAATATTTAGATATTACTTAATGTTTCACATTAATTGTGTATCTAAAAAATGCTTAAAAAATTAATTTCTATTACAAGGACATCGTGTAATGTTTTATTTATTTTTAAAAGGCCGATCTTCAAGATATGGCCGATTATGTATTTCGCTATTGTATTGTATTGATTTAAAAATATTTAACTGTATCCAATTTTGAAAATGTAACATTTTTTCGTGAATAATGTTAAATTAAATGTGCCGTGAATCTCTCGAGCGTACTATGGGACAATTATGCCAGGGAAATAATATTTGGGTTGTAAAAGTGTAAAGTTATCAATAAGTTTTCCTGTAATATACAAAAGGCATTACAAAGTACCGATCCCAAAATCACGGTAACACTGGTTTTATTGTAAAACAACGTAATGGATTCAAACGTTACCCTTATCTCTGCATTCAGTAGTCCGAGTTCACAAGCCTAGGAGAAGGCGGTAAATGTGACGATGCGCTGTTTGCACGCCGAGCTGGCTGATAAGACACCCACAAGTGTTGATAAGAGTGAAGGTCGTGACCAGGTAGAGCGAGAGGAGAGCAGTTTCGTTGAGGACGTGCGTGAGATTGGAGCAATGGGTGAAGGTAAAGGTGGGGGTTGTGGGGTGTGGCGAGTGGTCCAAGGGTTACGTCGGAAGAAGAAAAGGAAAAATCAGGAAAACGCTGTGACTCTGAAAGAAGAAACTGACGAGTTTATTATCAACAACTCCGGGAAAGGTTAGTTTAGAAGAAAAAATGTTACATGTCGAACAAACCTTAATTTTAAAGTATACAGGGTTGGGCAACAGTTTGGAATATATTTATTATTTTAAAAACTATTGAAAGAAATGTAATAAAACTTTGTATTTATTTACATGTTCTTATAGTAAATATTTAGACATATTTTACTTGTTTTTCGCACAGCCAAGCATAGTCAATGAAGGAAGTCAGTTTGTACAACACTAAAGTGCAAACCTGAGATCAAAAGGATAATCCGTTCAGAAAATACATCCACTCATAGAATTTAATGTTATATAACTAACACTGCTTAAGAACAAATATAAGATAGTTATTATCTATTGCGGCGTACAGCTATAATTTAACTGACAGAATATGATAAATCGATTCATTTTTACAAAAAATAGGCCTATGTAACAAATTATTATAATACTTTTCTTAAATTACTTTTAGGGTCTAGAGTCAAATTTGTTTTAATGATTTTTCTGACTTTAATTTTCGTTAAATAGTTATTTTTATAACGCAGTCTTTCGTTACAATTGTTAACAATCAACAATAAGGACTTTAAACAGGGCTAAATAAATGGCCCTATAAATAAGAAGAATTAGTTATATGACATTAAATTCTTTGAGTGGCTGTATTTTCTGACTGGGTCATCCTTTTGACCTCAGGTTTGCACTTTTGTACTGTACAAATACCTTTAAAATGAGGTATAACTTATATTTCAAATTTCCAAGACTTCCTTCATGGGTCATTTTCCGGATATGCAGTATCGAGTAAAATTTGCCCAAGTGTTTGGTATAAGAAATGTACATACTTTAACTACAAAGTTTCGATACGTTTCTTTCAATAGTTTTAAAATTAATAAATAAATATATTCCAGACTTTTGCCCAGTACTGTAAATATCAGTATTTATTTTTTTAAACCTTTCCTAGGGAAATATTAACATTGGATAGTCATTAATAAAGTTATGAGAAATACAATTTTTTAATATCACGATATAATCTTAACGATATTATCTGTACGATTAAAATATACTTCTATAATGATTTTTACTACAGTTTTAAGAATGACAAGTTTGTACATTCAATATTTGACAAAACAGAAAACCAATTGACTTAGTTCTGTACACCAGACACTATGTCACTCGATATAGTCACATTAAACAAAAGTTAATGCAACACAGATTCCATTCGACTTTGCCGACATAGGTCGGGAAATTGTTAACAGTATTATTGAATCAACAATATTGTCAAACTACATCATTGTTTTCCACATCTGACTCGGACAATATTGTCAAACTACAACATTGTTTCCCACATCTGGCACAGACAATATTCTCAAACTACAACATTGTTTTCCACATCTGACACGGACAATATTGTCAAACTACAACATTGTTTTCCACACCTGACACGGACAAGATTGTCAAACTACAACATTGTTTTCCACATCTGACTCGGACAATATTGTCAAACTACAACATTGTTTCCCACATCTGGCACAGACAATATTCTCAAACTACAACATTGTTTTCCACATCTGACACGGACAATATTGTCAAACTACAACATTGTTTTCCACATCTGACACGGACAATATTGTCAAACTACAACATTGTTTTCCACATCTGACACGGACAATATTGTCAAACTACAACATTGTTTTCCACATCTGACACGGACAATATTATCAAACTACAACATTGTTTTCCACATCTGACACGGACAATATTGTCAAACTACAACATTGTTTTCCACATCTGACACGGACAATATTCTCAAACTACAACATTGTTTTCCACATCTGACACGGACAATATTGTCAGACTACAGCATTGTTTTCCACATCTGACACGGACAATATTGTCAAACTACAACATTGTTTTCCACATCTGACACGGACAATATTGTCAGACTACAACATTGTTTTCCACATCTGACACGGACAATATTGTCAAACTACAACATTGTCTTCCACATCTGACACGGACAATATTGTCAGACTACAACATTGTTTTCCACATCTGACACGGACAATATTGTCAAACTACAACATTGTTTTCCACACCTGACACGGACAATATTGTCTAACTACAACATTATTTTCCACATATAACACGTACAATATTGTCAAACTACAACATTGTTTTCCACATCTGACACGGACAATATTGTCAATCTACAGCATTGTTTTCCACATCTGACACGGACAATATTCTCAAACTACAACATTGTTTTCCACATCTGACAGGGACAATATTGTCTAACTACAACATTGTTTTCCACATCTGACACGGACAATATTCTCAAACTACAACATTGTTTTCCACATCTGACACGGACAATATTGTCAAACTACAACTTTGTTTTCCACATCTGACACAGACAATATTGTCAAACTACAACATTGTTTTCCACATCTGACAGGGACAATATTGTCAAACTACAACATTGTTTTCCACATCTGACACGGACAATATTGTCAAACTACAACATTGTTTTCCACATCTGACACGGACAATATTCTCAAACTACAACATTGTTTTCCACTTTTGACAGGGACAATATTGTCTAACTACAACATTGCTTTCCACATCTGACACGGACAATATTGTCAAACTACAACATTGTTTTCCACATCTGACACGGACAATATTGTCAAACTACAACATTGTTTTCCACATCTGACACGGACAATATTGTCAAACTACAACATTGTTTTCCACACCTGACACGGACAATATTGTCAAACTACAACATTGTTTTCCACGCCTGACACAGACAACATTGTCAGACTACAACATTGTTTTCCACATCTGACATAGACAATATTGTCAAACTACAACATTGTTTTCCACACCTGACACGGACAATATTGTCAAACTACAACATTGTTTTTCACACCTGACACAGACAATATTGTCAAACTACAACATTGTTTTCCACACCTGACACTGACAATATTGTCAAACTAGAACATTGTTTTCCACACCTGACACTGACAATATTGTCAAACTACAACATTGTTTTCCACATCTGACACGGACAATATTGTCAAACTACAACATTGTTTTCCACACCTGACACGGACAAGATTGTCAAACTACAACATTGTTTTCCACATCTGACAGGGACAATATTGTCAAACTACAACATTGTTTTCCACATCTGACACGGACAATATTGTCAAACTACAACATTGTTTTCCACATCTGACACGGACAATATTGTCAAACTACAACATTGTTTTCCACATCTGACACGGACAATATTCTCAAACTACAACATTGTTTTCCACATCTGACAGGGACAATATTGTCTAACTACAACATTGTTTTCCACATCTGACACGGACAATATTGTCAAACTACATCATTGTTTTCCACATCTGACATGGACAATATTGTCAAACTACAACATGGTTTTCCATACCTGACACGGACAATATTGTCAAACTAGAACATTGTTTTCCACACCTGACACGGACAATATTGTCAAACTACAACATTGTTTTCTACGCCTGACACAGACAATATTGTCAGACTACAACATTGTTTTCCACATCTGACATGGACAATATTGTCAAACTACAACATTGTTTTCCACACCTGACGCGGACAATATTGTCAAACTACAACATTGTTTTTCACACCTGACACAGACAATATTGTCAAACTACAACATTGTTTTCCACACCTGACACTGACAATATTGTCAAACTACAACATTGTTTTCCACACCTGACACTGACAATATTGTCAAACTACAACATTGTTTTCCACATCTGACACGGACAATATTGTCAAACTACAACATTGTTTTCCACACCTGACACGGACAAGATTGTCAAACTACAACATTGTTTTCCACGCCTGACACGGACAATATTGTTAAACTATAACATTGTTTTCCACACCTGACACGGACAAGATTGTCAAACTACAACATTGTTTTACACACCTGACACGGACAATATTGGCAAACTACAACATTGTTTTCCACACCTTACATGGACAATATTGTCAAACTACAACATTGTTTTCCACACCTGACACGGACAATACTGTCAAACTACAACATTGTTTTCCACATCTGACACGGACAATATTGTCAAACTACAACATTGTTTTCCACACCTGACACGGTCAATATTGTCAAACTACAACATTGTTTTCCACACCTGACACGGACAGTATTGTTAAACTATAACATTGTTTTCCACACCTGACACGGACAATATTGTCAAACTACAACGTTGTTTTCCACATCTGACACGGACAATATTGTCAAACTACAACATTGTTTTCCACACCTGACACGGACAATATTGCCAAACTACAACATTGTTTTCCACACCTGACACGGACAATATTGTCAAACTACAACATTGTTTTCCACGCCTGACACGGACAATATTATCAGACTACAACATTGTTTTCCACATCTGACACGGACAATATTGTCAAACTACAACATTGTTTTCCACACCTGACACGGACAATATTGTCAAACTACAACATTGTTTTCCACACCTGACACGGACAATATTGTCAAACTACAACATTGTTTTCCACACCTGACACGGACAATATTGTCAGACTACAACATTGTTTTCCACATCTGACATGGACAATATTGTCATACTACAACATTGTTTTCCACACCTGACACGGACAATATTGTCAAACTACAACATTGTTTTCCACATCTGACACGGATAATATTGTTGTCGATACGTTACATCAATCGGGTTTGCTCAATTCAATGAAAGCATGTATTGTGATTATTGTGCACAGTGCTCAGCAACAGGGGGTATGAGAATGGTTGTTGAAACATAAGAGAAGAATAATTTGGTAAGAAAAGACCATCGTAGTTGATGGGTTGGGCTTGATAAGCCTGTTAACTTGTTCAATGTCATTTAACATATTATTAACTCTTCAAAAAGCCCATAGGTTCCGTTGTGTTTCATATAAATATATGAACTTAACTAAGTGCTGTCCTTCGATACTTCAACAAAAACATTGTCACAGGTAATGTACATTTCCTCCATGTCAACAACAACAACATTGTCACAGGTAATGTACATTTCCAACATGTCAACAACAACAACATTGCCACAGGTAATGTACATTTCCTCCATGTCAACAACAACAACATTGCCACAGGTAATGTACTTTTCCTCCATGTCAACAACAACAACATTGCCACAGGTAATGTACATTTCCTCCATGTCAACAACAACAACATTGCCACAGGTAATGTACATTTCCTCCATGTCAACAACAACAACATTGCCACAGGTAATGTACATTTCCTCCATGTCAACAACAACAACATTGCCACAGGTAATGTACATTTCCTCCATGTCAACAACAACAACATTGCCACAGGTAATGTACTTTCCTCCATGTCAACAACAGCAACATTGCCACAGGTAATGTACATTTCCTCCATGTCAACAACAACAACATTGCCACAGGTAATGTACATTTCCTCCATGTCAACAACAACAACATTGCCACAGGTAATGTACATTTCCTCCATGTCAACAACAACAACATTGCCACAGGTAATGTACATTTCCTCCATGTCAACAACAACAACATTGCCACAGGTAATGTACATTTCCTCCATGTCAACAACAACAACATTGCCACAGGTAATGTACATTTCCTCCATGTCAACAACAACAACATTGCCACAGGTAATGTACATTTCCTCCATGTCAACAACAACAACATTGCCACAGGTAATGTACATTTCCTCCATGTCAACAACAACAACATTGCCACAGGTAATGTACATTTCCTCCATGTCAACAACAACAACATTGCCACAGGTAATGTACATTTCCTCCATGTCAACAACAACAACATTGCCACAGGTAATGTACTTTCCTCCATGTCAACAACAGCAACATTGCCACAGGTAATGTACATTTCCTCCATGTCAACAACAACAACATTGCCACAGGTAATGTACATTTCCTCCATGTCAACAACAACAACATTGCCACAGGTAATGTACATTTCCTCCATGTCAACAACAACAACATTGCCACAGGTAATGTACATTTCCTCCATGTCAACAACAACAACATTGCCACAGGTAATGTACATTTCCTCCATGTCAACAACAACAACATTGCCACAGGTAATGTACATTTCCTCCATGTCAACAACAACAACATTGCCACAGGTAATGTACATTTCCTCCATGTCAACAACAACAACATTGCCACAGGTAATGTACATTTCCTCCATGTCAACAACAACAACATTGCCACAGGTAATGTACATTTCCTCCATGTCAACAACAACAACATTGCCACAGGTAATGTACATTTCCTCCATGTCAACAACAACAACATTGCCACAGGTAATGTACATTTCCTCCATGTCAACAACAACAACATTGCCACAGGTAATGTACATTTCCTCCATGTCAACAACAACAACATTGCCACAGGTAATGTACATTTCCTCCATGTCAACAACAACAACATTGCCACAGGTAATGTACATTTCCTCCATGTCAACAACAACAACATTGCCACAGGTAATGTACATTTCCTCCATGTCAACAACAACAACATTGCCACAGGTAATGTACATTTCCTCCATGTCAACAACAACAACATTGCCACAGGTAATGTACATTTCCTCCATGTCAACAACAACAACATTGCCACAGGTAATGTACATTTCCTCCATGTCAACAACAACAACATTGCCACAGGTAATGTACATTTCCTCCATGTCAACAACAACAACATTGCCACAGGTAATGTACATTTCCTCCATGTCAACAACAACAACATTGCCACAGGTAATGTACATTTCCTCCATGTCAACAACAACAACATTGCCACAGGTAATGTACATTTCCTCCATGTCAACAACAACAACATTGCCACAGGTAATGTACATTTCCTCCATGTCAACAACAACAACATTGCCACAGGTAATGTACATTTCCTCCATGTCAACAACAACAACATTGCCACAGGTAATGTACATTTCCTCCATGTCAACAACAACAACATTGCCACAGGTAATGTACATTTCCTCCATGTCAACAACAACAACATTGCCACAGGTAATGTACATTTCCTCCATGTCAACAACAACAACATTGCCACAGGTAATGTACATTTCCTCCATGTCAACAACAACAACATTGCCACAGGTAATGTACATTTCCTCCATGTCAACAACAACAACATTGCCACAGGTAATGTACATCTCCTCCATGTCAACAACAACAACATTGCCACAGGTAATGTACATTTCCTCCATGTCAACAACAACAACATTGCCACAGGTAATGTACATTTCCTCCATGTCAACAATAACAACATTGCCACAGGTAATGTACTCTCCTCCATGTCAACAACAACAACATTGCCACAGGTAATGTACTCTCCTCCATGTCAACAACAACAACATTGCCACAGGTAATGTACTTTCCTCCATGTCAACAATAACAACATTGCCACAGGTAATGTACTTTCCTCCATGTCAACAATAACAACATTGCCACAGGTAATGTACTTTCCTCCATGTCAACAATAACAACATTGCCACAGGTAATGTACTTTCCTCCATGTCAACAATAACAACATTGCCACAGGTAATGTACTCTCCTCCATGTCAACAATAACAACATTGCCACAGGTAATGTACTTTCCTCCATGTCAACAATAACAACATTGCCACAGGTAATGTACTTTCCTCCATGTCAACAATAACAACATTGCCACAGGTAATGTACTTTCCTCCATGTCAACAATAACAACATTGCCACAGGTAATGTACTTTCCTCCATGTCAACAACAACAACATTGCCACAGGTAATTTACATTTCCTCCATGTCAACAACAACAACATTGCCACAGGTAATTTACATTTCCTCCATGTCAACAACAATAACATTGCCACAGGTAATGTACATTTCCTCCATGTCAACAACAACAACATTGCCACAGGTAATGTACTTTCCTCCATGTCAACAAACTGACGAACTACGACAGGTGTTGTGATCGAGGAATATGCGCATTTACAACTTGTTCGATAAAAAAATTGTTAACAGAGAGTTACACAATATTGTACAAGTTCTAGTGAGCAGACATGTAGTCACAGACATTTGGAAGTAAACTTGTTTTTATTGAAGTCCAATTTGGACAAGATAATTATCATTTTCAGGTGTAATTTTTACGTTTAATGCTATTCTGATATATATGCTACATATATCTAAGATCCAGTATTGCTCAGTGGACCATCAAGGATGTGTGGCTCGGTTTGCGCAAGCGTAGGGAAGTTCGGAAACGATGGCGGAAGAGCAATTGGTTGCGGGTCCCCGGAACTATCCTGGCCGCCTGGCTTTGTCCCACAGACCCGCATTGTCACGGGAACCTCCAGTAATGTGCCAAATATTTACTGCTTATTAATATACTGTATTTACATTATTTAGATCCCCTTTCATTTATAATACTTGCTTTGCGTTGTTTCTATAAGAAATAGAAGTCTAGTGCATTTCAAGACCGGGGTTTTGTATTTTGCACAATGCACAGTTCGTATGGTACAAAGCACCATGCCACATCTATATTACATTTTAATTATTGTCTTTGAAACTCTGATTATCTGATTCGTTATTTTGATCGTTTCATGCCAAATTGGAATAAATACATTTTGCAACCAAACGTCTGTATGTAGCACATGTGCCAATGTAGGACGGGAACACGCCATTGAGTAAAACATTAGTTGTATGGTTTACATTTTTGGTCCAGCGTGTACCTAATCTGTTTTTGTATGTTTCTAAAGACGAAAATATATACGCTGAATTGGGAAATATATATTCTGAAGAGGGAAATATATACGCTGAAGAGGGAATATATACGCTGAAGAGGGAATATATACACTGAAGAGGGAATATATACGCTGAAGAAGGAATATATATGCTGAAGAGGGAAATATATACGCTGAAGAGCGAAATATATACGCTGAAGAGGGCGTTGTTAACGCTTTTGTAGTAAACAAATACTTTGCCTCCCATAAACCCTTCAGTTTCAACATTCTCAATGCTGTCAACTTATTCACTATTTTCTTGGTGATTTTTTCCGGTTCTAACCTTTACTTAGATCTTCGTTTACACAAATACTCAGTTTGTTCGTTTGAACACGAATTTAGCAATAATGAAGATTTGAAATGGAAAATATCATAAACACATGGTAATATGTTAATTCAATCCCTCGAATAATTGTAGTATGCTCATATTATTTATGGTTTTTATGATCAATGTTTTAAATATGGGGTTTAGTGCTTTAGGATCTTTTTGATCAAATTAAATCATTCATAAATGTTTTACGTACGATTCGCTTTAAATAAGCAGAACTAAAGGAAAGGATGGCAATACAATAGATGTACATAAAACATATTGTAATGCTTTAGTTTAAAAGTGAGCAAATTTGAGAACAACGATCAATTTTGTAATCAATAAAACTCACTGTTCATGTACCAATAATGGCATATGAACCATAATCAGCCATTATTGGTTGTAAGAGTTAATAATGGTTTACGATCAATGAACAAAACGTAATCACAACGGTTTTGTTATTATTAAATTCTTCTTAATATTTTCAATGTTACTTACTGATGGACCTCAATTACTTAATAATATAACAAAGTCCATTTATTTATTCATTTATTCATCTCTAAGACGCCGATCGTAGAGATATAGGCGAATATGAGGCATGAATGAGTGTGATGAGTGTAGATGAACGAGTGTAGTCATTGTTACTATCTGAGTTCGACTTAGCTCAGAAGGGACTATTTATTAATAGCCCAATAGCCAGGGCAACTATGGGACCTACAGCTTTACGTGGAATCCGAACCACGTAGTGTTGGTCTGATTTTCAGCTAACTGACAAGTTTGACACTTAGTTCTCTTCTCCACACAACACCCGAACCTTGACTACCATTTAACACGGACACTCCAGACTTCTCTAGTAGTGTCTATATTGATTACAACCATTGAGCGGCCGCCGTGTTGGTATTAAGAGAACCGAGCATGTAACCTATTACCTACAATCTCCCAAACACTTTGTCCCCAAGTAGCTGAGTTACAGCACTGCGCCACCAGTGCCGACTATACTATACACAACTAAAAACATTTTTTTTATTAACAAACACCCAGATAAATTTTTCATTTTTTCTTGATTTAAGTATGAACGCAACTACAGTATTTATACTGTCCGTTAAATGTTCAATATTTGTTTCACAAATCTAATTGCGTTCTTGGTCATGTAAACTGTTACTGTGTGTAAAATATATACTAACACTCAAGAGGAACTTAAGACACCACAGAATGGTGTCTTAGATTTGTTAGATAACCCCAACTTGTGTAGCAAAGTAGGCAGTAACTGTCGATTAAAAAATATAAGTAAATAATTATTGATACATATTTATTTTATTTCTGATTGGATTTAATACAATTCCTCTTTCATTTCATATGTACAAGAGATTAGTTGTAAAAATACCTTAATTTTCTTGATGAAACAATTAATAATAGGTTTTTAAGTGAACAATAAATAAGACAATATATCCCTTTCTAAGCTGCCCTTTCTGCTCTACGATTGTACAGACCCTTGAATGTCAAGGGTGCCTCCTTCTACAACTACTGTGTATACTGACGATATGATTAACATGTCTACCTTAAAGATCTCAAAGGAACATTAATACAAATGCTTTCATGTTTGAAAATAACGAAAAGTTTATTTTTGAAAATAATTTTAACACCTTTTCTACTTTAGCCAGCAGAAATAAAATTTTACGGTAGAGGCAGATAAAAAAAACTTCCATGATTTTTCTAAAGATGAGCTGTATTATTATTTCTGAACATTTTAACCTTAGGGTATGTTATGTCATAATAAGACTTCCACAAATGTTTAAGATTTGGAAGGAAATTGAATTTAATTGTTATCAACACTAATAAGCTCAAGATGTAATCAGTTATGAGATTGACATAAGTTATTATTAACTCATACGTTTTTTTAATGTTCTATAACCTTAATAATTATAAAATAATTATTTTAATATCAGTGTAAATTGATAGCTTTAGTGCCCATAGGGGGAACACGTTATTATGGATATAGAGTTCTTTAGTTTTTATAGTATGGATATAGAGTATAATAGTTATGTGATGGGGAACGGTTTACTTTCTCTATGTGATGGTTAGTGCCTGTCTGGGGAACACGTTATTATGGATATAGAGCTGTGTATTTAGTTAAGACAGAGACGTATAGTAGTTATGTGAAAGGAAATGGTTTACTTTCTCTATGTGATGGTTAGTGCCTGTCTGGGGAACACGTTATTATGGATATAGAGCTGTGTATTTAGTTAAGACAGACACGTATAGTAGTTATGTGAAGGGAAATGGTTTACTTTCTCTATGTGATGGTTAGTGCCTGTCTGGGGAACACGTTATTATGGATATAGAGCTGTGTATTTAGTTAAGACAGAGACGTATAGTAGTTATGTGAAGGGAAATGGTTTACTTTCTCTATGTGATGGTTAGTGCCCGTCTGGGGAACACGTTATTATGGATATAGAGCTGTGTATTTAGTTAAGACAGAGACGTATAGTAGTTATGTGAAGGGAAATGGTTTACTTTCTCTATGTGATGGTTAGTGCCCGTCTGGAGAACACGTTATTATGGATATAGAGCTGTGTATTTAGTTAAGACAGACACGTATAGTAGTTATGTGAAGGGAAATGGTTTACTTTCTCTATGTGATGGTTAGTGCCTGTCTGGGGAACACGTTATTATGGATATAGAGCTGTGTATTTAGTTAAGACAGAGACGTATAGTAGTTATGTGAAGGGAAATGGTTTACTTTCTCTATGTGATGGTTAGTGCCCGTCTGTGGAACACGTTATTATGGATATAGAGCTGTGTATTTAGTTAAGACAGACACGTATAGTAGTTATGTGAAGGGAAATGGTTTACTTTCTCTATGTGATGGTTAGTGCCCGTCTGGGGAACACGTTATTATGGATATAGAGTTCTTTAGTTTTTATAGTATGGATATAGATTATAATAGTTATGTGAAGGGGAACGGTTTACTTTCTCTATGTGATGGTTAGTGCCCGTCTGGGGAACACGTTATTATGGATATAGAGTTCTTTAGTTTTTATAGTATGGATATAGAGTATAATAGTTATGTGATGGGGAACGGTTTACTTTCTCTATGTGATGGTTAGTGCCTGTCTGGGGAACACGTTATTATGGATATAGA
Source organism: Stictocephala bisonia (assembly GCA_035578905.1). Taxonomy (NCBI): domain Eukaryota; kingdom Metazoa; phylum Arthropoda; class Insecta; order Hemiptera; family Membracidae; genus Stictocephala; species Stictocephala bisonia. The sequence goes on from JAQJVL010000022.1 coordinate 4,231,609, forward strand.
GCTGTGTATTTAGTTAAGACAGACACGTATAGTAGTTATGTGAAGGGAAATGGTTTACTTTCTCTATGTGATGGTTAGTGCCCGTCTGGGGAACACGTTATTATGGATATAGAGTTCTTTAGTTTTTATAGTATGGATATAGAGTATAATAGTTATGTGATGGGGAACGGTTTACTTTCTCTATGTGATGGTTAGTGCCTGTCTGGGGAACACGTTATTATGGATATAGAGCTGTGTATTTAGTTAAGACAGACACGTATAGTAGTTATGTGAAAGGAAATGGTTTACTTTCTCTATGTGATGGTTAGTGCCCGTCTGGGGAACACGTTATTATGGATATAGAGCTGTGTATTTAGTTAAGACAGACACGTATAGTAGTTATGTGAAGGGAAATGGTTTACTTTCTCTATGTGATGGTTAGTGCCGGTCTGGGGAACACGTTATTATGGATATAGAGCTGTGTATTTAGTTAAGACAGACACGTATAGTAGTTATGTGAAGGGAAATGGTTTACTTTCTCTATGTGATGGTTAGTGCCGGTCTGGGGAACACGTTATTATGGATATAGAGCTGTGTATTTAGTTAAGACAGACACGTATAGTAGTTATGTGAAGGGAAATGGTTTACTTTCTCTATGTGATGGTTAGTGCCTGTCTGGGGAACACGTTATTATGGATATAGAGCTGTGTATTTAGTTAAGACAGACACGTATAGTAGTTATGTGAAGGGAAATGGTTTACTTTCTCTATGTGATGGTTAGTGCCGGTCTGGGGAACACGTTATTATGGATATAGAGCTGTGTATTTAGTTAAGACAGACACGTATAGTAGTTATGTGAAGGGAAATGGTTTACTTTCTCTATGTGATGGTTAGTGCCTGTCTGGGGAACACGTTATTATGGATATAGAGCTGTGTATTTAGTTAAGACAGACACGTATAGTAGTTATGTGAAGGGAAATGGTTTACTTTCTCTATGTGATGGTTAGTGCCTGTCTGGGGAACACGTTATTATGGATATAGAGCTGTGTATTTAGTTAAGACAGACACGTATAGTAGTTATGTGAAGGGAAATGGTTTACTTTCTCTATGTGATGGTTAGTGCCCGTCTGGGGAACACGTTATTATGGATATAGAGCTGTGTATTTAGTTAAGACAGACACGTATAGTAGTTATGTGAAGGGAAATGGTTTACTTTCTCTATGTGATGGTTAGTGCCTGTCTGGGGAACACGTTATTATGGATATAGAGCTGTGTATTTAGTTAAGACAGACACGTATAGTAGTTATGTGAAGGGAAATGGTTTACTTTCTCTATGTGATGGTTAGTGCCTATCTGGGGAACACGTTATTATGGATATAGAGCTGTGTATTCAATTTAGACAGACACGTATAGTAGTTATGTGAAGGGAAATGGTTTACTTTCTCTATGTGATGGTTAGTGCCTGTCTGGGGAACACGTTATTATGGATATAGAGCTGTGTATTTAGTTAAGACAGACACGTATAGTAGTTATGTGAAAGGAAATGGTTTACTTTCTCTATGTGATGGTTAGTGCCCGTCTGGAGAACACGTTATTATGGATAAAATTTAACATAAATTTACACTAAACCTAGAACTGTCTTTTCATAGTCTATCCCATTTCGACTTTGAAGGGTGAATTTGGTATTGAAACCATGAAATCATAGTTGTATATTGTTTCGCATGCCGTGAACTTGAAGGTCTAGGTGCCACTCGTTTCGCATGCCGTGAACTTGAAGGTCTAGGTGCCACTCGTTTCGCATGCCGTGAACTTGAAGGTCTAGGTGCCACTCGTTTCGCATGCCATGAACCTGAAGGTCAAGGTGCCACTCGTTAATCATGTTCACTATCGTTAGAAAACGACAGTATGTAGAAAACGTCGTTTTTATTTTCGTTGCTTGTGAGATACACTGTTGGAATTTGCTAGATCAAAAAGGGCCTGATGTTTAATATCTGCTGAATACCATGAAAGTTGACGAGGGAAATGTATTTACAATATTAGACAAAACAGAGCTTGTTTGTCATCGGTGGCGGATTCACAAGATTCCAGCTAGTGAACGCTCGGTGACGCTCATCGCTGTATTGTAGCTATGTTCACGGTCGGATGGCCCAGGACCCTCCCTTCCGGAGTTCGCCTGAGCGCTCAGTCCGCTTTGGTCCGCAACAAGCCGCGCTTCACACCCCTGAACCCAGGCGATACATCCTGCATGTTCGGTTTGTAAAGGTCAGTTGTTTTGAATTCCTTTCATGTTTTAGGAGTGTTTCTCATAGACGTCTTGAATGTCAAAGATTAGTTACCTTCTATTGTTAAGGGGTTGAGTGTAAAAATGAGATGAAACATGTGTTTATTAGGGGCGGTTAAACTATCGAGTTCTCTCTTCAACTTAGTGCCCCCCCCCCCACCCGAATTATAACCTGAGGTTTTGACAGATATTTTGGATGTTCAGATATTTCCTATATTGTATGTTTTTTTTTTCTTTTTCTAAATGGCATATGTAGATAACTGTTTGGCAAAACAGATCTGTCGAACAGATCCGAAGTTGATGTGGTTTTCACTACAAATGTTTTTTCGGAGTGTTACTCTTCAAGTTTTAAATTAAAATAACGAAGGAAATGTCGGTACATAAGTTTTTATTTTGATAAAATTTATATGCCTTTTAATAATGAAATTAAATTTAAATTAATATTGATAAAACAATAACAGATCACATTTCCTTCGTTCCTTTCATTGAAGCCAGTTAGTATTTATTAAAACCTGAAGATGGAGTTAACTCCGAAACTGTGGGTCTGTTTGAAATGTAGTCTATTGTACCACTATGTGTCTAATCTTGTAGTTGCGAGGCTACATACGATGAATCTATTAACACTGTGCTTTCAATTTAGTTAATCAATATATCGGTTGAAACGAAATTAACACTTGTAAATGGAATTCGGTTTTAACAACCAAATGACAATATTTGGAGATTTCCAATGCTACTAGTTCTGCTTCTAATTCTCAGGATGGAGCTGGAACAAGAAGTAAGATTAGGGCTTTAGAGAGATTGTAAAAGAGTCAAATCATGTAACATATTTAACAAAGTGTAAAAAAGGGTTGGTATCAAAGGGATTATCACTTAAATCGCCTTATTTTAATTACAGGGCAAAACGTATAGTTACATCAGCTAGCAAAAAACTTGTAATGGACCGTCTAAACTTTCACTTAAGAAAAAAATCAGAACTGCAAAACCAGAAACTGCTGGACACTTCCACCATACCTCAAATCATAGGCTCTGAATTCCCAAACTATAACATATCCCTAAACAAATCAGTGGAAATACAGAACTACAGAATAAAAAAAGACACAAATAACCAAAAGCATTGGAAATCTCCAAATATTATCTACATGTTATGAATAGTCCAATGCTAATAAATAACTTTCAAACAACAACCAAATGACAATGTGCAAAGCATTATATCCACATCTGCTGATTGACCTGCACGCTTATGGTGTAAACAACCAAATGACAATGTGCAAAGCATTATATCCACATCTGCTGATTGACCAGCACGCTTATGGTGTAAACAACCAAATGACAATGTGCAAAGCATTATATCCACATCTGCTGATTGACCTGCACGCTTATGGTGTAAACAAGCAAATGACAATGTGCAAAGCATTATATCCACATCTGCTGATTGACCTGCACGCTTATGGTGTAAACAACCAAACGACAATGTGCAAAGCATTATATCCACATCTGCTGATTGACCTGCACGCTTATGGTGTAAACAACCAAATGACAATGTGCAAAGCATTATATCCACATCTGCTGATTGACCAGCACGCTTATGGTGTAAACAACCAAACTTTGAAACTAGATCAGGGGGGATTGAACATTTTTACCCAAGGAGTTCATACAAAAATCACAACAAATCTGGTAGAATTCTAGAGGCTACTCTCATTTCATGTAAGTAACTTACTGTATTAAATTAAATTTGGGGCAGTAGAGAGGAGGAGAAAATTGAAGTCTTGTTATGTAATTTCATTTACAAGTTGGTTTTAACTTTTCAGGGATTTCTTCTTCAAGTTCTTTGTTGGAGACTGTTTAAATTATAAATAATTTTAAAATTCTCAGGTTACTCCAATAAAATTTTTATTTTCGTCAGGCCTTTCGCCTACAAAGCTAGGCGAATATTTTAACAAAAATCAATCTTTAAAATATTTGTTTACAATTAACAAATATTGTTAATGTTACTATTTTCAACATATGGTAGATTTAAAAAATAATTAAAATTAAAATGTGTATTTATATATATGGATAATAATATAAATAAATAAATAAATATATATATATTTAAACTTATTTGGAAATCTGTATGCTATAATGAATATTATGAGAAAACAAAGAAGATATTTAAACAAAAAATAATATAAATCTGTCGTTTATAACACGTAATAAAATAAAAAACCTATTGAAAAACCTAAAATCAAAAATAAATGAAGAAGAAAAATCTGAAATATATTAAATTAATTGTGATAGTTGCGATAAAGTGTATATTAACCAGACAAAAATAAAAATTAAAGAACACAAAACAAATTTTAGGTGTGGACGGTGTGAAAAATCAGCAATGACCAAACATGCACTAGAAAATGGACACAACCGTTCAAAATTGGAAAGTCTGAAACAAGTCAACAAAAATCAATATTTAGACGCGTCAGAAACATTCTACACGAACAAATCTAATACACTAATTGTAAATAATGAACCTCCTTCCATTAAAAATTCTCCGTTTATAGAGTTGGTATAATTTAACTGAAAATTTAAATTTATTTTTTTTTAATCTACCATATGTTAAAATAGTAAAATTATTATACTTGTAAACAAATGTTTTGTAATTAGATGCCTACATTGTAGGCGAAAGGCCTCACGGAAATATATCATTTTATTGGAGTAATATGAGACATGTAAAATCATTTATAATTTTCAGGGATACTTAATTCATGGCAGACATTCAAAGGTGATACTCTAAAAACAAAACTTATAAGCTAATTGTGTATCTACCTAGTTTGTATGTAATCCCTAATACATTTCCCCAATAAGAAACCAGTGGATTTAAACTGACATTTGTTTGGTACGGTCACCCTAAAATGAGCAACGTTTCCCGCATAGTGTCTCTAGTATGTACAAAATGAGCTACGTTTCCCGCATAGTGTCCTTAGTACGTACAAAATGAGCGACGTTTTCCGCATAGTGCCTCTAGTATGTACAAAATGAGCAACGTTTCCCGCATAGTGCCTCTAGTATACAAAATGAGCGACGTTTCCCGCATAGTGCCTCTAGTATACAAAATGAGCGACGTTTCCCGCATAGTGCCTCTAGTATACAAAATGAGCGACGTTTCCCGCATAGTGCCTCTAGTATACAAAATGAGCGACGTTTCCCGCATAGTGCCTCTAGTATACAAAATGAGCGACGTTCCCGCATAGTGCCTCTAGTATACAAAATGAGCGACGTTTCCCACATAGTGCCTCTAGTATACAAAATGAGCTACGTTTCCTGTTATAAAACCTGTGTTCCTGTTATATGAGGTCCGGTTATACACCTGTTATAAAACCTTGAAGGTCATTAGCCTATCTTAGTTTCAGAGAAACCAGTGAGGGTGCCACATCACAGTATCTTGTAAACGTCTGGTTATCTTGTAAATATTGTAGATAGTACCTTGACGTGGTTGTCACCGGAAAATGTAGATTCTAGTTATGACATCGGCCGATTAAGCCTAAGTTTTAAGATCTGTTGTAGGTGTATATAATCAAGGATATTAGTGACTTAGCATTATAGAGATCTCACCTGATTTATATAATCATCACTTGTTAGTGAATGTATTTGGACGTATGTCGATAGTACCTAGCCATCTATTATGTTGTTTTGTTAAATATGTAATAGTTTTGCCGTTGGAATGAAATAAATAAACAAATCATCTGCAGCAGCCCCCCCCCCCCCCACATGTTCTATCATGCTATACCATAATGTAGTTTTCTGAATATGGGCATTTAGAAGTAGTTATATAAACTATTGTATATGATAGACATGTTTATGTATTTTCGATGTTATTACAATAGCCACGGAATATCTTGAGCTGTGGCTTACGTCACGGTCAGTGCCAGGGGGAGGGGGATCTCTACCAATAAACAGTGTTTATCGTACTACTAGCAGTGCTGTAAACATCAAGTCACCACGCCCACAAGTTAACTTTTTTATAATACAACTCCTATCCGATTAATCACTGATGTGTTTTATTTATAATTATATTACTTGGTATTATAATGTGTTATCATGTTATAATTATAGGCCCTTAAATATATTACGATTATCTTTGTCTAATATTTAATGAGAAAAATAAAACCATATGGAATGTCAAATAATTAAACAGTAGTGAATTTACAGAATGTATGTTATGTTAGTAAATAAGTACTCTTCAAGTTTTTATTGTAAGCAGTCCGTAATTAAATTGTATATTAGGAATTACATACTTGTGAATAACTTCGTGAACAATATCAAATTAAATCGCTTTAAAGATAAACATCTGTTCTAATTAAATTAATATTTAAACTATAACACTTGTGGCTAAGTTATTAAATACATTACAACTAATAATATAAACAACATTATTGCTCTTAATATTTTCAATAACAAACGCTTAATACTAAAAGTTGGCAGCGATACTGCACTCTCATATCAGCTGATAAGTAGCGGTAGCCAACGTCTGCATGTCTTTTATTTATTTTTTTTTTATTTATGTCAGGCTAGTACAAAGGCACGCAACCGTATGCCGTACCCTTCCCCTCCGCTAACCACCAAGCATTTGAAAAGTAACGGTTTCGACAGCTCAAGATATTGCGTGGCTACTGTATACTGTTTATTCATTATGAACATCTTAAAAGTCATATAAATATTATATATATTTTGTGGTCAGGAGAGGCGTCCAGCAGTTCAACTCAGAGCACGCCAAGTACACCGAGCGCCACTGACGCCGCCTCCAGCCCGACCACCCCCGGGCCAGCTACAGCCCCCGGCAGTGACAAGTCCGAGTCTACTTCTTCAGGCACCAAAGGTCAGTAATATTAGTTTATATTAATTATTTCAGAAAAATAATTGGCCGACATAAAAAGGTTTACTGGTTTCATTAAAAGTACAAATATGTAATTCTTTCAATTTTATGAAACTGAAATGATGGATTTATAAATCAGTTTTTATGTTAACAAGCTAATTGGTTTTAATTGTTCAAAAATACTAGTGCTCTTCTCGTATTAAATTGGTAATTAGACCATAATAATTCATTAGCACATTTATACTTGTAAATAAAGCCACCATCATACGCCTTAAGTCATTTGCTAATAAAGTAGATTCAGTTGTAAAAGGAGACTTTTTACAATTATGTTTACTCTTTGCAATTTTACAATAAAGCTATTATTATTACTGAAGAACTTTCTTACATGTTTTAATATGAATTATCGTCATTAATTTAGTATTATTCTATTTTTTTAGACTATTAAGCCATTTCATGTCAATAAATTATCAAGATTTATTTCAATTTAAGTAAGCTTTAAAGAAGAATCTATTACTAAAAACTTGTTACGTCTGTAGAAGAGCTTGAGAAATGTTAAGTAAGATATGATTATGAGTCAGATGTTACCCCTAGCCCGACAGTGTAGTCAACAGTTAACCCCTATCCCAACAGTGTAGTCAACAGTTAATCCCTAGCCCGACAGTGTAGTCAACATTTAACCCCTAACCAGACAGTGTAGTCAATATTCAACCCCTAGTCCGACAGTGTAGCCAACAGTTAAAACCTAGCCCGACAGTGTTGTCAACAGTTAACCCCTATCCCGACAGTGTAGTCAACAGTTAATCCCTAGCCCGACAGTGTAGTCAGCAGTTAACCCCTAAACCGACAGTGTAGTCAATAGTCAACCCCCAGCCCGACAGTGTAGTCAACAGTTAATCCCTATCCCGACAGTGTAGTCAACAGTTAACCCCTATCTCGACAGTGTAGTCAACAGTTAACCCTTAGCTCAACAGTGTAGTCAACAGTTAACCCCTATCTTGACAGTGTAGTAAACAGTTAACCCCTAGCCCGACAGTGTAGTCACCAGTTAACCCCTAGCCCGACAGTGTAGTCACCAGTTAACCTCTAGCCCGACAGTGTAGTCACCAGTTAACCCCTAGCCCGACAGTGCAGTCAACAGTTAACCCCTAGCTCGACCGTTTAGTCAGGCGGTACCATCTGATTTTGCCGGCACTCACCACGATAGTAGTAAGATATTATTCTGCCTGCTTACAAATGTTACGCCTTTTATTGTAACACAGCGACAATAATGTTCCTTTTATTCAAAATCAATTTTTCAATTGATTTTCATTGATTTTCAATTGATTTCAATCATCCTTTACAGAGTCTATCAGTTCCAATGAATTTACACGCTAACTACGTGTTTCGGAATAAGAATTCCATCTGCAGGTCATTAAAAACGTGGATTTAGCTCCAGCTGGATTGTCGAGTATATACAACACATATTACACAAACACAAATAATAAATTAAACAAAGAGAAATACGAAGACGAACATTGGTAGGCCAACCGGACACGCACATTCAAGAACCGGGGACTGCATTACGTCACTCCTCTTTCTCTACTATTCTTATCTATGAGACGGTTATGAGCTGATGAAGGACTCGTCTTGAGGCCAAGAATATTATTGAAAATGTAGTGGAAATTAAATTGAAGTTTTTCATTTAGAATTTAGTTTGTGAAATATTTTGAAAATTTTAAATTTGCTTTTAAACAGTTTATTTGATACAAACGTTGTCTTCGGCAATCCTCGTATCAAGCACATCTTGTAGGTCCCTAAGTAGATGTGCTCGCATGCCTCTGTTGTTGGAGATAATTTTTCACGGTCAAAGTTGGGCATACGGTATGGTTTCTTTCATCATCAGCAAGAATACAAAAATTCATGCTTTATTTGGATTGTTATATTCACTCGCTCGATGCAATCTTAGAATAACTCGCTCTCTCCATTTTCCAGGAGTTCTGACCATGGTATTAACCTTTCTATCAAATGTGATACAAAAGTTAGAGTGATAGCATTTGAATAAAAATTAGATGTTTCAAAATATTTACACAAACCGTATCATATATTATAATGTGTGCAAATGAAGAGCTCCTCTATTTTGTCCTTACTGTCATTAATTGTAAAATACTTTGTTCTGTTGGTCCTTACAACGTTTTTGTTTATAAAAGTACTTTTTCTTGTTTATGGGAGGAAGATCCTAGCAGAACCAACAACAATGACTGTAGGGCCTTGAAATGGATTTTTCACTACACTACTATGAGTTTAGCTGTTTTCGTTATGTGTTTACAACCTGCGAAACATCATACTTTCAACAGCTGTCTATTGCTTACTACCGAAAGTAACATTGTTTACAACCGAAAATTTTCCACAGTCAACACCTGTTTTTATTCCGTAGTGAAGTGGAAAGTATCGTTCAAAACTCGAGTGAACGTGTTTTGTATGTTCTCGACCATTTTAAGTGCTCGACAAGTCTCGCACTTCTAACATATGGTCTCGAACATCCAAAACCCCACTTTCCACTCTTGTTATGAAATATACTATTTAAATTCTAATCGTTATTATATAAACGCCATCATCATCTTCTTTCGTAAATGTAAACTAAACTCGTCTGTTCATATCTCCTGAGACTTTTTACAGTAAGTTTATTTTGTTTTTCTTCTTTTTTCTTGTGAATTAAACATTTTGTGTTTGCTTCAAAATTAATTTCAGAAGATTTTTTAAGCTGACTACTGATTTGGTCTTAATTTTTCATAGTCGAATGGTTCTTCAACATTTCACTGTACGTAGCGTTATTTGTCCAATTTACTTTGTGATTGAGGTGTCTCGCATCAATCACATATCTACCTTCAGGAAGATTGTGACCTTCGTTCAACCACTTTTCAAATGCTACAGATTCCTTTAATTTATGAGGACTATCACAAACGTGCAACATTCTATTGTACATTTGACGAGGATTTAAAGTATTTTGTTTGAAACTGGCTTCAGGGTCATTCGTCATATTTTCCTTATATTCGTGATGCTTTACTAATTTCGTGTGGTGTTCATTTAATCTCCCTATTGCATCCCTTATTTTACCATTTTCTTTTGTCGATACATTGACAAAAGATGATGGTGTTATGCATACATCCCTATATTCACCTCGAATAACAACGTCCGTTCATCATGTTCTGGATTGTATTGCTGCCATTTTATAAGGATAATCTTTGTTCAGACATAAATAGTGTCATACAGATCCTGATGAATAACAAACTTAGTGGTGGGTAGGAGGTCCATAATGCTAGGAAAAATTATATTTATTTAAAAATTAATCATGTTAATAAGTAAATTTTATTTTATTTCACAGCTGCCAGTTGTTGCAAGTCCGGAACTCGCAGGGTCCATAGGTGGTGGATGAGGGGAGGACTCTACAAGGGTTGGGGCTAAATCACTCTGAACAAAACTGGGTTTAAAATGAATGCTAACATTTGTTGTAGAAAATAATTATAATTATTTGGCAACATATAATGTGTAAACAAAAGAGATTAATATAGTTAGTTGTTGGTATAGCCACTTTTTATATCATGAAAATACATATGGATTTTTTTTATTTTATAAAAACAAAAAAAAATATTTTATTAAATACAGGTTAAATTAATTAAAATGCATACTAATACCCTTGATTATATACACCTTGTGTATAAAATCAATAATAATACTAATAAAAATCTGTATTAGTAAGACATTGCTTCACTGAATACATAAAATTCAGGTACCGTACATATAAAAATATAGGTGGAATTTTTTACATTTTTCTTTTTTTACATGTAAAGTGTAAGAAAAAATTGCCACCTCAGTAATAGCATTAGAGGTGGCATTTATACACATTAATCATTTAATAAGTCTAATGCGGTTTACGTTTGGTAAAGAAGGGAAATACGTTACATATAACCGCGCCGTGTCGACGACTGAATTACGGCGTGCGCCCTTAGTGTAACGCACCTTTCTGAATGTTCCAGTTGAGAAAGGTTAAGAATGAAGCACACAAAAATAAATTTCAAGAGTTATACTTTAACTTTTATTCGAACTATTTAACAAATTGCTGAAGACAACGTTTGTAACAAATAAATTTTTAAAAGGAAATTTAAAATTTTTAAAATTTCCAAAATATTTCATAAACTGTTAATATTAGCCAAAAATATTACAAGACCTTATTTATAGAATGGAATATGAGGAACAAAACAACAGATAATTGAACGAATACAACCTATGGTAACAGAGATACAAATGATATTGTAAACGCTTGCAAGGGGGGCTTAAAGGGGGGCTAGTGAGATAAGCGCCGGGGGAAATTTAGGGGACTTTTGCTAAATTGTACCTTTAAATGGGTACTAACGACTGGGGGATATTTCAGCTTGTTACTAATTTCTTCCGACATTGCTCTGTTTTTGCCCTGACAGGGCTATAAATAAACAAAAATCTTCATTCGCCGAACACCTAATGAATCACAACAATGGCGTTAAAGATACTAATGAAAGCTTGGAGGTTCTACACACCTGCAAAAAGGGTAGAAAACTAGATACATTGGAGGAGAATGAAATATACAAACACTTCTTAAAAGATGACCCTGAATGCAAAGTTCCAGGGTCATATTTGCAAAAAATATTTTGAAACATCTAATTTTTATTCAATTGCTATCACTCTAACTTTTGTATCACATTTGATATAAAGGTTAGTACCATGGTCAGAACTCCTGGAAATGGAGAGAGCGAGTTATTCTAAGATTGCATCGAGCGAGTGAATATAACAATCCAAATAAAGCATGAATTTTTGTATTCTTGCTGATGATGAAAGAAACCATACCGTATGCCCAACTTTGACCGTGAAAAATTATCTCCAACAACAGAGGCATGCGAGCACATCTACTTAGGGACCTACAAGATGTGCTTGATACGAGGATTGCCGAAGACAACGTTTGTATCAAATAAACTGTTTAAAAGCAAATTTAAAATTTCTAAAATTTTCAAAATATTTCACAAACTAAATTCTAAATGAAAAACTTCAATTTAATTTCCACTACATTTTCAATAATATTCTTGGCCTCAAGACGAGTCCTTCATCAGCTCATAACCGTCTCATAGATAAGAATAGGAGGGGAAGAGGAGTGACGTAATGCAGTCCCCGGTTCTTGAATGTGCGTGTCCGGTTGGCCTACCAATGTTCGTCCGTATTTCTCTTTGTTTAATTTATTATTTGTGTTTGTGTAATATGTGTTGTATATACTCGACAATCCAGCTGGAGCTAAATCCACGTTTTTATTGACCTGCAGATGGAATTCTTATTCCGAAACATGTAGTCAGCATGTAAATTAATTGGAACTGATAGACAGGTATTGTACCATTTTAGTCATGTCATCTTTGTTAAATGTCACTTAGTTAATGTAGTACATTATAACTTATCGTAATCATTATAAATTTTGGTATTCTAAACTACAAAATGGTTTAATACTGTACTTATGAATAAATAAATAGAACATTTCAATATTAATTAGTATAATTTCTGTATTAGTTTTGTAAATTTTAGTTTTGAACATACTATTTTAGTGTTCTTCTAATATCCTACAAGATCACAATAATTATGCAGTACATTTTTGATAAACATACTGTTTACTATAGAGTAAAGGTAGTGACTACTTCTCTTAGTAGTAGAAAAGGTCATACATTCAATTTACCATTAGCTGAATATAGTTATTTAAAAAACTACTGAAACGTGAATTTATTTGAAATTGGACATTTTCTAAAAGTTTTTGAGGTTTAGATTTTAAAATGAAAATCCTGTTTATTTTATTTAGTTCATTAAAATATATTACAGCATTGAAATAAATCTTTATGTATATTGTCAACAGCTAAATAACACAAAGTTGACAACATTGTCAGTTTTCCACCAGCTGAATAAATGGAAAATATTGAGATCAAGTTAACCAGATTATTTTCAATTGTATTGAATAACTACATTCTACAGTTTGACTAACATATAAATGAGAGTTGATTATATCTGTAAATGTATAACTATGATTTTTTTTGTTTTGTTCATTATAATTAGTTTTTTTTATTCTCAGTGTCCGTATGTGGATTTTGGTACTCTGTTTCTAAGACAAAACCAAATGGTAAACACCACAAAGAAACTGATTCTGTTTCAAAAAAGGAAGAAGAAACTCAAAAGAAAGATCAAAATACTTTTACACCGATTATAAAGGCATCTTCTAGTAAGGCTAGAAGACTGCGGAAGATGAAATTAAAGAGTGCAAAGCGGGAGGAGCAAACCACAGAGAACGAGAACTCTCAAGAGATAGAAGCAGATTGTAGCTCAGCCAAAGATGGACAAGGAAATAAAACTGAAACAATGGACATTGTAGTGGCTATGAGTGAAGATGATGTCCGACTAGTAGGCGGTAAAGTAGGTGATAATGAAACATATTATAAAGAAAGTATTACAGATAAAAACTCGTCACTACCAGTAGTTGTTGATGAAACAGAAACGAGATTGGTAAAAAATAAAGTGAAATCGAAAAATAAAAATGGTAAAATTAAAGGATTCAGTTTATCCAATATATTTTCTTCGAGTAATAGTAAAAATCGGAGCTGCGAGCAACATCAACCAATGGAGAAAATAAAAGTAACTAGCTCGAACTCCAAACCAAATTATCGTCAGTCGGAGGAATTACTGACAGAGGGAAGTAGTATAGAAGGATTAGTTAATGATTCTAGCAGCATTTTAATAAGTTCTAAACAAAAACGTGACTCTTTACCTACAGTACTCATTAAAGATGGCAATTTAATGAATTCATCAACAATATTTACAATTACCGAAGTTGAAACGAGCTTTTCAAATTCAACGAAGTTGATTTCGAAAACTACTGATAAGATAACTTCTATACAAGTTTGTGATGAAAAAGAATCATCGACAACAAATGAAATCAGTGCGGATAAGACAGGAGAATCTTTGCTATATAGAAATACAACAAATGACGATAGCCTTATTAATCAAGATAATCCTAACACTACTAAAGCAATTGAAGAGGAAAAATCAAGACCAATATCTATATTTGTCGTTCCTCCTGACAACGTGGCTGAAGAAGTTGAAGCACTTGGAATAAATTGGGAATCTACTTCGGACATTGAAACTAAATCTCAGGTGTCTAGCAGTGATGATGTACATCCTGAAACTTTAATCCACCTTCCTTCCAACGATCTTCAAGCTTCTACAGTAGTTAAGGATGGTAGAAATGGAATAATCCAAACTGATGAATATGAGCTTTCCGTCCATGATCTTAACTGTCCTTTAATAGCTCCAGATGAAGAGGCTACGTTGAGGACTTTTTTGGAAACATTAAACCTGACCAAGCCTGAAGAATACGATGACACATCTTCTTACGGTGACTCGAGTTCTACCTCAATTTCAGAGCATTCTCCGATACCTACTTTACCTTCAGATGAAATCGTTGTCTATCGGAAAGTAAAAAGTCATAGTGTAGCAGAACCTTGTTACATACCTCCAATACTTCCTCTCTTCTTGGACGTAATTACAGAAGAAACTAGTGATCCTAGTGATTCAGAGAGAAGAAACTTTACACTTAAACCTTGGGAATGTTCTGATATAATTAGAAAAAACAATGAAATAGATAATATTCCAAATGATTGGTTTGGATCTGATGAAGAAGTAGACACCAATTCTGAGGAGGGTGGTATTGACACGTCGTGGAGAAACGGTAAGAAACTGGAAGATGTGGATGGCGTTGAGGTTATTTATCTTAGTGGTAACAGTGAAGACGAGGAATCTGTAAGGAAAACATACAATGAGAATGGTAATAACACTTCAAATAAGCCAAATTTGCCTGAACTTGTAATAGTGCAAGCTATTGAAAGGGAGGATGTAAAAAGCACAGTTAAGTTACAGCCTACATTTATTAGAAAGGATTTACATTCAGCAGATGAAACTAAAATCAAAACTCACACATTGGATGATATATTATCGATACTGGATAGCACATATGAAATTAATAAGGATCTGTTTACAAAATCATCTTTGACAGAAAGTAGCGGCAATGTTTTAGAGCTTGCAGAAAATAAAAATTGTTCAACTTATACAAATAATCGAAATAATTACCTGACGAAAGCATGTAATAACGTTTTAAGTAAAAATGAAAATATAAAGAGTGACAACAATGCAGGTTCGTTTTCTCATTTAAATGACATAAGTTTAGACAAAAACAACGCAATTCAGTGTTGTCTTACTAACATAGAGGCCTACAACAACCTTCCATTGGCCCAAGAGTCTCTGGTAGTTGTGACTCCACCATCATTATCACGTCGAGGCTCGTCTAGTAGTGCAACCTCTCAAAGTACAGCTAAGTATAACCCAGGACAGTCACCTACGTCATCTGAAACTGAAGACAAATATGACAACGAATCATGTAAAAAAAATATAGTTGGTCAAACAACGCACAATCCAAGAAGTCTTATAGCTTTATCAACAGATATTGTAACAAGTCTGCCACACGGAGAATTCTTTTTGCAAAAATTAGGTTTCGGAAGTCTTGAAGGTATAGAATTAACTGCAAAAAATATCAGTAATGGGAGATTTAACTCCTTAACACCGTCAGGAATATCAACAAGACGGTCTTCGTCCTATGAGTTGGAAAATATATTTTCTATTCAACACAATGATAATAATCATATTCTAACAGAGTCATCTTCTCTTAGACCCACTCTTATTTCAACACCTCCTCCATCTGCATTAAAATATCTTCCACCTCATGATACCTCATGGGTGGGGGTGCCCACTTCTACCGACCCAACCCTTATAGTATGCCTGTCTCCCTCACAGTCTAGGAACGGTATTGTTACTTCACCTAAAGAAGCTACAGAATTGTTGGACCTCCATAAGAAATTTATTGAACGGCGTGGCTATCACGAAATGGAAAACAAAAATCAAATGAATTCACCGAAAAGTGGTAAAAATCATTCACCTGATTTTAGCTCACCAGATCTCATAAAGCTTGAACATTACGAACCTAAAACGGCGCAAGTACACACTCCTGAGTTATTGATAGAGGCAGCTAATTTGTTAGTGCTTCAAGAGTACCGCAAAAGTAGATTCAAAAATATAAAGCAATTAAGTTCTGTTAAAAAGCCAGAATTATTGTCAGGCGATGCAATTAAGGACTGCGCTTTGAAGAAAAACGGCAATCTAAGTGGGGTGACGTCACCGAGGCCCAAAATAGCTGGGGATTCAGGAGAACCCGATTCGAATAGATCAGCTGGCACTTCAAGACTTCTGGCACTACTCCAGTGCAGTACCGCACCGCACCACTCTCCTAATAACACTGTTTCATCGGAAATGGACCGCGCTGATAAGAGTGAAGTGACGTTGTTGGGCCGAACACAAAATTTATCGGGAAGTTATTTGACCGAGTGGTTGACGATGAGTGAAAATGTATTGTTCAGCTCAGAAAGTTGCTCAAATACCGACTTAATTAATCACTTTCAAAATGTGCAGAATGTTGTAAATGCTGTTCCGAGTTCAAAAATTGAAAAATCCAAAAGTGAAGTAGTGTTAGGGAGGCGACAATTTGAAGCTGACAAGTATAAGATTTCAAAAAAAGGAGACATAGCAATTATTCAGACATCAGAAGTGTCTGAAAAGCCACCGATATGTGGACGGAAGGAAAGGCCAAAGTCACTCCCTCCGACGGGTGTCCCAGCTCTGTCACCATCTGGTGGTGAGTTGTTCAGGGAGCAGATGTACCACGAGTACATGAACAAGGTGGCTGAACGCTCGGAAAGAAGACAACAGAAAGTAATCAAGATATCAAGTTTGCCAATTTCATCAAAGTCGGACCTAGAAGTGGATAAAACATCACAAAACACAGCAGCTACGAACAAATTAGAGTCAGAGTTTATGGTTAAAGCGCGTGAACGCATGAGCAAGCTCGGAATCAACCTAGACGAGGAGAAGCAGCAAGAGTCTTCAGTGGTAGAGGAGCCTCTGCCTAAACATTTGCAGGAGTTCATTGAGTTAACGACGGCAACGCCTCAAGCGGAGACTGCGAGCAACGCCCTCGGTGAGTCGTTTGTTTTGTGTGTAGTTTCACTAATCTCCCTTGCTCCCCTGCTCACGCTCTAGCCTAGAGGAACAGTTAGGTCTCTGTGTTGTGGCTGTGATATTGTTCGTTGAATAACTCCTTGTGATTGTTAGTTGTAACTGATACACAGGCTCAGTCCCCAGTGTGCAGTAGTATGTTTGACAATAAACAATAGTGAACATTAACAATTTTAGTGTTTTATTAACCTTTCTTTGTATTACATTTTTCAACTGTTAGTCTATTTTTTTCTAAAGATTATATGCAAATTCAGTTTATATACGGTAATCTATCATAAATATCTTCAAGCTGTTTTTTATTTGGCATTTATTTATTTTTATTGTAGTGTTGTTTATTTAACAGTTCATAAAAATAACCAGTACAGTACAAGTAAACGTCACACAACACAAGTATATTACAATATAAGTACAAAATGCACAAATATATTACAATACAAGTACAAAATGCACAAATATTATGGTGATTGATTTCGGTGAACCACGCTCACCTTCCTCAGACCAGAGGAATTCACAAAAGAATGGAAAATGGTGCTCAAGTTCAACAACTCATTTTATAGGCCTATGATCACGTGACCTCATTGGCTGGAATCATCAAAATGGCGGCTGCTTTGATATTATTGGCTAATTCCTATTGGCTGATACTTCTGATCATTTAATAGCTGAAAAACATTATTAAAAACTATTTCGGAACCAAAATTAACCTGTTCATTCATTAGTTTATCACGACCCTTACATTTTTCTTTAAAAATAAATAACTCTTCCCAAGCATTCATAATCCTACCCTTTTTACAAACTTTTAGAATATCTACATTACTAAATTTTCATCTATTTTATTCAAACTCTGGGTAAAATTCAGAAGGTGTTTAGCTACATTACATCATTCAGGTTTCTTATTTTTAAAAGCAGAGACATGATTTTTATATCTTTTGCTACATTTTACAGTCTGAATATGTAAAACATATTACAATCATTACAGTTAATCCTATATATTCCTGAATGATTGAATTTATCTTCACTTTCAATATTTGGGTGTAAAATATTGGACATAGTCTTAAAAGCCATTGATAAATTGAATTTCTTAAATCTATTATCAAATCTTAGCGTAAAAAATAACCGTAAAAAAATAAATGAGTAAACAAAAATAAAAATAACCGTAATATGGATGTGTCTGTTTGTAAATACACGTACGTATATTAGTGATGCAAAAAACGAGCCTCAATGGAAGCTAGATTGAGGTTTTAAAATATTACAGGGAATATAAATGAGAGTCAAAGCAAGCAAGATGTTGCTGTGGGAATTTATCATACTAGTATCAAAGCAAGCTTGTTTTTATTTGTGTGTGTAGATATGTGA
The DNA here is from genome assembly GCA_035578905.1 of Stictocephala bisonia. Taxonomy (NCBI): domain Eukaryota; kingdom Metazoa; phylum Arthropoda; class Insecta; order Hemiptera; family Membracidae; genus Stictocephala; species Stictocephala bisonia. The sequence goes on from JAQJVL010000022.1 coordinate 4,250,223, forward strand.
TTTACGAGTATCAAATCAAGCTGTGTGTCTTGGTCATTGCCGCTGTACGTGTAAGGGTGAGTGAAAATGTTACTACCACCTCATTTGTATGGGCAAGAGAAAGGGTCACTACCACTGTACGTGTAATGATTGGTGGGAGGGTCATTACCACAATACATGGGTGGGCGGGAGGTGTTAATGTAATTTGTAGAATTATAGAGTATTAAAACAAGCTTTGCGTGTCTTGTGCCTGATAAGTGGTCACATGAAAGTCAAAGTAAGCTATTGTACACGTTCATGTGTGAAGGGCCGATGTATAAGGCTCGTGTGTACAAGGCATGTATACATATGAAAGTCAAAGTAAGCTACTGTACACGTTCATGTGTGAAGGGTCCGATGTACAGGCTTGTGTGTACAAGGCATGTATACATATGTAAGTCAAAGTAAGCTACTATACACGTTCATGTGTGAAGGGTCCGATGTACAGGCTCGTGTGTACAAGGCATGTATACATATGAAAGTCAAAGTAAGCTATTGTACACGTTTATGTGTGAAGGGTCCGATGTACAGGCTCGTGTGTACAAGGCATGTATACATATGAAAGTCAAAGTAAGCTACTGTACACGTTCATGTGTGAAGGGTCCGATGTACAGGCTCGTGTGTACAAGACATGAATACATATGAAAGTCAAAGTAAGCTACTGTACACGTTCATGTGTGAAGGGTCCGATGTACAGGCTTGTGTGTACAAGGCATGTATACATATGAAAGTCAAAGTAAGCTACTGTACAAGTTCATGTGTAAAGGGTCCGATGTACAGGCTTGTGTGTACAAGGCATGTATACATATGAAAGTCAAAGTAAGCTACTGTACACGTTCATGTGTGAAGGGTCCGATGTACAGGCTTGTGTGTACAAGGCATGTATAAATATGAAAGTCAAAGTAAGCTACTGTACACGTTCATGTGTGAAGGGTCCGATGTACAGGCTTGTGTGTACAAGGCATGTATACATATGAAAGTCAAAGTAAGCTACTGTACACGTTCATGTGTGAAGGTTCCGATGTACAGGCTTGTGTGTACAAGGCATGTATACATAGGAAAGTCAAAGTAAGCTACTGTACACGTTCATGTGTGAAGGGTCCGATGTACAGGCTTGTGTGTACAAGGCATATATACATATGAAAGTCAAAGTAAGCTACTGTACACGTTCATGTGTGAAGGGTCCGATGTACAGGCTTGTGTGTACAAAGCATGTATACATATGAAAGTCAAAGTAAGCTACTGTATACGTTCATGTGTGAAGGGTCCGATTTACAGGCTCGTGTGTACAAGGCATGTATACATATGAAAGTCAAAGTAAGCTACTGTACACGTTCATGTGTGAAGGGTCCGATGTACAGGCTTGTGTGTACAAGGCATGTATACATATGTAAGTCAAAGTAAGCTAATGTAGCCTACACGTTCATGTGTGAATGGTCCGATTTACAGGCTCGTGTGTACAAGGCATGTATACATATGAAAGTCAAAGTAAGCTACTGTACACGTTAGTGTGTGAAGGGTCCGATGTACAGGCTCGTGTGTACAAGGCATGTATACATATGAAACGTTCGAGTGGGAAGGGTCCGATTTACAGGCTCGTGTGTACAAGGCATGTATACATGTGAAAGAGAAAGTTTAGTAGTGTAGATATTTTTAGAATTATTAGTAATATGAATGAATCAGTTTATGTACGTTAGTGTGTGTTATTGTGTTTAGCGTGGTGTATGAATACTAGACATTTCTAGTGTTTAAATAAGCTAGTGGTAGTGTGTGCGGGTGTGAGTGCGAGTGTTTGACAGTTGTGTTTGCTAACTGCTCAATATTTCACAGATGTTTACCGCCTTTGTCAAGTTATTTCTGGAGTTGACTCCATTATTTCTTTAGATCATTAGAAAGCATATTGATTTTATTTTTGTTCATTACCCCTTTTTGGTATGTATAATGTTATTAAGATTGGTATTTTTTATCAATTGTATAAGTAAAAATGTTGTTGGAATATTTTGGAATTGTCGTTTTCACGTTTTTAGATTTCTAACAATTAGCCTACAACAATACTAGACGTAGTCCCAAAAAGCTAGGTTTTTTTAAATTTGATCTGTAGATAGGACTTGATCTTAAACCACCATAAAATTCAAAAATTGCCTGGTTCTTAGATTAAGGGTACTTTGGGGTAAGTGACAAGCATCATGAGTCTATTTCTTCGTAAAAAATGAGTTTTACCTATCTCCAACAAAACTAACGTAGACATAAAGTGCATATTTGATCTTTGGCTTTTGACAAATAGTAGTAAAAGAAGAAACAATTTTTAAAATGTAAATCGTTACATATCAAATTTAAGCGGGAGTTCACATCAGAACCTGAATTCCAATATTCTTTTAGGTTTTGGATCAAATTATTTAGGCTCACCACTTCAACATTCAAAATGGGCGAATATTTCGAGAAAAAAATCACATAATGTTTCAAAAAATACTCAAGTGGCTTAAAATTCATGATTTACTTACAATTATCTGAATATATGAAATAAATATTTAAATTTGTTCAAAGAATAAAATAAAATTTCCAAATATTTTTGTAAAACTTTCAAAAATATTTTGGTTTTTTTTTTTTTCCTGAAGTAAGACCTTCGATGTAGTTGGTCACGCTAATGTTGAATAAGCTAGAGTGTTTTATTAGATTTAGAGGGAATTCTTTTGACTGCATATCTTCTAATTTGCTGAACGGAAAACAAGTTGTTGAGGTCCCCCTACATACATGTAGATCATTCTGGATGTATATTAAAATAGGAGTGCCTCAAGTCCCTATCTGAGTCCTGTATTTTCCCCCTCTTTATGAACGATAGAATATAGATATCTCAAGTAATGTTTCTTTAACAAACTTATGCTTATTTCCTGATGGTTCTTCGATTATTTTATTTTATGATATTCTATGATTATTCATACATACTGTATATATAATTATATAAAACTGTGGACCAAATAGGGGCCGTACTTTCATCTGAGGAAATTCTCTTGACCAGTGGATAGTCGATGATATTTTGTTTGTGGGGAAGACAAAGCTAATCAAATTTTAAGTCATACTATGGGACACCCCTGCATGCTACGCGTGCCAACCCCGTCACTCGCTGCGCTCGTTACATCTCGGCCAGTGACTTTTGACTTCAAATAATAATAAACATCGTAAAATCAGAATATTAAATAAACGTACAGCATCTCACTCACACTACTTGCGTTGCACCTATTTATTAGTATAAATATCCAATGATATTACTTAGTCTGTTACAAATGTGTTTATTTCATTTCAAATTCAAATTCTTTATTGCCGCAAAACATATTTACATGTATGGCATCGTCAACACTAAAAATCTAGAAATAATAATATTCCCTTAATCACTCATTACTACCTAGAATGGTTGCAATATTCCAAAAACTCATGAGTATCATACACACAAAGTTCTAAGAACAATGACTTTAGCTTAGCTTTAAACATATTATTATTTAAACATTTAATTTCACATGGTAACAAATTGTATATTTTTTTACCTAGTTCAAAGGTAGACTTAATGGTAGAACTGTAGTTGCATTGCCTCACTCAAAGAAAATCATTCTGTCTTGTACAATAATTATGGACTGATCTGTTTGTGGGGATTATGCCTAAATTTGCTCTAATGTACACTAGTAACTGTAATAAATACAAAGACGGAACAGTCAGAACACCAAGTCTTTTAAATAAAGGTTTACAATGAGTCCTACCTCCAAAACTCAAAATAATTCTTACAACTCTCTTTTGCAGTACTAAGAGCTTTTTTATATTAGTGTCACAGCCCCAAACAATTATCCCATATGCCAAATTGCTTTGTAAGTAAGCATAATATACTGCCATCATTACATCTAAACTTACTGACGACTTAAGTCTTCTGATCATAAATGTACTTTTTGATATCTTTTTACATACATACTCGATATGAGCATCCCATTTAATATTTGACTGCAATAACAAACCCAAAAGTTTAATGTCATTATCACTAGCCTTAGTACTTAAACTAAATTTAATAGTCTGAGTTTTATCTTTATTTAAACATAATGCATTGGCTGCAGTCCAATCCTCAGTTACTAATTTAAAGTGAGACAACAAATGATTTGCTAGTCTACTATTTGAACAACTGATCTGTATTGCTAAGTCATCAGCATACATAAAAGATTATACACAAACATTATTTAGAGCTACTGGTAGATCATTAATGTATACAATAAACATTGTCGGACCTAAAATTGATCCTTGTGGCACACCAGTATGTACTTGCAAATATTTGGAATAACAACCATTATAAAACACAGATTGAAACCTTCGAAGATAAATATGATCGAATGAGATCCATTGATTTGTCATCAAATCTATAGAATTTAAGTTTTTTTAAGAGAATTACAAGGTCAATTGTGTCAAAAGCTTGTGACATGTCAAAAAAACTGCTTAAAACACATTTCTTTTCATCAACATTCAATGAACATTCTTTCATGAAATTTACTATGGCCATTCCAGTACTCTTTCCTGGTCTAAAACCATACTGACTGTTACAGAGCAAATCGTTATTCTCAAAATACTTCATTACTTGGTTATTAAGTAAACTCTCAATAACCTTAGAGATAACTGGTACTATCGACACTGGTCGATAAAACGGCGTCATATATATATCAAGCAGTAAATTTAAACAGAATATGCACGACCATACACATACAGTGGTAATGACCAACCCGCCCACCCACACACGTACAGTGGTAATGACCCACCCGCCCACCCATACACGTACAGTGGTAATGTTCTATATTTCACTCAGGGTGAAATATTCGAAGAAGTAAGGCCTTATTGCACAACTACGAACAGAGGTAAATTTTTTGACACCGTTTAAGTTGGTTAAGAAATGAAGGAGTTGCGTTGACAAAAACCGGCTTCAGGTAATATATATAAGGATTCTGTTGTTCCTGAAATCGACCATTTGCTGTTAGGTGAAACAATAATTTAATGCTGTGCCAGTGTTAGTGACCTTCGTATAGTAGGTGATGCAGATCTTAAATTCGGGCATATCAGCAAATCAATGAAAAAACTGTCCTTTTTTCCTTCGTAGACTATCTCTTTACTCTAACATTAGAGAACGTCGCTACTCGCGTGCCTTAGTTGCTTCATCCCTCACCCAACGTACGTCCTTCCTAGTCGGGGTTACGAAAGCGCTCACACCAATAAACTGCTCGTAGTAAAATTAAAAAAAACATAACAATTGTACTTGGAATGAGAAACTCTTCATATTGTGAATCTATCCATTCTTGTCCATTCATCTATCCATCATAGGTGTCTCCAGAACAAACCGTCCCTTGATATTTCCATATTATATGTACATATTTGAATTACTAGTTTAAAAAAAATCAAACTATATTTTACCCTCACCAACTTACCATGAAGTTAAGCACACAATTAAATTCATTGATCGTTCCAGAACATTCTTCATCACATTGTGGAAGAGGCTTTTTTACATTTAAGTGAAGTGTTTAATAACCTACCATTAGCAGTGGCTGATTTGTGTAAATTTAAAAAGAGTCTCAAGGCATTTTTATAAACAAATAATATTACACCTTAGATGATTATTTTAGCGATAAATTGTAGTTATCATCGTTACATTAATTATTTTTAGTTCTAGAAGTTCATTCTATATGACAACTTGTATTAATCAGTCATTAGTTCCGTCAAACTTAAAGAACTTTAAGTTACGATACGACGTTGTTATGCAATGAAATTGTCAAAAAAAAATAAAGAACTTTAAGTTACGATGTTGTTATGCAATGATAGTCAACAACAATAAAGAACTTTATGTTACGATACGGCGTTGTTATGCAATGATATTGTCAATAACAATAAAGAACTTTATGTTACGATACGGCGTTGTTATGCAATGATATTGTCAATAACAATAAAGAACTTTATGTTACGATACGGCGTTGTTATGCAATGATATTGTCAATAACAATAAAGAACTTTATGTTACGATACGGCGTTGTTATGCAATGATATTGTCAACAACAATAAAGAATTTAAATGTGATTGGCATAATGGCAGTAGTAGTGAAGGGTTCGTTTACCGACGTCCCAGGCAGAAGTTTTCGTTTCAAGTAGGTGGCGCGTCATACATGTTTTCTTCGGCTAGCCTCGGTTTTGGGTACCCCCACCAAGTTACGTGATCAGAATAAGGAGGTGTGATTGTTCGAAACTTGCAGCATAACGGATATATAGACTTAAAAATAATTATTATTAATTTTTTATATTTTAATTAAACAGATTACTTGTTATAGCAGGAATTGAATATTTAGTACGTTAGTCTATGTCCATAATTATTATATCATAACGATATAACTACTAAATATCAATATATATATATATATATATATATATATATATACATATAAAGATAACGGTGTAATGAATGGAAAAGGAGAGAGAGTAGATGTTGCCAGTGTAAGTTGGCCGGGCGGACGTTGAACGAGTGCGGGAAATGCTGACGCAGCGGTAGTATAATACATAAACGTTTAGTAAACTAGAGCCTCTGTATCGTTTAGTTGTAAAACTAAAGTACACTATTCTAACAGATAGTAAGGGGACTTGCGATCCTTTCGGCTATCAAGTTCCTCGAGGTCACCACATTTTCCCGTTCACTTTGCTCGCTGACATCCCACCAGCTAGTATCCTGCACTATTATACTTTCCAATCACGTGGAAAGTTCCCCTATCGGAATTTCTCTTCCCTAATACTGTATATATGTTCCTCGATGTATACGTACTATAACAAATATATATCCGATATTAATAGCTACATGATCAATCACGCTCAACTCTTGATTGATTACCCACCTACTTTTTGTACTTTAATATCATCATCCTTTTGTACTTTTGTTAGGTATCCTATAATCATGTTTTAAAACAATAAATTTATATTGTAAGATAGATTAAACATAGCTATCTATACAACTACAACTATCCATACAATTGGTCGATAGCTAATTGGTTAAATCCCATAAGCTAAAGGATCTCTGTTCGATCTCAGTCAGAGTCGTGAGACATTTTAAAAGGGACAACTCCCCCGGTGGTATCAACATAACCACCGGTTGTTCATTTACCATTGGGTTAATTAATGACACTTTCTAAGGAATAGTAGGCCTTATTTTGTAACAATGACTAAATTCGCTCATGTACACTCATCACACTCGTTTGAAATCCATATTCGCCCATATAGTCAAGATCGGCGTCTTAAGAATAAATAAATATAAAATGAAATACAATAAGTGTAAAACAACCTTATTGCATTACACTTCGTGAACAACAAGTGTAATAACCTTCAATTTTGTAATACTATGTCCAACATTTTACACCTAAATATTGAAAGTGAAGATCAATTCAGTAATTCAGGAATATATAGGAACACTGTAATGATTGTAATTTGTTTTACATAGATCAGACTGTAAATTTCAGCAAAAGATATAAAACCCATGTCTCTAGTTTTAAAAATAAGAAACCTGAAAGTTTTGATGTAGCTTAACACCTTCTGAACTGTACCCACAGTTTGAATAAAATAGATGAAAATGTAGATATTCTAAAAGTTTGTAAGAAGGGTAGGATTATGAATACTTGGGAGAGTTATTTATTTTTAAAGAAAAATGTGTGTCGTGATAAACTAATGAATGAACATGCATTTCAAAATGTTTCAAACTTTGTAATATTTGTGTGACTAGAGCACCCAAGAAATTAGGTTTAGCCGAACTGTTTTCGTTTATCAAAAAGAGTATTTATCTAGAGCAATAATCATTTGTATTTTACAAAATCAAGGTTTACATTTAATCGGATCAGTAGGAGGTCCAGATAATACTGTTTTCCTTCAAAACATTCAAGTTTAAATTTTTACATTTTTATTCTATACAAAGCTCGTCTAAAGTGGTTAATTAACCACTTGGTAAGAGGACTTAATAGTCCTAACATTGCCAAATAAACAAAGGCATTTTCAATGTATAAACTAGTTCACGTTAGGGCTGCTATTTTAATAATTCAACGATAAAAATATATTACCGGTTTCGGCTCTCAGGCCATCTTTAGATAGTAAATATTTACTATCTGAAGATGGCCTAAGAGCCGAAACCGGTAATATATTTTTATAAAAATGAATAAAATGGTACTTCATTATATTTATCGTTGAATTTATAAAGGCATTTTCATTTAATTTCATTTCTATCTTTATTTGAAATTAAGATTAGAGAAGGAAATCCAATATGGTGGTAGGTATAGCAAACTATTAAAATTGGCATTACATAGATAGCCTGGACTTCATTACTTCATATATATTTTACAATACTACTTTGGCATCTTAAATACGAGGCATCTCGTATAAATAGTGAACAAATGCACCACATCTCAGCTGTTGAACCAGACTATGGCCAGGTGCAGTGCTTTGGTGCTTAGTGGTTTTGGACCCACCTTATATAAATGGTGCCCTTTTGATGAAGTGCTTTTTAATGTTAATGACGTATTTTCATTATTATTACTTTTATTAATGTGTCACTCTTAGTGGGGGAATAGTTAATGTATATAAGATTCATATTCGAAATGAACCTAATTTAATGCTAGTAAAAAATCAAACAGCTGCAAGAATTAAAAATAGATTAACCCTTCAGCTATTGTAATTGTATGTTACTTTGCATTGAATAGGTAATTTTCCTATCAACATTGGATCTTAATATAGACTACTAGTAACCTAGGCTACATTCATACATGGCCAATTGAAACGTTAGCGATGGAATATGTGCTGGTGTTTTAGCATGGTTTCCGTTTCCACAATAAATTTAAAATCCTTACGGTGGTTGCTTACGCTAGATTTGTGGCAGATAAAAGTGTATCTAGTGAGGAGTCCAGTCCAGTGGTCGGCAGCCTTGTTATTTATATTCTCTATCATTTGCCAAGTCATGTGTCACCTGGATGACTCACATCCGGTCACCATCTCTTAAGACCAAACCAACAAGTTTAATTAATAGAAGCCTTTTCTACTCAGAGGCATCGATACAAACATGAATGGAAGTATGTTAAATGCCTCTAAATACAACCAAGCAAAGATCAGCACATAAATTTAGCTGAATCCCAAAGTTTGTACTGCGATCGCCAAGGGGTATTGTCAATGGGCGCACATCGAATGAACTCGTTGAGACGTCAGATCTACATCGCAGTCTGCAGGTGTTACCGAGTCGGCAACATTCACGGTCGGGTTTTAGAGGTCCCTACTACTAAGTATTGTTTAATAAACGGCGAATTTTTAATGAATGTATTTGAAGAATATACTTGTACGTGTATGGATGGGAGGGTGGGTCACTACCACTGTATGTGTAGGGATGGTTGGGTGGGTCAATACCACTGTACGTGTATGAATGGGAGGGTGGATCAATACCACTGTATGTGTATGGATGTTTGGGTGGGTCAATACCATTGTACGTGTATGAATGGGAGGGTGGGTCAATACCATTGTATGTGTATGGATGGTTGGGTGGGTCAATACCACTGTACGTGTATGGATGGGAGGGTGGGTCACTACCACTGTACGTGTATGGATGGGAGGGTGGGTCACTACCAATGTATGTGTATGGATAATTGGGTGGGTCAATACCACAGTACGTGTATGGATGGGAGGGTGGGTCACTACCACAGTACGTGTATGGATGGGAGGGTGGGTCACTACCAATGTATGTGTATGGATGGTTGGGTGGGTCAATACCACTGTACGTATATGGATGGGAGGGTGGGTCAATGCCACTGTACGTATATGGATGGGAGGGTGGGTCACTACCAATGTATGTGTATGGATGGTTGGGTGGGTCAATACCACAGTACGTGTATGGATGGGAGGGTGGGTCACTACCACTGTACGTGTATGGATGGCAGGGTGGGTCACTACCACTGTATGTGTATGGATGGTTGGGTGGGTCAATACCACAGTACGTGTTTGGATAGAAGGGTGGGTCATTACCACTGTATGTGTATGGATGGTTGGGTGGGTCACAACCACTATATGTGTATGAGTGGGTGGGTGGGTCACTACCACAGTACGTGTATGGATGGGAGGGAGGGTCATTACCATTGTATGTGTATGGATGGGAGGGTGGGTCACTACCACTGTATGTGTATGGATGGTTGGGTGGGTCAATACCACTGTACGTGTATGGATGGGAGGGTGGGTCACTACCATTGTATGTGTATGGATGGTTGGGTGGGTCAATACCATAGTACGTGTATGGATGGAAGGGTGGTCATTACCACTGTATGTGTATGGATGGTTGGGTGAGTCAATACCACAGTACGTGTTTGGATGGAAGGGTGGGTCACTACCACTATATGTGTATGAGTGGGTGGGTGGGTCAATACCACAGTACGTGTATGGATGGGAGAGTGGGTCACTACCACTATATTTGTATGAGTGGGTGGGTGGGTCACTACCACTATATGTGTATGAGTGGGTGGGTGGGTCACTACCACAGTACGTGTATGGATGGGAGGTTGGGTCATTACCATTGTATGTGTATGGATGGGAGGGTGGGTCACTACCACTGTATGTGTATGGATGGTTGGGTGGGTCAATACCACTGTACGTGTATTGATGGGAGGGTGGGTCACTACCACTGTATGTGTATGGATGGTTGGGTGGGTCAATACCACAGTACGTGTATGGATGGAAGGGTGGGTCACTACTACTATATGTGGGTGGGTGGGTCAATACCACAGTACGTGTATGGATGGGAGTGTGGGTCATTACCATTGTATGTGTATGGATGGGAGGGTGGGTCACTACCACTGTATGTGTATGGATGGTTGGGTGGGTCAATACCACTGTACGTGTATGGATGGGAGGGTGGGTCACTACCACTGTATGTGTATGGATGGTTGGGTGGGTCAATACCATAGTACGTGTATGGATGGAAGAGTGGTCATTACCACTGTATGTGTATGGATGGTTGGGTGAGTCAATACCACAGTACGTGTATGGATGGGAGAGTGGGTCACTACCACTATATTTGTATGAGTGGGTGGGTGGGTCACTACCACTATATGTGTATGAGTGGGTGGGTGGGTCACTACCACAGTACGTGTATGGATGGGAGGGTGGGTCATTACCATTGTATGTGTATGGATGGGAGGGTGGGTCACTACCACTGTATGTGTATGGATGGTTGGGTGGGTCAATACCACAGTACGTGTATGGATGGTAGGGTGGGTCATTACCACTGTATGTGTATGGATGGTTGGGTGGGTCAATACCACAGTACGTGTATGGATGGAAGGGTGGGTCACTACCACTATATGTGGGTGGGTGGGTCAATACCACAGTACGTGTATGGATGGGAGTGTGGGTCATTACCACTGTATGTGTATGGATGGTTGGGTGGGTCAATACCACTGTACGTGTATGGATGGGAGGGTGGGTCACTACCACTGTATGTGTATGTATGGTTGGGTGGGTCAATACCACAGTACGTGTATGGATGGGAGTGTGGGTCATTACCACTGTATGTGTATGTATGGTTGGGTGGGTCAATACCACAGTACGTGTATGGATGGAAGGGTGGGTCATTACCACTGTATGTATATGGATGGTTGGGTGGGTCAATACCACAGTACGTGTATGGATGAGAGGGTGGGTCACTACCACTGTATATGTATGAGTGGGTGGGTGAGTCAATACCACAGTACGTGTATGGATGGGAGGGTGTGTCAGTACCACTGTACGTGTACGGTTTGGATAGTGGGTCAGTACCACTGTACGTGTATGGATGGGAAGGTGGGTCATTACCACTGTACGTATATGGATGGGTGACTTGGGTCCAAATCCCAAATCATGAATTGTTGAGATGTTAACGTAAAAATATGTGTTTTTTATAACTGTATAATGCATTTTGCTATTAGGTTTTTTTTTTTTTTTTTTTGAGTATTTTTTAATAATTTACAAAAAGAGTTTGTAAATACATAATTAACATACCTCAATAAAATTCTTATGGCCCATAAAAGTATATTTGTTTTCTGTGATAATATTGCATAGTCCACTCCCTCGACTGGAGGTATTAGACAGATTCTCCCTATAGCTTATTTCAAGTTACTCTCTTGTCTTGAGGTTCAGTTTACTGCTAATTATCTACAATAGGTAAACTACTGTACTCTGCTATGTATTGTTACTAATGCAATGGTGACGTCATAGATGGAAGCCTCTGTACACTACCGATCGTGGCATGTGGATTGCTCAGTGAAATAGACCAATCTCTAACTCTAAGTCGAGGGTTTTTGACACGTAAAGGTAACAAAACCGCATGATGTGTATAGTTGTCTTTCAACGGACTGTCTTTGTCTCTGATTCATTAGCCAACTAACATTTCAAATCCTATAATTGTATTGATATTATTTTTTCATATAACGTAAGTTTATACGAGTATTACACTTACTGAATACTCCAAGACCTTAAACGATGGAATATAACTTATGATTTTATTGCTTTAACAGCATTGATTTGTATGATACGAAGAGTGGCCTATGAATTTGGAGTAAGTGTGAATGTGAGTTTGTATGGGTGGTTGAAGTAAGTGTTGTAACAGGTCCACCAAATTGATAGATAAATTAATTAATTTAAATAAATAATAAATTATTACGTAAAAGAAAGGGATATATTTAATAGGAATAAACAACGAAGGTTCAAATAATGTTAGAGAATTGTTGCAAGTCAGATAGGAAAGCAGACAGAAACATCTGTAGTAAACAAAATACAACTCTGTCTTTGTTATAAACCAGACATGGGTGGAGTCCTTCTGAGAAACATAATCATAAATAGGACGGGGTGGCGTGTGACAAGAGTCAACAGGTCGGTTGGAATCTTCCATTGCCCCCACCCTGTCCCAAGTAAATGAAACGACTCAGAGGACGATTCTTGAAAGGGACCAATCAGAACGGGGCATCTAGTTAGAAATATGTCCGTAGATGGCAGTAGCTGTCAGACAGCAACCTCATGGTACAAGCGGAAGTTGCCGAAACTCTCGAAAACAAATGAAAAATTGTACCGGAAGAAAGGGTAGGGGAGAGGATTTGAGCCCGACGGTTAAGAGACACCAGGCACCCCAGTCCACCACCAACAGCCAGGGCCAGAAGATGATCCGATAGACCGAACCTTTCAGACCGCGTGGTCATTATTATATTAATTAATAAATTCGCATAATTAACCACTGTGTAGTGATTTAAAACAAGTTTTCTTTTCAAAATACATAGATTGTGCGTGTAAACTAAGTAATTATCAAAAATAAAATAAAAATCGCGCTCGAGACAATAGTCTGGATTCATCTATAAAAAACAGTAAAGATAAGTTTAGTTTTACATTTAGTTTAAGATTGTAACTTTTAACATACTTTCACTAAATGAAATAATTTTAATTTTTGAAATTTTATTGTCATATTTTAAATGAACTAAAGAAAGATTTTTTTAAAATATGTAATTAAAATAATCTTGTAAAAATAAAACTGTCTTGATTTATTGTATCATACAGTCTCACCAATTTACCTAATATCGACCCTGAGAGAAAGAAAAACAATCATGTTCTAAATTGAATTATATTTTTTATTATTTAAAAAATAAAAATATAACTAATAATCAAAGTAGTATAATAACCTCACAAAGGCAGTACATTACAGATTGTCACACAAAGTGATGATCAATTATTTAAAATCAATCATTTTAATTTCAATTAATTTTATTAAATTAATTTGAAAATATCAAATTAATGTAACAAATTGGTGCATGAAAGTGAGGCACTTGTTACAGTGTGAATGTGAGTTTGTATGGGTGGTTGAAGTAAGTGTGAATGTGAGTTTGTATGGGTGGTTGAAGTCTTGGCTACAAATTAAGATTTAATTTACATTAGAAAATGTTACCAATTGTAAGCGTAATGATAAATTACCAACTGATTCGAAAGAACTGTAGAAATGACTTGCTGATTCAATTGGATTCATAGGGATCACCAGCTCTTTCAAATGGACAGCAAGTGAAGACCAGGCAATTCAAGCAAAGGGCTAGGCATGACCAGCTGTTTCAAACAAACGGTTAAAAAGGGACCGGCTGATTCAAATTGCCAGCTAGTGATGACCAGCTGATACATATTATAAGCTAGGGATGGCCATCTGAATCAAATTGTCACCAAGGGATTGCCAGCTGATTTAAACGAACAGCCATGAATGACAAGCAGATTCAAATTGTCAGCTAGGGATAACTAGCTGATTCAAACTGTCAGCAAGGATGACCAACTTATTTAAATTGTCAGCCATGGATGACCAGCTGATTAATTTTGTCAGTAAGGGCTGACCAGCTGATTCAAATTGTCAGCAAGGGTACCGACTTATTTAAATTGTCAGCCAGGGATAACTAGCTGATTCAAACTGTCAGCAAGGATGACCAACTTATTTAAATTGTCAGCCATGGATGACCAGCTGATTAATTTTGTCAGTAAGGGCTGACCAGCTGATTCAAATTGTCAGCAAGGGATGACCGACTTATTTAAATTGTCAGCCAGGGATGACCAACAGATTCAAATTGCCAACAAGCGATGACCAACCGATTTAAATTGTCAGCAAGGGATGGCCAGCTGATTCATATTGTGAGCCAGGGTTGACCAGCTGGTTCAAATTGTTAGCCAGGGATACCCAGCTGATTTAAATTGTCAGCCAGGGATGGACAGCTGATTTCTTTCATCATTTGTCTAGACTTTGATGAAATCAAATCGATTATTGCATTCAATTAATCTTTCTGTAAATAGAAATTCTATGCTACTAAGTAACTAAGCTTTTATTTACGTATGTTACGTATAGATATATCGTGTTTTCACACACGGTTAGTTGGGAATGTACAGCACGTTGCGGAAATGAAGAGCAATTGATCAGGTTCATTTTGTTATTGTTTTAATATTAATGAATTCGTTGAGTAATATAATATTTGAAGAGGAGTTGAATTTTGTATAAATTTCTATTACAGTAAATGTTACGTTTAGAAAATGTGATTAAATTGATTGCAGTTCCACTAATTGTGCAGGCAGTACTAGTACTCCTACCGAAGGTACAATGGATGGAAGGTACACGTCACTACAACGTGATGGTATCATCAAAATCCGGGAGGCAGTGTAGAGCGGAGTGACCGGAAGTACGGAACACATTTGGCGTCAAATTGACAGCGGAAGTTGGTAATTGGGTGGGGCTATCACCTTCTGGGGTCTATCGGAGCCTAAATACGGTCGAGGACCAACTCTTAACTTCCCGGTAATATTTATCACTCACGACAAGGACTGATTTATTGATTAAATAATGACTTTCCAAATATCTTGGGCGAGCGACAGTGGAACGCCTGTTAGGTTAGGTTAGGTTAGGGTCAGCCAGGAAATCGCTCCACTGTCGTACCCTCGCGGGTCCAGTGTGACAAGGGTTTCCTGATATCTATGATGAGATTGTGTTTAACTCGAGAGCAATCTAATTGTAGGTGATATTTATGTTTATTCAAATAAGCATACTGTACATGTTATTTACATTAGATCCAGGTTCGATTCCCGGGTTTTTCACAAATTTAACACTTCAAATGTCTTTAGAAATAAAAAAGCCTTCTGGCATTGAAATTCTATGAGACATTCAATACAATATTTTCATTCCAACCAACAAGTAGGTGATAACCAAATATTTCAAGTCTTTTGATAGAGTAAATTATCAAAAGGCGTTTTTTAGCAATTGATAATACAATATGCATGACAATAAACTTTAAAATCAAATTAAATTATAAAATATGTTATATTGTTCTCCAGTCTCGGACCTGAACAATAAATTCATGATTTAATTAGATAAAACTGATAAATTAGTTATTTATCTTCTTTCAAATGTAAAATCTCATTTTTAATATTTAAATAAGTTACAACTTATGTTATATCAGTTATATTATTATATTTTGGAAACAAATTTATTTCATTTGATTTTTGTCCATGATGCCTACCTTGTAGGCGAATACATCAAGAAAATAACACATTTATTTGAAAATTCTGATAATGTACAGTATAGAACATTTTATTAAAGTTGTTAGTATCTATTATGTATCATAAAACAGTAAACAAAATACAAACAACTATGTAATACAATTATTCTAACTGATAAATCTAAGTTTTAGGCTTACGTACATAGTAAAGTATTTAACTTAGATCTCAGTATAAAAAGTAATAATATCTTCATAAATAAAGTAACTAAACGTTAAGCAAAAGTCTTTCACAAGGAAAAAACTATATTTTTGATTTAAGATACACAATATCTTTGTTGGAAACGAGATGTTCCACATGTTTACAGGAACTTTTTTGCTTATTTTTATGTGTACTATCATATTCTGAAGTTGTGCCAACCTCTCGCGAAACACCCTGTATAAAAGAGAATAATGCAACTTTTTGTTCTTTTCTTTAATTCAATTTATATACTCTCAGTTCATCAAGAGCAGCACTAAAACGTATACTGCATTTTCAAATAACATGTTTAACAAAATAAACATAATAATATACAGTACAGATGTGCCGTAGACTCGGCCGAGCACTACTAACTTGAATGAAAATGTTTGCATTATGTTCGAGCGTCCAACTGCACTTTTTGCTTCCTATCGTGTTCTAAATATAAAGATGACATAACATTGAGTGAATTATACCAAATAAAAGTATATATTATTGGCTTTCTACTTGTGACATCTAATATATATATATATATATATATTCAACTGCTGTTTATATTTGAAATATTATTATTGATGACAAAGAAAGTTCATCTATTGAGGAAAATTCGTATTATTCGGTCAGGCTAATTTTGTAAGAGAAAAAAGTTAAATATTAAGCAAGTTAAATAGCGTGTTTCGTTTGAATTTCCATATTTTGTTTGTTTTAGAATATTGTAGCTTGCAGTTTGAGTGTAGGGGCCTAAATAGTATTTTTTGTTTGAGTTTAAGTATTGTTTTTTAAATTTTAGATTGTTTTAAATATTAGTAAGTGCAACACAAATAATTTAGTTTGAATTTAAATGTATATTTATTATTTTATAATGTTATACATATTAAGTGTTAAAACTTAGAAGTACAGATTCGTTATTTACAAATTAATAATTTGTATAATAAAATTAATATAATTTAAACAAATCACTGTTTGGCTTTTACGAATTTGCATAAACTATGGTTAATATTCCATAATTAATATTCATGGATTAAGAGGCAAGTCATGGGCATTTATTTTACATAAAATTAATAGTATCAAGTTTATAATTTTTCGAAAAAGATAACTGTAAACATATTATTATCTTAGTCTTTGGGAGTTGATGCGATCCACAAACGAAGGCCAAGATATTGTGTATAAACAAGCCTGGGTGTCTTCTATCTGTACGATTACAAACTTGTTTTAAAACAAGTTTGCAATAGTTTAACCACTTATTAATTGAATTAGAAACATAACTAAGAAAACATTAATAGTTAAATAATTTTTTATTAGATAACTATTAATAGTTAACTGTTAATTAATACATTAACAGTACATTAATTAACTAACATTAATTAACAGTACATTAATAGCTTTGATTGGTCTTTTATGATAACCCCTTACTAGGACATATCGACTATACAATCAATGTTACACTTACTACTATAAAGTGTGCAGTGCACTTAACAAAGTCAGTATGATAGTAGGAGTTGTGATATCTGATTGGTAGGTAGTAGGAGGCCCCACGAGCTGAGCTCGATAGCAGGTAGATTGCCGAGGACGGGTAGTTTAGGTGCGTCAGAGGAGCGCCTCCGGAAAGGGCTCCTGAGTCGCAACCCTAGCGAAAATTATTTACGACAACCCCTCAGCCAGGTAAAAGACGCTCCTGTGTCGTGGAATCGTATGTCACAGACTGAAGTAGAGCATTGTACACAACTGCATTCAAAGGACGGCAACGATCAAAACATGTCGCTCGCTCGTGAAATCCATTACCCGCGGTTCGCGCGCGGTACCAAGCTGCTGGTGACCAGCCGCCCCCACTCTCGCGCTCTATTTTTGAACCCCCGAACCCCTCCTCTATGACTGATTCATCTTAATCAATGTTCAGTTCATTTCTCGGAGCGAGCAGTGCGCGGCGTGGACTGCCGGTAATACCCCTTCTCCTCAATTGCGCTATCTCCCAATAAAGTATGAAACCACGTGGTCTGTTTTGAAGATTTCTTTTTACAATATCCATTCGTTTTTTTCACAAACACAGTACAGTGAATATTCACATCTAATTTATAAAAAATGTCATTTACATTTCAATTTTAAAATCAATGTTAAGCTCTATCTAAGTACTAATTTGATTAACTTCATATTTTCAGTCATTAATGTGTACAATTTCACTTCATTAGTGGAAGGATCTGTATTGTACCTTAATGGCCTTATTAGAACGTACTTTCCTTTCATCCTTTACATCTAATATCGGAAGTAATTCATTAAATGCAACTCTATTTTAATCTACTAGTGTTAAACTAGGTGTAGGCTGTTATCAAAGTGCCCAAAATGCCAATCCTAGCCGACAGTCTCCCCCTGACACCATTATTAAGGCTATAGGTTGTGTGACAGCCCCTTTACGTCGTTTGACAAGTGTTAAAACAGTCATGCCGGTCCCGGGATCTCCCAAAATCGGGCCCAAATTTAGGGCCTCTGCCAAACCAGGTAACTTGTACACTTTTTAGTTTTCAGCTTTGCTTTATTAAATCTAACAAAAAATAAAGTTTTCTTTAATAGCATATCACTTTTCTAATCTTTCTATCAAAGTTTTACTAAATCAGGTAATTTTGTCTTGCTGAAATTTAACACTTAAAAGTAACAAAAGCACTAAATAAATACATAGATCTATTTTTGTCATCGGCCGTTCAGAATGAGAGTTTTAAACTATTTTTTTCTCTATGGCATATAAACCTGAGTTTAAATATAAAATGGCATAATATACTTTATTTAAAAGCAAATATACAATAAATTTGGCCAATGGAATTTCAAATGGTTCAGATTGTATAGAGTCTTCTAACAAGCCCTGAATGTTGGCGTTTACTCTATGTTTACTGTTGCCCATTTTGTTTGTTTACGACAGTATTCATGTTATCTACAGTTGTCTTCCACATATTTATTTCTACTCGTCGTTAAAATTGCATAACATATTTACAATTTAAATATAAAGAAATATATTCATTAAACATACATTACAATATTGCTATTTGATAAGAATTGCAGAACAAGCAACTTTAATAAATTTTTACATTCATTTTCCTTGGATATACCGGCATACCTACAACATATAACTGGCAACGTAAATGGTAAAAACGTTTGTCGTTTTCCTAAAGTATGTAATCTATAAATAACATGAATAATTTCTGGAAAGTTTAATTTACTGACATATGTTATGTGGTTCATTTCTAAAAAACGGCTGTGATTCATGTAGAAGTAGCACTCACACATACGTGGCTCAACATGGCTGGGATTGTACCCTACAGTAGGTGGGTCCTAGAGCAACATCCACATGGCTGTGGTAGGTCCCTTCAATAGGGGGGTCCTAGAGCAACATCCACATGGCTGTGGTAGGTCCCCTTCAATAGGGGGGGGGGGGTCCTAGAGCAACACCCACATGGCTGTGGTAGGTCCCCTTCAGTAGGTGGGCCCTAGAGCAACATCCACATGGCTGTGGTAGGTCCCCTTCAATAGGGGGGGTCCTAGAGCAACATCCACATGGCTGTGGTAGGTCCCCTTCAATAGGTGGGCCCTAGAGCAACATCCACATGGCTGTGGTAGGTCCCCTTCAATAGGGGGGGGGGGTCCTAGAGCAACATCCACATGGCTGTGGTAGGTCCCCTTCAATAGGTGGGCCCTAGAGCAACAGCCACATGGCTGTGGTAGGTCCCCTTCAATAGGTGGGCCCTAGAGCAACATCCACATGGCTGTGGTAGGTCCCCTTCAATAGGGGGGGTCCTAGAGCAACATCCACATGGCTGTGGTAGGTCCCCTTCAATAGGGGGGGTCCTAGAGCAACATCCACATGGCTGTGGTAGGTCCCCTTCAATAGGTGGGCCCTAGAGCAACACCCACATGGCTGTGGTAGGTCCCCTTCAGTAGGTGGGCCCTAGAGCAACATCCACATGGCTGTGGTAGGTCCCCTTCAATAGGGGGGGTCCTAGAGCAACATCCACATGGCTGTGGTAGGTCCCCTTCAATAGGTGGGCCCTAGAGCAACATCCACATGGCTGTGGTAGGTCCCCTTCAATAGGGGGGGGGGTCCTAGAGCAACATCCACATGGCTGTGGTAGGTCCCCTTCAATAGGTGGGCCCTAGAGCAACAGCCACATGGCTGTGGTAGGTCCCCTTCAATAGGTGGGCCCTAGAGCAACATCCACATGGCTGTGGTAGGTCCCCTTCAATAGGGGGGGTCCTAGAGCAACATCCACATGGCTGTGGTAGGCCCCCTTCAATAGGGGGGGTCCTAGAGCAACATCCACATGGCTGTGGTAGGTCCCCTTCAATAGGTGGGCCCTAGAGCAACATCCACATGGCTGTGGTAGGTCCCCTTCAATAGGGGGGGGGGTCCTAGAGCAACATCCACATGGCTGTAGTAGGTCCCCTTCAGTAGGGGGGGGGGGGTCCTAGAGCAACATGAACATGACTGTGGTAGGTTCCTTCCAATAGGTGGGCCCTAGAGCAGAATGAACATGACTGTGGTAGGTCCCCTTCAATAGGTGGGTCCTAGAGCAACATCCACATGGCTGTGGTAGGTCCCTTTCAATAGGGGGGCCGTAGAGCAACATGAACATGACTGTGGTAGGTCCCCTTCAATAGGTGGGTCCTAGAGCAACATCCACATGGCTGTGGTAGGCCCCTTCAATAGGGGGGTCCTAGAGCAACATCCACATGGCTGTGGTAGGTCCCCTTCAATAGGGGGGCCGTAGAGCAACATGAACATGACTGTGGTAGGTCCCCTTCAATAGGGGGGCCGTAGAGCAACATGAACATGACTGTGGTAGATCCCCTTCAATAGGTGGGCCCTAAAGCAACATCCACATGGCTGTGGTAGGTCCCCTTCAGTAGGGGGGTCCTAGAGCAACATTAACATGACTGTGGTAGGTCCCCTTTAATAGGTGGTCCCTAGAGCAACATGAACATGACTGTGGTAGGTCCCCTTCAATAGGGGGGCCGTAGAGCAACATGAACATGACTGTGGTAGGTCCCCTTCAATAGGGGGGCCGTAGAGCAACATGAACATGACTGTGGTAGGTCCCCTTCAATAGGGGGGCCGTAGAGCAACATGAACATGACTGTGGTAGGTCCCCTTCAATAGGTGGGCCGTAGAGCAACATGAAAATGACTGTGGTAGGTCCCCTTCAATAGGGGGGCCGTAGAGCAACATGAACATGACTGTGGTAGGTCCCCTTCAATAGGGGGGCCGTAGAGCAACATGAACATGACTGTGGTAGGTCCCCTTCAATAGGGGGGCCGTAGAGCAACATGAACATGACTGTGGTAGGTCCCCTTCAATAGGGGGGCCGTAGAGCAACATGAACATGACTGTGGTAGGTCCCCTTCAATAGGTGGGCCGTAGAGCAACATGAACATGACTGTGGTAGGTCCCCTTCAATAGGGGGGCCGTAGAGCAACATGAACATGACTGTGGTAGGTCCCCTTCAATAGGGGGGCCGTAGAGCAACATGAACATGACTGTGGTAGGTCCCCTTCAATAGGTGGGCCGTAGAGCAACATGAACATGACTGTGGTAGGTCCCCTTCAATAGGGGGGCCGTAGAGCAACATGAACATGACTGTGGTAGGTCCCCTTCAATAGGTGGGCCGTAGAGCAACATGAACATGACTGTGGTAGGTCCCCTTCAATAGGGGGGCCGTAGAGCAACATGAACATGACTGTGGTAGGTCCCCTTCAATAGGTGGGCCCTAGAGCAACATGAACATGACTGTGCTTGGTTACCTCCAATAGGTGGCTCCTACAGCAACATTTACATGGCTGTGGTAGGTCCCCTCCATTAGGTGAGTCCTAGAGCAACATCCACATGTCTGTGGTAGGTTCACTCCAATAGGTGGGTCCTAGAAGAACATCAACATGGCTGTGCTAGGTCCCCGCCAATAGGTGGGTCCTAGAGCAAAATCCAAATGGCTGTGGTAAGTCCACTCCAATAGGTGAGTCCTAGAGCAACATCCACATGGCTGTGGTAGGTCCTCTCCAATAGGTGGGTCCTTGAGCATTGCCAATTTGCCATATTGCATCAAATGCAAGTTTGCAAGGAATTTCCCATGACTCTAGAGTTTTCTGGAATTCCACCGTTTTCCATAGATCTCTAGGAGTAGTGATACTAGGTGACAGTGGGTACGGACGTAATGAATGGTTAATCCCACCATTACATGGAAATGAGAATGATGTTGAGAGAGGGTTAAATGTTTCCCGTAAAAGGACATGACGGATAATGGAATGCAGTATTGAAATCTTGAAAGAAAAATTTCCAGTGTTAAATCATCTCAGCTTAGACTTGATGCTGTGAAAGCTGGGGGAATAACTGTGTCCTGTATCGCTCTTTACAATGTTACCAGAAATGTGGAATGATATATCTGTGAAAGTGACGTATTTAATGATGAAGGCTGTTCAAAGCCAGTGCAAATTCTTCGAGGGAGTACCAACTTTGAACAGTTAGTAATATGAATAATAAAACAACCACGTTTTTCACTTTTATTAAGGTGGTGAGGTAAATCCAAAGTGAAAAGATAAAATGATAACATAATAACAAAACAACCAGTTTAATTTTAATATTTGCTTTTCACTTTCTAAACCATAACGTATCACTTTTCTTAGTTCATAAAACCCAAAGTAAGTGTAAAAGTGAAAACTGAACAGTTAAAAAGTACTTCCATAGAGGCCCCTGGACACTTTTTTTATGAAAAAACACCAAACACACGTAACATTTCCTATATTTGTAGCTACAAAAACTCTTCGATGTTGAGAACACTTCTAAATGAGTAGCTAGTCTAGCTTAACCAAGTTGTAAACATTAGCAAAATCCCCAACTGATAGTTCTAAATTCAAACAATAAATAGCCAAGTAATTATAATCTGTACATTTAAAAATATTGTATTTCTGGGCCTACAAACTATTCCCCAATAACATTATAACTTCTATATTAAGGCTGTTTTGGGAAGGTTCTTTTACATTTTAACAATCTCTCAAACTGTAAATTTAGACTAAACTTGAAAGAGTAGTCATTGTTTTGTGTTTCTTATTAGATTTCAGGATCACCAATATAAAGAATTCAAAGTGTTCCAGAAACAGATTCCCGTGTCCAGTATGACATAGAGCAGAGTCGGGAGTAGCTATTTTTATCTGTAGTCAATTTAGCCAGCAACACCTCTGTAATTGATGATTGATTATAGTGTAGTGTTTACTTTCAATCGAGGAAGCACGGATTTAACTATCAAATCAGTTTATTCAGCCAAATTTTACAAAACATTTGCATTAGCTAAGTCATATTGCTGAGTCAAATAGAACTAATAATGGTTCTTATACTACTACTAAGAAATGTACAATTATAAAAAGTATCATAAATTAATTATGTCACTTCAATAGCGTAATGGCGTCAATAAATTTGGACTCTGTAACATGATAGATTTATGAGGTAATTTTTGAGCTGTTTTATAAATTTTATAAAGTTTGATTCCAATTTGAGAGACACGGGGAGACAGTTTTATAGTATTATGCCATTATAAAAAGATGGTTCTTGAAAAAAGAGGTTGAATGTTTTGGAATTGTAAGTTTATTCTGGTTATAGTAACTGAAGTAATTAAATTATGCATATTCTGTTTGACAAAAGTTAAAGTTTCCATTTATTTATTTCCAACGGTGAGCACTATTTACAAAATTGATGATCATATACAAAATGGAATTTATATATTAATATTTGTATTATGAACAATATAATTAAGAACATGCAAATATAATAAAAAATACAATAACAATATAATTAAGGGTATTTAATATAAGGTTTTTATAAATATAAGGTAGCAACAACTTTAACAGCTTGGACTGTAGTAATCTATAAAATAATATTATACAGAAATAAATAACAATGACATAGAACTATAAA
Organism: Stictocephala bisonia; assembly: GCA_035578905.1. Taxonomy (NCBI): domain Eukaryota; kingdom Metazoa; phylum Arthropoda; class Insecta; order Hemiptera; family Membracidae; genus Stictocephala; species Stictocephala bisonia. Next base: position 4,274,463 of record JAQJVL010000022.1, read on the forward strand.
TCAGCAAAGTAACATTATTTAAACATCAAAAACAGTCAATAAAAAACATAAATTAATAGTAACAATAGATAAAAAAATAACAACAATAATTGAATAACAATCTATGAAAATAAATTAATATGATTATATTATTGTAATAAATTAGTCGGAGGCGAAAAGAAGTCCACATGTGCAGCCACCTCGCTTCCAGTTCAGAGTAGTCTCTGGGCACAAATGGCAAGTAGGCATAAATGTACAAAGATGGACCTAGACCTTGTGCCCCTGGGAACAGTGATATCAATGCCTCTCAATATTAACGGATAATCCAAGGAACCATTTACGATCCTGTACAGCAACATAGCATCAAGGAACTTCCTCCTTAGAGAGAGGGGCTGCAGTCCACATGAGGCCTCCAGATCAGCTACAAGTACTCCAAGAAAAGTGAACCCCAGTTTGGTACCAAAAAACCTCACAAATCGCTCTTGGGTTCTGTTTAAAATAGCCACGTGGCCAAGTTTGAAAGGAGACAAAATTGCAGATCCATATTCCAAAATGGGGCGTATGAAAGTCTTATAAAGAGGCACCATTGTAATTGGGGAGTTAAAATCTCTGGTCGACCTCATGATGAAACCAAGTAGTGCATTGGCTCTTGATGCTGCACTATGGTCTTCAGAACTCATAGAAGCATTCAGGATGACACCAAGGTCACGAATCTTGCAATCGCTCTGCAGTACAGAACCATCGACGTTGTAATCTAACTCAAGGGAACTCCTGCCACGAGTAAAAGTAATGACCTGACATTATATAAAGATGGCAACGTTAGGATCCTGGAAGTAATCCTTACAAGATTGGAAATCACGCAAAGAAAAAATAGTTATAACAGCCCACTTTTGCAGTTTGAATAAAAAAAACAGTTCTTTGACGTTCATACCCCCAAATAGGTATAGCATACGCTAGGTGGGGTAGATAAGACCGTAGTACTCAGCTAGGAGAACGTCAACATACGCTAGGTGGGGTAGATAAGACCGTAGTACTCAGCTAGGAGAACGTCAACATACGCTAGGTGGGGTAGATAAGACCGTAGTACTCAGCTAGAAGAACGTCAACATACGCTAGGTGGGGTAGATAAGACCGTAGTACTCAGCTAGAAGAACGTCAACATACGCTAGGTGGGGTAGATAAGACCGTAGTACTCAGCTAGGAGAACGTCAACACACGCTAGGTGGGGTAGATAAGACCGTAGTACTCAGCTAGGAGAACGTCAACACACGCTAGGTGGGGTAGATAAGACCGTAGTACTCAGCTAGGAGAACGTCAACACACGCTAGGTGGGGTAGATAAGACCGTAGTACTCAGCTAGGAGAACGTCAACACACGCTAGGTGGGGTAGATAAGACCGTAGTACTCAGCTAGGAGAACGTCAACACACGCTAGGTGGGGTAGATAAGACCGTAGTACTCAGCTAGGAGAACGTCAACACACGCTAGGTGGGGTAGATAAGACCGTAGTACTCAGCTAGGAGAACGTCAACACACGCTAGGTGGGGTAGATAAGACCGTAGTACTCAGCTAGGAGAACGTCAACACACGCTAGGTGGGGTAGATAAGACCGTAGTACTCAGCTAGAAGAACGTCAACATACGCTAGGTGGGGTAGATAAGACCGTAGTACTCAGCTAGGAGAACGTCAACACACGCTAGGTGGGGTAGATAAGACCGTAGTACTCAGCTAGGAGAACGTCAACACACGCTAGGTGGGGTAGATAAGACCGTAGTACTCAGCTAGGAGAACGTCAACACACGCTAGGTGGGGTAGATAAGACCGTAGTACTCAGCTAGGAGAACGTCAACACACGCTAGGTGGGGTAGATAAGACCGTAGTACTCAGCTAGGAGAACGTCAACACACGCTAGGTGGGGTAGATAAGACCGTAGTACTCAGCTAGGAGAACGTCAACATACGCTAGGTGGGGTAGATAAGACCGTAGTACTCAGCTAGGAGAACGTCAACATACGCTAGGTGGGGTAGATAAGACCGTAGTACTCAGCTACTAGAACGTCAACATACGCTAGGTGGGGTAGATAAGACCGTAGTACTCAGCTAGGAGAACGTCAACATACGCTAGGTGGGGTAGATAAGACCGTAGTACTCAGCTAGGAGAACGTCAACATACGCTAGGTGGGGTAGATAAGACCGTAGTACTCAGCTAGGAGAACGTCAACACACGCTAGGTGGGGTAGATAAGACCGTAGTACTCAGCTAGGAGAACGTCAACACACGCTAGGTGGGGTAGATAAGACCGTAGTACTCAGCTAGGAGAACGTCAACACACGCTAGGTGGGGTAGATAAGACCGTAGTACTCAGCTAGGAGAACGTCAACATACGCTAGGTGGGGTAGATAAGACCGTAGTACTCAGCTAGGAGAACGTCAACATTTGCTATGTTTTTTAAACTACACAAAAATATAATTCCAAAAGTGAGTTTTTTAACATGTTCGATTTGTCTGTGGAAATTAAGATTCTCGTCTAGGATCAATCCCAAGAAACGGACGCTTTGAGTCGGATGAATCTCAGGTTTATCTAAAAGTTGGCTAAAATCACTAGTACGTATATTAGTCAAGCAGAAGTTTATTAATTTGGTTTTATTTGAGTTAATTTTTAAGCAAAGTATTATCAAACCATTGGCTTCAAAGAAGGTAGCCTGCTCTAGATTATCAATGTTAGAACTGGAAATGTTGAGAGATGTGTCGTCAGCGAACAGTGTGAGTTTGGCAGTTAAAGTTTAGGAGGGGAGTGTTTTGATAAACAAGAGGAACAAGACGGGTGCCAAAACAGAGATATGAACGCAATCGAAGTCTTGCATGGTTGTTATTAGCTTTACTTTACTGTAGTGTTACTTGTTAACTCAGAGTCGATCGAAGTGTGTTAATGTCGCTGTAATGTAGGGTCATTTGAAAACGTCCCACATTTGTTTGCTTCAAAACCCAACAACTTAGAAAAGTTCTGTTTTTGGGGGTCTTTATTACTCGTTAGGGGAACCGAAAGCAACATATTTTCATATAAGGGGTGTTACCCCTAACCCCCCCCCACTACCCTAACTCATAGTTTTCAAATTGCAACCCATACCTTGTGACACCTCTAATGAAAGCCAATAAAAAATGTAGCCTTTTAGTAAAAAAATTTTGAAGTCACACCAACCGTTCAGGTGCTGTGTACAAAAGAACACAATTTTTAGGCGTTTAAAAAAATCCTTTTTAACACATCTTAAAGAAAGCGTTTAACGTTAAGGCTTTGTCAAAGTAATAAAACCTCCCTAATTGGATAATCTCAGCGAAAAAAATAAATAAATTTAGTCATAAAAATATAAAAATCCTACCATATTTTTTGCGTATTTTTCTTTCTTAATTTAGCTAAAACTTTTCAAACAGAACGTTTGTGACCCCTCTTTGGAAAGTCTGAGTAATTTGGTATTACAATTTTTGAAATTGGTGCACAAGTCGTGAAGTTGTGGTTGAAATAGTACTTTTAAAGGTATTCTCTTTTTTATGTTTTTTTTTTTTAATTTTAAGTATTCAAAATTATACTTCAGGGTGTTTAATAATTTCTCTTACACATTTCAGTATTAAGTTTTAATTGATAGCGTCAATACCTTTGATAATGTCATAGGTTGTCAAATTTATCTTTCTTGTTACAATAAAAGCTGAAATTTGTTCCCATTATTTGTTATATTATTAACATTACTATTAACATTATTAACTATATTATTAACATTAGACACACAATTAACCTTTGCCTTTCATGTTAGAAATGTGACCCGCAGCACAATGTGCAGATTGAGAGTTTTATTTAGGTTTAGGGGGTTGCTTCAAGAGCAACCCAAGCTACAAATAGTCAATAGTATTATTTTCCCTGCAATGTTGTATGCGCTACCAGTCTTCGGAAGTAGGTTATCCCTTGACAACACTGTCTCACTCCAAAGACTGCAAAACTCAGCCATTAGGTTTGTGTATGGTCTCAGGAAATATTACCATGTGAGTCAAGCTCGAAAAAAAGCAAAACATTTCCAATAAAGCATATATTTAGTTTGGAGGTGGCTTGTTTAGTCCACAAGATTCTGCTATCTGGCACACCCACTTATTGAGGAACATGCTGCGGGCTCGTTCAGAGGTTAGAGAACGTCGCACGCGCCAGGACAGCATGCTAGAGGTACCCAAAGTCAGACTCGAGGTTGGAAGGAATGCTTTTTCTTATTTTGCTCCCCAGATTTACAACAGAATTCAACAGAATTTCAAAGCACTCAGCTATGTATCATTTAAAAATAAACTTAAGCTACAATTGGAATATGATTATTTTAAAATGTAAGTTGTGTAAAATATATTTTGTTTTGTGAGTTTAGCCTAGTCCTTGGCCATATACATGTATTTTTTTTATGACTTGAGTTTTTTTGAAAAATAACTGTATGTTGAAAAACGCTCCAAATAAAGACGTTATTTATTTATTATTCATACAGTAGTACAATCTGTTTTCGAACTCTTGCCTAACTTTTTGGAAGGCTTCCCTTGTTATGCTTTTACACTCGATTACGATTCTTTGTTTTAAGTCCTTAATATCAACTGGAGGTGTTTTGTAAAAAAGAAAGATTTCAAATTGCCCCTCAAAAAGAAGTCTAATGGACTTAAGTCTGGCGATCTTGCAGGCCATTCAGTTGCTCCTCTTCTACCAATCCACCGACCGGGATAATGGTAAGTTAACCATTGATGCACATGGAGATATAAATCCATCTTGCTGAAAACGAAAAATGTTTTCATCTAAGTTTAACTGTCCGATCTCACTTTCCTGATTTTAAATGGTTTCTGTAATAAGAGGTTAAATTGAATTTTCGAATAAATCTAGATATGATTCTCTATTCAATGTTCCGTCAATAAACAAGGGTCCTACAATAGTGTCACCCAAAAGCCCTGCCCAAACATTTATCTTTACTGGCCATTGCGTTAAACCTTCTACAAACAAGTGAGGGGTTTTTCAGACCAATAACGGCAATTATGTTTGTTCATAAAACCATTTAGTTGTAATATACATTCATCACTGAAACAAATATTTTTCAAAATACTAACATTCTTATTGATAAGTCGACTCATTTCTTCATAGAACTGTATCCTTCTAACAAAGCCATCTTCGTTATGTGTGTGATAAAGAAGATGGCATTTTATAAGGGTGAAATGTATCAATTTTCATGGCTTTGTTGATGGAACCAGCAGATATATTTTTATTTTCTTTAGTATATACTTGATAGAATATAGTGGGTTTCAGAAAAGAACACATTTTTAAAAATTATTCCACAAATTTAAATTAAAAGCACTTTCGCCGGTTAAGGCAAAACTGACATTTAAACTGATGGTGCCTCAACCGGTGACAAAAGCGCTTTTTTAACTAAAATTTGTGGAATAATTTTGAAAAATGTGTTCTTTTCTGGAACCAACAGATAAGCCAGTTTCAGCAGTGACGTGACATATCGAATTACTAGGATTTTCTAAAAACTTGCTAACAACCTCAACTTAAGCCAATTTTTCTAAAGCTCTATTTCCATATCTCTTACTATTATTGACTAGCCAGGTTTCAACAAATTTACTAACTAAATTTTCTAAATACAGTACTTAACCTTTTGGGTCTTATACAACAATAAACTTTTTGGGTCTTATTGTTGACTCTCATCTTGACTTCTCTTTGCATGTTGATAAGGTAGTAAGCAAATTAAACAGTAGTTTTTTCCTTCTTAAAAGTTTGACTCAGTTTTCAAACTCAGACGTTCTGCTTACAGCATACTTTGGCTGCTTTTATCCCCACATGTCATACGGTATAGCAATCTGGGGTGGGCAGTCTGGGCAGAGCGATAAGATTTTCCGATTGCAAAAAAAGCTTTGAGACTTATATTTGGCATGAATAGGTCTCAGTCATGCAGAGGAGTCTTTACAAGAAACAAAATGTTAACTTTTTACAGTTTGTACATACTGGAGTGTCTTTCGTTACTCAAGAAAAATATGCACCTCCTGAAATCACGTTCCACTGCCGATTACAATCTCCGCTGCCCTGGCTTTTAAGTGTCCCTAAGCACAATACCACGTTTTTCGAAAAACAGACTTTATAGTCCGCCATAAATTATTTAATAAACTTCCAACCGCTTTACAATCAGAGACAGACGTTAGGAAATTTAAGAATAAAGTCAAGTCATTTTTGGTTTCTAAGGAATATTACAGTGTCCAAAAGTATTTAGCAGATAAGGGTACATTTTAATTGTACTAAAATAAGGAGACTGCGTTCTCTACTTTTTTTATATTTTTACTGTGTTTATTTTGTACATATCATGACGCATATCAATGCTATTGTAAATAGTCAAATGATAATAAAGAATATTGATTGATTGGTTGACTTATATGATACGTTTTTTTTTTCTGGATGCCTTGCATTGAATTCGTCAGCAGCTCTTCTGTAACATTTATGTTAAGATCTATATATGAAGATTATTTCAACTCTTTCTTAAAAGTGTAAACCATTTTTAAAACTATTTATAACCAAACAAATTACAGGCAATTCCTTTAGCAGACCAAACATAACTGACCAGACAAGTCACGAAAATAGAACTTTCTCTTGTTATCTGGATTTCCAAGAGTACAAAGGCCAAACCTAGACTGCACAGTTTGGCAAGTATACATCATTGCATGTAATATAACTTTGCAAAGTTTGTAAAGTTATTTGCAACATTTTAATTCTTAGGTTTGTAAAAGAAAGTATAAGTTTCTTGATTAGCATGTTACGTGTTGGTATATATCATATAAATAATTAACATGTACGTCTCACAACACTATAATGCATTATAGTGTACATGTTAATTTATATAAAAGAAAGTGTAAAGAAACCTTTAATGAGGAATTTAAAAAGTATTATTTAACCACAACTTCACAAGTTGTGCACCGATTTAAAAAATGTTTATACTAAATTACTCAGAATGTATAGGGCTTTCTTAAGAGGGGTCACATACCATAGCGTCCTATTTGAAAATGTTTAGAAAATCCGTAAAAATATGGGTAAAGTTTTTATATTTTTTATGGTTTCATTCATTTGAACTTCGCTAAGATTATCACATTAGGCAGGTTTTACTATTTTGACAAAGCCTTAACGTTAAAATTTATCTTAAAGGTGTGTTAAAAAGGTTTTTTTTAAGCGCCTAAAAATTGTGTTCTTTTATACATAGTACGTGAACGGTTGGTGCTATTTCAAAAGTGTTTTACCAAAAGACTACATTTTTTATGGGCTTTCATTAGAGGTGTCATAAGGTATGGGTTGCAATTTGAAAATTATGAGTTAGAGTTAGTGGGGGGGGGGGGTTAAGGGTAACACCCCTTTTTTAAAATATTTTGCTTTCGGTTCCTCCAGTGAGTAATAAAGATCCCCTGAAACAAAACTTTTCTAAGTTGTTGGGTTTTGAAGCAACAAATGTGGGAAGTTTTCAAATGAACACCCTGTAGATAGTTATTTGAAATTTTCTTCACTTGACACCGGATAGAAATCTGGCCGATGTTTAGACTTTTTCAAACATAAACATAAGCAATAACAAATATCGAAAAAATTGTCACCATTTGTGTAAAATGGACTACAATAAAAGATAATCTTACTTTCTCATTATCTTGTAATCAGGAGATTAATCGATTTTACACTTTACGACAGGTCAACATTCCTCACATTTCGAAATTGCTAATTAGGGTAAGCTAGAACCAACTAATTAGCAACCTTAGGGGATACGGCACCGAAAATGCTAAGTGTATGAAATACTATAATATACCAAATTTGGTATGTCCTCTAGGCTTATAAATTGTTAGGTATTGTAAAAAAATTGGCTAAAATTTTAAACGTTACGTAATAAATATAATTTTATACAACTCAAGTTCTAATCATTCATTCTCATTTGAACAATCTGTCTTTTTGATGACAAAATGTATATAAAAAAAAATCTACAGTAATGTGGCAATTTTTAAAGGCAATATTTTGTTTTTACATTTGTTATATTATTGCTACACTTTAAAGTTTATAAAACATAACCTTTTAATGGAGGCTTGTTTATAACTGTAGCTTAATACTAGTGAACACAACTTATGAAAATCGTAATCATTTAGCAAAAGTAGTTTTGGGAGTAAATCATTTTTGTTGGGAAACCTGAACAATTTGCGGGAATAGCTCGTTAAAAGTCAGCTATTTACATAAAAACGATAATAGAAGTGTCCTATTTCCAATATTATAAATTTGTAATAGTTTGTTCACTAAAGTATCCTGTATATTTCATATGTAAATTTTATATGATTTTGGTAAAAAAATATTCTTGCTAAAATGCACAAAATTATGGTAAATCTATATATACGAGTTATCTACATAAATATAAATCTCGTATATATGCCATTTACAACTCGTAAAAACTCACTATTTCTAGAAAACTATACGTCCAATTGACTTGAAATTTTGTACACATTTCCTTATCTTGGCTCCTAGAGCCTCACTAAGAAAGGATTTTCCTCTCTGACTTCAGGATTCCGTCCCACTGGCCCCCAAAATTCCCATGATATTCTTATGGAGCTATATTAATTGTTTGATTTATTTGACTAACAGCTTTTAAATACAAAATAAATTGAATAACATTGTGGTATGCTAAACTTTTAAAATTAAAAATAATTGACACTAGTAAATTATACATAACATCACCTGTTCTAAATTGTATACAGTGTAAACTGAAAGCTTGCTGCACGTTATTTAGAATCAAACTCAATATTATGACCGGAGAAGCGAGCAGGTTCAGCTAGGGTATTTTAAAAAACAAATCCAAACTGTCGCTAAGGGGCGTTTTCAGTCTATTTGCACGGGTTTCAGGTATCTAATGTCCTGTTGAAGAAACACCTTGAGTGAATTTCTCGTGTCGGGGCCAATCATCACTTGAGTTACAGAGCCCGACGTTGCAAAGTGCATGTCCACTTCGTTGGTTGTTTTGAGTTGCGTTTCTATAGTATCCGGTTAGGTAATCTATAGTAATTACCTTCAAGATACCATGTTTTTTCTTTTCATGTTACTTTCCTATGACAGTGTTTTCAACAACAATTTTCCTTTTCCTTTTGTTTAGAATACAAATTAAAGCTGGCAACATTCCCTACAACTGTCATACTACACTTTTTATGATATCCTTACCATTTTCTAGGATAAGTCTGTAGAAAAGTAACAACGTCAAAAAAACATAAGTTTAATATCACGTTTTTCGTTAAATATTCCTTTATATCATACATAAATAATTCATAATAGAAGAAACATTTTGGTTTAAAAGTTCTAGGAAATGAAATTCTCTTCAAATTTACACATTTATCTTCAGCAGGTCAACAAATTATTTTTAAAATATTCGGAAAAATTTGATTTATTTTTGTTGAAGATAATATCACACTGTATTCAGCTCATTATTTTCGGTATTTTTCAGTTAAAACCCGCCATTGTCGTGACGTGTTAAAATACAATATAAGAAATGGGAAAACTCTTTTTTGAGGTGGTATGGAGTGAGCAAGGGGGACACTAGCTAAACAGTTTTCAGTTTAAATGGTTCTTCAAGTCACTATCTAACATTAAACCAGCCATTTCTTCCCTCCCATCAACTGAGGGGAAGCGATGTATATCATTATCACCGCGTCGTCAAGATCTCCACTCTTCAACTTTACTTATTTTATACTAAGCTGTTTTTGTATCACGTGGAATACGTTATCTACCCTAAATTACCTCTTGTAATACATTTTATTTATCATTAATACGCTTATCATCAAGTTATGGTTGAAAGTAGATGTCTAGTGATTCTGATGAATATCTGAGCGAATTTAGGTGACAGAAACAACTGCCAGATCCCGTTATAAAACTATTGGACTAGGGTCGGAATGGAATCAGGTTCCTTAGGTTGTGAAGCCGAGTTTCAATAAAATGTTCTATCATTTAGCCGAGTTTGGAAGAAACTCCTAAAATATCCACATCGAATGCATTTATATCACCGCTTAATCTCAATAATAATGGTGTTACTGTTTACAACAAGTTAAGAAAATAATGGTTTCTTGGAGAGTTCGACATTGTCACCTGGATTGTGGTGACAGTGGTCTCCAGTGAAACCAGATCCGCCCCCCGTGAACACTCCTGGCCTTACTCCAAGCAGACTGTTGACCCCTGGCCAGCAGGCTTGCCATCCTGTTATATCAGTAGACTTAACGTTGATTCGGCCGTCGGACGAACTTAACACCGTTAGAAGTCATGTCTGATTTATAATTGAAATTCCTTTTTAGTAATATGCACTTAAATATGTTTCCTAACATCTAAATACAATAATAATACTACTGTATATTATTTTAGTTACAAAGTCAAATATTATACATTATTAGTGTTTAAGGGAAAATTCACTTTCTTATAAACTGTCAGTTGGATACAAATATACCAATAATCAACTCAATCATAGTATTTAATCAAAATTACCCTTTTCAAGTGTTGACCAACAATCTCAGATAATTATATATTATACATAGTGTAACGGCAAATATTTTCTATAATAAGATGAATGTCATGGATGCATTGCTTAAGTAGCGAGATTGTCCTAATAATGAATGTGCTTGAGTAAGAAAATCATCTTGAGGAGGAATGTGCTTGAGTAAGGATATCGTCTTGAGGAGGAATGTGCTTCAGTAAGGAAATCGTCTTGAGGAGGAATGTGCTTGGGTTGAGAGATAATCTTGAGGAGGAATGTGCTTGAGTTGAGAGATCATCTTGAGGAGGAACGTGCTTGAGTAAGGATATCGTCTTGAGGAGGAATGTGCTTCAGTAAGGAAATCGTCTTGAGGAGGAATGTGCTTCAGTAAGGAAATCGTCTTGAGGAGGAATGTGCTTGAGTTGAGAGATCATTTTGAGGAAGAACGTGCTTGAGTAAGGATATCGTCTTGAGGAGGAATGTGCTTCAGTAAGGAAATCGTCTTGAGGAGGAATGTGCTTCAGTAAGGAAATCGTCTTGAGGAGGAATGTGCTTGAGTAAGGATATCGTCTTGAGGAGGAATGTGCTTGAGTAAGGATATCGTCTTGAGGAGGAATGTGCTTGAGTAAGGATATCGTCTTGAGGAGGAATGTGCTTGAGTAAGGATATCGTCTTGAGGAGGAATGTGCTTCAGTAAGGAAATCATCTTGAGGAGGAATGTGCTTGAGTAAGGATATCGTCTTGAGGAGGAATGTGCTTGAGTAAGGATATCGTCTTGAGGAGGAATGTGCTTCAGTAAGAAAATCATCTTGAGGAGGAATGTGCTTGAGTAAGGATATCGTCTTGAGGAGGAATGTGCTTGAGTAAGGATATCGTCTTGAGGAGGAATGTGCTTGAGTAAGGATATCGTCTTGAGGAGGAATGTGCTTCAGTAAGGAAATCATCTTGAGGAGGAATGTGCATGAGTAAGGATATCGTCTTGAGGAGGAATGTGCTTGAGTAAGGATATCATCTTGAGGAGGAATGTGCTTGAGTAAGGATATCGTCTTGAGGAGTAATGTGCTTCAGTAAGGAAATCATCTTGAGGAGGAATGTGCTTGAATTGAGAGATCATCTTGAGGATGAGTATTGTTGAGTAAGGAGATCATCTTGAGAATGAATATGCTTGAGTAGGGAGATCCTCAAGGATGTATGCCCTTGAGATAATTGTGCAATCAGCTGATTAGTAGCCAATAAACAGACCAAAGAGGATTACGTTGCTGTACTAGTAGGTATCTCGGTGTCGTTGAAATTCAGTGATCTCCTTCGAAGAGAAAACTGGTGCCGCAAGTTTTACGTTTATGCTATCAGTAGATATAAAAAATATATTTTTATCTGTTTTATTATGGGTACATCATGAGAATTTTGCTAATTTAAACAAAAATAATAACAAAGGTAACGAAATGCATCTGTTAATGAGAGGCAATACAATGCTTGGTTGGACGAAAGTAACTGTGTCTTGATTCCATTCTTAACAATTATTTTCTCGATTTAAAAAAGTCATTCAATTAACTATGTTTCAAAATACACAAAAGGGTGTTTTATAGATGACTTGTATACTTGTCAGGATAAGAAACCGTTTACATTGTCGTTTTCGCCTTCCTTCAACAAATGCAAAATGTGAGCTGTAGCCATTTTGCCAACAACGCCGTGACTTCACGACACTACGCCCTACGGGTATGAATAAGTTGTTAAACCAATCTCCGACCATCAAATGCATCAACAAATTATACACTGTTTCCTAGCTAAATATATTTATAAATAACTAGGGGTAACCCTTGCACGCTTCGCGTGCCAACCCCATCACTCGCTACGCTCGTGAAGGAAGTTCAGCCCTCGGCCTCGCCTGAAGACTACCTTTTGCTCCTTTGTAGAACTCGGCCTGTGGCCTCGCCAGGGTGCTCTGTTTAAGTCCTCTTTGTGGAACTCGGCATACGGCCTCACTCTGCTACAGTCCCATTTTTGGGTCTCGGCAGGTCGCCTCGTGAGGGAGATCGGTCTACGGATTCTTAACCAGTTTGACCATGAATTTTTGTTTTAGGGGCAGTGGGGCCCATAAACACAGTCTTTTCTTAAATCTAATGATTTATTAGTAATCATCTGAAGAATGCATTTAATTTGATACCCCATTTGGATATATTAGTTAAACATTAGCCAATTTTGGGTTTTGGAGCATTTTTTTTATTTTATTTGGGGGGCAGAGCCCTTAAACGTTGTCTCTTCCAAAATACAATGATATACATAATGTGATTTGGGAGATAAATACCAATTGTTTGATATCCTACTGGGGCGGTTTATATTAATATAAAAATTTTTTTGTTTTCGGATTTTATTTTTGTTTTGGGGGCATATGCCCTTTATTAATTACCCTTTTCGAAATCTGATGGTATATTTAGATTCAAGAGAAGAATAGCTTCAATTTGATACCCCACTTGAGCAGATAACATCATTATTAAAACATTTCAGTTTTTGGGCCCCTGATACCCCAAATTCTTCAGGCTGAACTTCATATACAAAATTTCAGTCTCAGAGGTCTAGTGGTTTTTTTAGAAACAGTGATCAGTGAGTCAGTGGTATATGGCTTTTATATATATATAGATAGATAAACTGATTTAATATTTCATAAAACAATAATATTAAATTTGTGCTCAGCTTCTTTTAACAATTAGACACAGTGTTATTTCAAGTTTAGTGTTCCAGTTACAGTGAAGTATTATACAAAGAAGTATTTATCTTGATATTTTATTTAATACTCCCTACATTAATTATATTTTTGCACATGGACTGCATTTGCTCCAAAGTGTCCTCAGGCATTTATGTTTTGAGAACGTTAGCAACATTCTGCCCAATTCAAGTTCTAATGACGGCGTATTACGGCTTGATTTACCTCCATCTCACTTACGGTGTGGTGCTGTGGGAGCTTCTGCAAACAACCAGTTTAACAGAGCATTTAAATTCAAAATCAAGCGGTTCGCATTGTTGCACAATTGAAGTTCAGAGAAAACTGCAAAGAAGCATTCAAAAACTGCAACTGTTGACACTGCCCAGCCATTACATATGGGAGACAACCTTATTTTGCTTATCTAAAAGTGTAATAACAAGTGACCGGGACATACATACACAAGACACTAGAGGCAGAAATAACTACCGAACTGAGAGCCACAGGACGGTAGTTCATGAACGCTTGCCCTCACACACAGGTGCTTGTTTAGTCGACAAGTGGCCGAGACATACATACACATGACACTAGAGGCAGAAATAACTACCGAACTGAGAGCCACAGGACGGTATTTCACGAACGCTTGCCCTCACACACAGGTGCTTGTTTCGTCGTCAAGTGGCCGGGACATACATACACACGACACTAGAGGCAGAAATAACTACCGAACTGGGAGCCACAGGACGGTAGTTCACGAACGCTTGCCCTCACACACAGGTGCTTGTTTCGTCGTCAAGTGGCCGGGACATACATACACACGACACTAGAGGCAGAAATAACTACCGAACTGGGAGCCACAGGACGGTAGTTCACGAACGCTTGCCCTCACACACAGGTGCTTGTTTCGTCGTCAAGTGGCCGGGACATACATACACACGACACTAGAGGCAGAAATAACTACCGAACTGAGAGCCACAGGACGGTAGTTCACGAACGCTTGCCCTCACACACAGGTGCTTGTTTAGTCAACAAGTTCAATTAAGAATGGCCCAACGCTCAAGAGGTTAAAAACTCGCCTCAAATGCTGTTTAGCGTCTCATGAATTTTATAGTGTGGACATTTTTATGGCATACAACTGGGAGACCGCATAACCGGAAGGCTGACAATCGGCCTTAGTAGTGGGGATTTGGTTTGAGTGATTATGGTATGAGAGCAATCGTAAAATATGAGGCTTTGATGTGGGATAGATGTTTTAGATAGGTATGACAATTGCTATACATTTTTGTAATGTCACTGCAAAATAAGTATTTGATTGGTTGATATGTCATTAATTGTCTGGCGTTGTATGAGGCTCAGTATAATTACCGTATAGAAAAAAAATTACTTATGAATACCGTAGTATGAAATATAATAACAATAATTAAAAGAATTCTTTGGGCTACACACAATACTGTTATATTGGTAAACTGTGTATATTAAATAAACATGAACCATTTCTGTTCTTTCTGATAACTTATAGCCAATATATCGAGAAATGAAATTCGATCGACTAACAAAATGAAACAATGGGATTGCATTGTTGAGACTTAGGTAACCGTTAGTGGTATAATTTATATTTTCATAAATTTGAGACTTACTTAGATTTTAATTTCACATCTGTAACTTTACTGACAAGTGGTGCACTGTAATAAGGTAAAAAGTTCACGTTCAGTAATATAAAACATAATTTATATTTTCAAATTTATGTTCACTTGCAGGGACGTACTCAAAACTCAATTTCGGGGAGTGTCCAAACAGGTGGTCTGAGAAGGATTAGCAAGCGGGGGGGGGGGGGGGAGCAAACCCAGGGCTACATAAAATAAGGGCTGAGCCATATATATATATATATATATATATATATATATATATATATATATGTATATATGTATCAGTAGTGGCTTTGTATCTTCTGACTACATACCGACGGAAGGGAGCACGTGTGTGACGTCACTGGCCTTATCCACCATTTAATTCAAACATTAAATTATAATTGAGTCCATGCCATTTCAATCTACGTTTCATGACGAGCATACTGTATGAAAACTTAACTGAGTACTCTTAATCGTTGTATTGTAATACACAGTAAACGCTATGAAAAGACTTGCAACATTAAGGACATGAAAAAGTCAGAATAAGGGAACATTTTAATTTTTTGTTTTCAGGAAAAAACTTTAAGCGTGAATTTTCAAGATATTAGTTAAATTAAATATTTTAATCTCAAAATTGTTTAGTGAAGTCGATAGTTCCTTTACAATTCACTTAAAGATTGGTTTCATTTGATCCTGACTCTGGTCCACCTATCAACGCCTGTTTCTATTTATTTGTGACGTGTGTCCATAGAGGTTGTTATTGTAGAATTATCTAATTACACTGATGTAAATATATTTAGTAAAAACTAATATCTCTAAAAACTCAACTAATGAGAAAAATACTATTGACATTTAAGCCATTTTCAAAATTTGTTATAATTTACTACGGACCAATAAATTGTGTGGATTCGTGAGATAAGGTTACGAGGACAATATAATGTATTAACATTAAAACTTATGACACACATGTGTTATTCTATATTTATGAATTGTAATGTTTAAAATGGTGCAGTGCTCGTTAAGTTTGATCAAAATGCTAATATGCATTAACATATTTTATATATATATATATATATATATATATATATATATATATATATATATATATATTAGACACGCGGAGAGAAGTTTAAAGCTTACCTTTAATATAACTTATTTATCAATAAACTTCTTCTTATTTATTATAGTCTACGGTAACTAATCAACATACGGTAGGAAGGCCTATCACGGCGAGTATTTTATTTTATCGTGCTGCATTAAATTAGTAGTTCCGATAAATTTAATGCAGCACGGACTTGCTGGACTTTCTGAGGACGTGTGTATCAAGTCAGTTACGTCACAGCGCGCGTGTGTGACTTACAGATGCTCGCTTCGCTCGCACAAAAACAGTTGACAATTTCGAGGGTCCCTGTTCTCTTGTAAATTTATTTATGGTGTAGTGAACGCAAATACTTACTAAAAGCTCACGGAAGAACCTTAAGTGAAAAGAGGTGTAATAATGGCAAATGATATTACACATAACGACGTACACATGTCGTGGTTGTCAGGCATATATTGATTTTACAATTTTGTTAATTGTATTATGTTAGTTATTTCTTATTTGACAATTTGTATTTCTGTATTGAAATTGATTTTTTTAGACGAAAAAATAAATCAGTGATGATGACGAAGTATAAACAGCAAATATTTTTTACACAATGTAATGGTCATTGACATACTGCATAGTGGTAGTAAAGTTCATTTACACAATGTAACGTCACTGACATACTGCAGAATGATAGTAAAGTTCATTTACACAATATAACATCATTTACATACTGCATAACGATAGTAAAGTTCATTTATACAATGTAACGTCATTGACATACTGCATAGTGGTAGTAAAGTTCATTTGCACAATATAACGTCATTGACATACTGCAGAACGAAAGTTAAGTTCATTTACACAATGTAACGTCATTGACATACTGCAGAATGATAGTAAAGTTCATTTACACAATATAACATCATTTACATGCTGCATAACGATAGTAAAGTTCATTTACACAATGTAACGTCATTGACATACTGCATAGTGGTAGTAAAGTTCATTTACACAATATAACGTCATTGACATACTGCAGAACGAAAGTTAAGTTCATTTACACAATGTAACGTCATTGACATACTGCATAGTGGTAGTAAAGTTCATTTGCACAATATAACGTCATTGACATACTGCAGAACGAAAGTAAAGTTCATTTACACAATGTAACGTCATTGACATACTGCAGAACGAAAGTAAAGTTCATTTACACAATATAACATCATTTACATACTGCATAACGATAGTAAAGTTCATTTACACAATGTAACGTCATTGACATACTGCATAGTGGTAGTAAAGTTCATTTGCACAATATAACGTCATTGACATACTGCAGAACGAAAGTTAAGTTCATTTACACAATGTAACGTCATTGACATACTGCATAGTGGTAGTAAAGTTCATTTGCACAATATAACGTCATTGACATACTGCAGAACGAAAGTAAAGTTCATTTACACAATGTAACGTCATTGACATACTGCAGAACGAAAGTAAAGTTCATTTACACAATATAACATCATTTACATACTGCATAACGATAGTAAAGTTCATTTACACAATGTAACGTCATTGACATACTGCATAGTGGTAGTAAAGTTCATTTGCACAATATAACGTCATTGACATACTGCAGAACGAAAGTAAAGTTCTTTTACACAATGTAACGTCATTGACATACTGCAGAACGATAGTAAAGTTCACTTACTCAATGTAACGTCATTTACATACTGCAGAACGATAGTAAAGTTCATTTACACAATTTAACGTCATTGACATACTGCAGAACGATAGTAAAGGTCATTTACACAATGTAACGTCATTTACATACTGCAGAACGATAGTAAAGGTCATTTACACAATGTAACGTCATTTACATACTGCAGAGCGATAGATAAGTTCATTTTAAAGTATATTTTCAGAGAACATTGCTTTTATGTAATTATGAAATATTCCTAATGCAAAGTAGTTATTTTAATCATCCGTATGTCTAATACGTGAAGCGTTCTTTTTTTAAACGCAAATCAATTGTTTCTTGGTCAATTTTTTATTTCGTGTCAAATATTCCCGCCCCCCCCCCAATTTGTACACTGAGGGACAAAAAAACGTATGACACATATATTTTGTCACCTGTAACTAAGTTTAATTTATTTAAACTCACAAATTCTAATAAAACGTGTTCTTTACATGTGATTACTGAAGTAAAGAATTTTTCATGGAAATGTTTTAATATTTAATACTTAAATAAAGCATTTTTTTTAAATTAAAGAAATGACAGAAAATATGGAATAAATTTACTTCGTCCTTTTTTGTGTGGATGCTGTTTCTTATTAGAAACCGACGGCCCCAGATGTATTCTAGTGGGGTAAGGTCCGGGCTACGTGGAGGCCATTCTATAACATTGATTCTGACTTCGTCTAAAGGGCGTATTACACTTGTGTACATGCTCGTGGGCTTGCTGATGGACATATTACACGCGTGGACATGCTCGTGGGCTTGCTGATGGACATATTACACGCGTGGACATGCTCGTGGGCTTGCTGATGGACATATTACACGCGTGGACATGCTCGTGGGCTTGCTAATGGACCTATTACATGCGAGGACATGATCATTGGCTTGCTGATGGACATATTACACGCGTGGACATGCTCGTGGGCTTGCTGATGGACATATTACACGCGTGGACATGCTCGTGGGCTTGCTGATAGACATATTACACGCGTGGACATGCTCGTGGGCTTGCTGATGGACATATTACACGCGTGGACATGCTCGTGGGCTTGCTAGGGGCTGGTGGGAAGAGAGCGCCAGACAACCAGAAGTTCAATACAGTAGTGTGTTGTATGCCAGCAGTACTGTTTGAAAAGGAGATTTAGAATGAGTGAAAATGATGCTATGTTAGCAGTTTTAGGAGTTAACGAAGAATTTGACATAGTTTTTCCGGCTAGAAAAAAGAAACGCGTTTGGTAAAAAATGTTTTGAAACGTGAAACTCTGTTGAACACAGCTATTTTATTACCTGAACTAGATGCAGATGAGTTTATAAGTTATCTAAGAATGGATAAGACGTATCCTTGAGCAATATAATTAATAAAACATGCCAAATGTTAGTTAATGTATTGAAAAACAACTATCCTGTAGGTGAAAAGATTGAAAAAAAACTTCTCGTTATGTTTCTGTATGTAAGAGAAACTATTTTAAAACAAGAAACTTTTCAATATAAAGTAATTCGGAGCTAAATGAAAACATATTGAACACATATAAATGAAAACACAATGTGCTTTCACAAAATCAGTTTGGTTTTAGGAAAGGTAAATCGACTACAGAAGCAGTTGTGAGCCTTGTCGATAAAATTGTCAGGGGCCTTGAAGGTCGCAAGCACACCCTAGGTGTATTCTTAGACCTTTCCAAGGCTTTCGACTGCGTTGACCACAGTATACGACTAAAAAAACTTGAGACGTATGGTATCAGAGGTGTTTCACACCTGTGGTTAGAATCGTTCTTTAACCGTCGATCTCAGCAGTTCCAAATTTCAAACAAACTTTCAAAATCCAAACAGCTGAGTTATGGCGTCCCCCAGGGATCAATACTCAGCCCACTTTTGTTCTTGATTTATGTCAATGATATTGGTTCATCGCTGCAGAATGGTCAACTCGTCCAATGTGCCGATGACACGACTCTTTGCTTTAGTGAAAACTAGAAGACGTCTAGAATTAGACGTTTACCTTGATTTGAACAATTGTGCTCAGCATTTTAATATGCTGAACCTTAAAACAAATTCAACAAAATCACAGGTCATCAACTTTTGTTTGAGGACCATTGATTTCGGAAGTAGCCCCTCAGTGTTACTGGCGGACTCTGTGCTAGAAGAAGTGGAGTTCACTAAATTCTTTGGAATATACCTCGACAGAGGTTTGACATGGAATGACTATATTAATTGTGTATGCTCTAAGTTATCCTCAGGAATTTATGTACTGAGGACTCTCTCTAAATACTGCCCTATTCAGGTACTGATGACGGCATATTATGGTCTCATTTACCCTCACCTTTCCTATGGACTGGTGTGATTTGGGGAGGTGGTGTATATAGTGAATTCTTGAGAGTGTTTAGACTACAAAAGAAGGCAGTCCGAATTATTGCAAATTTAATGAGCAGAGAGTCGTGCAAACCAATGTTCAAA
Organism: Stictocephala bisonia; assembly: GCA_035578905.1. Taxonomy (NCBI): domain Eukaryota; kingdom Metazoa; phylum Arthropoda; class Insecta; order Hemiptera; family Membracidae; genus Stictocephala; species Stictocephala bisonia. The sequence goes on from JAQJVL010000022.1 coordinate 4,294,557, forward strand.
CAACTCAAGCTGTTGACTCTGCCTTGCTTGTATATTCTAGAAACAATTTTATATTGTATGTCGAAATGCAACCTGATAAGGGGAAGTGACTTACATAATTATAATACTAGAGGCAGAGATGTCTACCGTACTGGGCAACACAGAACAGTAGTCTATCAACACCGTTCCTCGCAGGTGGGTGTCAAACTAATTAACAGCTTACCTAAAGAAATTAAAATTGCTCCAAGTTCAAAAATATTTAAGACCCGCTTGAGAGACATACTGTTGTCCCAGGCTTTTTACAGCATCGGAGAGTTCCTAGCACACTACTGGGAGACCAACTTAATTGGCTAGACACATTCCGTTGACTGTTGTGGGAGTTTCAAACACAGTAGGTAGATTTGTGTGAATGCCCTCCTTGTATATATGTTTGTGTGTATTTATTGTTATGAATGATTGGTTAAATTAAAGCCTTAGGTTAATTAATTTTAATACTGACGTTTGCGATAAGATTTTTTTATATTGTTTATGCAATAAAGGATTTATTATTATTATTATATTGTTTAAAATCTTTTAAATTGCAGGCGCTTGTACGCGAACCAGAATAACTCATACTTTTCGTCAGCACCACTTTTTACCGTCCACTTTTTACAGAATTTGTTTATTTTTTTTTTTTATTTGCTCCCTTGAGAATAGGATTTTAAGTTTTTAATTTTCGATTTGTCACATGACATCCACGTTATATTTTTCTCCCGGTACGCGTCGTTGTGTTTGTTTTTATTAGTGTACAATTTATCATTTATGTCTCACAGCTAAGTATAACCTCTTTAGTCATCGATAAAGTCTACAGTTTGTTTACCTGATGTCATCACTTCGCACTTATAATAATAAGTAGAAGTAATACAAGTTACAATGTTCACAGATGACTGGAAGGAGCAAGGGAAGTCGCAAGTAGATATAAAGTTTTGAATGCTTTGTAGCATTCGGCTCAGAAACGACGCGGTTTTCAGGGAAAAGAAGGCGGGCACCCTGGACTCCCCCTTTGGTTGAAGGATATTACAAACCCCCCGGTTGTCAGTTCAAAGAACTATATTTAATAGGAGTCCCTGTAAACCCCCCCCCCCCCCACCAATATTGACCCTAGTTACGTCACTGCACGTAATGAAATGCATTCTATACGCCATATGCCTGAGAATTAATACGTTCCAAGTCCAAGTTCCTTCATCCAGCTATTCAGATGTGTTTTATTCAGTGAGTACATAATATATATAGAGAGACCTTAGGTTACTGCGTTTGGGGCAGGGTCTCCGACCAATATGGCGGCGTATTATCGGTGTTGCGGGTAGTGGAGGGCCTTCCGTGCAGGCGCTTTTCAACTGCGCCGCGACAGTCCTGTTCAGGCAGGCGGGCCACTACATGAGAACAGACTGTTCCCACAGCGCCGCGACAGTCTTGTGCAGGCAGTCGGGCCACTATGTGAGAACGAACTGTTCCCACTTCGCCACGACAGTCCTGTGCAGGCAGGCGGGCCACTACGTGTGAACAAACTGTTCCCACTTCGCCGCGACAGTCCTTGTGCAGGCAGGCAGGGCCACTACGTGAGAACAGACTGTTTCCCACTTCGCCGCGACAGTCCTGTGCAGGCAGGCGGGCCACTACGTGTGAACAAACTGTTTCCACTTCGCCGCGACAGTCCTGTGCAGGCAGGCGGGCCACTACGTGAGAACAGACTGTTTCCACTTCGCCGCGACAGTCCTGTGCAGGCAGGCAGGGCCACTACGTGAGAACAGACTGTTCCCACTTCGCCGCGACAGTCCTGTGCAGGCAGGCGGGCCACTACGTGTGAACAGACTGTTCCCACTTCGCCGCGACAGTCCTGTGCAGGCAGGCGGGCCACTACGTGAGACAGACTGTTTCCCACTTCGCCGCGACAGTCCTGTGCGGGCAGGCGGGCCACTACGTGTGAACAGACTGTTCCCACTTCGCCGCGACAGTCCTGTGCAGGCAGGCGGGCCACTACGTGAGAACAGACTGTTCCCACTTCGCCGCGACAGTCCTGTGCAGGCAGGCGGGACACTACGTGTGAACAGACTGTTCCCACTTCGCCGCGACAGTCCTGTGCAGGCAGGCGGGCCACTACGTGAGAACAGACTGTTCCCACTTCGCCGCGACAGTCCTGTGCAGGCAGGCGGGCCACTACGTGAGAACAGACTGTTCCCACTTCGCCGCGACAGTCCTGTGCAGGCAGGCGGGACACTACGTGAGAACAAACTGTTCCCACTTCGCCGCGACAGTCCTGTGCAGGCAGGCGGGCCACTACGTGTGAACAGACTGTTCCCACAGCGCCGCGACAGTCCTATGCAGGCAGGCGGGCCACTACGTGAGGACAGACTTTTCCCACTTCGCCGCGACAGTCCTGTGCAGGCAGGTGGGCCACTACGTGAGAACAAACTGTTCCCACTTCGCCGCGACAGTCCTGTGCAGGCAGGCGGGCCACTACGTGTGAACAAACTGTTCCCACTTCGCCGCGACAGTCCTGTGCAGGCAGGCGGGACACTACGTGAGAACAGACTGTTCCCACTTCGCCGCGACAGTCCTGTGCAGGCAGGCGGGCCACTACGTGAGAACAGACTGTTCCCACTTCGCCGCGACAGTCCTGTGCAGGCAGGCGGGCCACTACGTGAGAACAAACTGTTCCCACTTCGCCGCGACAGTCCTGTGCAGGCAGGCGGGCCACTACGTGAGAACAAACTGTTCCCACTTCGCCGCGACAGTCCTGTGCAGGCAGGCGGGACACTACGTGTGAACAAACTGTTCCCACTTCGCCACGACAGTCCTGTGCAGGCAGGCGGGCCACTACGTGAGAACAAACTGTTCCCACAGCGCCGCGACAGTCCTGTGCAGGCAGGCGGGCCACTACGTGAGAACAAACTGTTCCCACTTCGCCGCGACAGTCCTGTGCAGGCAGGCGGGCCACTACGTGAGAACAAACTGTTCCACTTCGCCGCGACAGTCCTGTGCAGGCAGGCGGGCCACTACGTGAGAACAAACTGTTCCCACTTCGCCGCGACAGTCCTGTGCAGGCAGGCGGGCCACTACGTGAGAACAAACTGTTCCCACTTCGCCGCGACAGTCCTGTGCAGGCAGGCGGGCCACTACGTGAGAACAAACTGTTCCCACTTCGCCGCGACAGTCCTGTGCAGGCAGGCGGGCCACTACGTGAGAACAAACTGTTCCCACTTCGCCGCGACAGTCCTGTGCAGGCAGGCGGGCCACTACGTGAGAACAAACTGTTCCCACTTCGCCGCGACAGTCCTGTGCAGGCAGGCGGGCCACTACGTGTGAACAAACTGTTTCCCACTTCGCCGCGACAGTCCTGTGCAGGCAGGCGGGCCACTACGTGTGAACAAACTGTTCCCACTTCGCCGCGACAGTCCTGTGCAGGCAGGCGGGCCACTACGTGAGAACAAACTGTTTCCACTTCGCCGCGACAGTCCTGTGCAGGCAGGCGGGCCACTACGTGTGAACAAACTGTTCCCACTTCGCCGCGACAGTCCTGTGCAGGCAGGCGGGACACTACGTGTGAACAGACTGTTCCCACAGCGCCGCGACAGTCCTGTGCAGGCAGGCGGGCCACTACGTGAGAACAGACTGTTCCCACGGAGCTTGTTTAATAGCTCCTCCTTAACCGTTTCTAGAGGAATAGAACTTCTCAACGTATTTTAGTTTAGTCCTAAATATCTTAGTCTTATAAATAATTTATTTGTTTTTAATATACCTCGGTGCTCGGCTTATGGCTGTAGTAACAGGAAGAATGGCGTGGGGATATCTTTCCATAGGTAAGAACAACTTAATTACAAATGATAAAATGTTCATTTATTAATTATTTTTGTACATTTTTATGTTTAGAGAGAAAAAGATTTCTAAATTTAAAAGTATGACGTCCATGATTTGGAGTTATTGGTTTATTACTAATTAATTGGTATTACGGGGCGCAGACCCAAAAACATTGTTACATTTTTGCAGAAGATTTTTGGACAGCTGCACTCGTTATTACAACAAGTGATCGATGAGGTATTAAAATAACTCAAACACTATGATATTATACGAAAATGTAGGAATATTCTGTTTTTAATTTCAATTGAAGATGTGTAACTGGATGTTAACTATTTAACTTTTTAGCCATATGATAATACCATTTCCATAACTACTAACTAACTAAAGCCTCAATGGCATCTCAGTCTCAGAGATACCACTGAGGATGCCACATCACAGCATGGGCGAAACGTTTGGAGATGTAAATACTGTAAATAACACCTTGACGTGGTCGTTACCGGAAGCTTTAGTTATTAGTAATGACACCGGCCGCTTAAGCCTGCGAAATAATATCATGTCCTTTTTTTTAGTAAACAAGACTAATATAAAATATATGCCTATAATTATACGTTTGACTCGTCATTTTCAAATACAAATGAGAATTTTTATCTCATAACATAAGTTAGAATTATACATGTGGTATTGTAGTGTTAACGTGCTAAGTTTGAAACGTTTAGCTCCACAGTAAGTGTATTAAATGTTAATGTTTTTGGCGAGAGAACACTGCCGCAAGTGTAGTGTCGGAGCCCTGTTTTCCGCCCGAGTCGCGGACCAATCTGGCGGATCTTGCCTCACCTCTAATGCATACGGCGGCGTATAGGCCATGTCCTCTCTATTTATATTCTGTACTCGCTAGTTTTATTCCTTGATGGTGAATATTAGTAATGGACTTGTTGTAGTGGAATCATACGCGTTTTCGAGTTATGCGTGTACAAAAATAATAACCTTTCAAAATCGTTAGAGCACTGAAAATATGATGTTGGCTTCTTTTCATCATGGTATATGTCGTATGGTTTTTCCCAGCTACCATTTTTATTAATTTAAAATTTTGTAAAAGCTGAGTTTTATACTTGGAAAAAAGTCCAAAAGTCATTATACTGTAATAAAATCGAAAAATAAATAAATAAATAATAATAAACCTATTTCGTCATCATGACGTAAATAAATAAATGTATTTATTATAATCTAAAATAGATTTATTATAATCTAAAATTAAATATTGCGTAACATATAACGAATATATTTTTAAGTAAAAAATAAAATTAACTTAGATAAAACTGTGTAATTTTTAGTAAACATAATGGAAGAATTTGAATTACTTAATGTTTTAGGTAATAGCTCAGTAAAAAAGTACTTAAATGACATTTAATGCACATAAAATTTCTAAATGAGTGCTAATTTGACATTTAAAACTGTCAAACTGGCTTATGGGGGGAACACACTTATGGGACAACTTTCCTCCCTCCCCCCATATCTTGAACTTTGCCTTTTGTACTTTCTGGCTTCGCCACTGTTGGCAACAAAGAAAAAGGCCCAAAAAATTCAGTATCTTGGCCTCCTAAATTGTCCACAAGGAAATGTAGGTGAGAAACTCATTTACTACTTCCTTATATATCCCCAAACAACATCAAACGATTTCATTAGCTGTGGAATTATGGAGGTTCCTGGATGCTAGAATATAAGACATATAAATCATACAGTTTCTGTAATGATTTACTATGCGAGGTTACATTGTTTTGGCATATTTTCAGAAGCTATTTGTGATGAAGTGGAAGTTATATATACCATTTGAAAGGTACCTGGCAAACGTATTAGACACGCTTCCAGTTGAACGTAACAGATTTTACGGTATTTAGTAAAACGTATAGAACAAAATAAAAATAAAAAACAATTGTTTAAATAAATCTACAGTACAAATATTTCACATCTAAAGAAAGTAAACACTAAAGTCTTGTATACCATTTGAAAGCGTGTTCCTCTTATTTAATAATCAATATAGGTTAATATTCAATTACAAAACTGAGTTATGTAAGGAAACGTACAAGGTTGTCACAAACCTTTGCAGCCATATTGATGACGTCTTAAAACCGCTAGACAGGCAGAAAAAATGTGTCACAATTTGTCCATGTTTTTAAGACTCTTCCACTCGTAAAATATAGTCCAAAGGGGCGCATTGATTGCTAGATGTAAAACATGTCTATCCTACCGTCTATCCCAACCACAAAAGCTTAATAATAATGATTTTTATTGAATTTAAACAGCTTTTTGGAGTGTAAATAATTATGTTTATAATATTAAGAATATTATAGATGTTAGATAGTGAGTAATTTGGATTGTTTCAGTGGAATTTTCAATTAATCTATAAAAATAAAAAAAATTAATGCATGTCCTGTTATGTGTTGTTTCCCGGAGACAGTTATTCGCACCCGACTGTAGGGCTCCGCCCCACTGGCCATGGTCATCAAATGGAGTTATTTTATTTATTTAACTAATCATCAGCTTCTAAATCAAATATAAAAAAATAAAACTTTTGAAATACGCTTAGTCCAGCAAAATAGAGACCTGGTCTGGAAATGAACTCCAGAACACTGGAGGTCGTTCTAAAACCTTCAATCAGGTTTGAAATTAAGTAATCTAAATTTGCACAGTTTGAGACAGTGAGCTTAATTTTTGGCAGCCAAAAAACCTCGACTTTTTTGAACTTTTCAGTTTTTCACACTTATAACTCCTAACTGTATATCATAGCGAAAACTGTATAACTTCAAAAATTAAAGAACGTTACATTTTTCATTAATTTATAACACTAACCTTGAACTACGGCTGTTAGATATGGTCGAAATTGTTGGATGAAAAATAGCATTTTTTCTAGTTTGGCTAATTGTTAGCACTCATCAAAACTCCGCCGTCCGAAGGGCCAACATGCGGACCTTGTGGACAATTTGACTTTGAGTTCAAAGACCACTATATACACATATGCCATTTCGTATTTATATTCAACTTGTATATATACTTTTTTATAATATATTATTTTATTTACACTTGAAAATGACCATAAAGTTGAAACATGTTGTGTTTAATCAATTTTAATAAAAAATGTTAAAGGGTATTCAGTTTTTAATTTTATTACATCCTAGTCCTATATATAGTGACTATCGCTTATCCAACGATGCAGCTAGTTAATAACTATTTCTTGTATTTTAACTGTTCAGTTCCTATGTTTTAAGTACTATACGGAATATATACGTATATATTTTTTTATGTGCCTGTGTATGTTATGTAACTTTTATGTAACATTTATAAAAACGTCAAATAAAAGTATATAAATAAAGTTTAAACATTTTTCAATTGTACATATTTTTATCATAAATAAAAAAGTTGAAAGGGATAAGCTGATAACAAATGACAGTTAATTTATCTTTGGGCTATTTTAATGACAATATATAAGGAATGGTCGGCCTTCGTTTGTAACAATTACTACATTCGCTCATCTACACTCATCCGAAATCCATAAACTCATACTTTGATGATCAACATCTTAAAATAAATAAATGTTCTTATTGTGACTCCTTTCTTTTAGTTCATCGATGTGACTGGTCCAAGATAAATATATATCGTTTGACTCTGCGTCGTATTACTTCCTATCAGCAATGCACTACTTCACAAGCCAGTGTGTGGTATTTACAATACAGTACTCGCAGACCCTCCCATTAGATGAGTTGTATGTACAGAATTTAGTTGGGGAGGGACAATCTGTTGTACAATTCTCATTCTTCCTTTTCTTTATGTTAAGATCAATAAAATTAGTTTTACCTGCATTTAGGGATATTATGTCATTTATCAATCCCATCTTAGTTCAACTAAATCATTGGGCGAGCCGGTGGCCGAGTGGTCTAAGGGCGTCAGGACTTTGAGCATGGGTTAGAGATAGCGCTGGTTCGAATCTCTAACCTAGACTGGAAGATTTATCAGTAATATTCACCTTCTATTGTACTGGTTCGCCCCCTTACTCTGTCTAAATAAGTTCCTCGCACAGATCATTGGTCTATGGGGAATGGTCAGAGTAAGGTTAAGGAGGAGATCGGCCTCTCCTTTTTAAAAAGAAAAAAAAATTTCTATATTTTTATGTGTACCAATTTTAATTATAGTCCTATAACAGTAAATGCCTTGTCAGTTAAAAAAAGGTTTTTATGAAAAGTTACCAAATCATTGAATAAATAAAAAGTAATAAAGATCTTAAAATTGGGCCGTAGAACGTTTGGCACACATTTTTGGCCGATTTGGAATGGCACGTTTGGCACAGTCATTAGAGGGGATTAAGAAGGGTCAACCTGTAAGTTTCAGAAAGGCACGATTGGCACACACCGCCCGGCCAGGTAGTAGCAGCCAGGTGGCCAGAATGCGGGAAAATGGGAACTTTTTTGCCCCCGCAAATTCCCTGCTGTGGTGCTTATTGAAGTAAGCAGCTAACCTAACCTAACCTAACCTAACCTAACCTAACCTGCGGTAGATCACAGCTGCTAACCAGGTAGATCACGGATGCTACCCGAGTAGATCACGGCTGCTACCCAAGTAGATCACGGATGCTACCCAATTGGAACACGGATGCTACCCAAATAGATCATGATCTAACCTAACCTAACCTAACCTAACCTAACCTAACCTAACCTAGTGAGGTTTAAATTTAAAAATTTGTTATATCACGGGCAAATGACTGCCACGCAGAGTTGACGGGAATAATACAATTCCCGTTTTCCCTCGTTCGATGGCGTCTACCTGGTCGAGCGACTGTGCCAATCCTGCCTTTTCCAAGCAGGCGAGTTGACCCTACTTATTCCGCTCTAATGATTGTGCCAAAACTGCCATGGGCAGAAGGTCCAAAAATGTGTGCCAAACGTCCGATCCCCTAAAATTGATCCCTGAGACACTCCCTGCTTATTATTCCTGCATCACTAATAGTTTTACCAATCCTAATACATTGGCGCAAATCCAGGCTTTGTTAATAACTCACTCCCAATTCTTTCAAGTCTTCACGGCAATATTTTATGACCAGTCTTTACAAAGACTTTTTGCAATAATTAAAAAAAAAAAAAATGTGTTTGTTATTATTTATACTTGGTGTAATAAACAAAGTAGTTATATCATCGCTTTCTCCCCATGAAATTTTAAAACCTCACTGAATATACAGAACAAGTTTTTTGTTCAAGGTAAGCAATCAATATCTTCTTTCAAATATTCTTTCAAAACATTCGATTAGTCACGCAGTAGCATATATTGTCAATAAAATTCTACATTAAGAATCCTAAACTGTTCTGACCAAATTGTGTAGGTGACAGTTAGGTTTTGATCTAAGTCAATGTTAATTTTGTAAGATTGTAAGATAATAAGTACATCTTTTACGATCACCTTTATATATATATATATATGATTGAAACAAGACGTATATACCTGCTTTGGCCTTAAGCAAAACGCTTTTTTGTATGGAAATATTATAATAAATGGGAATTAACTTCATAAATTTCGTAGATTAATCTTTTAACAGAGAACCCCAAATTCTATCCACACCATTCGATTTCTTATCATCCGTAGATTTTATTTTCCTCAACTTCATAATCCGTCGTGGGAAAAGTTAAAAACATAACATATCCACACCATTCGATTTCTTATCATCCGTAGATTTTATTTTCCCCAACTTCATAATCCGTCGTGGGAAAAATTAAAAACAGAACAACCACAATAATCTTTAGTTAATGATTTTAAATAAAATATCTTCATATTATGTCACCTCTATTTTGGATCTTATCAATACTATTCAATTTACATGTATTTGATGATAAGGTGCGTTTACATTTGTATTACTCCAAGAGCCGAGTTAATTGAGTAAATAGGAGGAAGTCGTGTGAATCAAGAGTTAAAGTCAATCTTGTTATATATAAAGGTGAATCGATTATGATCAGGGAACGAAACGAAGGTCAACGTTGAAAGCAGTGGTTTCCGTCATGAGTCTCGGAGCGGTGTGTGTCAGCGGGGACAATGCTAACGCGGGGCACAGCAGTGGACGCTCGTCTCGAGGCTATTTTCGCCCTTCTCCCGCTGCCAACTCTCCAAAATATTACCGCACAAAATATTATTTTAAGATGGGATTCGATTAAGTCGTCAAGTTACAAGTCCAGTTTAGGCTCCTAGTTATCCACCTTCCATATTAAGTCGTCAAGTTACAAGTCCAGTTTAGGCTCCTAGTTATCCACCTTCCATATTAAGTCGTCAAGTTACAAGTCCAGTTTAGGCTCCTAGTTATCCACCTTCCATATTAAGTCGTCAAGTTACAAGTCCAGTTTAGGCTCCTAGTTATCCACCTTCCATATTATTAGAGCAGTAAATATTAGAAATGATGGTGATTGTGATGGTAATATGGTGAAGAGTACAATTCAATAACTATTGTCGGCGCAGAAATTATATGCACCCGAGGCTGTTTTCTAAGGAACTGAGAGTCCTATGAAAAATCACACCATTATTTTCCTCTTTTAACTGCATTTTAAAATGTTATTACAAGTTTAAATAATTGTTATCCTAGACAGTTGTGCTACAGTTGTAAGATGTATGGTAAACTACGTTACTGAGGTACGAATGTATTGAGAGTACAGTAAAGTTCTTGACAGTTGTGCTACAGTTGTAAGGTGTATGGTGAACTACGTTACTGAGGTACGAATGTATTGAGAGTACAGTAAAGTTCTTGACAGTTGTGCTACAGTTGTAAGATGTATGGTAAACTACGTTACTGAGGTACGAATGTATTGAGAGTACAGTAAAGTTCTTGACAGTTGTGCTACAGTTGTAAGATGTATGGTAAACTACGTTACTGAGGTACGAATGTATTGAGAGTACAGTAAAGTTCTTGACAGTTGTGCTACAGTTGTAAGATGTATGGTAAACTACGTTACTGAGGTACGAATGTATTGAGAGTACGGTAAAGTTCTTGACAGTTGTGCTACAGTTGTAAGATGTATGGTAAACTACGTTACTGAGGTACGAATGTATTGAGAGTACAGTAAAGTTCTTGACAGTTGTGCTACAGTTGTAAGATGTATGGTAAACTACGTTACTGAGGTACGAATGTATTGAGAGTACAGTAAAGTTCTTGACAGTTGTGCTACAGTTGTAAGGTGTATGGTGAACTACGTTACTGAGGTACGAATGTATTGAGAGTACAGTAAAGTTCTTGACAGTTGTGCTACAGTTGTAAGGTGTATGGTGAACTACGTTACTGAGGTACGAATGTATTGAGGGTACAGTAAAGTTCTTGACAGTTGTGCTACAGTTGTAAGGTGTATGGTGAACTACATTACTGAGGTACGAATGTATTGAGAGTACAGTAAAGTTTTTGACAGTTGTGCTACAGTTGTAAGGTGTATGGTGAACTACATTACTGAGGTACGAATGTATTGAGAGTACAGTAAAGTTTTTGACAGTTGTGCTACAGTTGTAAGGTGTATGGTGAACTACATTACTGAGGTACGAATGTATTGAGAGTACAGTAAAGTTCTTGACAGTTGTGCTACAGTTGTAAGGTGTATGGTGACCTATGTTACTGAAGAACGTTTGTAGTGGGAGTACAGTAAGGTCCGTGATTGATGTGCGATAGTTGTGAAGTGTATTGTGAACACTGTAACTGAGGAACGTTGGAGAACATTATAGTCCAGCTATAAAATGTGAGGAATTTATACTGATGTACAAATGTACTGAGTGTACAGTATAGTTTATTATTTATGGTTTGTACTTGTATACCGTGAGGTTCATGAAAGATAGGCCATAGTACTTGAGAGACGGTAAGGTTTATAATTGATAGGCCACAGTACTTGGAACTATGATGAGGTTTGTGATAGACAGCCCACAGCACTGGAAATGCAGTGAGGTTTTTTATTTATAGGCCACAGGCTGGAAATATGGTGAGAAGTATGATTTATAGGCCACAGGCTGGAAATATGGTGAGAAGTATGATTTATAGGCTACAGTATCGGAAATACAGTGAAGATTGTGATCGATAGGCCACATTACTGGAAATACTGTGAGGATTGTGATTGATAGGCCACAATAATGGAAATACTGTGAGGATTGTGATCGATAGGCTACACTGCTGGAAATACTGTGAGGATTGTGATTGATAGGCCACAGTACTAGAAATACTGTGAGGATTGAGATTGATAGGCCACAGTACTGGAAATATGGTGAGAAGTATGATTTATAGGCCACAGTACTGGAAATACTGTTGGGATTTTGATTGATAGGACACAGTACTGGAAATACTGTGAGGTTTGTGATTGATAGCCTGCAGTACTAGAAGTACTGTGAGGACGATTGTTTGATAGGCCTAAGTACAAGAAATACTGTGAGTATTGTGATTGATAGGCCACAGTACTGGAAATACTGTGAGGATTGTGATCGATAGACCACAGTACTGAAAATACTGTGAGTATTGTGATTGATAGGCTACAATACTGGAAATACTGTGAGGATTGTGACTGATAGACCACAGTGCTGGAAATACTGTAAGGATTGTGACTGATAGACCACAGTGCTGGAAATAATGTGAGGAATGTGATTGATAGGTCACAGTACCTAATACTGTGTGTATTATGATTGATCGACCACAGTACTGGAAATACTGTGAGGATTGTGATTGATAGGCCACAGTACTGGAAATACTGTGAGGATTTTGATTGATAGCCCACAGTACTGGAAATACTGTGAGGAGGATTGTTTGATAGGCCACAGTACCGGAAACACTGTTGGTATTGTGATTGATAGGCCACAGTACTGGAAATACTGTGATGATTGTGAATGTAAGGCCACAGTACTGGAAATATTGTGAGGTTTGTGATTGATAGCCCACAGTACTGGAAATACTGTGAGGATTGTGATTAATAGGCCACAGTACTGGAAATACTGTGAGGATTGTGACTGATAGGCCACAGTACCATTGTGATCGATATGGTACAGCAATAGAAATATAGTGTAAAGTATGATTTATAGGATACAGTATTGGAAATACAGTGAGGATTGTGATCGATAGGGCACAGTACTGAAAATATGGTGAAAAGTATGATTTATAGGCTACAGTATAGGAAATACTGTGAGGAGTGTTTGATAGGCCACAGTAATGGAATTACTGTGAGGATTGTGATTGATAGGCCACAGTAATGGAAATACTGTGAGGATTGTGATCTATAGGCCACAGTGCTGGAAATACTGTGAGGATTGTGATTGATAGGCCACAGTACTGGAAATACTGTGAGGATTGTGATTGATAGGCCACAGTACTGGAAATACTGTGAGGATTGTGACTGATAGGCCACAGTACCATTGTGATCGATAGGGTACAGCACTGGAAATATGGTGTAAAGTATGATTTATAGGCTACAGTATCGGAAATACAGTGAGGATTGTGATTGTAAGGCCACATTACTGGAAATACTTTGAGGATTGTGATTGATAGGCCACAGTACTGGAAATACTGTGAGGATTGTGACTGATAGGCCACAGTACCATTGTGATCGATAGGGTACAGCAATGGAAATATAGTGTAAAGTATGATTTATAGGCTACAGTATCGGAAATACAGTGAGGATTGTGATCGATAGGGCACAGTACTGAAAATATGGTGAAAAGTATGATTTATAGGCTACAGTATCGGAAATACTGTGAGGAGTGTTTGATAGGCCACAGTAATGGAATTACTGTGAGGATTGTGATTGATAGGCCACAGTAATGGAAATACTGTGAGGATTGTGATCTATAGGCCACAGTGCTGGAAATACTGTGAGGATTGTGATTGATAGGCCACAGTACTGGAAATACTGTGAGGATTGTGATCTATAGGCCACAGTACTGGAAATACTGTGAGGATTGTGACTGATAGGCCACAGTAATGGAAATACTGTGAGGATTGTGATCGATAGGGCACAGTACTGGAGATATGGTGAGAATTATAATTGATATGGCTTAGTACCAGAAATACGGTGAGATACTAGATGGTTGTTGAGCTGGTATTGGTGTAATTATGTGTTGTTTAAGATGAATGAGCCACCAATCATATGTAATTGTGATATGGTTTATAATATATGAGTTAGTCTTGTAGTTATATATTGATATTGCTGAAATATAGTGTGATATAAATAATATGTAGAAATATAATGTGGTTAGTTATTGATGTTAATATTCTGAATCTGGCTATAACCTGGAATAAATTGACAATAATAATTGAACACATATTGAGATTTTTTCCTCAGCTATGCAAAAATAAAATGCTTTGGATTAAACTATACAAAGGTTTTGTATACTTATTCTTAGGCCATGTAATTTAATGTCCATTTAGTTTAGCTGAGCTATTTTTGTATAAGGAAATTTTTCTAATGAATTTCTGGAAGTGTAATTGGTTTTCATTAATCATTATCGCCTGTCGCGAATGTTAAATGTAATATGCGTCGAATAGGTGGGTAGTATATAATAAATAAACTTATGATTAGAGAGAATGGATAAATTTAGTTCTTGAAATTTAGTCTATGTTGTGTGTATTTATATCATAGGTGAATACTACATTATTTTATTGATTAATAAGGTCAGTATCTTTAATCTGATTACAAATTCAAATCTTTATTGTCTTTCAGAAATGATCATATAATAGTACAATAATATAACAATTGATGCTACACAATACCGTACAATTTTCTTACAATATAAGAAACACCTTTAGGAATGCCTCAGGTCTGAGAATGTTAAATCTTAAACAAAATGGATGGTCATAATATTTGTATAGTTTCTACTTATACTGTGAGAAACTTGGGTTGTTCACTTGTCTACTAATACGTAATATGTTAATTAAGAGACTAATAGTATAACAACTGTCAAACATAACTTAATGCAAAGAATAAACTATAATATGAACATAAGCTGAATCTATAATTTTAATTAATTAAAAGATTAATACAGGTCACTATTACAATTTAAAGTGCAAGTTACTTCATTTAAATCATAGTATAACAATTCCATTCCTGTAGTGTATAATGGTCTACGTTTAAACCAAGGATGAACATTGTCATTGTGGTTTACCATACAATTGTATATCATAAAACGTATAACTGAATTTGAGGAAAATTTAGAGCATTTCTCTTCAGAATATCATACTGTTGTAAGCGAAGGTTAAATGTTATTTTAAAACTTTAACTCATCTTGGAAAGTGAAACTTTAGAGAAAATATCAGCTACATATACAAATTTCTCTCGTTCTGGTTGATGGATTCTCCCTGAGGAGTAGCCTTAAATCTGTGTGGCAACACATAGTGGTGAACGGAAATAAAGCTTTGGCAAAGTGACCAAGTAAACAATGGCAGTGAAGGTGCCAGAGAGTCTGAGGTAGACAGTTTGCGAAGCAGCCTCGACGGACGACTGTGGAAATGGACACACTATAGTGTAGGTAGACTGTAGTGAAACAATATCAGACTCGCATTGAATAATGGGCTGCTTAGCTCTTGTTCTATCAATGAATCAAACAAGAAATTTTCACTGCCAAAGATACCAAAATCAACAGAAAGTTAGTTTAGGATGACACTCCCATGCACCCTGCAGGCCTGGTGTAAGTTGACTTGACTGTTAATTTATTTTAAACTAATTACATAGCTATCAAATGTTTTTATTTTCCTTTTAAGTTAATCTGAAAAATGTGAAGTTGATCAAATAAGTTGATCAAAAGTGTTCCAAAAAAACAACCACCTGGATCCTTCATGTGCACTAGAACCACGGTGTAAAAGACATTTGCGCTTCTCTTGATGACGAATCAGCCAATTGTTACATATTGGGCTTGGCACTTGATAAGTTGTACAATTCATATGTTGCATTGCTTTAGGATGGTATCAGAATCAGCCAACTGTTACATATTGGGCTTAGCACTTAATAAGTTGTACAATTCATATGTTGCATTGCTTTAGGATGGTATCAGAATCAGGCCATTGTTACATATTGGGCTTGGCACTTAATAAGTTGTACAATTCATATGTTGCTTTGCTTTTGGATGGTATCAGAATCAGGCCATTGTTACATATTGGGCTTGGCACTTAATAAGTTGTACAATTCATATGTTGCTTTGCTTTAGGATGGTATCAGAATCAGGCCATTGTTACATATTGGGCTTGGCACTTAATAAGTTGTACAATTCATATGTTGCTTTGCTTTAGGATGGTATCAGAATAAGGCGGTGGTTACATATTGGGCTTGGCACTTGATAAGTTGTACCATTTATATGTTGCATTGCTTGTAGATGGAAATAGAATTAAACCATTGTTACATATTGGATTTGAGACTTGATAAGTTGTACCACTTATACATTGCATCGCTTGTAGATGGTATAAAAGTTAGGTCATTGTTATATATTAGGCTTAACACTTGATGTTGTACCACTTATACACTGCACAGCTTTTAGATGGTGTCAGAATCAGGCCATTGTTACATATTGGGCTTGATACTTGATTAGTTGTACCACTTATACACTGCACAGCTTTTAGATGGTGTCAGAATCAGGCCATTGTTACATATTGGGCTTGACACTTGATTAGTTGTACCATTTATACACTGCACAGATTTTAGATGGTGTCAGAATCAGGCCATTGTTACATATTGGGCTTGACACTTGATTAGTTGTACCACTTATACACTGCAGTGACTGCACAGCTTTAGATGGTGTCAGAATCAGGCCATTGTTACGTATTGACACTAAGAGTATTGACTCAAAATTAACTTGTATCTATGTCTAATATCCTTCTTATGAGGTGTATGTACATCTATTCCCTAGTCTGACACTAAGAGTATTGACTCACAATTAACTTGTATCTATGTCTAATCTCCTTTTTATGAGGTGTATGTACATCTATTCCCTAGGCTAACACTAAGAGTATTGACTCACAATTAACTTGTATCTATGTCTAATCTCCTTTTTATGAGGTATATGTACATCTATTCCATAGGCTGACACTAAGAGTATTGACTCAAAATTAACTTGTATCTATGTCTAATATCCTTCTTATGAGGTGTATGCACATCTATTCCCTAGGCTGACACTAAGAGTATTGACTCACAATTAACTTGTATCTATGTCTAATCTCCTTCTTATGAGGTGTACGTACATCTATTCCCTAGGCTAACACTAAGAGTATTGACTCACAATTAACTTGTATCTATGTCTAATCTCCTTCTTATGAGGTGTATATACATCTATTCCCTAGGCTAACACTAAGAGGATTGACTCACAATTAACTTGTATCTATGTCTAATCTCCTTCTTATGAGGTGTATGTACATCTATTCCCTAGGCTAACACTAAGAGGATTGACTCACAATTAACTTGTATCTATGTCTAATCTCCTTCTTATGAGGTGTACGTACATCTATTCCCTAGGCTAACACTAAGAGGATTGACTCACAATTAACTTGTATCTATGTCTAAT
Organism: Stictocephala bisonia; assembly: GCA_035578905.1. Classification (NCBI taxonomy): domain Eukaryota; kingdom Metazoa; phylum Arthropoda; class Insecta; order Hemiptera; family Membracidae; genus Stictocephala; species Stictocephala bisonia. Next base: position 4,311,900 of record JAQJVL010000022.1, read on the forward strand.
CTCCTTCTTATGAGGTGTATGTACATCTATTCCCTAGGCTAACACTAAGAGGATTGACTCACAATTAACTTGTATCTATGTCTAATCTCCTTCTTATGAGGTGTATGTACATCTATTCCCTAGGCTAAAACTAAGAGTATTGACTCACAATTAACTTGTATCTATGTCTAATCTCCTTCTTATGAGGTGTATATACATCTATTCCCTAGGCTAACACTAAGAGGATTGACTCACAATTAACTTGTATCTATGTCTAATCTCCTTCTTATGAGGTGTATATACATCTATTCCCTAGGCTAACACTAAGAGGATTGACTCACAATTAACTTGTATCTATGTCTAATCTCCTTCTTATGAGGTGTATGTACATCTATTCCCTAGGCTAACACTAAGAGGATTGACTCACAATTAACTTGTATCTATGTCTAATCTCCTTCTTATGAGGTGTACGTACATCTATTCCCTAGGCTAACACTAAGAGGATTGACTCACAATTAACTTGTATCTATGTCTAATCTCCTTCTTATGAGGTGTATGTACATCTATTCCCTAGGCTAACACTAAGAGGATTGACTCACAATTAACTTGTATCTATGTCTAATCTCCTTCTTATGAGGTGTATGTACATCTATTCCCTAGGCTAAAACTAAGAGTATTGACTCACAATTAACTTGTATCTATGTCTAATCTCCTTCTTATGAGGTGTATATACATCTATTCCCTAGGCTAACACTAAGAGGATTGACTCACAATTAACTTGTATCTATGTCTAATCTCCTTCTTATGAGGTGTATGTACATCTATTCCCTAGGCTAAAACTAAGAGTATTGACTCACAATTAACTTGTATCTATGTCTAATCTCCTTCTTATGAGGTGTACGTACATCTATTCCCTAGTCTGACACTAAGAGTATTGACTCACAATTAACTTGTATCTATGTCTAATCTCCTTCTTATGAGGTGTATGTACATCTATTACATAGGCTGACACTAAGAGTATTGACTCATTGGTCTATAACAGCAAACAGTAGTATAGGTAATTAAAGAAAATAAGATTAACTATAAACCTTAAGATTTGAGAAATATATTGAACAATTAATAATTATTTCCTCAATTTAACTATTTAAAGTCGCCAAACGAAGCATTTATCTAAAGCAGCAACAGAAAACTTAAAATTTTTAATTTTTGTGTCAATTTGTAATACAAAATTAAGAGCTTTTAGATTGGGAAGTAAAAGATTAAAAATTTTCCTATTCGTGCCATCATAATCTTTATACTCATTTGGTTCTCAATGTTTTAAAACTGATTTATATTATGATACTGCAAATGAGTTCATGAGACGTATGTATATATTTTAATAAGTGTGTTTCTTATTAAAATATATACATGTTTGAAAACTAAGTCTATTTTCATATTAAACTGGTATATGTCTTGGAATAGAATTGTATATGACATTTTATGATCCAATGACTCTTGTATCATAATCACTTTCAATTCTCAATTTTTAAAATAAACATTTATATTTTTTATACAAAATTTATTTTAACGTAATAACATAAAACATAACATCTAAGTGTTGGGGTTTGAGTTTGGCTCGGAGCCTTAAGTACACATGCTGGTGATTCATCGCCGATAATAGTCTTGTAGCTTGCTGTCAATCCCTTAATAATAGCTTGTTGCAAAACCTCAACAACCAACTCTGAAGAAGCACTTGGCATCATCACTATCACTTTCTTTCATTTGGTAAAGAGCTCTATTTATTGATGGCCTTTCGTATCCCAAATCTTGGAGATAAAAACATTTGGTTTTATAAGGAGTTGCAAACTATCCATAATAATGAAATCTTATGGTGTAAGCCAACATTAATTTGAGCCAATAACAGTGAAACCCTAACAAAATCTATAATTTTCTGGACATACAGTGATGAAATTTATCAATCAACACACCTAATTTTGTGTTCTGGATATTGGAAATCTTCCATTTAATATATTAATTCATGAAAAAAAATAATGTAATTGTCTACGGTAACTTCAGATTTAATAAATAATGTAATTGTCTACGGTAACTTCAGATTTAATAAAACATTATAAATACTACGATTACTCTATTGAACTGAAAATATCTTTATTCATTTAAGTATAGTATACAAGAATGGCATCACAATCATATAACATTAATTCTGTCATTGATTAACTAGTTAATTGGTATTTACCTTTCTAAATAACTAATAATAGTCAGCCACAGTTTTCAAGAACTCACTCAACAAACTCACTTGCATCTACATTCAGTCATACTTTTATAGTCAACATTTTATACTATAAAGTATACAAAGTTAAATAAAAGTCAACCATTCCAACTTAATATTAACCCAAATTTGATTCAAGCTAAGAGCATTTTTTTGAATTAACTATTTCTTTAGCTATCCAAGAGTTCAGTGTTACGTTTTCTGTTAGTTTTCCCATAAACAGTTTTTATAGGAAAACATATATCAAGATAGTAAATTAAGATAGTAATAATATAATATGTTTAATATATTGCAAAAAGAAACTTGGGAAGCAGTAATTAATGTAACTGATGTTAATGAGCAATACATTAACTTTAATATTACTAGATACTTACTAACTTAAGTAAGTATAAAGTATGGAGTAAACAATCTTTTTTCAATGATTATCTTTCTATTGGTATCGGGGGCGAGTATTATTTTACCATTTGTAATATCTAAAACTATACCAAAATGATTTTATATGTCATTAATTAAAACATTTGAAATAAAATTGTTTATAAGCAGACTACAATTTATTATTATTTAAAGAAGAGTGAGGATGTTGTGTAACTCTTGTTGGTTGATTTATCAGATATTTATAGTTAAATTCATTGAGAAAAGCAAGCATTTTAAGTTTATTATACGGCTGAATCAAAGTATTAACATTGAAATCGCCATCAGGACACAATTAGACCATGATTCAAGGAAGCTAGTTAGCATTGATAAATTGGGCATGAATATGTCAATATTCGCTGTGTTGGGCCGATAAATACAAATGGTAAGATGATCTTCATTATTCAATACAGTTTCATTCTGGTGGCTTCTAGTAATCCTTCTTCACTGTGATTTAAAATATCAAATATTTTAAAAGTTGTTTGATTTTTAATAAAAACTGGAGGGCCCCGCCTTTTTTATGGGTTCTACACAAAGACTTTGCTAATTTTTAGTGTCCATTATTAAAGGTTATGCATTCGAGTAAGTTATCATTTGACTAGCGCTCAGTTTGTAACAAAATTTCAGGAGGAAATTAATCAATTAATATTTCAAAATTATTCAATTTTGGCTGGAAACTCCTTACATTCTGATCCCATAATATTAACAGTTTTGTTATAATTAATTAATTGCTGAACAGTCTTCATTTCCATTAACATTGAGTTGGACAGAGATAAAGCAGCTGCAGCATCTACTGATGATCTACCAGATGAGGGACATCTCTCTCTGATATGATGGTACACTTCATACTGCTCATTTACATCCTTTTGTCTTGTAATTTCTGCCAATTCAATGAAAAATTCTTTTTGTAACCTTTTTAGTACCAAAGGAATTTTGAAAGTTGTTCTCTGCCAGTACCAGAGTGTTTCTATAAATTTTTACAATATGCCATTAAATAATTCCTCTCTGTTATTTTTTTTTAAAAAATTAATAATTGTTATACCTAATTATACATAAATAATCATTCTATTAAAATAAAAATTAAAAATATCCCTACATTATATATGCTATTTTTATTAAAAATAAATTTACTAGATAAACAAGTTTGTCATCTCTTTTTTCTTTCTTTGAGCATCCTTATGACTACAATAAAAATAGACAGGCTCTATTCAATAACTTTACTGTGAAGACAATTCCGTTTAAACTTCTTGTTGAAGTTTCACAATAATTTGTTCACAAATAAAAATGTTAAGGCAATTTTTTATTTGTTCAAGACAACTATTTTCTGACAGGTTTTGGAACCTTTTGTATCAAAATATAACTAAATATTATACAAACATACTACAATGATGGTTTTTATGTAAAAGTTTATGTTAACAAACGAGAAAATAAGTCTAAATTTAAGTAAAAAGTTCATTTTTAAATTTTTAAAATGACTTTTATTTGTGACGTCCTGTTAATAGAACGGTGGCACTTTATGCATAGTTTTTTAGATGTCCGGATAACAGGGCGTTGGTACTAAGAGTTAAACGGTCATTATTGAATGGTGTTGGCTTCTCTTCATATTTCTTGGATCATCTTTAGGTACTATGATTGTAATTGTAGCTCCAGTTTGTTCTTGGAAGTTCAAAATGTTAGCAGCAGAACTCTTAGGTTAATTTGGTCCTGTCAGCATCTCAGAGGAGAATTGAAGTCTTCAATCAGCAGATAAAAACCTGCATTGTTTTCCAATTCAGTTGGTTTTTTTTAAAAAAAATATCTTGATTTTGTCACTAATCTAGGAGAAAAGAGCTGAGTTGCAGGCTTGTCAATTAGTTGGAAATCAGACCAATACTATGTAGTTTGGATTCCAATGTTGTGCTGTAAGTCCCTTAGTTTCCTGTCTGAGGATAAGTCAATCTCAGTTTAGTAAACATACTACACCATTACTACTATTCTTTATTGAGATTTGAGATGCTAACACAGCTTTTTTGTATTTTAAGGTAAAAAATTGAGTGTAGGATGAGTATGGAGGTCTTGTCACTAACCAAGCTCGACTAAGCTCACCCAATAGTCAGGCAAATAAACAGTCATCCTATACCATGTAATCAATGTAAACAGTCATCCTATACTCATGTAATCAATGTAAACAGTCATCCTATACTCATGTAATCAGTCATCATATACTCATGTAATCAATGTAAACAGTCATCCTATACTCATGTAATCAATGTAAACAGTCATCCTATACTCATGTAATCAATGTAAACAGTCATCCTATACTCATGTAATCAATGTAAACAGTCATCCTATACTCATGTAATCAATGTAAACAGTCATCCTATACTCATGTAATCATTCTTATCCTGGTTCAGTAAGCAATAAACTGTGTCAGCATTCAAATTTTGAAATAAAATATACAATATGTCAATTTATAAAATGGATTTTATGGAACATCATTTTAGCAACTGATTGAGATATAATAGAATTGATGTCAAGTTTAACTCAATATGTAATCAATCTTTATGTATTTTGTATATTGTGCACACCACCAAAAGGACAGCTCTGTGCACTTCTCAGGGAAAACATTATACACCTGGTGGTGAGCTCACAACATGGTGTGTCAGAAATAGAAGCAATAAATGATAACTTGACCATGGGGGTTGGGCCAGCAACAAGTTTGTGTCACGTTGACATCATTAGCGTGAACGTAGTTGTTTATGTGAATTGTGAGTGTGAAGGAGAGATCTATCAAATGAGATAGTCCAACAACATGATTACGAATAAATATTTCTTGCCCATTTACTGTTTATTTAGGAAAATCAACCAATAATATTAAGTACTAATTACATTATTAGTATCTCGCTGCCATATTCAAATTGAATTCATGTTAGTTTTATTCCCTATTCATCCTTTAGTGATAAAAAATATTGATATTTATAGATTGATTTGTATTGAAGAGTTAAATCTATTAAAAAATTAATTATATAATAATGTTTAATATATTTCTAATCTTTAAGTTTAAACCTGTTTGATGATGAATTTAGGTGGGTCATTACCTTTGTACGTGTATGGATTAGCGGGTGGGTCATTACCATTGTACGTGTTTGGGTGGGTCATTACCACTGTACGTGTATGGGTGGGGATAACAAAAGTAGCTGTGCCTCGAGTATCCTCCACCTGTTGTTAGTGTTGTAATTTAACATAGACAACTCAGTTAATTGTTTTACGGAAGTAGCGTTTCAGTGTTGACTAGCTCTCAGTGAACAATAAAGTCTACGAATATCATTGCATTTCTTTTGATGAGGTCAATGATATTGGAGTTGATCAGATTCTTGGACATCTTGGTAAAGAGTTACAAAACGAAATGTCCTTCTTCCGTCAATGGTATGAAATTAGGTACATTTGCGTCAGGTACACTTGCAAGACAGGCATATTCTTTGAATTAATTGCAGGAATCAGTTTAAATTACATTAATATTTTTGTACTATACTTAAAAATTAACTGCATGCTTAAAATCACTTGATCTTCATGTGTTTGGTGTAACAGACAGTGCTTCTTTTCGTCCTGCTGTTAAATATAGATGTTTTGTTTTAGTGAAACTGCTAATTAGATTAACATCAACAGTAAATTAATCAATTTTTAATCTTTTATTCTCTTCCTTTGTGTGTTAATTTTAGTTCTTTATGATTTAGTTACAATTACAAACACACAATTGTATTATTACTATTCTATTTTCTTATATATTTTTAATAATGTTCATATTTAATTTTTTTTACTTGTCGTAATGTTAATAATAATTTTAAAATTACACCCGCCTTGTAGTAAAATCTGAACAATTCCTGAAATACCAGCAAACGAAGAATATAAAGGTATTCATTATTAGTGTATCTATTCAAATGTAATAACTCTACAAGAGTCTTTAATTTGTATGTACTTATGATAACGACCATATTTAATTGTGAAACAGTAAAATATGTTTTACTCCTAATTTATTTAACCAAGAACGTTACTACTAAGTAGCTAACCTTAAAACTTACAATCTCAAAATTCTTGTTTATTGGTAGTAAAAATCTCTTCATCAGCACTTTAACTGTAACTCTACATTTCACGGCATTCATGTTAGTTCTTTACTTGCCTATGATTGAAATATAAAAAAAATATACAATGATTTTTACTATAGTATAATACTTTTTGAAATCATGTATTTTATCATCAGCATTATTAATATTTAAAAATTGTAAATAATCATAACAGTTTTCATTAGGGAAACATAATTTTTTGTTGGACAAGAACCATTTGATCATTTCAGATAATGTGAATCAGTAGTATTTATTAGTTTTACTTTTAGCATGGAACATGCTTTAGTCTTGACCTAACTGCCTGAAAACGTTACGCGGGAGGGTGACGCGGGAGGGTGACGCGTAACCATGAAAACACAATGACATATCAGTGTTGACTTCAATAATGATTTTATTTGCAAGCGTTCATCAAAGTACATCTTTAGTTGCCATGACAACTCTTGTTAAAAATATACAAAATTAAGTCCTATAGGATTATATAAGATAATAATAATAATAATTAACTTCCTTTCAAGGTGGTAATGAGTCATCGCGTGAGTAAGAACCTGAGCCGCGAAACAATAAAATTTAAAAAGTAAAGATATATTTATATTTTTAAGATATGTTTATATTTTTGTAATTCCTTACATGAAATCTAAAATTCGTTGTTTTCAGCTAAAGCATGTTCCATGTTTCTTGAATTTTAGCCGTAGGCTCTAAGCAAAAAGATCCGGGGGTCCAGGGGGCTTGCCCCCTGGTGAGGCCCGCAGGGCCGAGTTTTTTTTTATTTTTCCTTCTTTTTGAATTACTCTAAAGATTGCCTTCATGTTTAGGAGTGTGGTCTCCTGGAACCACGCCCGAGCCTCAGAGGAAGGAGTTCAACTTCTCCCCAGAGACGGTGAAGGGGGAATCTCGAGAAGACACGGAAACAGTGCCTCCTGTATGGATACCTAAGAGTGCTCAGGCGAGCCCCACGTCCGAACGGAAATCCTTTCGTCCTGTCAACTTTGAGTCTCCAAAACTTTCCAGAAAATCATTCAACCAGAACTCAGTAGAGGTTGGTAATGTCAAGTATACTTTTTAATGGATGAACATTAAAAATTCACCTCTTCAAATAATTCATATATATATTGTTCATATTTTACAATATAAAACCTTTATCCTTTATTTATTGCAGCTACAAGTACGTTGATGATGACCATCCATTCCACCCATACACATACATTAGATCCTTGTAATGGTCATATCCACTCATACACGCACATTGGTTTAGACCCTCCCACCCACCTATACATGTACAGTGGACCCTTCCACCCACACTCACAAGTAAGTTTGAGAAGACCCTCCCACCCAACTATACATGTACAATGGTGTAGACCCTCCCACATCTACATACACATGTAGTGGATATGACCATTACAACCACACATACATGAACGTATAAATATTAATAACTTAATACACTGAGGCACACAATCACAGGTCATAATTCATAGTACCGGTACATGAATAGCCCCTTCTAAAATTAGCCGTATTCGTTTCCAGGATGCATGGATTGTACTCAGTATTTATTGTTGTTAACAACAACAATAACCTAACCTAATCTAATTAGCAATGAATACTGCTAATTTTAGAGGGGGCTATTCATGTACTGGTACTATGAATTATGACCTGTTATTAGTTTCTTCAAGTATATTGAATATGGTTGTTATTTAGAAACTAAGTCGCTTTACTTTTTACTTCTTCGACAGGCTAAGCAGTCATGTTACGTTACGCGGGTAATGTATACAGGGTGAGTTTGTGGCTTAAAGTTGGGTGAGTGAGTAGGTCATTGTAAGTTGTATGTGTAGGGAGGAGGCAACCTCCTGTAAGGCGATTATTTGTTGTCTTGTTGTATGATGTAATAGATTCGTATAGATGATAGGCAATTCCTAACTTCGGGAATGATTCAATTCAATGATTCAGTATATTTTTTACTGAAAGTTGCTGCCCCACTTTTTTTTTTTTTTTTTTTTTTTTGAAAAACTTCACTCGCCTTAAAATATATCACTTATGGCTAATACTTCAGTTGATATATTTTAATATAATCTCCACATATTATCAACAGGGGAAAAATGAGCTCTTATTTTTTCTAACAGACCTTCAACTTAATACACTAACTGTGCATGAGTATAAAATACACACTCAATAACTATTACGTTGGTGTACCATTTACATGTTGTTATTCACTGAAGGAGTGAAAGTTTGTTACATTTATCTAATCAGTTAAAAGCATATTATCAGCAGTATTGAGTAATTACCAATACCAAAGTAAATTTATCCACAGATCTTGACTGATACAACAGTAGGCTTAGAAGTAGAGCATAAATAGAAAATGTGGAGCAAGAAAATTGAAAAAATTAGCTAATCAAATTTTTACATTCTTACATATAAGACACCAACACAATGTTGTGCGTATTTTAAGGCAAATATGAATGATGATATGAGTGTAGTCTGGTTACTAATTGAGTTCAACTGTTCCTCAGTAAGGGCCCAACTTATAATATAGCCCAACAGCCAGGGCAACTATGGGGGCTTTACGTGGAATCTGAACTACTGTATGGAAGTGTTGGTCTGATTTTCAGCCAAGTGACAAGTCTGACTCTCAGTTCTCTTCCCTACACAACATCCGAATCTTGACTACCATCCAACATGGACACCCCAGATGTCTCTAGTGGCGTCCGCTCAATAAATGCTGCTTTTAGATAAAAATTATCTTTAACATGCAAATGTAACAAACTCTGTATATACAGTGTTACAGAATCATATATATTACAAAACATTCAAAATTCTTATTGCAGTTCTAATTGATAATTCATTATAGTTTGATTAAAATTATCTTACATACATTTCCAGGGGACAGCAAAGCCTCCAACAGACCTCCCTCTATCTTTGGATTCTCCCAGCCACAGTTCCATTTCCTCAAGTTCTCTGCAGTTGTCCTCGACACAGACCACAACACATACAACAACGCAGCAGACTTCCCAGGAGGTGTCGGGGCGACTAGTCACCAGCCAAAGCTTGCCAGATACCAGCCTCCCCCGAGCTCAGAACCCCACTATCACCCTTCTCCAAAAAGCCAGAGGTATCACATTCTTGAAAGTAGAAATATTTGTTATAAATTTATAGAACTAAATACCATTTTTAACTTAATTTAGCTTATTTTCTTATAATAAAGATGATTCTTAGTTGAGCCAGTAAAAAGAGTAGAACAAAAATCTTAAATGTAGAAATTCTGGTCATGCTGTTTGAATGGTAATTATCATTTTTTGACATCACTATTGAATGTTCCCAAGAATGGGGTTCAACAGGTTTTGTATTAGTTTGGAGGAGGAGATAATTGTTGAAGGAGAAGAGTATTTTGATGGACTATTTACAAACCTAAGTTTTTATCTTTGTCCAATAAATATATTTCAACCAATTATGAAAACTTTTTGACTATACATCGTATTACAACTGTAGATAAAGCAAAAAGAGTAATCACTCTACATTACTTTGTGGCCATCCTGGAGCAAACATTCTATTTATAAGGATATTCAGTTTTAAAAGCAAATTTATTGTAGAAGAATCTAGGGTAATTCTTCTACAATGTAATCTAGGGTACATCACATAATATTTGATGTAATTATTTGAAAATCCAAAAGGGCTCCTTGATTTAGGATGCACTGTGAGCCCTACCAAAAATTGTAATAACTAGAACATTTGAATCATTATTTCACCTAAAGTAAAAACTAGATTATCCATTAATCATGTAATCTTTTCACTTAATCTTAGTATCCTTTCATTAAAAAAAAAATAATAAAATTATTAAAAACATTATATAGCTGTATTTGTAAATTTTAGTTTCCTTGTTTACAACAGTTAATTTAAATTTGCATTAAAATGCCTTAATTCTGGTAAGCAGTTATTCCAGGTACAATATAAATCCTTCCTGATTCCAAGTTACAACGTGGCGCCTTGAGTGATTTGTAGTAAGCCGTGCTAGTATTATAAATACTTACATGAGTGGTTTGTAATGTGTTGACAAGAGAAAACATCGGAATGTAAATTGGATAGTTGCCAAATGGCTCACTACAGCTGATTACTGTATCTCCCTTGGTGATTAACAAATTATCTTTGGCACATTGGGTAGACTTAGCCTTTGTCTGACATTCATTGAACAATTTATAGTACAGGTTGGAGTGTGGTAATTTGCTGATTCAGGATTGAAATAAAAAAATAGTGGACCTGTTAACAATTAATATCATATTTTTCTTACATCGAATGGTAATAGAATTTTATAATTACATGATTTCAAAAGTGTATCTGTCAGTTGTGGACCTTCATTATCCACATACTGCTAAATTCGTTTTCTGAAGTTCTTATGCACTTTTACAAGCATGTCGACTGGCATTCTGGCTATTTCAGTATTTAATACTGTTCCTTAGATCTTCCAGGGTGTTGTAACAGTTACAATATACCTTAGACTTCAGGTAACCCCAAAGGAAAAAAAAATCACATAGGGCTAAGTCTGTTGAGCGTTTTGGCCAGGTCAGATCTCCCCAGTTCAGAGAGATAAGCCACTTTTGTCTAAAAAAGTCATGGTAATCCTCGCTGTCTTTGCAGTGGCACCATCTTGTTGAAACCATGTTTCCTCTAATTGTATTACCTCGAGGGCTGGCTTGAAAAAATCCTGCAGCATATAAAAGTAACGTTGAGAATCCACAGTTGCAGTATGACCGTTATCCTGAAAAAAGGGCCAATGATGCCTACTCTTGATATGACGCACCACACAGGGGTGCGGTCCAAATACAAAGGTCTCTCTCTGGTGAACTTCTCTGTGGTTTGTATTGCTCCAGTACATGTCCGCATGGGGGAACAGCGGATCGCAAATAAAAAGCATGCTGCACTGCAATGATAGAGTGGGCATTTAAAAAATACGCTAAATGGGCATTTAAACACAAAATGAACACTCTTCACATGTCTACTGCATGATGGTATCTGAAAGACAAATGAAAACTAACCTCCTGTTAGTGACTATAAGCCACGATCACTCTCCCCTCTCTATGACCAACAGTGTCACCACATCCCGCATGGCAAAAAAGCAAACTACCGTGCTCCACCCTGTACTATTTTGTTTACTTACTCTAACAATGAATGTTTAATGGGTATACTTCAATAGATCAACATTAGCATTATGCAATGTTATGTTCCTCTAAATGTCTATTGTAAATTATTTTTAAAACAAAGAGTATTAATATTTTTATACCAGCAAATAAGGATTGAAGGAAACTACAATTAAAAATTGATCGAATTTAACCCTTGATCTGTGATGAAAGGAAATCGGTATGTATGATAACATTCAATTTATGTTTGACAGTGCCTTTGACTAGGGACAAGGTTATACATTTTTCCTCTAAGTAAAAAAAGTGTGTTGTAATTTGTTTGCAGTGTTATGACACAGTGAATGAGGAATGGCCTTGCAGTGTTTTAATTAAAAATATGGATTTAAATATAGTCAGGCCAACTTAATGATTTACCTACCATGTATCTAGAGGTGTACTAACACACCCGCTATTCAGGTTGGGGGGGCAACTCAAAGTACTAAAAAAGGAAATTGTGGAAAATTAGTGAAAATCATATTTTACCACATTAACATGTTTACAAAATTACTATTTTTATTATATTGCCCTATAACACTGTTTTTCATAAGTCCTGAAAAAATCTGAGACCTTAACATTATTGCTTGTTTTTAGCAATAAGGCTCGCAAAATTAAAATAGACAAATTGTTATCTGCCAATCAAGTGTATTCGTAGGCACTTAAGGATCATTACCTATGTAAAACGGTGCAGTGAAATAGTCTCATTGAGACAAACCATGTGTGTGTTGTGTTTTTCATGATATGACAAATACTCTTCCGTTAATACCATGTTACCATTCCTATTAATTATTTATTAATAAATGTTTGTGTTAAATACTTTAGTTTTAGAGTGTTCTATTTTTCCTTTAAGAACCTATAAAACTTTAAATTACACAGATCTACTGTATATTCATGTACTTTTGAGCATAATCCTATTTACTTTTATGTAAAGATTTTTCTCTATTAAAACATAGCTGCTTGGGGACAAAGTGTTGTGGAGATTGTAGACAATAGGTTCTATGCTCGGTCCTTTTAATACCGACATGGTATTCCCTCAATGGTTTTCATGGACATGGACAACACAAGAGAAGTCTGGGGTGTCCATTTTGGATGGTAGTCAAGGTTCATGTGTTGTATAGGAAAGAGAACTGAGAGTCAGGCTTGACAGTTAGCAGAAAATCAGACCAACACTACATGGTTCGGATTCCACGTGGAGCTGTAGGTCCCTTAATTGCTTGGCTATTAGACTATTAATTTATAGTTATTTCTGAGAAGCAATCGACCTTAGTTTGTAACAATCACTACACTCGTTCATCTACACTCATTCGCCTATACCTTGACAATCTGCGTCTTAATCATGAATTATGTTTCTATAACAATAAAAAGAGTAAACATTATGAGAAACAAATGTATCCTGAAGGGGAAGAGGAAGCAGGAAGCCAATTTAGTTTAAAAATTGACTAAAGATAAACCAAAACACCCATGAAAAAGTGAAGAATTACATGTTCGTTTTTCTAGTTTTATCATTTGTTCATTGAAATGATAATATAAAAATATCAATTGATTATTATACACTTTTTAGGTTAATTTTTTTTATTTCAAAAATTCTACAACAAAGTTTTTAATTTTTTTGAAACTATTTGTATAGAGGGTCAGCTACCCAGAGGAGCCCAGTATTTGGACGAAGATCAAAACAACACTCATAGTACTTCTTCTCCTCCTGTGCGTCCAAATGAAATATGTAAGTAATCATGAATGGGTGAAATACCAACTTTATCATTTAGCTTTTTAACAACTTATCATTATTTTGTATTTAACTCACACTACTTGCATTGCTACCTATTTATTAGTATAGGGTATTACTTCAAATAGGCCTATTTCAAATGTGTTTATTTCAGTTGTGTTTTTTTTAAGAGCTGAAGATTAATCTCTCAGTGCATCAATAGAGTAATGTCAAATATATAAAATACACATGTTTATTTATTGGCAAAACAGCTGTTATTAATTTACTAAAATCAACCCATTGTTATTCTTATGGAAAAAAAGGAAATTTTGAGGGGCTGTTTGTACCCCTTAGGAATGGAATTTTGAAAAATCCTTTCTTAGTGGGTCCCTTTGATACTAAAGCTAACTTCCTTTAAAATTTCGTGGAAATCAGTTAGGTGGTTTTTGTGATCTGTCAGTCAGTGAGTGAGTGGTATTTGGTGAGTGGTCTACTTGTACCATTGTACGTGTATGGGCGGGCATTTTGTGAGTGGTAGTGTGGATGACTGTCAGCTTGGCGACGCTGTCGTATCGAGTTCTGGGCTTCAACTGCAGGAGAAATGTCCTCTTCTCCATTCTGTTTCTATGTACTGGCACACATGTGTCTACACCTTTCTGCCGGTTGAAGAGGACTTATAATCAACAGAGGGTCGGACACTTTTCATGACAGTTTTAGAAAGTTAAAAAAAAAAAGATCACTACTATATCAATTATGTATTGTTTTTTTTCTTTGACCTACTTTAAATTTTCAATTTAGAGTAGTAATTTATTGAATCAACTAAAGTTTTAAAAACCGTTTGAAATATGGATACAGAATTTGGAACTGCAACATTTACTTTCTCATCCTGTTTATAGACCATAAGGATTCTGACAAGTCTGCCAAAGAGGATTCTGGGAGAACCATTTTAAAATAATTAATTTTAATTGAGTCTGATCTTCTCTGTTTTACATTATTGGGAATATTAATTGTAAAACCATTGTGGTCAGAGAATGGAAACTGAAATACACTACAAACCATACCCCAATTTTTGGAACAATTCACTAGAATATTGTCTAAGCAGTTTGCACTTCTTGTTGGTTTTCTGTTAATATAATGAAAACCATGTTGCTCTAGTATATTACAACATCTTTTTGAAATATTATTGGGCTGTGTAACTTTCAGTCGCCACCCATGTAAGAGGGCTGTGTAACGTTCAGTCGCCACCCATGTAAGAGGGCTTTGTAACGTTCAGTCGCCACCCATGTAAGAGGTTTAGTTAAACAAACTAGAAATTTATAAAAGCAACTTTTCAAATAAATCAAAGAAAGCCTGATAGTTACCAGCCATTGAACGAAACAAGTATTATCTTTAAATTATCGATAAAAATTGCTGAGGCTTCTAAATTGATTTCTAAATAAAATTTATTAACATCACATATTCTACTTTCAACATCACTATGTACAAATATAACAGATCCTCCTCGATCACATGATCAGACTGACAAAAGAAACTCGCACAGTAATAACCTTCTGGTATTGCCAGGTTAATTTCATCTTCCTGGAGCCAGTGTTCAGACATACATATTGCTTTAAAATATTTACCAGTTAAAAAGCTATCAAAAATGTGGATTTTATTATTTAAGCCTTGAACATTTAAAAACAGAACCCTAGAAATAGACTTGTCAGATACATTTAAGCTAAACAAATGACTTATCATTGATAGTACAAGACGATGGAACATTTACATTGCCAACAATATTAGATATACAATATATGTCTTCCATGGGCAGTTCATTCAACATTTTATCTTGGTCATTCAGGAGAAATGCTCCTTCCGACACAATATCCAAGTTAGCTGATGTGGAATGGTCCATTGGAGTGTGGACTAGTTGAGTTTCTTGCTGGGTGATATCTATTGTCATATCTATGCATGATGAAGTACATGCTGCTGCAGGTAATAGTGGATCCATATCTGTGTTCACAACCATGTTTTTATTTTCTGTTGTGAATTTAAAACTGTGTCTTTGACCTTGACCAGGAACCTTGTCAGATGGAAAACCAGATAAGTGATCTACGATCATTCTTGAGACTATTGAACTGCCCCTCTTGTTGAAATGCAAGTCATGCAATGTGAAAGAATCTCTTGACAGCATATGTAGAGGTAGAAGTTTTAAACAGCCAGATACATTATCAGCTGCAATTCTCTCAAGCTCTGAGTTGATGTATGCTATTTTTACGTCCAGGATAGGTGTGTCATGTCTCATGGGTATTGTGGCCAGAAGCAGGTTGGTATGTTGAATATTTTCTATGGCTTTTTGGATTTCATTGAGAAGTTGCTTATCTGTTGCTGTTTCAATGTTGTTAGTTCCAGTAATCAAAAATATATAGTCATTTAAATTTCTACTTAATTCACTCAAATGTTCAGTTACTCTATTAAATTTTGCTTCCGGTTTCACAATAGAGCTTACTTCAATTGATGTCCTTTGTTGAACCAATGAACTCAGGTTTCTCCCATGGCTGTCTGCCACAATCAAGAGTTTTGACTGGTTTTTAATTTTATTTGGAGTATGAGCACCGTATTTACTTTTTTTTGGTTTAACAACTGAGCTGTATATGTGTTTGTTTTAGGTTTTTAATTACTAACAGAATGTACTTTACTTTTACTGTTACTTTTTCTGTTTTCATTTAAAAGATTAGAACATTTATTCTTACAATCGACCATTTTGAATAGACGCAACATATCTGCACATAGAATTTTTTTTGTTTTTTTTGTACCATGTTCCTTTCATTTCTTGAAGAGTGTTTGTTAAAGGGTGGATAGCAGTTAAGACTATGCCTATCTGATTCAGAACCTCTAAGTATTCAAGTTTTTCATCTAGTTTTTTTGATTCAACTTGAAATATTTCAATTGTTGCTTGAAGATTCAAATTTTTTTGTTTACATTCATTTAACTCTTGCTTCAGTATTTGAGTGTGAAAATTATCGGCTTTCTTGAGTCCATTTCTGATTTGTTTTTTCCAACAATTTCTTTTTAAGTTCAATACATTTCTCTGTAAGTGCCTTCAATTGAAAATTTAAATCAAAATACAAAGGTGTGTTTACAGTTGCATCCTTAATGTTAGTTACTATTTTTGGAGTAAACACATCACAATCTTAAGTGTTTTTAAATGATATCCCTTGTAAGGTAAGAGGAAGGGGTGTTTTTTTAACTGGAGTTTTGCAAGTTGTCTCTATATTTAAACTATATTTTTGTTTTAAGGTGTTCCCATGCTTTACTGATATCATCAAGGGCAGATTTATAGCTGTCTTTGTGTGTGTTTTTTTTTAACTGAAACACAGCAGAACTTTCATGTTAAAAAATTAATATCTCGGTTGCGGTACCCAGAAAATACTTCCACGTGATTGGTTGATTTAGTTACCAGTATTTAATAGAATAATCAGACCAGCTTATTTTGTCCATCTGATGTCACAGTCTACTGCCACAGTATAAAACAACCAGTAGCGACACTCCGTTACAAAATTTGTGATAAGCACGGCACTAGCGGTCGTAGCGACAGGAGCGAGAAGCGTGTATTTCTGTATTATTTACATTAACAGCTGTTATTAGTAAATGTCAAATATTCTGTCATCGCAATTTTACTTATTTTCAAGACACAATTAATTCAAAACAATGGTATTGGGGCTACAACCAGCCTTCCACGAAAGCATACAAACAATGTAAATTATCCAGGACTTGTAGTTGTACAGAAGAAATTGGCAAAATTCAAGGAATCAAGTCGATTAAACAAATCTAAACAAATAAAAAGATTGATAAAATCCATAAAATACGAATGGTTTAACAAATTTTGTTTGTCACTTTCTCCTTTTCAAGACAGTGACTATTCGTTATGGAAAGTCTTTTCTATGAAACGACCAAAGTCCCTCATATCTCCAATATTGAAACTGGATGGCACCTGGGCCAAAACCTCCAATATTGGAACTGGATGGCACCTGGGCCAAAACTAACAAAGAAAAGGCTGAGGTATTTGCTGAACATTTTCGTAATTTTTTCAAATTGCATCCAAATCCACTTATCGGAAATGACGACATTCTGGAATTCTTGAACTCTCCGACTCAATTGAGCTTTCAAGTAGATAGTTTTAAGCCATCTGAAGTAAAAAACGCCATACCTAATAAAATTAGTCCAAATAAAACTCCAGGATATGACCTGATAAGAGACAGAATTCTCAAGGAACTATCTAGAAAGGGTTTCAACAATGATCTTTAATGCAGTTTTAAAATTGGAGTACTACCCCTCCCAATCGAAAGTGGCGAACATATTTTTAATTCAAAAACCTGGCAAGCCTGTTTATGAAATTACATCATATCGGCAAATTAGCCTTCTTCCATTTATGTCAAAGTTATTTGAGAAGCTTTTGCTTAAAAGGATAAAGCTTGTGATGGATGAAATGGACGTTATCCCAGACAACCAGTTTGGTTTCCGTCAAAGGTGATTTTTTTTATAAATAACGGAAATGTAAACACTGAAAATAACATTGGATTAGTTAACCTCCTAAAACCAAGTCAATAACTTTTACCGACAGCAAAATATCTAGTAATAATAATAGGGTTGCAATAAACAAACGGGGGTTTTACAAACTTGCTTCGTTTTTGTTATTTTAAATCCTACAAAATATTGTTAATCATAAAAAAATGTTATTTGAAATGTAACTAAACTGTATCTTTAAATAACTATCAAGCATGTTTTATCCTTAACACAGATACGGATAAAGTAACATTTAATACTTAAATGTTTCTAACTAAGTAGAATAAAATAAAAGAAATAAAGTGTAATGAAAATTAGGAGTAAAGAAAATGCTTGAGAACACACCTAAAACTACTAAAAATAATCAAACATATCCTGAGTACAGAATTATTATTACAATAACAAATTATGCTTCCTTGTTTCCTTCATCATTGCAAAATTGTTTATTACTTCATCCATATTAATTCTGGACCACCCGCAATACCACTGTACGTGTATGGGTGGACGGGTAGGTCAATACCATTGTACGTGTATGGATGGACGGGTAGGTCAATACCATTGTACGTGTATGGGTGGGCGGGTAGGTCAATACCATTGTACGTGTATGGATGGGCGGGTAGGTCAATACCATTGTACGTGTATGGATGGACGGGTAGGTCAATACCATTGTACGTGTATGGGTGGGCGGGTAGGTCAATACCATTGTACGTGTATGGGTAGGCGGGTGGGTAATAAAGGAGGAGTTGCGTTGACAAAAAACGGCTTCATGTATTATATATAAAGAGTTTCAATGCCACTGTATGTGTATGGGTGGGTGGGTGGGTCAATACCACTGCACGTGTAGCCTATGGGTGGGCGGGTGGGTCAATACCACTGTACGTGTATGGGAGGGAGGGTGGGTCAATACCACTGTACGTGTATGGGAGAGCGGGTAGGTCAATACCACTGTACATGTATGGGAGGGAGGGTGGGTCAGTACCACTGTACGTGTATGGGAGGGAGGGTGGGTCAATACCACTGTACGTGTATGGGAGGGAGGGTGGGTCAAATACCACTGTACGTGTATGGGAGGGAGGGTGGGTCAGTACCACTGTACGTGTATGGGAGGGAGGGTGGGTCAAGATGTATGTACAACATCACCAGTCCATTCAGACGACTTTCACTACATTTAGATATGTTTTGAGAGTTCGAAGGGTGGAAAAAAATCATCAGCATACTGACGGGCAAAGTTAGTATAATCTGCATGTCGCGGCGCCGCTGAGAAAACATGCGAGTTGCAGCACTGTTTGGCCGTAGCAGCAGGTGAATAATAGTGTTGGTGATAGACGTGTTGTCCTCTGCGGCAAGTGGAATCAATGGTCTTTCTATCACTTATGTTATTAATACTATATTTAATACTTATTGTATATTCTAATAATATTAGTATATTTCTAAAAAGATTAAAATTAGATACTACAACACTACATATTAGTTTCTATTATTACACACACACAAAATTCAACCATCTTACTGGAGGGGTTGAAATGTTGACCCCCCCCCCTTTAATCCGCCCCTGTAGGCTATAAAATAGGAATTTACATTCATTTAACGTCCAGATGTGGCAGATCAGGTGCCTGTCTTGAAATGCAGGGGTTAACACTTATTTATATGAACTTTATTATGATTATAAACTATATAATAACTATAATATAAAAATATATGTGATTTTTTTAAACTCATTCTACTCTTATTGTCCAGGCCCTTATTCCCTCTAACATCCTGATTTATTTTCAACCAACATATTCATTGTATCAAATCTAATGGATAACTTGAGTTCACTTACAGCTATTGGCCTATACACATTTGATCTGTTTGTTATGTAAAATTATGTCTAGTAAGATATATAATATAAAAAAAAGTTTTTTTATTTTTACAGACCATATTAAAATTGGGAGTTTGTCAAGCCACCTCATGAGTTGCAGGCCAACATGTTAAAATAAAACCAAGTTTTTATTTGTAACGTGTGTGGTTGATAAAGCTGCACCAATTATAACTTTACTTGATGCTGAATGCAAACTTTGATTTTTCTAACCACAATCTTTTAGTGGAACATTCCATTCTTTAAATGGGATTTACTACTTCTTACACATAAATACTACTACTACAACTACTACTACGAGAACAGACTAGTGGTTAATACCAACACTGCTATGTTAAATCATAGTGGCTAAAAAAAAGGAAACGTTAATTCTAAAAATAAGATTTATTATTTTTGGCAATAAATAGCAGAGAAGCCAGTACTGAACCTTTTAGCATGCTGCAATATGTAAAAGAATCTTGATTTATATTTTAAAGTACGTGAAATCTGGACATGTCACAACTATTCCATTATTTGTCTCCTTGCCTTTTGTATGTCATGATGTACGGTACTAAATATTGTTTTCGTTTCACAGTATACTCCGTTCGAAGAGGTTACGAGAGCGAAAGCGAAGACAAACGACCTAAGAAGATTGAACTGAGTCCACGGAAGTATGATGGAATAGGACCAGTTACTAAGGAGGGAATTCCAATTGTGCTTCGATCAGTAAGTTTTAGATTCATTTTACGTAATAATATGTTAATTTTAAAAGCAAAGTTGTTCATATTCATATATATCTAATTAAAATAATGATAATAATAAAGGAAATAAATAAAAATAAATGCACAGCCAAAAAAATCTAGAAAAAGACCATTATCACAATTAATCAACTTGTCTTTTGAACAAGGCGTTTTCCCATGCTCCTAAAAATTACGAAAGTAAATCCAATTTTCAAGAAAGACGATCCATGCTCTGCAAACAACTATATAGCCTGTCTAAATTTTGCTGGTTCTGAGAAAATTATTCAAAAAGTCTTCAGTTTATGAATAAACACTACCTACTTTTTGAAGATAAATTTCATTACCAGAAGGGGGGTGTTTACAAGCACTTTCTCTGGAGAGCAAGCGACCCAACTCCCAAGGCATTAAAAACTTGTTTGCTCTGAGACCCATCCCCCACCAAATAAAGAAAGTCGAGCTGTAACGGGATATAGCTCAAGTTCAGAAAGTGATAGTCACGGGCGGCACTCGGAGGATTAAAACATAACTTGGCAGCTGGGCGGAAAAGACAAATTATTGCAAAAAATAAATAAATAAAAACCAGGCAGAAGGCAACAATAGCAAAATCATAATAAATGCAATAATATACATATTATACACAGAAATGCATAGAACAACATATAACATATCAACAAAGAACAATAGTGCCTATATGCAGAATAGCCAAACATTCAAAAATTGTAATTCCTATTAACAGTAAATAAAAAGTCAAAATACAACAATACAACAATATGAAAGAAATTTACTTTAAAATTTAGAAAATTGAGCAGAACAAATCATCCGGTAATTTAGCCTACATCCCATGATTCCACTGAGGCTAGGAATTAGGCTGGTGTTCCTAGGAGGTTCTGAATTGGGAAAAATTTTACTAATGTTAAATTAAATAAGCAATCCCCTTTTTGTGAAATTTAAAATAAGAAAAATAAAATATAGGACGGTACCGGTTTATCATAAATTGCGACTATACAATAATACAATCGACAAAATAAATAACATACAAAACAACTAAGCCTAAAAATAAAAAATCACTAAATTAATTAGTGCCCCAAAATATCATTTTTAAAACTATAAATAAATATTTTATCAAAAATAATAACAAGAAAGATAAACCTCTCAAAATTTAATAATAAATAACAAGCACATTTAACAAATATAAAATCTTCAAAAATATGGCCTATATTATAATACAAATTTAGTAACAAATTTATTTTAAGAAATTTGGGCTTTGTTCTTTTGCAAAGAAAAAAGTCTATTGTCCTAGGCCTAGCACTGTAGTCAATGTATTCCACATACAGCAGAACAGGTACTGTTACAAACCCTCAGCTCAGCCACGGGAGACAAAAAGGAAAGAATTGACCTGAGGACAGAAGCAGGCTCCCAAAAGTAGTAGATTGGGCAGCGGAGTAGCAAAAATTTGACTGTTATCACCAGGTCCCCAGGCCAGGCCAGCACACTCCAAGTGGCAGATGGTAGGCTGGCGGCAGGCTGAGGGCAAACGTCCTACATGAGGACCCTGAACTGCACAGCCAAAACACAACACATTAGTAAAAGACAGCCACAGCTAAGTAAAAGTACACAGGGAAACAGTTTTAAAAAATCATTAGAAAATGTAATATGCCATGTTGAAATAATAATTGGAGTTAACAATAATTGATAAAAATTAATTTTAGGCACAATTTATTGACAGAAAAATTTAGGTTTCAACCAAATTACAAAAACAATTACGTATATGGAAAAGCAAAATGACAAAACTTAAAAGGTAGACTAGGCTATGGGCACTGAAAAGAAATATGCCAAAAAAGTACATCAAATTAATAAATCATCAATAAAACATAGTGTAGGCACTTGACAGACTTTGTGGAGCATATAAAGCTATAAATTAAACATAACACATAATTTAATATCGAAATGAATGGCAAAATACAAAACTGAGCACATGGTCTCAAACCTACAACAGATAAATCAAACCTATAGAAAAGAACACAAGAATCAATCTAACTATAACTGAATATTGCAAGATAACATTTATTACTAAACAAAAGGGTTTTCACAAAAAGGGGATTAGGTGTTAGAAATAAAAACAAATTTAACAACTTATATTTAGTTAAATTCTAGTCGAGCGTGGTCGAATGTAAGAAGGTGCTGGAAAAGTAAAGTCGAGAAGACAACAAAGAACAGCCCAACCAAACAGACCGGGAGCCGGAATCACGGACAGACCAGAGTTTGAGCTAACAGCTACGAAAGTAAGAAGCAGACAGCGCAAGTATGAATCTTGGGCAGCTTTGCAAACAAAGGCGTAGAGAAACAAAATGTACCAGACAAAAGACTCGGTACAGCTCGTTTGAAACACTTTTTAGAGTCCAAAGCATTTTTAATGCTGACGAGTTCATGACATAACTGGGTGACCTGACAGTTAGTCAGGAGGTTGACAACGCTCAAAGTGGGAAAATTGACATGAATGAATGTGGTTGAGTGGAAATTATGTATGTTTGACTGAGGGTTTCGATGTGGCGTGATTGTTTAAAATGTTAGTTATTATTGATCTAATGATTGCTATACGTTGTACAATGTTCTGGCTATAAAATATTAAGATTTGAAAGTGTACAAATGGTATAAGGTATCTATGATATATTATTGTTAACTTGTATTCAGAACAAATTTGATTTTGGTATTCCCTTTCTAAAACCATAGTCTCATCTTTTACATTCTCACTTAACCCTTTCCACTCAAGTGGCGGGGCAGCCCCGCCACGCAACTTACCGCACTAACTCCAATGTCGGGCCGGCCCCGACGTCTCTATAAAAACGTTCTATGATTGTATTTAGACTGACGTAGCTACATTATTGACCGCTAGGGTTGTTGTTTGATATGTGCTGCTATCTGTAGAATTTTTTCGGAACCGTTTGAGTTTAGTATCGGTAAACAAACCTCAGAAAATTTAATGTTTGTCGTCTGTGGCTGCTCTGTAAACAGCTGGCTGACTGCAACAGCTATCTGCACTCACTTTGTTCCGTCATATGTTATCGTTCGTAATGAGCTTATAAAACGCATTGTTGTTGCTAGGTTATCGTTGTTGTTTTACTGTTAAGTCATAATATTTTTATTTTTACGAAAATGAAAGAGCGTTGCAAGTAGGCTATTAGATTTTGTCTGTTTATATTTTTAGCTGATAACATGTTTTGAATTATTGAAAAAAGCTTTACTTACAAATTTGGTCAAAATTATGTACCTTTTGACTGTTGCTAAGCAATAAAATAAAATTTGTGGAGTAATTGTTTACTAGTTGCAGTGAAAATAAGTTTTTTGTTAAAAATGTTGTTTTTCAAAAAAATTCGGTTTTAGAATTATATATTTTTTTTATGTATAATTTAGTCCAAAATATTTGAAAATGACTTTTTTTTGTTTGTAAGGATACAAACAACAAAAAACAAACAACAAATACTATTCTTCCTATTTAAAATTTTTCAAAAATTCTTCTTGTATCCGTTTTTTTGTTAGAAATTCAATTTTGTTCCAATAAATATATATAATTAAAAAATTTTGAAAATAAAAATATGTTTTATTTTATATTAATCTATACTTTAGTCATTGAAGAAACAAAGAAAAAATACATCAGCTTTTTGGAACTATCAGATATATGTTTTTCCCACTGAACAAATGTAGTAGGCAATCTTTGCTTAAAAGTAAATGGAGCTGATAGGGAAACTGGGTTCCCAGTAATTGGAGTGGAAAGGGTTAAGTGTAAAACCCACTTTCCTTGCAACAGTTTAATTCTTAATTTTACTTTTCAGCTTCAGTTGGAGCTGTGACTTTTATTTTTAAGTAATAAACAACATTTGTTACATGCTCTCTTTAAAGGATTATTACTACAAAATTGCTCAGGTAATTAATTATTAATTAATTACTGTCCATGTGACTAGGCTTGTTTTCCTTAATTGTATTTACTGTGTAATAACATATTTTTATTTATTTTATTTTATTTTATTTCACATAACGTTTACATAATTTTACAAAATTTTATTTGTAAGTAAACAGGTGAAGAGTCAATGTCCTAAAAAACTAAAACTATCCTAAAACTTATTCTAAAATTACATATCAATGATAAGAGTTATCACTTAAAAACTCTTCTACATCATAATATTCTTTCTGAATCAGGAAGTTTTTAACAATTTTTTTAAACTTAATAATATTTAGGATTTTTAGATTAGACGGAATTTTATTGTAATACTTTAGACCAATGTAATGAGGGGAATTTTCAAATAGTTTTAGCCTATGAATTGGATATTGGAGTTGTTCTCTGAATCTTGTGTTGTAAATATGGCTGTGCTGTTTATTTAAAATTAAATCTTTATTTTTATGTACAAATAGTAAACATTTGAAAATATACATGGAAGGAAGTGTTAGAACATTCAGCTCTTTGAATACAGATCTGCATGATTGGTTATGGTCCATAAAAAGCATTGTTCGAATGTACGTCTTCTGAATTTTAAAAATCTTAAGAATATCGGTTGAGCTGCCCCATAGTTCAAGACCATACTGGAGCAGGGAACCAAAGCAAGCATGATACACTGTCATTCTAACACTCAGCTCCACAGTTCCTCTCAGAATATACATTTGGAAACATAAGGAACTTAATCTTTTACTCAGTTATAACATCATAAAGCAAGTTATAACAAAGAATCAGTGAAACAATAGACTTGGACTCTACATACAATATACATTGTATCACATGTTTGTACTGCCCCAATGTTATTGGGTTTTAACCTGTTTTGTGGTAAGAAAATAAAATAAAATTATAAAATTAAACACATTTTAATTTTTCATAGTTTTTACCAATTTCTTTCTTCTAGCACTGGAAAGATCATAATTTCTTCTTATAGCAGGAGAATCATAAACTTTTTGACCTGATTAACTGAATACTACTGATTCAACCTTAGTTCTACAAGTTGTGTTAATTCTTTTAGCACAAAAAATGTTGCTAAATGTTTTGGTCTAATCTTTTTGAAGTTACTAATTTTTATTATTAGCATACTAAAAAAGATTATGGTGAAAGTAGGGGGAATGTAGTAGTTTTACAGATACATCATAAGTACATTATCATAATTCGCCAACAATATTTTCAACTTCTATAGAATTAAGTCAATTTGCTTGGTAAAGTGTAGTTGTTTTGACAGGAGGTCCAAGATGAGAATCAGCAGAAGTGGTACAAGCGAATGTATGACTCCTTACACAAAGCTGAAAATGACAGTAAGTTTACCTCTTTTAAAAATATGTATTTAATACTTTCAGTGCCAACGTCCTGTTGAGCCGGACGTTTAAAAATGTCCCAGAAGTATAAATGTCCGGTTAAGCTGGACTTTTACAAATAAATTTGTAATTAATTAGTAAATGCATATTTTTGCATATATTTTATACGAATTCGCTCGTGACAAACTGTTCTTTCATAAACATTTCAGTTTACATCGTAAAAACATAAATATACCATTATTATTATTTGTGTATATTAATGCGCCTGCACGTGAAAAGCTCGCACCATCAGCTAACTTCGTTTATTTATATTTTTTTGTTAATGAAGTAGTCACCATGAATTTTTACCTACAAATAGAAAATTAAACTGTGCATTGAACAGTATACAAAGAAAGACTCTACTTATTTTTTTTTACTATGGGAAAAAAGACAAGAAAATAAAAAAAAATAAATAAAAATATATTATTTATTAGTAGGTTTTTTTTGGAAGCATTATTATTTATATGTCTATAATGTGTGTTGTTCCCTGGTTATTAAGCTTTAAATTGGTATATAAATGTTTATTCAATCTCAATAACAAAAGGAGTCAAAGCGTTTTCCCTTGCAAATTTGAGTAAAAATCCTTTGGCACTTTTGGATACACCTTATGTAAAAATCAACGGCACTTTTGAAACATCCATCAAAACAATTGATGGCACTGAAAGGGCTAATTTTAATCCTGTTCATGCTTGTTAAGAAATAAATACTGTCAATACACAAACAATATAAATATTGGAGATTTTAATTTTATATCGTTTCAATAAAGGAATATAAATGATTAAAATAGTTTTTTGATGATGACATATTACTTTTTATTTACACTCAGTATTATCAAAAATGTAATATGATCGGTATTTAATAAGTAAAATCTGTTTTATACTTTTATCAAGAATTTAAGGAATTAATTAATAAGTACATTTTTGTAGCAACCTATGATCAACTAAACATTTAATAATCTTTCAATTCTTTTTAAGCTCTATAAAATTGAGTACATAGATGTTAATATAAGTGTATTCAGTTTGTAATTTTTTATTGTACTTCTGGTATATTTATTCATGTAAAAGTTAAGACAGTCATTTCATATAAATTAAAACATGTTCTATTTTACTTAGACACTCCAATAACAGTAACCTTTTGAATAACATTATCAGTCTGTGTTCTTCAAAACACTTCCACTGTCAAAAACAAATCACTCTGTTATATAATGATGAAAAATTGTATGGTCCATAAAATTACTATCAACTTCAAAGAGAAAATAAATAAATATTTATTTTAATTACAATTTATAAGATTTGTTATTGTATCATGGACTAATATACTAAGAGATATAATATAATATATGGAGATATATAGACCAGCTCTGTTCTATATGTTTAGCTTAAGTTACCGAAAATGGAAAGACAAGCATAGTTTGATTCAACTTTAATTGTATTATTACTTTTTAATTAACGATATCTAAAATAAATTTTATTAAATGCTATGAAAACTATTATTAGCATTCCTGAAACAATGTAATGTAGATATAGTTTCACAGTTTTAGTTGTTATGAGAGTTTATTTAGTTTCACAATTGTGACTCTTTTGTCTGTTTTTCAGAGGAATATGTTACTGTTCGATACAAAACTCGCAGAGGTGACTTAAGTATAGAATTCAGAAAATCTTTCACTAACGTAAATGAGTGGCTTTAACCTTGCTTACCTTTCATTTGGGTGGCTAGACTTCCAACTAGTTCGCTAATTAGTTTTTATTTTTTTAATTACATTATTTCATTTTCTGACAACTTTTAAGACACAGGTGGTACATTCCTAATCTTTTACTTAAAACTACTTCTGCTAGAAAAACAACAGGACAATACAACTAACTACTTATACAGTAACTTATTTCCAACTCTTTCTACATAGCTTATATAACATTATGGATTTAACTACAGAGTTAAGTTAGCTTACTTGGTAAAAAATGTACAGTTTCTTTCATTTATCATTTTATTTTAACATTGGTGTGGGTTTTTGTTATTCATTAGTATATAACACAATAGAAAATATCACTTTGTTAATAGAATAGAAGCACTCTGCATTGATGATTAAGTTATTAAATAAGTTTTATAAAACCCTTTAGTCATTGAAGTTATTTATCTTAAGACGTTTAGTTTCAAATACATAATGAACTACAGAACATTTAAATTTACATAAATTGCATACAGGTAGGAAGAAGGCTGTTCAGGGTCTATTTTTTACTTTCGGAATCGGAATCAAACAGGTTGTCTTTCACAGAACAAATACTAATCGGAAAGAATACACCTTCCGAAAGACATTTGTTGAACATCTTGACAAGAAGCGTCATCAATGTCAATGACAAAATTAAGAACTTCTGCTGGGATGCTGTCTGGCCCGAATGCTCTACCGTTTCACAGGGGGGCTGGACAGCAGCACAAATTTTATCCACAAAAGAGTTGGAATTTGCCTATGTCTCTAAAATCCTATTCTTCACACAGGGGGTGAACCAGGAACAGTTCATCAACGATCATGGTCATGACTGCAGGTTGTGACCTAACTCCTAGCTTCTGAGTTATGATCTTGTAACCCATCCCCCAGGGGTCGAAATCAATAACTCCACACAGTTCTATCCAGTACCTCACCTTGCTATGGTTAATTGCACTTCTTAGCTCTCTATTGGCTGACTTGTGTTCTGCCAAGAGGGCGTTTGCATCAACTCTGATCGTGGTACACTACACAATTGGCCCAAGCTTGAGACACCTTGTGCACATTTCACTGATCTCAGATACCTACCAGTAACACTGCTTCTTCCCAAAACGAGAAGATTTCTTCGGCAAAGAGGAGTTGCATGCATTAGTGATGGAGCGAATCGTCAACGCAGTGAGAATCTTCATACCAGCAGAACTTTCAGTCGTTAAACCTTGGAACAAGCCCCGAAAGCTTCAATGCCTAGACGCATAACAGCGTGGTCTCGAAGGTGATGCAGCAAGCTCAGGTATGTAACTTACATTTGGGTGTACCATAAAAAGGATCACTTGATGGTCACTGGCAGTATAGTCCTCGACAACATGCCAGTCGGTGATTCTGCAGGCAATATTCTCGGACACGAGAGCTATGTCGGGATGGTTTCTCCGTATCCCAGAACATGGAAGGGGTACTTAAGCCCGCTCTGGCCACCATTTCCAGGATTTACCGCCCCCTCGGATTAGTTTGAGGCATCTCTCATTCGTTCGCTCTGACATTACAATCACCAGCGGCAACTACATTTCAGGAGCGAGAAAGATTGCATCCTCAAGGGAGTCTACTATCTAGCAGTAGCTGGTGGCAGGTTGAATCGGGGTAAGATAACAAGAAAATAATGTTATTTTCCCACTCCTGACCCACACAAAGCTATCATCAGCACTCCTTGTGATGATAGGGACTTTGCGGCCATCAAAAATTCACATGGCTGCTGTCCCAGACGCATCCAAAATATATGAAGATGAGCATCTGGTCTTGTTCTGCACACTGAGTAAGAAATTTCAGGGCCTTTCTTGACAGCTGATTGATATAACTGCTGGTTTGCTGTTCTGCTCCTTTGCAGATTTAGCTGGAAAACACTTATCATTTTTACTTGCTTGTTCTCTTCTCTAGTGCATCCTTGAAAGCCTGGCATCAACTGGAACTCAAAACTTGATCCGTCGCACCCACGTCAACTCGATTTCCAGCACAGAGGACATAAGACTCTTGCACAGTGCAACCACTCTCATTGTGGTCCAGCTTTACCTCACCTGTAGCAAAATTTACTCCTCTTAGGACCCGTATAGTTACCTGCAAGGTGGTCAAATGTGACACACTTGTAACATCTGGGGACTACTGTCTTTAGTTCAAACCCCATCAGACCAATTCTATCTCGATTTTCTGCTTTTGAAGCAGCTCTAAAGCATCCATCCCGGATGTGACAACAGACATCTTGAGACCCCTGGAGTTGCCTTTCGACATACAGGTTTTCACTTCATCAATCAATAAATAATAATAAAGTAATCAAGTAAAATTACTAATATTTGTTAAAAATATGCTAACACAATAACAATGATTTTATTCTAAAAACAACCCTGCTGTGAAACATCAATTATAGCACAAAGAAAATGTCTTTCTTGTTTTCGTTCCATTCCATTACCAAGTAGTGGTTTAGACATGGAACAAGTGACATCTGGCGATAGACTAATTTTAAGTTTTCAGCGCTACCAAGATTGCGTCGCTTCATTACCCCTAAGCATTATAATAAATTAATTACTACGGATTTGTCCAGTCACTTGCCTTCAGTAGAGTTAATATGAAAAGTAAAGAAAAAATACACTCAACATAGCCTTTGTGACAGGTTAATACTTCGAGTGTTGGTGAATGAAGAATGGAAATAAGAAACTAATTCAACTGAATCCTGCTGAAAAAGTCATCATAGATTCTAATGTAAAAAAAAAAAAAAAATAATAATAACAACAAACTATTTGAGTTAATTCATTATAAACCCAACTAAGTAAATACATACTTTAATTCTCTCATCGTAAATTCTAATTCATTGCCTTCATTAATTTAACTAATTACAGTAAAACTATCAAATATATTTATGTAAAGACATACATTTCCACCATTAATATATGAGTTTTATCTTTTCACGTTTTCTTTCTTTTGTTTTCCTATCAAACAAATTTCAAATAAAAGTGTTTTTTTCATCAGATAAATTGGATTTTAAATAGAAGTATCCAAGCAACTAAATAAATATTTACATTTTACTCTTGTTAGTAAATTAAATGATTGTATGGGAAGATGATGAATTTCAGTGGTGTATTTGAGTGATTGACACCCTTATTTACAAACTAAGGCTGGTTTTTTTTTATCAAATTAGCATTAATTCAGAACCACATTGAAATAAAAAGTCGGAAGTCACAAGCTGGTATTTTTAAGATTGATTTTGAATCTCAACAGTATACAGTATGAATCTAGGTCTTGACCAAAGGTCAATTCTGGTAGTCAGTGATTAGCCTAGTTTTTTTTCCGTGCCTTACCTTTTTTAATAGAGACCTGATGTCCTTTTAAAAGGATTTAAAATCATATATAGTTGAGTCCTGGAGAAAAAAAAATTCATAATAAAGTCGTATGTTGACATTTTATTTGAAACTCAATGTCATTGCTAAAAAAATATTTAAAAAAATAATTTATTCATTTTAGTACCTAAAAGGATGTCCGCTTAAAAGGACACAAGGTCTCAATTTAGTGTATTTGAAACGTACGTTTATTAATTAATTACAAGTTCATACTATGGGTAATTAAAACATTATTAAAAATGTTTTATTTTACTATAAAGTTGTTGGCTACTAAAAGTTACATAAAAAATGTGAGTAAAAATACCTATAGAAGTTTATATTACAACTTCACATTTAAGAGTCGACATTTAAGAAACAGTTTCTTGTTGCAGTGAGTATTCCTTATTAGAAAAAGTAATAAGCCAGCTTTTTCTTTCAATACTGTAATTCTGCTAGAAAGACAGGGCTGCCAACCTTTCCAAACAAACATTCTTTTTTTCCTGTTAAATGTTCCAAAATTGGTGTCCTTTTAAAAGGACATCAGGACTTGATTGAAGTTTCGGGTAAAAACTGCTGGGACTTAAGAAACTAATATATTTTGTACTTTTAAAAGGACATCAGGACTACTTTAAGTAATCTTACATCAGGACTCAACTCAAGTTATTTTAGTGTCCTTTGAAAAGGACATAGGGGCTTAGGAGGATAAATAAATGGGTTTTCGGTAACTAGGTCTCTTATATATTTCAGATATTGTTTATTGTTGCTTTATTATTTTTCTAAATAAAGCTTCTCTTAGGCTTTAAAAAAAATCGTTCTCCAGTTAAAACAGACATATAGACTGGCCTGTGTATGAACTTTATTAAAAAAGTGAAGCACCGACCGTTAGCTCAGTTGGGGATTCAAACCTTACACCTTACCCTCCACAGTCCGAAGCTTTAGCCTTTGAGTCATGATGATGGCTTACATACAAACTTATTCTAGATGTAAAATACTTCATCTAGAATTAGTTAATAATATTGCAATTAATAATAATAATTTGTTAACAAGTTATGTTACTACCAATGTTTTTACAGGTAGGTATCCTTACACATCAGCAGCAGGCTACATGTCGGAGCCTGAGCCATTAGGTGGCTACGACTCAGATTACACTACAGCCAAGTACGCCACTCTCGACCGTCGGCGGATAAGGAACAAAGAAAACGATTTTACAACTAGTACGATGCCCAGAAGCAAGTATGTGTACAACTTTATAAACAAAATTAAAGAGTAAATATTTTATAATGATAATTTTATATTCAAATTATTGTTTAATATATTTATCCAGTTATTTTTAGGCTTACAAAAAATTTTAAAGCTCCTTAAATTAATATGTTATTTTCTAGACCCAAGTTCTAAAGTCTTTATAATGTCTTAGACTCTAATTATGTCAGTGCATTTAATTTTGAAAGCCAGTGATTTTAACTGTTAATTTCTTGTTGGTATATGAGGTCTGTCCAATAAATATGTAACCTGGTGCAATCTGCCGGCTATGATGCAGACTATAGCCCCGCCCATTAGTGGCGCTAGTTGCCTGAGACACAATGTGTCGTGAGTGCTTGGCAGATTATCAAGCTGCGCATATTGTGCCAGTTGTGTTAGTTGACAGCATTAACTTTGTTAGTAAATAGCTGTTAACATTTCAGTAACTTCTTGTTAATAATTACTGCACATCACCAAAAACTTGACATTGATTCGTTGCTCTATGATTTTGTCAATTTCCATTTTTGACAAACAGTAAAACCAAGGAGAACAGAAACTAACACAACTGGCACAATATACGCCGCTTGATGATCTGCCAAGCTCTCACGGCTCATTGTGTCTCAGGCAACTAGCGCCACTAATGGGCTGGGCTATAGTCTGCATCATAGCTGGCAGATTGCACCAGGTTACGTATTTATTGGACAGATCTCATATACCAACAAGAAATTAACAGTTAAAATC
Source organism: Stictocephala bisonia (assembly GCA_035578905.1). Classification (NCBI taxonomy): domain Eukaryota; kingdom Metazoa; phylum Arthropoda; class Insecta; order Hemiptera; family Membracidae; genus Stictocephala; species Stictocephala bisonia. The sequence goes on from JAQJVL010000022.1 coordinate 4,344,999, forward strand.
CTGGCTTTCAAAATTAAATGCACTGATATAATTCGTGTCCCTTGATTATAAAGACTTTAGAACTTGGCTCTAGCAAATAACATATTAATTTAAGGAGCTTTAAAATTTTTTGTAAGTCTAAAAATAACTGGATAGATATATTAAACAATACTTTAAATATAAAATTATCATTTTAAAGTATTTACTCTTTAATTGTTTTTAGTCTTCAACCGAACATAAAATGATACGAAATAGAAATATTTTTGTAAATTGTCGCCTTTTATTAAATATTTAAACACATAAAAACTAATATTTAGAGCTCAATTCAACAGTTTTAAGGAATATTTTCAATAACCATGCTTTGTAACGTAATTTACTTAGTTTTTAGTAAAGCATATCCTTATGTTTATAAATCAAAATCTTCAATTGTTTTTCAATAATTGTAGAGTACCTACAAGTATGGTAGCCTATGCCTAACCATGTTAAATTTTAACCGTTTTGAGAATAACAAGATTTTAACAGGAATTATGATTTTGGAAAATGTTTCAAGTAAAATTCAATATTTTAGTAGATCTCTAATTTTATCAATGAATAATTTGATTTTGCTGTAAAAAGTCTACTTTTCTAAACAAATATTACTATTTTTACAAAAACAAAATGGTGTAAAAACATGTAAGAAATAAAATGCAGCAGCAATACCGGTATTGACTGGAAAATGTACCATTCTTGAAAAGAATTGGCCTTTCAGCTCAAAGTACATTCAGACGGAGAAGGTCGGGCGTAGCCAACTGAGAAGGCGACAGGTGGGGGAGGGGTGATTGGGGTTTCCGGTTGAAAATACTATGAAAACTTATTATACAGGAAATGGTTCAAGGAACTATATTGTAATCTGTCTGGCGGAGTAGACTTCCTTCATAAAAAAAAACTGGACGTAGTTCCAACTTCTCTCGCCAGTGTCGCATGACTTCTATATTTTCTTTCCCTTTAGAGCCCTCTTAAGAGATTGTGTGCGCCGTGTGCGACTGAATATGGTTCAAGGTGATAGATGGATTCTTCACTATGACAATGCACCCGCACATTCACATTCATTGTTCCCCAGTTTCCAGTAAAAAATTCAATCACCGTCCTTCATCCATCCTCCTTAATTGCCATACAGATCTCACACCCTGTAACGTTTTCTTATTCCCAAAATGGAAAAATGTGATGAGGGGAAATCACTGGGAAGATGTAGATACAATAAAGCAAGAAATGTCAAGAAAACTAAAAAGCCTAACTGCCTAGGACTTCCAAGGGTGTTTTAAACAGTGGCAAAGAATATGTAATAAGTGCATAGTAATGAATGATAGTATCTTGAAGGAGACAAAATCAATGTAGACTAAATTTTGCAAAATAACGTTTTTAAGGCCTAAGTTTGCATAGTTATCGGACAGACGTCATATTATCTGTTGACAATTTCGAATAAAGGATTAGTTTCATTCAGCAAATTAAAATTGGGGGGAAAATTACAATTCCATTTAATCCTCAAGTATAACACTAGGGTCCATTGGACCCCACTCAATTTTTTAATGCATATCTGTTGGATTACAAATTCTTATATTCATATTTAGTACCCATGTAAATTTAGTTTGATCTTTTCTTAACATTTTGCAATGGTTCAGTGATTTTTAAATAAACTGATTTTTTATAATAATTATAAGAAGTTATAGTGGGGTCTTGTGGACCCCAGTGTTAATACTTAGTGTGCCATTTTCTTACTATTTCAATGGAAATTCATAGATAAATGGATGTAAAGCAAATCTTTATTGTATCTTTATTTATTATTGTATCATGATGTGATTTGTGAAAATATTCATTTGGGATTATGCAAGCAAGACCATAAAGGAAAATTATTTTTATTGTTAACTTTTCCTTCAAGTTCCATTTTTGTTAGGTATAGTAAGAACATGTGTATATTTCCAATTTTTCACCATAATTATGTTATAGTACATTTATTCCTGATTTCAAATATACAAGTTGTCCCGTAAGTCAACGATAATACTCAAAGGGGTGATAGGCAAGCCAATGACTAACTCAAATAACTAAACATTACCCTGGTGGTAAAAGTCGCTTAGTTTTTTTGACACTTTTATGAAAACCACAAAAATTGCTACTTTAGATTTTTCATGCACTACTGCTACAAAACTAGGAGTTTTGTTAAAATTTTGTTATGAAAGCCATAATGTCAAGAAATCTGGTTTAGCTTAAAATCAGGCGAACCTCACTGTTTTCTCATTGACATAAAAATAATTTAGATTTGAAGGTACCGGTACTTAAAATAATCAATCTTCTGATTCAACGATTTATGCTTCAAAGAGAAATCCATTACTAAACTGACATACCTGTTCAAAAACATGCTCATGTTGTGGGGATTTAAAAAGTGTATAATAATGCTATTTGTTATTTTAGATAAAAGTGTAATTTTCAATTTTATCTCAAGTAACTTATTTTATTAAAACTATTTTTGTCTCCTCTAATTAGATAAGATTGGCCCCAGTAATAACTGTAAAACCAATAACTGTTGGACATGAAGCACACATAAGTCTAGACACACAGAAGAACAATTAACAACATCACAATGTGAAGTGACCAAGAGTGATGAATACTTAAATATAAGCAATATATAATGGAGAGGTTCTGACCAGAGTCTCTCAGATTTTTCTCTAGGGCCAATGTTATCTAATTAAATAAGATAAAAATATAAAAGTGAGCAGAATTATCTTTTTCCTTTGATTACTTACTATTAATAGTTTTAATAAAATAAGTTACTTGAGATAAAATTGAAAATTACACTTTTATCTAAAATAACAAATAGCATTATTATACACTTTTTTAATCCCCACAACATGAGCATGTTTTTGAACAGGTATGTCAGTTTAGTAATGGATTTCTCTTTGAAGCATAAATCGTTGAATCAGAACATTGATTATTTTATGTACCTTAATATCAAAATTATTTTTATGTCAACGAGAAACAGTGGAGGAGTTCGCCTGTTTTTAAGTTTAACCAGATTTCTTTTCATTATGACTTTAATATGATAGTAAAATTATAACAAACCTCCTAGTTTTGTAGCAGTAGTGCATGAATAATGCATCTAAAGTAGCAATTTTTGTGGTTTTCATGAAAGTGTCAAAAAAATTAAGCGACTTTTACTAGGGTCATGTTTTGTTATTTGGGTTAGTCATTGGCTTGCCTGTCACCCCTCTGAGTATTATCGTTGACTTACGGGGCACCCTGTTTATGTTTTATTATTTAAATTTGTATTTTTATTTTATTATTCATTGGAGTCTGGTGGACCCCATCGTTATAATTTGAGGTACTAAAAGTAGGTGTTATACTTGAAGGTTAAAAGTGATCAGATGATGTCCAAACAAGGGGTTAGGTAGGTATTACCCAACCAAGAGTTTAATTAGGTGCTGCCCAGTTAAGGGAGCTACTTAGGTGTTACCCAGTCAAGGAGTTCATTAGGTATTACCCAGTCAAGGGTATTAGGTGCTGCCCAGTTAAGTAGTTAATTGGGTATTCCTCAACCAAGAGTTTAATAAGTTGCTTCCCAGTCAATGAATTAATTAGGTGTTACCCAGTCAATGTGTTAATGGGGTGTTTCCCAGCCAAGGGTTTATTAGGTGCTTCCCAGTCAATGAATTAATTAGATGTTGTCCAGTCAAGGAGTTCATTAGGTGTTACCCAGTCAAGGGTGTTAGGTGCTGCCCAAGCAAGGGATAATTGGGTTTTCCCAGTCAAGGATTTAATCAGGTGTAGCCCAGCCAAGGAGTTAATTAGGTGTTCTCAGTCATGGGTTTAATTAGTTGTTGCCCAGTCAAGGAGTTAATTAGGTGTTCTCAGTCAAGGGTTTAATTATTTATTGTCCAGTCCAGGAGTTAATTAGGTGTTCTCAGTCATGGGTTTAATTAGTTGTTGCCCAGTCAAGGAGTTAATTAGGTGTTCTCAGTCAAGGGTTTAATTATTTATTGTCCAGTCCAGGAGTTAATTAGGTGTTCTCAGTCATGGGTTTAATTAGTTGTTGCCCAGTCAAGGAGTTAATTAGGTGTTCTCAGTCAAGGGTTTAATTATTTATTGTCCAGTCCAGGAGTTAATTAGGTATTCTCAGTCATGGGTTTAATTATTTATTGTCCAGTCCAGGAGTTAATTAGGTATTCTCAGTCATGGGTTTAATTAGTTGTTGCCCAGTTAAGGAGTTAATTAGGTATTCTCAGTCATGGGTTTAATTAGTTGTTGCCCAGTTAAGGTGGTTCAATCGGTTTTGGGTGTGCTAATTATTTCCCAATTTTATAATCAAAAATAGTTAATATAACTTGCATTGAAATAAGAAAAATATTTTTAAAATGTTTAGCCACTACATTAGTACTTCTGGCCTTATGAAATGGTGAATTTAGCTGATTTTAAATTACTATTAAGACTAAACCGTTCAAAGTACAAATTTTATTTTTTTATAACTGATTTTTTTTACATGTAACTGGAGGGATAAGATGTTTTTCATTTAAAAAATGTAAAAGTATTTAAGTTTTAAAAGTTAGTTTAAAATATTTTTTTGTATCTGTAAAAATTTTAATTATAAAGAATGAAATTTGTGCTTTGAATAGATTTGTTTTAATAGTGACTTTAAACCAGCTAAATTCACAATTTCATAAAGCCACAAGTTCTAATGTATTGGTCAAACATTTTTTTCCATTTTTTCCTGTCTAAAGGGAAGATATATTACACCCTGTAAACTTCAAGTTGGCCGATGGGCCAGAGACTACCTAAGGCCACCCTTATAATCCCTCACCGCATCCGTCGGGGCTGCAGCTGTCAAGGTTATGAGTCACCTACTGGCAGTTTTCATATGATGGTACACTTCTTTAATAGGATAGTAATTACACATTTTTAATTTTATATTTGTAATCTACTAAAAAAGTTATGAAAAATGATACCAAACTCGAGTAGGCTTTGATAGATTTTAACACTGAAAGTAGGTCTCGAGCTGTATTGCCTCTCAGATGTAATTCAACTTGCATTGCGTATACTGTAATTAAACAGAAAATATAATTTTTCCTAAATTTAATTGGAAAAATAACGATTATTTTTCATTTGACCTAGGTTTTATGCTTTTTATGAATGTCAAAACTTTAGTTGAGGACTGTTGAGGAAGAAAAATTTACGGCTGAATTCGTTATTAATCATATTTTATTAACTAACAGAGATAATAATCATGTTTTAAAATAAAAATTACAATAACAATTAGGAGAAAAGTTATAGGCCTATATACAATTAAATAACTTTAGAAACTGAAACAACTTACTCATTCAAGCTGAGCGACTCCCATAAAAACATTCATAAAAAGCATAAAACCTAGGTCAAATGAAAAATAATCGTTTTTTTTCCCAAATAAATTTAAGAAAAATTATAATTTCTGTTCAATTACAGTATACGCAATGCAAGTTGAATTACATCTGAGAGGCAATACAGCTCGATACCTACTTTCAGTGTTAAAATCTATCAAAGCCTACTCGAGTTTGGTATCATTTTTCATAACTTTTTTAGTAGATTTCAAATATAAAATTAAAAATGTGTAATTACTATCCTATTATAAAAGTGTACCATCATATGAAAACTGCCAGTAGGTGACTCATCACCTAGACAGCTGCAGCCCTGACGGACGCGGCGAGGGATTATAAGGGTGGCCTTAGGTAGTCTCCGGCCCAACAGCCAACTTGAATTTTACAGGGTGTAACTAATTTTGATTATAAAATTAAAAATAATTAATATACCAAAAACCGATTGCACCACCTTAAGGGTTTAACTAGATGTTACCTAGTCAAGGGGTTAAATAGGTTCTGCCCTTTCAAAAGACTAATTGACCATAGAATCTTAAACGTTGTGTGATCACGTATGATATGTTCAGCCACTATTTTGGCAAGAAAAATTATGGGAGGAACATTTATTACTGTTCAGTTATTTTCATTAATACAATATATTGTTGATTATTTTGAAAATAATATAAAATTTAAACCTTCAGAAAGTTTGATTAAACGCTTTTTTTTTAAGAAATCCTAAAATATTTACTTTGAAGTATTTACATTGAATCAATGTAACTTTACAGTTTTTGTTCATTCATTGTTCTGATCTTATTTATTTTGTTACCGTAAATAAAACAATGTTATATTCTAACAGATACAATGCAGTGAAACATGCAGTTGATGTTTACAAAAATCAACCTGGCCGAATAGAGGATTACGAACCAGGTCATTCGTCCATAGCTGACAAAGAAACTAAACAGGTAAGCACATCATACAGTATTTTGTTGTTGTTGAAACAGCATTAAAAAATAGTACAATAAACGGATCGGTTTATTATATATTTTTACTATAAATTTCCTATAGTATATTGTTATTATAGGAAATAATGAAGAGTCAGTGTCAATTTTAATGAATAAAGTCACAGTGGTGTAACTAAAGAATCAAAAGAGTCAAAGATGTTTGTCATTGATCAATTTACTTTGAAATAGACAGTCAGTTAATACAATAGCAATACACTAAAATAAATAAAATAAAGTACAATAAAAGTATTTGAAGGACAAGTCTACTTGGTATAAATAATATAGCTATTCAAATGTTATATTTATTGAGATTTCTAAAAATTCATCAATACTATAAAAAGGATTCTTAACTAACCAATCATATATGTATTATTTTATGATAGGCTCGGGGGAGCGCAAGAATGGCTAACAGAACTCATCACTTCTTTCCTCGACCCAAAAAAATATGGAAACCTTGTATTTTACTTACATCTTCTATACTCTCATTATTCATTTCTAAGACGCCGATCATAGAGACTTGGGCGAATATGAGAGGTGAATAAGTGTGATGAGTGTAGATGAACGAGTGTAGTTATTGTTACTATCTGAGTTCGACTTAGCTCAGAAAGGACAGTTTATTAATAGCCCAATAGCCAGGACAACTATGGAAACTTTACGTCAAATCCAAACCACGTAGTCTGATTTACAGCTAACTGACAAGTCTGATAGTTCTCTTCCCTACACAACATCTGAACCTTGACTACCATCCAACATGGACACCCCAGACCTCTCTAGTGGTGTTCACGTCAATGGCAACCATTGAGCGGACACTGTGTGGGTATTAAGAGTACCGAGCATGGAACCTATCGCCTACAATCTCCCAAACACTTTGTTCCCAAGTAGCTTGGTTCCAGCACTGTGCCACCAGTGCCGACTAATTGTTATAAAAGAATCATCCCCTGATTGCTTGCTTTTACTGGAATGGTCTTCTTCGACTTCAGGCTCACCAATGCTGCCATCAGAAAAATTGAAACAATCCTCATTGGTGTTTCCTCCCTCTTCTGATAGTTCCTGGATGATAACTTATTAGATGTCAAAAACTGCTGTGACCTGAAAAATGAAACATATATCAACAAATTAGAAATACTTATCATATTATCTTTACATAAACATAGTGATTAGTAAAATATTCACACTCTTCAAAACCTATTAATGGATTTTGGTTCCATGCATCCATAAATGAAAATAATAATATGTATTTCAGTTTTATTGAATCTCCTGTTAGCTCTAAACATTTATGTTATAACAAAGGAATTTAATTACTGTAGTAAAAATTAAATAATTATATTATAAGTAACAAAAATATATCATATTTTATACACGCTAGCGGTACACAGCGCCGCAAACATGAGATAGCTTACATTCAAGGTCTGGTACTGACTGAAGAAATGTTGCAGACACCCCCTATCTCTTCCAGTGAATCATCGATAGACAAGAAAGGAATACTGGAAGTGTTAGTTGAAACTGCTATTGCTGTATTTAGTAGGCAGTGAATATAAGTTTCTGGTTATAGAAAGCGGTACACTGTGCTGCTTAGCGTGTAATTAAGGGTTAACAGCGGTAATAATGTACAAATAATACTGTTAAAAATTTGAACAGTAAATCATTTTTATTTTATTTATTTATTTACAGAAATTATAGAGTATACACACAATATACATGAAGAGTATTTGTTAACAATCCTACAATAAGCCATCTTATTAAATTTTTAGCTTCAATTTAATAATATAATATAGCTTAATCAAAATTATTTAAAATTGTCTTCTGGAAAAAATCCTCAATGGTGTACTGATTGAACATTTAATCTGTGATCACAGCCAGTGACAGATGGACATAGGTGAGGAGTGAAGAGGGGGCTCTTTCATGAAAACATTAGCCCACTCAAACAGTTGTCTTGATCTATTGTCAAATCTATATTATTATTATTAGCTGATATTTATTATTGTAATATTCATTAGTAATATGGTTATTAGCAACACTTTTACGCTCACATACTAATTGTTTAATCAGTACAAGGCGTACTCAGCAAGCCAAGCATATGTTGCCTCAAATCCTTTTCCAGACTTGGCTCTCAGGTCTGCAGGGTACACAGTTATACATTTTCTAAACTTAATACATATCTAGGAAGTCATTATACATAGTTACGTATCAACAATTAATGAAGATGAGTCTATCAAATATATAAGCATAGGTTACAATGATAAAATGAAACAAATAAAAGACAGATTATAGATAGATTAATAACTAATATTGATAAATTAATAGGTACAGTACGGTCAGTGGCAAAGAGTTTGGTCATCTACTGTATATTGCGCTGATCACTAAACAAAATGGTTTTAACTGAAAATGACGAGGCATGTTTTTAAAGTAAGTAGGATATTGAAATTTTGCCGATGTAGTACTGTGGTTGGTGTACAGCGAATGAATGCTGTGTACCGCTATTTTATGAATCCATACGACAGTGTTTAAGGTTGCTTATCAGTGTTTAAAATAGCCTTCGATTGAAAAGGCTGTAGATTGTGAAGTTGTGCTGGGATCCCTCTTCTTAGCACTTAATGTGTAAAAGCAGCTAACATTCACCATATGATCTGTCTCGGTAACAATTTGGTTAAAAAAATCGTCAACATCGTAACAAAAGTGATGTAGCCTGCTTACATAGTACAGTTCCCGCTCAACATAAAGTCAGTTACAGGAAGCAACAATATAATGCGCGGGTTGTGAAAAAACCTCACCAGGTACATAAAATATTACTCATTACAGAACAATAATAGAATTTTTACTATAGTATTGTTTTTGGTACAAGTACATGGGATAAAACATAATGTCGGATCACGAGGCTCTACTATAGTAACTATATTTTTTAGTGAATCATTTTTTAGTCACCTCAAATGTATGACAATTATCAATGCTTTATTTTAATTAAATATGACTTTCTCTCTCTTTCTCTATGCTTTGCATTTATTTAGTTTTATTTCCAATAATCAAAAGCAAACACTGACAATTATCAGTCTTTACGTTAGTCTTGAAATTATATAGTAATTATAAGTATTTTATTTACATCTTTGTTTTTAGTTCTAAAAGTGTATTATTTATTTTCACGTTATTCAATAAGTTTATGTTTTCTTTTTTTTTTTTTTTTTTTTTTTTTGAGGGGGGATTTAATGATAAATTATATAATTATCATTAAAATGTTGGTTTATTTATATTTTCATTTTGTTTCAGTGGTGGGATGAAGTAATGGATATATTTGATGGGGTAAGTTTATTTTTAAACTTAAAAAATATACAATACTTATACAGTAAAATTAATTTTTTTTCATTTATAAACATATACAGTACAAGTAAACGTCACACAACACAAATTTATTACAATATAAGCACAAAATGCACAAATATACTACAATACAAGCACAAAATGCACAAATATTATGGTGATCGATTTCGGTGAACCACGCTCACCTTCCTCAGACCAGAGGGATTCACAAAAGAATGGAAAACGGTGTTGAACAACTCAATTTATAGGCCTATGATCACGTGACCTCATTGGCTGGAATCGTCAAAATGGCGGCTGCTGTGATATTATTGGTTAATTCCTATTGTCTGTTACTTCTCTTCTTTTATTCGCTGAAAATACATTATTAAAAACTATTTCGGAATCAAAATTAACCTGTTCATTCATTAATTTATCACGATCCTTACATTTTTCTTTAAAAATAAATAACTCTTCCCAAGCATTCATGTTACGACCCTTCTTACAAAATTTTAGAATATCTACATTTTCATCTATTTTATTCAAACTGTGGGTACAATTCAGAAGGTGTTTAGCTACATTAGATCTTTCAGGTTTATTATTTTTAAAAGCAGAGACATGGTTTTTATATCTTTTGCTAAAATTTACAGTCTGACCTATGTAAAACATATTACAATCATTACAGTTAATCCTATATATTCCTGAATTATTAAATTTATCTTCACTTTCAATAATCGGGTGTAAAATGTTGGACATAGTATTACAAGTCTTAAAAGCTACTGATAAATTGAATTTCTTAAATCTATTACCAACTCTTTGTGTAAACGGCCCATTGTAATGGATGGATACATACTTCTTTTGTTCTTTATCGGATTTTTCTTTTTTAAGTGTTGTTCGTGTATCGTCTCGAATTTTGTTTTCTATTTTCTTTTTTATTCTACTTCCAATTTCATCAATCATTGATGCTTTGTATCCATTTGCAATAGCTATTGATTTTATTAAATTTATTTCCTGTTTTCTATCTGCAACACTTAATGGTATTGAATACGCCCTATATAACATACTTCTGAAGCTAGCTGTTTTGTGAGACGGGGGATGGACAGAACTGTTATTTATGGTACAATTGGTTTGAGTAGGTTTCCTGAAAATTCTATATGAAAGTTTGTTATGATCACGAGTTATTTTTAGATCCAAAAAGTTAATTTCATTCATAGATTCAAATTCACTGGTAAAACTAAGCTTCTGGTGGTGACAATTAAGTATATTTAACATATTATCTAAGTCATTACATGATTTCTCGTTAAACAAAACCAGAATATCATCGACATAACGGGTGTAAAATATGATATCATGTTCCTTTTTTAATTTATCTAAAATGGAGTCTTCATGATACTGTAAATAAACTTCTGATAAAATGGCTGATAGTGGACTACCCATAGCTAAACCATCGTTTTGTAAGTAAAATTTGTTATTGAAACGGAAGTAATTTTGTTTCAAGATAGTTTTGAGCAACTTTACAATTTGATTTACATACATTTTTTCATATTGTTGTTCTACAAGTTTTTCCTTAACTAAGTTAATCACTTCATCAACTGGAATATTAGTGTATAGATTACATATGTCAAATGAGGCTAACCTAGTCTTATTACACAATTTTACATGACTGACCTTATCAACAAAATCAATACTGTTCTTAACGGTATATTTATTTTCAAGGTTCAAAGCAGAAGTCAAAATATTGGACAATATCTTTGATACGTTGTAAGTAGGCGCAGATTTGAAATTTACCAGGGGCCTAATAGGTACATTAGGTTTGTGAATTTTCGGAATACCATTCATTGTGGGTGCCTTAGGATTATTCATAAAAGCTCTAAAACGAACATTATCAGTAATAACCTTTGTACAAGATTTTACAACTTTATTAATTTCATCCTGATATTTATTTGTAGGATCACCTTTTAGTTCTTGAAATTTATTTTCCTTGATAAAATCTTCAGTTTTAGTAATATAATCTTCTTTTTTCAGAATTACAATTGCGTTGCTCTTATCCGCTTTAACTGCGACTAGATCTTCATTCTGTAATTTCTGTTTTACATCTAAACAAACTTTATAATCTAAAACCTGTTTCAAATTATTAGTTTGGACTTGCATTGTTTTACATATTTTACTTACATCATATCTAATTTCGTTTCTGTTACAATCTTTCAACTGAGATACATTACATTCAATGTCTGTGGCTAAAATATCGGCTTGTTTGTTTTGATTTTTTATGAAATTATGTTTGGGTCCATAACACAATACATCATTTTCAGATTTGCTAAATTCAACATTACTCATATTAATTACCCTTTTATGAAAAACGTGACTTTCATCATTAACTAAATGGCTAGTTAGATTGTCATTAGTACTTACATTCCTTAATCTTTGCAATTTCTTATTAAGTTTATTATATTTCGATTCCATTATACGTGAAATTTCCTCATCAAGACTATCGTTCAGCAAATACCAAGCCCTACTACCATATTCTTTAACAAATTGCATATGAATGTCGTAACTCTTAAATGTCAGTTCGTCTTTTTTGCGATATAAATCTTTAATTGAGTTATTTACAAACAGTTTTTCAGCTTGTTGTTTTGTTTTCCTACCAACCACAGTATTACATTTAATTTTCACATTAACATATTTAGGTATTAAACCATGCTGCAAGCATTGCTTATTAAAATAAATATCGGCAAGAGTAGTGTGAACTTTGATTCTAACATTCCTGTAAATAAACATACTAGCGTACCTGTGGCGCTGCGATTTCAGAGGAAGACATCTTAAGATTACATCCAATCTATTTTACATTGTTTTATTAAAAAAAACAGTATCTTCCCGTTGCTCGTTGGTTTCATTAGCTCGGGCTTCAGCAGTTTGTCTTCGATCAGCTTGTAGTCTTGCTTCTCTTTGCTCGTCAGTTTCTGAAGATCGAGCAGCCCTTTTCCTTCGTGCTTCAGGTGTGCATCGCCCTATACATTTCCTTTTGGGTGGCATAATTTTTATAGAAGATCCATCAAGAACTAAAATTAACATGTCGTGTAAGTTAGTTTATTTACAAGAAATCAAAACATAAAAATATAAATAGTTTTAAAAATTAACACATGGTTTAATTTAATTTTGATATATTTAAAACCCACAGCTGATATTCTTTTTATATTTGACTTATTATACCTTCATGCATCCTGCTATTTGATTAACATTAAAACTTTAGAAGTCCAAGGGATGGAGCCCTGAGGGATTAAAGAAACGGGAATAGGACAGAAACCTTCCCTGGGGAATATAGAACAACTTCCACAAGTTTCATGGCGATCGGCTGGACGGTTTGGTAGCGCATAAAGGACAGACAAGCAGACAAACATACATTGGATTTTATAGATATAGATACCTCCCTATAAAATTCTTAACAAAAATTGTTTAAAGAATTATTTTAAAATATCCAATAATTGTTGACATTATGTGAATAAAGTTTTTAATACATCAAGAAGAATTTAAAATGAACAATTTTCTACTCAAATTTATAACCTATTTAAATATAAAATGAGGTCATGTGTTCCAATATTGTTTAGCTAAAACTATACAATAAGTGAACGCCATTAAAAAATGTACTAAACATCACATCTAGACAAACAGACACAAAAGGAAAAGAGATAGAACCCAGTTACACAATACTTACATTTCTTTTGACCCATGAAACACTATTCCAAAGTTTTTGTAACAAATGTTTTTAAACACCCTGAATAATTATTTTAAAAATAAAGCAATTTTTAATTTTGTATCGAGTTTTTAATTGCCAGATATGTTGATAATTTAGTTCTTTTTCATAGCTATATACATTATAGTTAATACCAGAAATAAAAAAATATATATATCTAGACTACAATTATTATATTTAGACTACTGCATGGTATTTTAGCTCTACTGTCATGGTATCACTTGATAGTAACACATAATTACGCCAAACTCTCACCTAACCCATACTATAATGTGTTTTACCAGTAGTTAGTTAGTGTTTTACGAACTTTGCCGAGCAATGGCTACCATTACTTGTTTTCTACAATCAAAAGTTTACTACCAAAAGTTTATATCAAGGGAGGTGTAGTTCCTTGAAATACACCACTTTGCCTGCCCACTACGTAGTTAGGGTGGTGGGGGTAACACCTTTATATGGGGGGACTAAATATTTAAAAATAACACATAAAATGGGTTAATTAACTCATTTTATGAAGAAAATGTTACAAACAACTTTTCAATAAAATGCACTCCTGCTGAGCTAGAGAGCATTCAATATTTTACATTTTCACCCAGAAATATCATGTTGTTCATAAGTTTTTCTGAAATAGTGCAAAAATGTCTCACGTATGTACAAATGTATAAGGACTTAATTTAAAGCTAATAAATTTACTTTTCAGAATCTTTTTTTAGTTTTTCATGATTAGCCAAAAGCTAGATATAGCATTTTAATGATGGTGCTTTTATCAATAAATAAAAATAATGGATTGTTTTGATGTGAATATCTCTAAGACAGTGACTCATTCAATACAATATTTTAGATGAAATTTGAGAAGGATAAAATTATTAAAAATAAGACTATTAAGGTTCCTATCACACAAAATTTAAAAAAATTACAGCCAGATATTTATTGGCTGTTTATCCACTTTATTTACACTTTGTGGCTAAAAACGTGTTGCAAATTGGAATGTGGTCTTAGAAAAGATAAATACAATAGTCTAAAGTCATATTATATGTCTAAACACATGCTCAACAGTTTTTGCCCGTTTTGGATTCATATGAAAAACATGACCGAACTTTGAAAATTGGTTAAATTTGTGTCTTTCAAAAACGAATGTCCTATTTCAACTGATAGTGAAAAATCAGTTGATTTTTGAAGAATTTTTATAAAAACTTAAATTTCAGGAATTGGCTTGGCCAACAATTTACTATTGAAAAAAACTTATTTTGATGTGCCTAGACAACGATATGAGTGTTAAAATGTAACTGTTCATGTATTTTACACTAAAATGCTATCATTTAATCTAAAATATATCAACAAGTTTTAATTTAATTGAAAAATTGGTCATAACTTTGTTTGTTGAGTATAAGTTTACCTTTTATTTTCATTTATTCGTAAGACGCCAATCGTCATGATATGGGCAATATGAATTTCGAATGGGCAATATGAATTTCAAATGAATGTGATGAGTGTATATGAGCGAATGTAGTCATTTTTCAAACTAGGGCCAACTATTCCTTAGAAACTGTCATTAATAATTAATAGCCCAATGACAAATGAACAGTCAGTAGTTAGTTATCAGCTGATCCCTTTCAAAATTTGTTATGACTCTGATTGGGATCGAACTGAGAACCTTTAGCTTATGGAGCTGGAATTGAATCAACTATGCTACTGGCTGTAGTACTTAAAAAGAAAAATATTAAAAATACAATAAATAAACTTCTAGATTGTTCAATTCTCACATTATTCTCTTTTACTGAAAATGTCATATTCTTAATTTGGATAAAGTTGGATTAGTGATTAACATCGACACTCACTCCACTCCATACTCATAATAAATCTCATATCTAAACTCTAAACACTCACTTTTATAGCTTTTTTGGCTGCAAAATCTTTAATCAAATTGTTGAAGTCTAAGGTTTGAAAAAGCTCAGCATTTACATCAAAACGAGCCAAAATAGAATTTAGAATCTTTGTCAGAAATCGAGTTCCTCAAGTAGTTCTTGATTCTTTTCAACACGCTGAATGATCTTTCTCCAGATGCATTCATTAGATGTCATCATGCATAGAAGAATGTGCAAAGCTGTGTCCATATTTGGAAATAATGTTGTCGACTGTTTTTCACAAATCAATTGCAGATACTACAAAAGTAAATTCCTTGAAGGCTTGGTAATTTTGTTATAGTGAGGTTCTCTTTCTTCATCAAATATACTTTCAACAAAGCCTTTGAACTGTACACGCTGTTCTCCAAAGTCACCATCTATGTTGGTTCGATACTTTATAGCCAAAATAGAAGCTTTTTCCCTGATATCTTAATTGGAAATTGGCAAATGACGATGAGTTGTTTAAAAATCAAAATTCTTCATTAAGACTGAAATAAACTTAGGACCTCTTATTAAATTTTGAATACAGTCTGTCAATTACAACATTGAATGTATTAATCTTTAAGTCTTTGCCATTAAAATCACCATGGAGAGCTTTCCTTTTTGGTCAGTGGAAGATTGGAATTGATCAGGAATTCAAAACTCTACAAGATAATAAAACTTGGACTGAGGTTGAGAATACTGACAATTTACATATAATTGATACAAAGTGGATATTAACAAAAAAGGTAAGTAACAATTCAATACAAAACAAGATTAGTGGCTAGAGGATTTCAACAGAAAGACCAGTTTGATTATTCTGACATCTATGCGCCAGTTGCAAAATTATCAACTATGAGAGTTCTGATAGCGGTAGCTAATCAAATGAGTTTGCCTATATATCAGATGGATGTAAAAGGAGATTTTCTACATGGTGATATAAGTGAAAATGTTTACTTATCTCTAGCTCAAGGATATAAAAGTGACAAGGAGAATTCAGTTTTAAAACGTAACAAATCAATTTATGGACTAAAAAGATCGCCTAAAAACTGGAACGATAAGTTTAGTACAACTATTGAAAAAGAAGGATTTATAAAATCAGAGGCTGATTATTGTCTTTACTCAAAAGTAAATAATTCAGCTAGAACATACATGTTGTTGTACGTAGATGATCTACTTATTGTTGGAACTGATGAGAAACTTGTTGAGAGTATCAAACAATATTTGATGGAACAGTTTGCAATGAAATATCTTGGAGAAGTATCTACTTATTTGGGAATACAAACATGATATCTTTTCAGGCAAAACAACATTAAATCAAATCAATTATCTAAAGGAAGTTCTTACAGAATTTGGAATGGAGAATTGTAAACATGTTTACACTCCAATGTAACCACATTTTAAAACAAAATCTAAGTGAAACTAAGAAGGGTGATAAACAATAGTAAGATAAATGTAGAAAACTGATAGGTTGTCTCATGTATGCAATGATGGCAACAAGACCCGATCTTTGCTTTCCTGTATCTTTCTTGAATAGATTTCAAAGTCATCCTAGTGAAGAACTGTGGACAGCTTTAAAAAGAGTATTGCGTTACATACAAGGAACAATTAATTTAAGCTTGACTTATATGAAGGGTAAATGTCTCGAGTTACAAGGCTATGTTGATGCAAATTGAGAGGGTGACTAAACAGAAAGAAAATTCACTTCAGGTTATTTATTCAAGTTGGGTGGGAATATCATTTATTGGCCATGGAAAAAGCAAATATCAGTTTCGTTATCCTGTACTGAAGCTGAATATACAGCTTTGAGTACAGCTGTTGCTGAAGCTTGTTGGTTGCAAAATTTGTTAAACAATATGAAGATACCTCATCCGCAAACAGCTGTGATATTTGAGAATAATCAATCTGCCATATGAGTAGCAAGAAGCTCACAAACTAAAAGGATCAAACATGTTGATATCATGTACCATTTTATAAAAGAAAAAGTGAAAAATAAAACGATTGAACTGAAATATATTTTATCAGAGAGCCAGATAGCTGACTTGTTGACGAAACCATTGCCAAAACCCTCATTTGAAATTTTAAAAAGTTGTTCAGGACTGGACTAGTACGGCAATGTAAATATTTGAAAGAAATTTTATGTGTTCAGATATTGCTTTTATTTAGGGTGGGTGTTGATTGCAATAAAATCAAGTGTTATAATAGATGTCTTTGAATGTGAATGACATCTAATGTTATGTCAGGTGATGTTAATTCTTTATGATTTAAAAGAATTGTTTGACATATGTTTTTTGTTATTAAGTTGTAATAGCTTCTTACTGTGTTTATAAAATAAAGTTGGGTTATGTTAACTTATAGTTTGATTATTTAATATATTGCTGACACTAAAATAATCACTGCAGAAGTCTTTTTTAACTTAAAATAAAATTAGAGATTATTTTTATTGACAATAGGAATAGTATTACATTTTATGCCTGTGAGTTATTAGAAAATACATTTCCATCAAAGCAATCATCAAAATAAAAAAAATTTAAATATTTATTTGCAGTTGACAACAAAGTATTGTATTGCAAGAGTCAATTTTAAATTCTGGCATGCACACTACATTTTTTCATTTGGACTTACTCAATATTGAATATAATTCATTCCACCCAATCATTCAATGCTAGTCTTATCCCTGGCATCAGTCACCCAAATATCATCAACATCGCTACTTATCTCATCTTCACTTGTGACAATTTCTGCTGGTTTAACTGGAATTGTTTCATTAATAATTTCATTGTTTTCATAAGGTATGGGTGTAAAATTTGTGCAGTTTACTCCAAAACTATTTGTGCATGAAGTAGAACATTCTTTTACAACTGCAAGTTTTGCCTCAACCCGTTATACTAGAGCAAACTATAACTTTTAAAATGTTATAAGGAGCAACCATTATGTTCATTTTTTAGGCTGCAAAATGTTCCCAATTTTGAATCAAAATCAAATAAAATATTTCTATAATTTAAATAATCGTGATAATGGCAAGAAAGCTTAATTTTCCATCCGCCATTTTGTTTTACAATATTTTTTATGTAAAAATAATAATAAGTGACTTAAAAACTCACTAGTTACTAATTTTAATTAAAATGTGTAGTGTATTTTTAGATTTATTCACAATTTTAGAAACATTGTGTGATGAGCTAGGCGACGACAACATGGTGTTACTTGAAGACTTACAAAAATTGCCAAACAAAGGAGAACCTAATGGCTAATGTGCATGATGCTGAAGAATGGATTATTGGTAGTGATAATGATTTTGTTAATGCAATTTTAATAGAAGACAAAATTGTTCAGACTGTAAAAAAACCGAAGAAGAAATAAGCATCGGGAATGACGAAGGAAAAGTCACAATTTCACATCAATAAGGGATGAAAGCACTTCGCAGTTACTTGTAGAACAACTTGGTTTTACCTTGTCAGTACCATGTCTGAAAAGACGACTACCCAACTCTTTACCAACCATTAGGCTTTCTCTTCGATTTTGAATCGATTGAGCGTCTTGAGCCAGCTCTTCTAGCTTGGTTCCTCTATGTTCTCCAGATTCTCAGCTTTAATCATTTAGGCAAAGACTTTGACGGTTCCGTATCCACTATGGTGAAGTTGGATGCCAAGATCACCATCCTTGACGCTGTCAAGGCTGTTGATTTACTAGAGCGCAATCTCTGATTGCACCATCAACGAGGAGGCGAGGATACATAACTTCAACCAGTGGTTAAAATGCGTGGCCAAGACTCCTCCAGCGTTCTGCACCTGGGCAGAGGAGATAGATACTGTAACCCTCTTGGAGGCAATAATGGAGGGGAAAATCACTAAGTATTCTCTCACAAAAAGGTGTTTGTTCTCCAGAGACTTATTATAAAACAGAAGAGACAGTTGCAGAATTATAAAATTACCCCAGACAAACATTTCCCTAATCACACTTCACTAGAGGATTTGTAGGTCCTCCACTTATTTTTACAATCATATTTTATTTGTTCTTTCTATATATTTCACACACACACGCACGCACACACCCACGCACGCACCCACGCACACACCCACACACGCACCCACGCAAGCACGCGCGCGCGCGCACACACACACACACACACACACATACACACACACACATATAAATACATATTTATGTAATTATGTATACATATATGAATGAAACAACCGAAAATATTGTTATATTTGTAGAAATTATCTGAATTTTCTACCTTATATTGGACAAGTTTTAAACACTTTGGAGGGGGTTTGAACCTCCCAAACCTCTCCTCTGGATAGGGCGTTGTATGTTAGGCTATATCAAAGCATAATTACAAACAGTGTGGAAGCATTTTGTTTGAAGTTCATTATATCGTTGAGATATTATTATTCATAACTTTAGTTTGACTTTTCAAACGAGTCAGTGTTTTTTTTTTTTTTTTTTAACTACACCACATTTTGAGAGGTAAGAAACTCCTCTCAACCTCAAATGACCTCAATAAAATAACTTTACTATTAGTTAAAAAGATATTAATAAATGTAAGTAATTTAGGTCTCTTGAGAACAAGATGAGTTTCTTACCTCTCAAAACGTTTTGTAGTTAAAATCACTTACTCACTGGAGACTAGACTTAAGAATATTGTAGGAGAATGTTTTGACAGTGAAAATCACTAACTGCCAATGGCAGTAAAAAATCACCGAGAACAGGGCCGCCCACAGGGTGGGAGTCATAGCACAAGTTGCGCCATCAGCAACAATTTTGGGGGAGAATCTAAATAAGTTTATTAATTTGAATAATAGTTTTAAAAGACAATCTTCTTTTATTGATTGTCATAATCGTGTAAAAATAAACATAAATTTGTACTACTGTATCCCTCAATGTAATCTTTAAAATGTTAAAAAGCTATCATCACTACTCTGCCGTGAGCAGTGGATAGTATGCTCGTATGACCGCATACAAACCTCTCCGTTGGTTTGTGCCAGCCGAGGGAGTAACACGGGACTGGAGGACTGTCTCACTCTTGCCTTTCCGTCTTGAAAAGGTTGGATCGCCTAGACTAGACTGTCGCGTGATGTATTAAATAACCAAAGCAGTACAGAACGTGAGGCGAAGGTCTGGCCTCGAGCTCTCCAAGCTGTGATAGGCAGGGGACGGGTGGATGGCCCGATATTCCTGCAGTCCTGGAAACATTTGCTACTGCCAGACTTACCCACAAAACGAATTTTTCCCATTCTTAATTATAAAATAAGATGAGTTAATTTTTACCTACAGATCCACCATAAGTTTGTTTCCAGACTGCGTGCGAAATGTTTGCTTATGGTTTAGGAGTGTTTAGAATGTTTACAGTACCTAAGAGTGCGAAAAACAATTATTTAGTGGTTTATATGGTTGTTTTTATATAAGTACTGTAGTGTAATAAATATATGAAACCCATTTAAATTAGCCTGTGTCCGTTAAATCATTATTAGAAAATATATCAATAATTACAGTTGATGTTAATAATTTATAAGCATTACCTAATAATTCAGTATCTCTTTCATTTCACAATAAAAATTTTCTTTAAATAAAAATGTCAAATAGAAATTATTTATTTTAAACAAATTTAAACAAGAATTTTAAAAGTTATATGTATTTTAACAGAAGTGGAAATCACAGAAATATTTTTATAATTCACAATAAGAAGCACGGTATCTTTTTCAGATAACGTGAAAAGAAGTATATAGTTCATAGTTACTTTACGTAAATTAAAGTTATTAACAGACTTATAATTTTTTACGACATATATTGTTGTTGATATTAATATACACTTTAAAAGTTTAACTTTCCAACACTTAACATGTTTGATATGTTTTTATTTTAAATAGTGGTCTAGTTACAAGAAATACCAAAATACAAACACTCCATAAACGCGTAAACAATCGCCCTTTACGATCTGTCAGTGAATGCTCAGAGTCGATGTTTTTATATGACTAGTAGGCCAGCGAGGTGGCCGGACCTTCAGCGTGCGTACTGTAATGTGCTTGCTACCTTGTTTAATTTTGTTCTCTTTCATTTAGTTCAGATTAGAAATGATAATAACTAGAAAAACGAATGTTGAGTTCTTGTTTAATAGATAGTAAGATAAAACATATATTTGCTTAGTATTATGCCCTACATAGTGTTTCTGAGTTTGGTGAGTTATTTAAGAATTATTTCTTTAGGTTCAATGAAAACGATCCATTATAATGTAAATAAATAACGTATTACGAACATAGTACAATCTTGAAGGTCTGTGTTAATATTTATAAGTCCCAAGTGTGTTTAGTTTGCGTAGGATTAATATATTGAGAAAAATTAATTGGTTGTATTAAGCCAAAAATGGCCTTTATAAATCGGTTTTATATACAAAATACCCCTCAAAATACCCCTCAAACCCCTCATTAAAAGGGAAATATAATAATTCAGATATAGTTTACATTTAATTTTAAATTTAAGATACATAATTAGTGATTTTTTAAACTGAATTGTTTTCTCAATTTATTGAGCCACAATATCACCGCAAATAAATAACAAAAACATAGAAAATATAGACCAAAGTGACGATCTCAAAATTAATATCATAGAACACGGAACGCCAACTTAAAAACGAGGAGCCTCCACCTTTTATCTGTTGATTATGACTTTGTAATAAATACCTACAATAATAATATTGTCACTGCTAGAATAGTACAAATTAACATGTATTATGCAATTTAAACTTTTGCATATCTTCAAATTTCTTAAATAAATTATTAAAGAATCTGAAACTTGTATCACATTTTACGTCTGTCAACGGCTCAACGCTTACATTGGTAATGTTTTATGGGAAAATAAGAACAGTATTTTTAGCAACATTTAAAAAAATTTATTCTATACCCATGTGATAAATTGCTTGTAGATAAGTAAGATATGTCAGCATTTACTCCAATTTTAAATGTTTTAAGAATTGTAGCTGCTTTTGATAACTGAATACTGTCTAAATTAGTTTATTTTTCCTTAATACTGTATAAAGTTTCAGATGTATTCCATTGTTTCTTTCTTGTTGTTCCATTGTTTCTTCTTGTTCCATTGTTCTTTGAGTGTTATATAGCTAATTTACTCTTTAAAGATTTTTTTAGTTCAGAAAAAAGACTACTGTTAAGTGCATTTTAAAATTAAAGCACATGAAAATGGTAATAGAGTTAAAATTTTAACATTTCCTCTCTTTTTATGAATGAAATTATTGTACACGTTCGGTAACAGAAAAAACTTGATACAGGCTTATCAGCATAACTATGACACTTGTAACAAAAATATGAATCCAGCTATTCAATATTCAAAAAGTTTATTTAAGAAAACGCTAAGGAGCACAACACTGAACATTTGTGTCATATGCCATATATTATTAAAGTTGGCAAAAATCTAAGTTAAAAAAGCTTAATATCAACCAAATTGCAATCCAAATTAACCTAAATCCAATCCAAAATGTACCAAATCATAGTCATATTTCCACCTGAATTAAACCAGAATTTCGTCCTGGAAAAATTGTTCAATTTTCATAACACCTGATTGACCTCACTTAAGGTATAGTTCAATTTTTAAAATGATAGACTCAGGCTCCGGAAGCAGCGGTAGGCGAAGGGCGAGGAAGAGTACCATTGTAAAGGGCGTTTTACAAACATTCGCTCAAATTAGGTCACTCGATGCAAGGATGACTCATCAGACTGCATTCAGCTGTTTAGGTTAGTAGTGCACGGCCGAGTCTACGGTTATAAAAATTTTCCTATATTACTATTAAGATTATTGTAACTATATGCATTATTTCCCTTTATAGGGAAATGATAATCAGTTAATTTTTTTTTTATGTTCTTACGATTTTTCCAGTACAATTGCATTCTTTCGGTGAAGATTCATTTTCGTTTTTCCGACTGTTGTAGTGTTGGTTTATATTTTTCTCTGATCTCGAATCCCAATTACAGATTGTCTTTCACTGTACAAGTCTCGGTGATGTAATATCTCCAGCCTCTTCAGGTCTTTCTTTATCTCTGTTGTACATGTTGTTGGCTCTTTCAGTTCAATGAGCTATTCGACTATTTGTCAAAGTACTATTCTATTTTCAGGTAATCATCTGATGTGCCCATAACATTTAATCATCTTTTTTTATATACAATTCAACGTTTTAGTTATTCCCAACTGTTTGATTTTGTTAAATTTTGTAGCCATCTTCTGTTCTTCATGACTCTAGAACCCTTCTGATAATTTTTTTGTTTTGTTTATAATATTTAGATCATCATTTTTGTTGAATGACAATTTTTCACTGTCATATAAAATTGCAGGTTTAACTATGGTGTTGTAATATCGGGTATACATGTTCATATTTCATGATATAATTTTCTTATAATTTAAATGTTGAGTTTGCCTAGAGATTTTCAATTTTTTTAAGTCTGTCTATTTGAGCTGATTTTTCTAGGTCAGTCGATTCAAAATATTCACCCAGGTATATCAATATTACCATTCGGCAAATTTATCCATTTTTGGGACTAAATTTTAGTGTTTGTTTTAGTTGGCCTAAATGTTGTTTTCTTGTTCTGTAAGCCAACTTTATTTACAAAATTTTCAATATTGTAAACTGTACATTATCAGTTAATACTCTAAATCGTCTTCGAATGCCAGGTAAAGTATTTATACTTAAGTTTTCTTGTTTATTAGTATTTCCATTGATTCCCTTTTTTTAGAATACTTGCCCCATCCATTACTCTGTCTAAAACGATACTGAATGTCAGGGGTGACAACACGTCACCTTTTCGTACTCCAGTTCTTATATAAAAGGGCTCTGAAACGTCCTCCATGAATTTGACTTTTCATTTTTAACCCAGCCTGACACTCCACAATTTTTGGTTCTCGTTGTTCTTGTGCTTTTTTGAGGATAACAGATAAGATGATTTAGTAGATTACAAGTACTCTTGGAGGTCCTTGTATGGATTGCTTTTTTCTGAAGTGGGTGAATGTGTACAATTTTCTAGTCTTTTAGGATTTTCTCAGTTTGCCAAATATCAGTAAATATTTTGCTATTAGTTCTTCTAGGGATTGGGATCAAGATTTTTTAGGAATTTAGTTGATTTTCCATCCTTTCTTCATGCTCTATTGTTTTTAATTTCTGTATATGTATCTGAAATACTTCTTTTGTTGGAGTTGAAGATTCAATAGTTTGGTTGTTGAGAGTGAGAGAATTTCAGTTTTTCAATGGTCTCCAGGCAGTTCAATACTTGAATTGACGCTAACTCTTGACATCAACAAGAATGTATTCGTTTTGGAACAGTAAAACTACCGACGGAGACTCAGGCATGCCGCGGCTGCACATCTGCCACTGACGGTAATGCCATATCACATTTCCACCCTTTGTTTAAGTTCCCATTGAACTCAGTGTGTTAATGTTCGGCAGGCGACGACGTTAGTTTGGCCATGATGTCCAAAACCACTTTGTGTTTAACAGGCTTTCCTTCATGAGTACTGAACACTTGCACGGGATAGTTTTATTGTGCATTATAATAAAAACGGGCAAGAAGGAGATCAGACTCTCCTTTTAAATAATAATAATAAAGTTATATCTATTGTAAAAATATAGAGTTTCAAAATCGGACTAAACTATTGCCTTTTTTTTTTTTTTTTCAACTTTTCATTCATTTTGTTAATGGGGGGTGGATTTTTAGGGGGAATGCGCCACAGCCTTTGAGGGGATGGGCACCCCTGACCGTGAACCACCATTAGGGTTAATGGGTACTTAAATGATACAAACATGACCAGATTGCATATAAGTAAATACTTATTATTTAATCACAATTCTTAATATAAAAATGCATTATCTACTTAGTACATGGCTTGCACTACTTTTACATGCCTTGTTTCAGCAATTTGAACAAACACAGAAAAGTCCTTCACGAACGCAGGTTCCTGTTTCTTCCAGCACAAGCAAGCCTTTTATGACTTAGTAAGTAGTTCTAACTTATCACTCATAGGAGCATGTGTTTTTCAAAATTAATACATAGAATTTGATTCTACAGTAAAATTGTATAGTTAGTAATAAAATAACATTGTTCTATAGCACAGTTCAATGAAAAAAATTTATTTTTGAAACACTTGCTGCTTGAAATCTGTGATGATTACATCATTGATGAGATAGTCTAGTAAACACCAAATATTATGTTCATATTTCAGTTAGTTGGGTTTACAAACATATGGACAACAGCTGTATACATAGATTCATGGTAAATGGCCTGCGAACAGCACAATATGTCACAAATTCTGTACCTCACCATTCACAGTCATGGTACAGTCACTGCTAGCAGTATAGACCTTCCATTACACCAATGATTTCACTTTTCACAGTGTTTACACTGAATTTGCTGTTTTGTTGTTAAATCAATTTAGTTGTAATTAAAGTTATTCAATGTTAAAGTTAGTACAGTTAAATCAATGTATTTATTTTGCTCATCGACTGCCAAGAGCAAAATAACTGCCAAATCACATTGCCGCCCTGTGTTTTAACACTATAGTTTCTGAATTTCCCAGATCATTTAGCAAGATCATTTAGCCAGAAAAATATTTACTAAAAAATTTTAACGTTTTCAAATTAGACTTCATTTTTACTGTGTTTCTTCAACATTTCCTTTTTTTCATCATGCCAGGTGGTGCCCATTGACTTGCTGTACCTACTGCCCAGCAGGGGTTGAAGGGGGGTATTATCTACACCACTGTTAATAGGTTAAAAGTTTACAATAAGTTTAATGAACAATAACCTTGACTTTAAGACCCATTTTAACTGACAACTTTGTTATATCAATTCACTGACTACGTTATTTTACAGTGCTTTGAAAGAGTCGGGCTACGAGAGTGACTCTACACTAGTGTTCAAGAGGCGAGACGAGACACAACAACAGTTATCACCTGCCGAACAGAAGCAGGCCTATAAAGCTATCCAAAAGGGAGGTGATGTGCCTCTACATGGTTTGAGAAAACCAGTGCCTGAGAAACCCAAAGGTAAGTGATTTTAATAAAAATTTTTATGATATTTAATAAATCTGATTTTCAAAAGTCTATGTTCAGTTATCAAATGGAACCATTAGCCACTGTTAATTATAACATGTTATACTACTCCATAGCATTATAATATCTGAACCATTACTATATAGCCAAATAATTGATGAAATTCATTTATAATACAGATCTAGTGGATGTATATATATTCTTAGAACCAACTTCAAACCAAGTAATCTATAATAAACCACTCTTAATAAGTTTAGTTGCAGCAGAACTTTATTATTCAATGCAGCCACATGAGATCCTTTTTTGCTCTATGTAGTCACTGAAGATCCTTTTTTACTCAACTAAATCACTGGAGAACCTTTTTTACTCAATGTTGTTACTGCAAACTGTTTTTTACTAAATGTAGTCTCTGCAAACCCTTTTTTACCCAATATAACGTAGTAACTGAAGAACCTTGTCAGAAATTTTTTAGTTGACATAGTCACTGGTCTATTATGACTTTGTCACAGTTTTAGATAATCAGACTATTTTTTACTGTCAAAATCTAGTTCACCTGGCCTCAATCCTAGTCCACACGTCAGAACATTTTGTTTTGCGTAGAAATTTATAAAATTGAATAGCATATTTCTAATAGTGAATTAAGTTTTATCTATTAAATTAAAATAGATTTTTGTTAATAATGTTGAATTTGAATGCTTAAGTGGCAGAATTTGTATAGTAGTAACTGTACTTAAAATATGCACATAACCTGCAAACATTTCCGAAGTACACTGATTACCTTAATAGTCTGTAAACTTGTAAGTAGTCTGTACTTAAGATTGTCCATTTCTCAATAAAAATAATAAATAATAATCATAAAAAGAAGTTTATAACAAATGTAAAGAGTGGTATATACTATCAAGTCATAGTTCAGGTGGCTGACAGTTTTGGCTAAATCAGCAAAAACTTTTAGGCAACCCTATAGTGTGGACGCAGTTTGATGGACCGTTCAGTTATCGTTCAGGTGACTAGAGACCTGACGAACATGCTAGACTTTCTCTGTCAGTTTTAAGCCTAAACTGACGTAGACTTGAAGGTCTGAACGCGATCCATCCGGTTCACTTCAGGTCTTACAGTGTGCATGCGTAATCTTCCCTCCCAACTCATACATTTCCTCTGTGTTTAATTTCTTGCTAGGATTAAAATATGATTTTAATAATCTACAGGCCTATAACTGAATACACATAAACTATTGTGATTAATCAAGATAAAGTATAGAATTTTAAATTTATTCTCATGATGTTTATTGTTATGAACAATAACTACTAATATTTTAATGTTGATTTTACTTTAAGCAATCATTGTTATTTACAGAAAACGGATAATTTACACTCTGGAAAATATAAGATATTTTTTATATTGAGAATATCTGGTAAAATTTTAAAAATTGTACTGACATTTTATTTGTGTAATTCGCAAATCATGGAATGTATTAGTAATTTTTCTTGGTTTGAGGATTTAAAAATGTTATTGTATATTATAGGTGAGATATCAATCTAAATGCCAAAAAGTAAACTTTTCGCCCAGCATTTCCTTTTTCTCCTATTAGTTATTTTATTATATTTATTAGTATTTTATTATAATTTATACGCTTATTCTCATCTCCATATCTTGATGATCGGCATCTTATGAATAAATAAATAAATAAAAGTTAGAGAATATAGAAAGTATAAAGTTTTAAAGGGAAATGGAAACTGACAGGTGACTTAGTAGTGTGTGCGGGCTTTAATTCACATTTACAGTATCATATTGTACATATTGGCATAACAGATCATCAGAGTCTTTATTGCACTTAAATTAGAAATCTCCATGACTGCTAAATGAACCTATGCAACTAAATGTATACATGTTTCTTCATAAACAAAATGTTGATATATCAAATCGTTGATCACTCGATTTTTGTTTGTGCTCCAAGGTGTGAGAGTTCTCTTACAACAAATGAAACATTCTTCTTTATGTAATTTTTTTCAGTTAAAATTAATAAACATTTTTTAGTTATAGATACAAGTTTTCGTACTTTACCTCAAGTTATAGTTACGTTACTTTTAGGAACTGAAGTCTCAAGACTTAAACTGTAGCACTGACTGAATTGACCATTCTATTCACACCTTAGGCCCATCAGTTACATAGTTCAGATTACTGTCAAGAGAATAGTTAAGAAATATAAAAATACAATCTTAAAATAAAAATGACACTATATTTTAAATATTCAAATAGTTGGCATATCATGTGTTGGTAGAAATATAATACATCACAAAAGACACATTTATTACAATACGGTATAAGTACAAATGTACAAATATTATGGTGACTATGTTTACCATCCTCAGACAAGAGGGATTCACATACACGTATATGTACTACAAAACTCAAAATGTACAAATATTATGGTGACTATGTTTACCATCCTCAGACAAGAGGGATTCACATACACGTATATGTACTACAAAACTCAAAATGTACAAATATTATGGTGACTATGTTTACCATCCTCAGACAAGAGGGATTCACATACACGTATATGTACTACAAAACTCAAAATGTACAAATATTATGGTGACTATGTTAACCATCCTTAGACAAGAGGGATTCACATACACGTATATGTACTACAAAACTCAAAATGAACAAATATTATGGTGACTATGTTTACCATCCTCAGACAAGAGTGATTCACATACACGTATATGTACTACAAAACTCAAAATATAACAATATTATGGTGACTATGTTTACCATCCTCAGACAAGAGGAATTCATATACTATTATTATATGAATGTATATGTACTACAAAACTCAAAATGAATTCAAACAATATATTGGTTAATAAACCATTGTCAACTTTTATACACCATTAGGCAGTAAACAAGAAGAAGTGGCAATGTCAAGCTGTAGCCTCAAGTAGTAGCCGATGTAAATAGTTATTTAATTTTTTTTTATAAATGGCTTTACCAGAGGAAGCAGATATTTGAACATTCATTGCTTCTTCATTGCTTTCATAGAATAAAGTTTAAAAGGTAATAAACTAACTCATATCTACTTAAAACAAGATACCTAAAACTATAAAATACCAATTCTGACAGTAATTTTCTAACTGCCAGGCTCATATGTATGTTCATTTAACAGCCGATGATCCCCTAAATTACGCCATGTCACTATAAGTGAATTGACCTCATTTAGGCGATTAGAGTTTTTACTATATAAGCAATTTTAGGATATTGTTATTTTCTATGTTTTGGCAGTTAATAGTCTTTTGGTTTCAAGTTATCAGGTACGGTACAAGTATTAGTAGTTTTCTATGTCTATTTCATTTTGCTTTGATTACAGATGAAAATTTGTGTATAGCTCTGAGTATTTTAGCAGTTGTTGAAACTTTTCTTTGAATGTGTTTTATTTAAATGATTTTTATTTGACTGGTGTTGATTTGATTGTTGAGTATTTCGGAACTCTTTTCGATATTTTAGACTGCATGAGTAAAACACAAATGAGGCCTCATTTGCAAAAATTAAGCTTGTTGAGAGTTTGCATGTATCTGATTGTTTGTAAAAGGTAGATTCTCAATAACAACATATAAAGCTTTGAGTATAATTTGACTTTGTATACAATAATAACACTTATATACTATTATTCAATTAAGTACATGTACATGGAATTAGTTTTATACCAGACATAAAATTGTGTATTTGTGGTATTTTTATTTTATCTTCAAAGTCAAATCATTTTGGAAGTATAATAAAATTTGATGAAAAATATATTCTTGCATTCATTTGTAAAATGCTAAGTTTAATTCATAAACTCTGGAAAGTTACCATATACAAACAGTCAAATAGTATTTTAAGTGATATTTAATAAATGTAACATTATTTCTCCTATAAAAACATACTAATAAATTTACAACTAAACTTAATTTTGACAAAAAGGGCATATATTTTGTTTACTCCATCTCAATAACAATATCATAAATTATTGGACAAGAAGGTCCTGACACCCTGTATTATTATTATTAATATTATTATGAGTTAGGTTTCTCAAACAATAAGCTATTAGCATGTGTGTTTTCCATGCATGACCATGTAGCCACAACTCACAAACACAGCATGGTTTTATAGCACTCTGAATGTTTAAAGTGTCTGTTTTCTGCCTTTTAAATCATAAAGCTTAAAAAACATTACACAAATTAAAATATATTTCTAGATAAAATGAGATATTTAAAATATGTATTAACAATTTTCAAATCAGCTTCCTAACTAGCAGATATTTATAGATGTTATAAAAGCTAATTAAATAGTTATATAACAAAGTAGAATAGAGCATGATAAGGTGACGGGTGGTATTGGGAGGGATGGCACACCAATGAGAGCACACAAACAAAGTGCACTTTGAAGAGCATTCCCTGGATGAAAAACGTAGCAGAAACTGATAGTGAGGATTGTCTGTGTGATCACTTCACCACATTAACACATTCACACTTCTAATATTGATTATCTCTAATCAATATGTTTTTACTGTTCCAATTAAGGGCCTGATGAATCGCTTCTTGAGTACTTTCCGATTTCTCCTCATCTCACGAGAATCAGAATCCATAAGACGAAGCAAGTGATCCAGCCCATGAATGATGTTATCTGTTATCCCATAACTTCTATTGAACTTGATAACCCACCTCCTGTGTTTTCTTCCTACAAAAGAACTGCCAAAACTAGTTCAGCACTTGTTCCTCCAGTAGCTAGACCACCTTCACCTCCAAAACGAAGATCGTCCCATAACAGTTCAACACTCCGATTGTACTCAAAGATGTCTATTTCACCTGCAACAAGAAAAACTCGTTTTGGGCGATCCTCTTCAAGTGGAGTTGAAGTTGAATCTAATGTGCAGTATCTAAAAGATCGCATCTCTTCAAAATTAGGAGTTAGCAAAGAAAGTTCTTTAGATAAGGCTAAGAAGAGTGAAACTATTACTTCTAGCACAACATTTGGGAGGGATAGCCGTCACATTTTAAGGACCAGTTCTCTTAGTCCTTCAACAATAAGAACACCATCAAGTTTAACCAAAGTGTCCAAGAAAACTTCATTGGAAAGACAATCTTCAAGTATTTTAAGATCTCGAAAGGATCAGTTAACACCAACTCGTTTAGCAAAGTCTTCTGAACTTCGTGCACCAGGTGAAGTGAGAAAAGTGTTAAAGCAACGTGATGTGAAAGAACGTTCCTCTAGTTCAAAATCCCTTCCTCCTGGAACCGTTGTTAAGAGCTCTACAACGTTATATAGCTCATCAAGAGCTTCAAGGAAACTTAAAGAAGATAAGCAGTTAAAAGTAACAGTAGCAATATCAGCTAAAGGGAGGGAACTTCTGAGGACCTCTTCTATATCTTCTTCTCCAGCCGCAACCAAAATTCCTGAAACTGCTCCTTCAACAATAACTCCTACCACTACCATTTTCCAACCGACTACTTCATCTTCTCTTACAGTTCCTAAAAGTACTAGCTCAAGACCATCCTCACGGTCAGACAGTGACAGAAGGCCAAGTTCTCGAAGTACCAGTCAAGATTCTCCAACAGATGGTTGTGTCAAATCACCAATAAGTAAGATTTCAACTCCACCCACTATGGCCATGTCTCAAGTTTCTGTCCGTAATCTTATAAAAAAGCAAAAAAATTCGGATATATCGCCAGAAGTTCCGAAGAAAAAGAAAGAAAAGAATGAAACCTTATTATTAAAACCTTTATCCCTTACAAAAACAAAAAAAAATATTAAAGAAAATGATCTAGATTTAAATGGAAAGAAAAGGACTAAAAAATCAAAAGATGCTAACAGCTCTCTTATTTCAAAGAAATTATCAAGAAAAAATGGTGTTAAAAAAAATCATGAGAAAGGTGATCATAAAAAAACAGTTGAAAGTTGTGGAATAGACAATGATATGTCCAAAAAAGAAAAAGATAGTTTGTCTCTTGTACCCATTAGAAATGAATCTGCTAACCAATCAATTTTTATTGATAGCAAAGATACTTCTACCAAAGCATTTTTCCAAAATTTATTGTTGAGAAATATATCATCTCCAACTCCCTCTAATGTAAGTTCTATTCAAAGAACATCTTCAGTTTTAGAACGTGCCAAACAATTTCATAAGAGTGAAGGGTACTCAAGTTTACCATATAGATCAGAGCCATCATTACGCTTAATCAATATATACTTAAATAATAAAAAACCAGTCACAGAATCTAAGTTTCGTAGTCTTGACAGAGAAGTAACCAGCGACCGATCTTCACGCTCACAAAGTCCCTTGTATTCTCGTAGCAGGCGTTACAAGTTTTTGGAGAAGATAGACAAGTTTGACAAAATAAATAATATCTGGGATAAGGCAAATGGATACTTTTCACCGATAGATTTACGAAGTAAAAGTCCAGAAATATTTAATGAACGTAGTTCTAGTGAACCACCTCGAACCTCACCTGTAACAAATGATATTGAATATCATGAGGAATCTTTTGGAAATATAGAAAATAGTCATTGGGATTATAATAACATGTCTCCATCACACAGTAGATCTCCTTCATGTAGAAGAATTCGAAGTGCTAAAACTGCTTCAAAAACTATTGAAAGCATAGGAGGTTTGAAACGAAAAGGAATTAGAGCCAAGAGTCTTAGTGAAGCAGATACAAAACAATCAATTCAACGTTTTCAAACTCAAAGTACAAGTTCTCTTAACTTATCTCATATAACTGACCATAGTGATTACCAAGCTTATGTAATGGAACTGTTACATTCCACAAAAAAATCAGAGAGGTTTAAAGAATTACATAAATTTTATACCAGTTTAGAACGTATGGGCGAGTTAGAAAGGACAACATCAAATACAGATCTTCGGCCAAGAAAAAAAGGAGAAGAAGTTATTGACTATGAACGTTGGAAGCAGTTAAGAACAAAAGAAAGAGCAGAGGAGGAATTAAAAAATTTATATGAAAAATTGAAAGAAGACCAGAAAGAAAAAGACTTGTTGTTTCAGCCAAAAGATACAAAGATATTTAAGTGGAAAGGTGATAGAGGTTTGAGAAGTAAAGAGAAATCTGTAGAAGATTTACGACAGCGGTTTCAAAGAATGGCATATGAAGATTCAGATCTTGAAGTTTGTAAAAGAAGGGCTATAGATGCAACAAAAGATGTTTACAAACCTCTTTGGCGGGGATCATCTGTTGTCAATCTTGCAAATACATTAACTTGTCGTACAAGGAGAGACAGAAGTGCATCCGAAGTAGATAACAGATCAAGCAGTTTTCTCCGACCAATGGGGAGTAGGGTTCATCACGACATAGGAAGTAGGCTTTGGAGCAGTTTATCCATGGAACAAGTCAATGCATTAAAAAACCAACTAAGTGAAATTTATACTACTGTATCAGAATTAAAACGAGATAGAATCAATAAAATGTTACAAGGTAAAATGTCTATAAAAGATTATGAAATTGTGGTCCCTCCCAAAGAAAGTGAGAAAATTGAAACTTCAGCACCACTTCATGTAAGATGTAATTCACTATTGACCAAAGAACAACTTTACTCTCCATTGAATAGGCGTAAAGAATTGCAGAGGAAAGAATGTAAGAAATCTGATTCTATAAGCTCAATTCCAATTTGGAGTGGAAGTAGAGAGTCTGGTTCAGCATCTGGAGAAAGTTCACATTCACATTCACCTCTTCAGCCAATGTCTGAAAAAGAGAAAAAACAATTGTCACTGACTTTAAGTCAAGAAGTAAAAAAGAGAGTATCTAAAAAAAGTGGTGAAGATAGGAAAAAGAAGCGGAGGATCTCATCATCAATTGTAATTCCAAGAGAAACCTTGGGTGCTGTTGCAGCTATTAAAGGATCAAAAAAGCCTCAAAGAATGAAAAGTCCTTCTGCATCAGACTCATCTCCAAGAACATGTTACTCAATTGAAATGTCAGAAGAAGGATCAGTTTGTAAACAGACGTCTACATCTTCAAGTAATAAGAACAAAGGAGATTTTCTCTTAGTTCTCACTCCGAAAGGTAATGATGATCAGGAAATAAAAAAAGTAGTTGATAAGTGGGCTGAAAACAAATATCATTCAAGACCACCAGATGATGAAAGAGTTGTAGCACGTTTGGTTCAAACTACATCCAACAGTGAAACAGACAGTGGTAGTTCTGAGGCAAGTACAGTCATACACTTGGGAAGTAGGGAAGAGGTCCAAAGAAAAATAGGTTATTTAGAAACAGAAAAGAAAGATATTGTTAAAAGAGAGTTCAAAGGAAGAGTATCACAAAGTGCAGGAGATGTTAGGCCCTTCAGCGAAGAAATTAAACTTAGGGCAAAAAGTGCACCTAGTGCATTGACTGGGAAATCAAAAACAAACCTAATGACATCCCAATCATTTTCCGACCTGAAAGAATTATTTGGGGAAAAGAGATCTTCTGAATATGCAACATCTTCTCTACGAAAAGTGGTTGAGTTAAAAAATACTGATTTGGAGAGTGGAGGAAACCAAGAAAGCCAACAACATGGTGTAGATTCAGGATTACAAAGCAGTGAAGAAAGTCTTCTAGTTAGATCAAGAAGTATTTCACCTGATCCAATGAAGTACTATAGGGCTTATCTAAATATGGTAAAAGCAGGTGATGTTCGGAAGTTAAGAGATAAATTTGAAAGTATGGATGATCTTCATACTATAGCTGATGAAGATATCCTAAGGGAACCATCACCTTTACCTAGGAGATATCAAAGTGACCCTGATTTAACTCATGAGCTATTTGAAAGGAGGGGTTCAGATGCTATCAAAACCATTATAAGAGGTCAAGAAGTTGGTGATGTAAAGTGGTTAAAGAAAAGGTATGAAAATGAGCCACACAGAGGAAGGGCTAAGATACGAAGAATTGTTTCTCCTATTCCATTAAAATCAGACAATCGTTTCATGCCCCACATCAATGTAATCAGCAAACTTGCTTCACTTCAGCAGCGAAGATCCTTGACTGCTCCAGCAAGACCTGATCCCTGTGTCTTTAGGAGAGGAGAGGTAGATCGACTGCGTCAACAGTTTGAGGCTCAAGAGCAAGATCTGTCATTACTAGGGCAGATGTTCACCTCTACACCTGATATACGAGAATTACGAGACATTGCTCCTTATTTAGAATGCAACTGGGTTGCACATCAGTACCCAAAACCTAGATCCCTTTCATCTCCAGAAACTCAAAGGTCATTAACATACTCCCCAAAGCCACGACCTGCGTCTTCTTCTCCAACCAGAAGACAAACTGCTTCTATTTTGAAGCCACATCAAAAGAAACAACGAGATATATATACCAACCAACATTATGATCCTAGCATACATCGACCACTATACAGATATCAGCCTCCCTCACCCTGTGTGGATACCAGCTACCACTACAGACCTTGGACCAAAGATCCCAACTGGTGGTGGAAACATATGTATCCATCTACAAAACCAACCGTCACCTTCAAAGGTGCTTAAATCTTTATTATTGCTGAATTAAAAAAAATTGACTGTTATCATTTTTATACTTCACAATGTTAACATAATATTTTAATAAATTAAAAAGATAATAAAACACCCCTTAACCATCCATTAGGAATTTTAATTGACTAAATTATGCTACAGCTTAAAATTTAATTACCAAGTTCCCAAAATAAAAGAAGGTAACTTTTTGGTAAGCCTCACTTAAAGTACGGTATATTAGTATCACTGTGTATCTATTTCTGTCGATAAGGTTTGAAAATCTTTAATTGTACATTGATTACAGATAACAGCAGAAAAGTTCATTTGTTGGATGAATAGTGGTTAATTAGTAAATTGCCTTAATTAATTATTGCTCACTCATTATTACTTTTAACATAAATTTTATTTCATGTCACTTTTTTCTAATGCATAAAAATAGCAAGTAGCATTTTTACAGTAAAAAAGCCCATTTAGAAATTAAATTGCAGAAAGTAATGATAATTTTAAAAACATTTTTAAACGTTTAAATATGTTGTATCTGTAATTTATTTAAACTAATTGCACATATTTATAATTTTATCCTAGATCTGTAACTAAAAGCATGTGCACAGTTTACATCACAGAACATGAATTTAATGTAAATTTGCTTTAAATTCATGTTTAATTATGCAATTTTGCGCATTCCTTTGCTTACAGATCCATGGCCATCAAATTACATCTATATATATTGACAATGAGGTGATATGTATCTACATTAATATTTTCGCTGTAGTAAAATTCAGCCTTTTATCCTCTCAAAATATACTATGAAAAACGAAAATGATGAAAAGAAACTTTTTTGCTAATTAAATTCTAATCAAAGTTCTAAAAACATTTTCAAAGTTCTTCTAACAAAGTATTTTATTTAAATTGCTTTACTTTTATTTTTTTTTACACTTTTCTTGCATTCATAAAGTCTTTATGTAGTTTTGTATTATTACAGAAAATAGTATGAAATATAGGAAAATGTTGGACATCAGCTAGAAAAGTGCTTTCAAGAACACACTCTTACAAACTTTAAAAAAATTATAATTGTGTTTTATCTTAAGTTTATGCTTGCCTTTTACTTGATGTGGTCATGCCACTTTAGCAGTTGCTTTGTGTAGCAAGATTGTCTGTACCTTGAATGTTGCATGTGCTTTCCCAGAGCCTTCCAGAGGCAGAGTTCCTGTGCCTCACAGAGTGTCCTACCCTCCTCAGCGCAGGCCTGGTAAGTTAGTTCTCTGTGTTTTAATAATGTAATGACACTGTTTTAATGTTTTATTGGTGCTTATTTCTAAATTAGATAGTGTTTTTTTTTCTGAAATTGTCATAATTTGTCTTAACTTAACTCATGCAGACAAGGATAAATAAATAAAATGTTTTTGTCATTAAGCAACAAACATGAGCAATAGACAACTTCAACTTACAACTAATTATTGGCTAAGCTATATAATGATACAGTTGTGCATATCTTATCATACATATAAAGACATTTCAATATTTAAATAACAATCAATTTTAAACACAACAAATACACCGGTTTAAAAGTATAAAATAACATTAGCATCTACAATACACAAAAATCTCTAAAAACAAACAATTTTTGTATAATTAGTTAATAGTGACAATATATTTTAATTTTAAAAAAATTACAATAAAAAAGCAAAACTCTAGTTATATAGTAAGAACTATAGTGTGCATCATTGAATCAAATATAATGATTAAACAAATAAAAAAATATTCAAATATTTATTTATTATTAGAGGAACTTAAAACTATAGATCCACAACTATGATCAAAGAATTCACTTAGAGAATACATTGGGGTTGCCACTAACCAGCTGAACAATTTAATTTTGAAACTATCAATAGGTTCCTTTATTAAATTTTGGGGTAATTTATTGTACATTTTCAGTCCAATAATATCGCTATTTTGGGACTTTGAGCTATTTGACAGTCTTTGAAAAGGTATATTTAAATTATATTTATTTCTTGTTGCATGGGAATGTATATCATGCCTACGTATTTTATGCACATTAGTTTTTACATGAATCAAAACTGTGTACATATACAAATTTATGACTGTCGAAATTCTTATTTTGATCAATAAAGGTCTGCAATGATCTAATATACCTGATCCAGATATTGTCCTTATAGCCTTTTTCTGTAATAATAATACACTATTTACATAACAACAATCACCCCAAAACAATATACCATACAAAACTATACTCTGAAAAAAGCAAAGTATGATGACCTTACAAAGCTTTCAGGAACACGATTTTTAAGATAAGGATAAAACCTATTAGTACTGATGAGACAATTTTTAAGATAAGGATAAAACCTATTAGTACTGATGAGACAATTTTTAAGATAAGGATAAAACCTATTAGTACTGGTGAGACAATTTTTAAGATAAGGATAAAACCTATTAGTACTGATGAGACAATTTTTAAGATAAGGATAAAACCTATTAGTACTGATGAGACGTATGGTCCCGTAAATTAAACAATATCTTGATTTGATCCCTTCAAGTACCCTAATTCTTCTTGGTTGCCTAGAAATTACTACTGTTCTTTTTTTCTGTATACTTTTAAATATTTTCAAAGCTTGTATTTTATTCTTAATGCATTTCCTGTCATTTTATCAAATTTGTCAGTCCTCTTCTGGATATATCCATACTTTTTTATCTTGACATATCTCAACAATTTATTTAGTTGTTCAAATTATAAATTACACTTTAAATTTGAAATGTAATGCTTTTGTCGGTTTAAAATGTTTTGTTAATGTCCTATTTTTTATTAAAAACATGGAAAGTGTAAGTACGTATGTTGATATGTATCAAAATTCAGAATGTTTATGACTTGATACCATAAGAAAGCTATTGATCATGTGCATTCTCAATATAAATAAATAATGACGGAATGAGGAGGAATTCGTTAAGTATTAAGTTCCAAAATTTAAAAGGAGCCAGCATTTTTAATTTGAGAAACCTAGTGTAGGTTCTGTATATCAGTTTGTATTATTCCATCAAAAGTAGCCTATATAACAAAAACTGCCTTTTTTAATAGAAACACATACAGAAAAAGATGTTTGATTGGTAGCAGTAAAAAGAACCGGATT
Source organism: Stictocephala bisonia (assembly GCA_035578905.1). Taxonomy (NCBI): domain Eukaryota; kingdom Metazoa; phylum Arthropoda; class Insecta; order Hemiptera; family Membracidae; genus Stictocephala; species Stictocephala bisonia. Next base: position 4,383,943 of record JAQJVL010000022.1, read on the forward strand.
AACTTTCTTCTGAGGTTCCAGAATAATCCTTCTCCATTTAGAATAACGAACCTAGTCAAAGGATAAATCCATGCCTAAAGAATGAACCAATTGTAGGCATAAAGAAAGTCCAATAATTCATCAAAATAACATTTCACATGGTTTGATTGGACCATATGTGAATAATAATAATAATAATGATAACAGAAATAAAATACAGTCAGTAGGCACTCCAAGTGTTCAGAAATGTCTCTGACTAGAGACCTAGGCAGGCAATGTCTCCTAGGAAAACTGCCAGGCTCTCAAACAAGCTGGCAGTAAAGTGAAACACAGATCTTACACTTTTAATACTACCTACAAGTAAAATGTCAAACAGCTGTAAAATATCGAAGGTATTCATCTTTATGAATACCTTCGATCTTACAGAAGTAGATGATACATTGTAAAGAACCAGTCCCCTATATCTCACCTAAGTGTTTGTTTTAAACTGTTGGAATTACTCATATACAACAGAATAAGCCTTTCTGTATTATGAGCAGACTAGTTTGTTATCCTGGCCCAAGTTTATTGACCAGGTTCTAGCTCTTACATTTCTTATCAAGAGTGGCTTTTAGAAAAGGTCCAAATCTTATGCAGTTTTTTAAATTTGTTGTAATTTTATGTCTTACAACAGCTCTTAACACATTTTAATGCAGAGGTTGGTAGCAATGTTTTACAGCCTTCTTATTTAACAAATTCTTTGAGCCCTTTGAAGTCCATGCTTAATGCCATGCTAAGGATCTTGGTTATGACAAAAGCAGACGAGGGTTTGATGATTTACAAAAATATCTCATCTTTCAGACCTTGAGTATTATTTTAGAACTTGTAAGATGATCACTTACTCCTCAAATACAAAAGAGGCTGGTTTCCATGTAAATGACAGACAGGCTAATCACTGTGTAAACATTGTCATAATGATTAACCAAGAATTTCGGAGTGATCCAGCACTTGTGGAAAATAGTCAGTCAGTGAAAATGGCAAAGAACTGCTTGATTCATTGGATATGATATCTTTGTAACAGATAATTTTAAGGTTCTTTTGACTGTTGAAATTTGATTGGGACTTGCAAGGAGACATTCTACTGCTCCAAATAGATGTTGTCACATTTATGGTATCAGAATATTTTTACTGTTAAAAATCTCTTTAAACCTAATGGAAATTGATACATAAAACTTCAAACTGTACTTTGATTTTTCCCTAATCAAGAATTTGTTAATTCTATAAACTGAGAATATAGCTACTACTTTACATATTTTGTGAAATACTGAAAAAATCAGATTAAACTGAGAATAACAATAAAGGTATTTTATGTATTGTATTAGCATATAATATGTTAATAGGGGTTTCTCAGGTTGAATGGTTCACCTACATATGATATGAAATCAGAGACAATCCAATTAAAGTGGATGGGATCAATAACTAGAGCATCAGTTTTTGTTAGTAGGCTAAGCCCCACCCACTTTCTGAGACAAGAATAAGCCATCCCATCTTATTTATTTATATTATATTTTTCTAATACTATTTATAAACTATACATTTTGTTTGATTTATACTATTGTGGGAGTGGGTTCTAATCCCACTTCTGACACCAAACTTTATCCAAAGTCGATTCACCCTAAGGGGAAAAAAGGAACCATAAAATGTTAATCCCTAAAAGTGGAATGATTCAGAATTAAAAAATAGTAGTAGGTCCTATCCTGTAATTAGGGCACATAAATCTTAATTTACATCAAATGTATTGTACTGTATTTAACAAGTTAGCTACTTTTTAATATAAGAGTGTGAAGAAGATCGAGTACATCAATGATTCTATTGTATTTTAAAAAACGGTAATACAACAAATAACATAGAATCTATGGGGAAGAAGTCAATACTACGAGAGCGCGAACTTAATAATCTGCCAACGTGTAAATGTCATTCCCCACCCGCAAGTTCGTGGGCGCGGGTCGACGCGCAGTATTGTGGGTGCCCGTGAGAAAGCAGTGTGCGTCCGAGCAGCATAACATTTCTAAGGTTTATCGTAGGGTACATAAATGCAATATTTGATATGTTTAAGTTTTTACGCTTAGTTTGAAAAATAAAAACGTGGTGTGTTTTGACAAGAATAATATCATCCTTTAGTGATATGTACTACGGAATTTTCTTTCGATGTCCGATTTTAAAGATGTATTTAACTAAAGCTTTTATAAAGTAATCATGATTTGGCAGTAAGAACTATTTTCACTCTTCATAAAATATTTATTGGTGCTGTATATTTAATATTGATATTTGGAGTTTCGTAATATTATTGTAAGTTAGAATAATTCATCCTTCTAGAAAGAAATACGACTGTCAGTGTTGTGAGACCTCGTCTAAACACACGCAACTCAAATTCACGAAAACTACAATTATTAATAGTTAAAATAAATTCTGAAAATATACTCAGGAAATTATGTGATGAGGAGGAAAATTAGTATGTGACGTGAGCCGTCAGTAGTTGTCTCAAGTGCATGTATGTCCACTGTTCTATACAGGTTGAGTGTACAGTAAGTAAAGGAAGTAAAATTAATAAAAAAGAGATAATACTGAATTCAGGTAACCTTTTATCATAATTCTCTACTTAGTCTTTCTCTTCAATATTGGCGTGTGTTTTGTGTCTTTCGTGAATGGTTGACAGTTGCCCTTCTGGTTCGTAGTTAACATGTAGCTTGTAGCATGTCAATGTATGACAAACATCTAACCAGGCGATGACACATTTTATTAACTAAATGTACAGATGGAGATGACGAAAACCATAGAAACGCCTAAATATAGCCTACCGGTTTGACGTGCAACACGCAGTAACTGTTGTTATCAGTAGGCCTTGAACGAAATCTCTGCAATAAAACATTTGTTATATGTAAACATATCATTCAATTGAAACGGCGTACCGTGAAACTGTAAAGTCTTTTAACACATGTTGAATACTGTTATATTAAAACTGCGATTCTCTAACAAAATACTAAATGCGCTTCTTTTAAAAAAGTTTATACGTTAAAACGATATGAAGTCTTTAAATCTATTGAATATTACATAAATACTGTATTTAGATTGCTATAAAACTTGTGATTTTCTCACAATTTACAGTGGGTAATGTTTTGTAATTTTATTGTCTACCGAGAGGGGGGGAGAGGAGAGAGAGAAAGAGAGAGATGGAAGGAGAGTGAGCGAGAGAGAGAATTGAGAATCTAAATTAAAGTATTTATAGTTTCATTATTATCTGATTATAATAAATGGATCCTTTGATTGTTTACTAGCCACTCAGTTTAGAGTTATTATCATATGACTTTGGCTGCTACTCGACTCTACCTTATTTGACTCAAGCTTCATCAATTAATGCTGTTTGGTCAAAAAAAATCGATTTTTTCGATTGCAATGTCTTTATATCAGCCACTAAACGCCTACCAAGTTTTTTCATTAAAATGATGTTTATAGTTAATATATACATCACCTCAAAGATGCGAATTTGGGCTTTCTTGGTACATACATCATAAAGAAACTATTTTCCCGATTATTCTCAAATTTAAAAAACAGAACCTCACAAGACTGGTCTTGATCATTTATTATAAATTATATAATTTTACTACAAATTAGGAAATTTGATTTAAAATAACCAATGTTATGTGTTTGTTTTTATTTTATTACGTCGAGAAATACAACTTCGTGTTTGTCATCTTATGCTTTTTAATATCACACAATTTATAAAATTGATTAACTTTATATACTCAACTGGTGTATGTACTTTTACCCGCATGTTATATTACAATCTAATCGCTACGCACACGTACAGCGAGACACAGCACCCGCACCCGCAGAATCAAGCTTCAACGACTTCCTGCAATTATACCCCTCCCATCCCAAACCGTGGGGGAAATATATTTTTTTGGGTGTGTGTGTGAGGTACAGCTAGCGCTGCGTAGTGGAATTCAGTTGTCCCTAATGCCGACCGAACCACCTTAGTTATTGAAAGGAGAGAATACACCAGGATCATATTATACAATCAATGCGGAACTCTGATGTAAACTACCGGCAGTATTAACACTTAGGATTGTTACAGAGGATTTCTCTTTATTTATAAAGAAGATCTATTCGTATAATGTTGTGGAATATAAGATTACTCTACATTTATAGAGAGTTAAGAGCAATGTTAGGAGAGGCGCGAATGTCGAATATATCAGGGCATGTAGAATACCCACATTCATCAGGAGCAGTATCAGAGCCACAAAAATAGCATATTATTTATAAGCTTGAAACCATCTGACTTCAAGTCCAGATAACTTGAAAGTCAGCTGAACTTGAAAGTACAAATATGACTTGAAACCAGACAAGTATAACTGTACTCGAAATCTTCAAGGTATAACCACTTTAAAGATTGGTGACGAGTTCATAACTGGTACTACTCGAGTGGCGGATGAGTTCAACCAGTTCTTTTCTACTGTAGCTCAACAAGGGGGACTGTAGAGGGACAGTCGCCTTTGGCCCCTTTCTGTGGTCGAAGCCCACTAGCCTCCATGGCGTTAGCCCTTGTTACAGAAGATGAATTGGCTTCTTTGATCCGTCACCTCCATCCAAAAAAAATCAATTATATTAACTATCTCTCGATGTGGCTCATTAAGAAATGCTATCAGCATATTTTAAGCCCATTAACAATTTTAGTCAACCTTTCCTTTTTAAATAGAACTTTTCCAAATTTTCTAAGGCAGCAAAAGTAACTCCAATATTTAAAAAAAAAAGGAGACCTCCATTCGATTGACAATTTTAGGCCTATCATTCCATTTTACCCGTGTTCACTAAAATTTTTGAGAAACTTTTTTTGTCACGGATGATGCACTTTTTCGAAAAACACAATTTGCTTTCACCAAATCAGTTTGGTTTTAGGAAAGGTAAATCAACTACAGAAGCAGTTGTGAGCCTTGTCGACAAAAATGTCAGGGGTCTTGAAGGTCGAAGGCACAACCTAGGTGTATTCCTGGACCTTTCTAAGGCCTGCGTTGACCACAGTATACTGCTTCAAAACTTGAGACGTATGGTATCAGAGGTGTTTCACACCTGTAGTTGAAATCATTTTTGAACCATCGATCTCAGCAATTTCAAATAAACTGTCCACATCAAAACACCTGCGTTTTGGCGTCCCCCCAGGGATCAATACTCAGTCCATTTTTATTCTTGATATATGTCAATGATATTGGTTCATCTCTACCTCTCATGGTAAACTCGTCAAATATGCCGATAACACGTCTCTTTGCTTTAGTGAAAACTGTAAAGAAAATCTAGAATTAAACGTTTACGTAGATTTAAACAGTTGTGCTCAGCATTTTGATATGCTGAACCTTAAAACAAACTCAATAAAATCACAGGTCATCAGCTTTTGTTTAAGGCCCGCTGATTTTGGAAGTAGCCCTCAGTGTTACAGGTGGATTATGTGCTAGATGAAGTACAGTCCACCAAATTCCTTGGAATATACCCCGACAGAGATTTGACATGGAATGACTATATAAATAGTGTTTGCTCTAAATTATCATCAGGCATTTATGTACTTAGGACTCACTCTAAATACTGCCCTATTCAGATATTGATGGCGGCATATTATGGTCTCATTTACCCTCACCTTTCCTATGGACTGGTGATTTGGGGAAGTACTGTTAATAGTGAATTCTTGAGGGTATTCAAAGTCCAAAAGAAGGCAGTCCAAATTATTACAAATTTAAAAAGCAGAGAGTCGTGCAAATAAATCTTTAAACAACTCAAGATGTTGACTCTGCCTTGCTTGTATATTCTAGAAACAATTCTATATTGTAAGTCCAAATGCAACCTGATAAGGGGAAGTGACATACATAATTATAATACAAGAGGCAGAGATGGCTACCGTACTGAACAACACAGAACGGTAGTCTACGAACACCGTTCCTCCCAGGTGGGTGTCAAACTAATTAACAGCTTACCTAAAAGAAATGAACATTTCTCCAAGTTCAAAAATATTTAGGACCCTCTTGAGGGACATACTGTTGGCCCAGGCTTTTTACAGCGTGGGGGAGTTCCTAGCACACGACTGGGAGATCAACTTAATTGGCTAGACTCGTACTGTTGACTTCGTGGGTGTTACAAACACTATAGATTGTTTTTTATGAATGCCCCACTTGTATGTATGTTTGTATGTAATTATTGTTGGAATGACTTAGATAGGCCCTTAGGTTAATTTTATTTAGGATTTTTTATTATTATTATTAAATGGCATGAGATGCTTTTTTTATTCAATTGGATTATGTTGACAATCTTCGAATTGGTTCTAGCTCACTTTTTAGGCTGAATTACATGCATGTTTGTTGATAGTCACGTTTTTGTCAAATGTCAATAAATAAGTCGATTGAGGAAGCATCCAGAAATTAGATTAATACGCGTGGTTCAAAATTGCCATTTTTAGATTAATTTTTTATTTATACTTCGCAGAAAGTACGACTATTATTAGTGCAACAGCGCCTCCGATTTCAGCAGTTATCAATGTACTTCACACACGGTTCATGGATACCCTCTGCAATACATTTGCCTCAGTTTCGTGTAAATGCGGTTGATGGTATTCGTCTACCTTTAATTATATCTAAACACGTACGTTGGGTGGTTGAATAGGTCTGTCTTACACTGGACCTACCAAGTGCTAATTGCCCACCCCTAAAACAAATGACACATAACTCACCTGCCTCCACGCCTGATTCTCATTCGGCTGTTCGTTTCTATCCTATATGTGGGCTATTTTCACATAAGTTAAGAAACTGTAATGGCTTCTACAAACATACAACGCTTTATTCCTGAGATAAGATAGCAGGCCTAAATGTCGGATTAACAACTTTAGACACATTATTTATAACCCTAAATAGGCACTTCTTCCATTAAATAATCAGTAATTTAATTTGCTGTTCTTTACTGTAGATATTTATAACTGTGTTTCTCAACATTTGTTGTCGTTATTTCACACATGTCAGCTGTCTTAGACTTAGATAAGAACCGGTGAATGTGAACTGGGATTCTGCGCAGATTCAGTTTGTGTATTGCTCCTAAGCTATTACCCTTTTATGAGTAAGTCAGCTACAATGGCATAGTTAATGTCTCCATGACATTTTGTTAACAATACCGGTACGCATGTTCTGATCATTTTTTTCTTTTCAATGTTATTAATTAAGCATTGTCTAACTGCCTTGCTCAATAATCTGATCTGACTTTGTAAAGAGCATTGAACAATTTTACAAAATAAACATTCATTATTAATTTTAACAAATTTAATAGGTAGTTTTGTCTAATTTTTAATATCATACTTTTCCTATAGATATTTATCAGTCATTTTGTAATAAGCAACAAATATACTATAAAAAATAAAAGTAGAAATGTTACCTTTTATCCTGAAACTATAACATGTTTGTATTCTATGTACGGAATATCAAAACAAAATAATATTACTAATGTTACATCCCGACAGGGGCCTAAAAAATAAGGCGTTTCCACTCCTTCTGTGGCTACTAACACCTTTCTTTACACTCCATAATTAATTAAACTACACACTATGAGACATTTACAAATATAAATTAGTAGACATTATTTTATCTCTTAAATGAAATGACTCTTAATTTACAGTAATTAATTTCACTTAACACCCACTAGCTTATGTTCGCTCAACATCTGCCACTGTTCGTGTACTTACACTTTCAATAATTTATCACTTTACCGTCACTTCCACTTCAAGCTGAAGAATGAAGACTTCGGCCGAAAGGTGTCTTTTTAAAAGATGTAGCAATCATGACGTTTCTTACAGATGTAATCTAGGTGAGTTTCGACCACCCTTCTGGAAGTCTGTAACAATTAGCAGAAATTATCACACAGTCTAGGGGCTTCTAGATTGGTCGAGTGACCAGAAGCAATTTTCCGCGTCCCGCAGTGCAGGTAGACGAGGGAAGCTCATCGCACACAGGGAGCGCGCCGAACCGCGCCGCGCCTCGCCAACAAAATATATTCCAATTGAATATTTTGCATGTGAGTAAACGAGAACGCGCACACTGGAAGCGCACCGCGCCGCGCAGCCGTGGTTACCGAATAATTGTTCCACTGTGGAGGCGCGGCGGGGTGTGGTTCCGCTCATGGTGTAAGTAAGTAACGTCCAACCGTCTACCCTTTAAAAGTTATTCTGTAAAGCAGTTCATGTAAAACTGAGAAACGCTTGCTAATAAAGACAATTTTATTTATTTACCCTCTGTGGCCGCATAACATCAACATGGGGTATCCGCTCCTCAGATCTTGTAGACTTTCCTTCTCACTGTCTTTTGAACCATTTCCCGTAGGTTTAAGTTGAAATTTTTGCTACATTATTGTTAAGAATAAAATTTACTTCAATATGGTACCCTCAAATAACGAAATAAACGAATATCTTCTATAATAACTAAAAAAAATATCAACATAACTTAAAAATTTGACATTGCGAGAAATTTTTTATTTTTGAATTCGTGAGGTCTCGTCAGCGGGAAAGTTGTAGAAAATGAAATGATCTAAAAATTTTGATTCAAGCTTTTTTCTGTAAAACCAACCGGTTTCCGTGTAGCTAATGAAAAACAAATGCTCATAGTGTCGCGCGGAGGCGAGGGGCGCGTGGATTGGAGGGAATTTAAGAGAGTTCTGTAGGACCTGTCGTCTTCTTTAACAATAAGACAATATTTAATCGGTAATGTAGGAACCATGACACAACAAGTTTCATATCCATGTAGTTAACATAATTTATAAAGCTTTCTTCAATAGATTCTTTCTTTCGTCACCTTTTGTAGAAGTTAAGCGTAGATTTCGATTAGTTGGTTTTTACTGTAATATGATCTAATTGATTGATTGATTACTTCTTATTACTTCACGTTTTATGCTACTTGTTGAAATTTCAAGGTATTTTTCACCAATTGTGATTATTCTTGTTTTATATTTGCATAATAAATATAATTGCCATATGGCGGAGCGTGTGGATTCTAAACTATTAAAAGAGCATAGAGCAAGAGTTATGTAGACCTATCATTTTATAATAAAACAATTTTTAATTTTGAGAGCTAATAATTTATCTATCGTAGGCAAATTACAATTCAATATAAATATTTCAACAGTAAACTGCATGTAAACATTACCAGTTCGATCCCAACTGGAGAAATGGAGTACAGGAATCGTCATAGAAATATTACATTAGGCTATAGTAGCTTATTGACAGTGTGAAACAATATGACATGAAAGTAAATAAGAAATTAATAGTTTCTGGGATGAAAATAAAAATAAAAATTAAATACTGCAAATAACATTTACAAATTATACGTACCAATGAGATGAATGAAATGTTAAGTGTATTTTATATCTTTGAATAATTTACCCAGTCTAGATACAAATGCAAAAACCTTACAAGCTCTATTTAAGTTTGAAAATTACAACGACTACTACCATTATTTAAACTACTCTGTTTAAAACAATGTCATTTATATTACTTTAAAATAAAATAAAATAGTATCTAATAACTGACAAGGGACAGATCTTACTAACATCTTAATAATATAGTAAATATATGCCTATATATACGACAATATAGTAATTATATACAAAGTTTTTGCAACCCAATGGCTAACATAGTTTTTTTTATTGAGTTTTCTTTCGTCACCACTTTTTGTAGATGTTAGGCGAAGTTTATGATTTAATTGCTTTATCTTTAAATGTGGTGTGATGAGTAAATACCTCCTTATTACTTCATGCGATATGCTAATTTAATTGTTTTCAAAGTATTTTTGAAGAATCGTTGTAATTGACATATAGGTCAGGAGCGTGGGAAAAGAGACAAACTGACAGACAGAATTCTTAATAGCGTGTTTGTATAATTTCGGCCGCAACCAGCAAAATTATCCCAAACAACCACACATTCAAGTTTTTCCATACCAGGACAGTGATTAAAGTACATTACCTGAAAATAATAAATGTTTATAAGAGTAATAATAAAAAGGCTTATTACTTCACTTCTTTGGAAGATTTCGCTTAAAATGTCCAATCACGTAATTTTTGCATTTACAGAAAATTACCATTTTAAGCAGTAGAACTATCAATTTAATTAAAAGATATCACATTTAATCTAAAATACACACAAAATGGGGGTAATTTTCCATATTGGCAATCCATCTCACTGCCTTGCCTAGCGGAAATGTGCATTCCTTCGCGCTGTAAAATTTTGCTTTTTATAAAAGTACGAAACACCACACTGAAAAATGTTTGAAACAAAAGTTGTAGCTTTTACGATACAAGTCTGCCACTGACGAAACTTCGCGACTCAAAAGATAACAAATTTCCTCGCTTACTGTATTTTTCAATTCACTGTTTTAAGAAGTGTCAAGTATTTATATTTGTTTAAAAATTAATATTAATCAAATTTGAATTATTCTTGATCTGTATTAAAGATCACTCTTTTGTCTTCAGAACAACGTTAAATAATAATTGTTTTGGCGTGAACAACAAGCGTAGCTGCAGGTTGAGTAAACGACTGCAAAACCTTATAGCGGCATACCCCCAGCTGACGTCATGCACAGAACGGTATCAAACCGTATAGCGGCATACCCCCAGCTGACCTCATGCACAGAACGGTATCAAACCGTATAGCGGCATACCCCCAGCTGACGTCATGCACAGAACGGTATCAAACCGTATAGCGGCATACCCCCAGCTGACGTCATGCACAGAACGGTATCAAACCTTATAGCGGCATACCCCCAGCTGACGTCATGCACAGAACGGTATCTAACTCGTCCTCCTGAATAGCATACCTTTACTTACTAAAGACAGCTGCACACGGACTCGAACAGAACAGAACGTGACAAGACCGACGTTCTGTCGCGTCTCGTTCGTTGGTGGCTGCACACGGACTCGAACAGAACAAAACGTGACAAGACCGACGTTCTGTCGCGTCTCGTTCGTTGGTGGCCGCACACTGAGTCGAACTAGTCAAGACGGAACGCTAGCCATCACAGAAGTTGTGTCTAATTTTGCTGTCTCAATTAATACTCGAGAGTTGCGGACTGAGTACAAGTACAATAATACGATTGTTTTAGGTTTTATAAAGTATTTGCGGTGTTTTGGCACGGTTTGTGTCGAGTACGTGCTTGACATACTTTTAAGATTTTAAAATTAAGATTATGTGTGAGGAAGAAAAATTATTTTGTCGTAAAACCATTAATTTTTGTTGTAATTCTGGTTTAAACATTTTAAATAGTAAAAAAAAAAAAAAAAAACACACAGACAATACAGATAGACAGATAAAAACGGAATGAGATAAACCAATGGTTGCATTAAGTTTTTGTTATATTTTTTTTATAGCATTTATTTTAGAAAACCGTTGAAAATAATTTGGAAGTTCAGAATGTATTTAGTCCAGTGTACTTTTATTTTGATGATACAAATGGAGTTCATACGGTTTAAATGGTTACTTTTATAAAAATATTATACCACAATTTTGATTTGTAAATAAGTGTAAAATGGGTCGAACATATATTGGGAACACAATTTAATTATTGGAGAGTTAAATTGTATAATCAAATACAAATTTAATGATATGTAAATACCCGATAAGTTCATTTCCTTTCCTATGTCACTCCATATTTTTTCTGAATTAATGTTGTGTTATGACGTTATTTGAGTGTTGGGTTGTATAAAGGTGGATTGCTTTGCAATAAAATAAAAGCTATACATCGACATCCCTAAATCATCAATCTCTTTAGTCATCTTATAAAACAAAATTTAAAATAACACATTCGAATAAAAATAATGTGATAAAATACAAATTAACTGCAGAACAATAAATCAACGTGAACTAGTTCAATGTTATGTTATATATGTGTATCCGATTGTCAGCTGTACCGTAGGAATGGCAGTAGCGCATGCGCAGTAAGTGTTGTTCGCTAGTGCCTGGTCACAAAGACGAAACTTTGGGTACCTTCGCCAAGACGCCTTCAGACGTCTTTAGATGTCTGCTAATGTTTTTTCGTTTTGTCTGGGCAGTGTGTGGCACTCCCATTTAAAACCGAGCAAACAGCTTCGCCACAGACGTCTGAAGGCGTCTTATCTTGTTGTCTCGTCTCGTTCTATTCAGTGTGCGGCAGGCCTTGCACCATGGTTCCGCTTCAGTGTGCGGCAGGCCTTACACCATGGTTCCGCTTCAGAGTGCGCTGGGAGTGGAAACTTCATCTGAGCGCGGCCATATTTAGGCTTCGCTACCCTTCGTTCACCCTCGGAAGCTGTGTATATATTGGCCAAATCTTAATAGAGTTTAGTTTAGAGAGTCTGGCGGTCATACTCAAATGAGAAGGTATGTGTATGGCCATACAAATACAATATACCGGGTGTTCAAAAAGTCTGGAAACCCCTTATATTTATTTTATTAATCAATGGAGAACAATGAAACTCTAGGATTACGTCTTTACTGTAGTTACTGACTTATTGGTCGTTTTAACTGTCCTTTTTCGCTTTGGGGGGACGTCCCGTGGAGGAAATCTGAAAATCTTAAATGTAAGCATAGGTCGAGTTATACATCTTTTTAAAGGTCGTTGTAATAGGAACACGTTGCCGCAACCCCGACTGAAAGAAGACTATTCTTTTGGAAATAAGAGCCTCCAAAAGTTTGGCTTCATTGGAACTTTGAGAGCCTACTATTTCCAAACGAGTAGTCCTTTTCCAGTCGGGGTTGTGACAATGTATTCCTCTAACAATGACCTTTAAAATGAGGTATAACTCGACTATGCTTACATTTAAGATTGTTTTAGACTTCATCCACAGGACGTCCCCCCAAATCGAAAAAGGACAGTTAAGATGGTTAAAAAGTCAGTAACCCCAGTGAGGACGTAATCCTAGAGTTTCATTGTTCTGTGTTTATTAATACTATATAGTAAAATATTAAGGGGTTTCCAGACTTTTTGAACACCCTGTATAATCAAATTTACCTTGAACAAACGGCAAGTAGTTATTCAAAAGAAACTGGTCTTCTGAAGTTTGTACTTTGCTTCTCCATCAACGGTCTAAGCATATCCAGAAGAACACAACACTTTTCTTGAGAGATTCGAAAATATTGGACACATTTTCATTTGTCCTTTAGTAAATCTGGAAAAAGATGGTGAAACACCGCTTATGTGTCCCTCTTTTCGTTTGTTGGATGAACCCACGTCAGCCTCTCCCTCTTCTCCACCTCCGATTCCCCGATTCCATTAGACAAAATAAAAACAAATCCTCATCTTCAGAATTGCTCATTTTACTAAATAAGTTCGGGAGGAGAGGAAACGGCGTTTTCGGTGTGTGACCTGCAGTGAAATGTTAACGTGACAGCGCGGCGATGTGTGCGATGACCTTGACACTATCAATAATCGTGCCCGCCACAGTAAACTGTTATACAATACAAATTTATGTAAGATATAAATTGTCCGGTAATTTTGCCCAAGGCTCACGGATGCTACAGTTAGGCTCTTACGAGAGTCGACAATGTTTAACTGGTAAGGAACGTCCCAAGGAATTAGTGGCATGAAGGTAAGTCACTTTTATCTCCAACCACACATAAGTCTATCAGAACCTCTCATCACCGCTCAATCTAAAGCATCAAAATAAGATGTGGGCTATGGTATTTTCGTACCACACAATAAGTTTGTATTATCTCAATAATTCTGTATTTAAAATATTTCAAAGAGGATTTTCGTTTCTCTTGCCATTGAGGGGTATTGTGACCCAAAAAAAAAATTGAAGTCACGCCACAAGAGGTTTCCGTGGCTGCAATCATTCCCTCTGATCTCAATCTCGCGAGCAAGAGACTTAATAAGAATACTTAATGAGTACCTCCTGAAGAGTGATTTTAATAACTTCATCATGAACCTTTTTCGCTCTACCTTGAGAATAGGTTCATTTTCTTGGGAGTATTTGACAGTTCACATACATTTACAGGACTTCAACGTTTTTGTTTTCAAAACGATTTTACATCAATGCTCTAACAGCCTAATTACCCATTACCCCTAATGTTTACATAACTTAGACCCATAAATTGGCCTCTTTCCATTATATAAGTACTTTCGGAATGTTTACACTACTAAACGTCTCTCGGTTATTGGGGCCGGCCATTGTTTACCTCACGTCAGAGGCAAGGTCGCCGCAAGGTCATCTTACACAGCGAGTGAGTCACAATCCCATGACATTTACGAATCTTTATGGAGGAAAATCACTTTCTTTACACGTTCGAGTAATTTCAGGAAAGTCTCATTTCCGTTTCCGGAGTGTAATATCTCAACGGAAATCTGGTGTCATGTTACGAAACTCTCTCGTGGTTGTGCTCAGTGCGTGTACAAATCCTGCTGTCTGTGCACGTAAGTTTATTTCATTACAATTCTTAAGAGTCTGTGGAGGCTGTCGGCCATGATGGTTTTAAGAACATGGTTATTTTCGAACCGGATATACGATCACGCGTATCCAAATCAAACAGTTATTTTTTAACGGATTTTTCCAAATACAGTATATTGAATTTGATCAAGAATTAAATTGGGTTTTGGAATTTTTTTGTGGATTCTTAGTAAAGTGTATATAAAAAATATAAAAATATTTAGTTTGAAGTTTTTAATCTCTCCTATTTTTCAAAACTAGGCGTATGTAATCAAAATATCAAAAGCAAACACAATGCGCAATATGATAACGTTTAAAATCACACCTCAAACACAAATTTTGGTCAATAAATAACGAAAATATATGGATTCGCAAATAAAATTGTTCTTATGGGATTAAAAACAACATGACAGGGTCTGCAGACTCCTAACAACTCAGAGGGTTTACTGTATATTATGTCCGGGCCCATTTTTAAAACCTGACAATCTAGCTGTGTTAGTTTTAGGAACTGATAAATAGAGAAGTAAAAGCGGAAACATTTCAAGTTAAATAATTTGATTGCGGATCAGCCAATTAAGGGATTTAAACTTGTGACCTATTCGGATACAGAACTACGTGAAAAAACAACAATAGACAGAAATGGCAGACAATACAGTAGCGGCTGCGTGTTACGGTCGTGTGCGTGCGTGAGAGAGAGTGTTTCGGTAGTGGTGATATGGAAGGCAATACAGGCCAGCTACTAGTGCCCACCAGATCTACCAGCCTGCCAGCCCTTCTCTACGGACCCAAACCCTACAGTAAGTTGTATATTTTTATTTCACCTAAATAGATTCACCAAAATGTTCCTTCAAGCCAAATGTATTTTTTGCTCCACAAAACACATTATAAGCCCCAGTATGTAATGAACTTAAGGTTAAGTGTAAGGAAGAGGCACGAGGCCCTTACCTTCGTCTTTTTGAAAATATCTTGTACAAATAAAGAAATTTCTATTTGTTTACGTAGTGACTCAATAATGTACATAGTAGTTACCCATGATTGCTGTTAAATATTTTTACCGTCATAATTCCTTCACGCTATTTGGGGGAGGGGTGGTGGTGGTATATTGGAAGAACGTAAAAACTTACAGATAAATCGTTGTGTTCCTTGCAATTTCACTTAATTTCACTATCCACTATTTGTAATTTAAATGGACCTTCATGTTTTTTTTATAGTAACTAGTGATTACTATAACTAATGACTATTATGATCTTCTTCCCAGGGACATGATCGTAAGTGAAGATTTACTATCATCCTTTTATCTGGAACAATGTTCCTTTCAAAATTGTACATACCTTTGCATATTCTGCCATTACACATTGCAGTGATAAATAGTCGCAAAATCACTTTAGTAAAGTTGGAAAAGACGTAGATTGAGATGCTGCACAGTAGGCTAAGGACATATTACATTATGTCCTTTGTGGGTGGGTAAGAAGTCTTAATCCGAACATCTGTTTGCACGAAGAGTGGAAGCTTTCTCAGATGGGCAAACTCTTTCAGAAACGTAAGAGAACGATCTTTTTTAGTCTTTCTGTTCCCCTAAACACTTCAAAAACAGAACGTCTAATGTTTTCTTAGAATGTGTTTTCCTTTCCTGACCTGGATTTTGCTAACAGGACATGACATTCCTTTTGGTCTACATTTTGGTGGCGGTGCGGTGACCGTGAGTGGCCACTACACGATGTTGATTGACTGCAAGGCTAGTTGTAACTGTGGAAAGCGTGAGAGACTAGCTGTGGAAAGTCGTGTTCAAGACACGTGATTCCCGCGATCATTCATCATCTGGAGGGAGGCTAACGATCACGGTTTGGCCTTGCATGTGTCAAATCGGACAATAACATTAAAACTGCATTGCGATTTCCAAGCGTCTGTATCATTATTTTCTGTATGGTTAGCGAGGTGGTTTGTAAAGTTGGCTGTCTATGTAAAGGAATGCATCGGAAGGCTCTTTTTGAGACCAATGTTTACAGGGTGGATCGGAAATATTATTCTGAGTCGTGTGTTTGCTAAATGGCTGGAGGACCCCTTTAGGGTAGTGTATTTACAGGGTGGGTGGGAGGACCATTTCAAGTCATATACTACGAACGGATCGAAGGTCTAGTCCCAAGTCGAGTTTTTGCAGATACTGTAACTGTCACATAGTTACATCATTAGGTTGATCGAGGCGACAGAAAACATACTAAAAAAACTAGAAAATACACTATTTATTAGAGGTACATCACAGGACATGTTGACTGTTCCATTACTGATTGACAAGTGGGCTGCACACTCCATGAAGGGGTGGGGGTAGTAAATTACTGATAGTGATACAACACTACTCTCCCCTCACAGTTGATTAATTACAAAACAAAATTTACATTACAGTCATTAATAAAATAAAACTGCTTAAGACTAAAATTCTTTTTTTAACTTATTACTCTAAAAACAACCGAATTATTATTTTAAATCAAACTCTGAAAAAGTAAATATTTTTGTTAATTTTATCACTCTACCTCTATTAGATACATGTTGAGGTAAATTTTCATCAGTAGTTGGACTAGGAGATCGACTAGGATTAGGTGATGATTCTATAGAAGATAAACTTCTAGGACCTGAACTTCTGGGAGTTTGGAGAACAGACTGATTATGTGTACTTTGTAATCTATGAGGTGACACAGGACTATTGCTAGGACTCTTATTATTACTAACTTCTGAGCACCAAGACGCATGAATGTAGTGTTCTCTAAGTTGGTTGACATGTACTTTATGTAAAGTATTATTATTGACACTAAATAAACTACATTACTTATTTTGTTCTCTATTTTACCAAAAACATATTTAATACCTTTTGCAGTTTTATTTAGATTTACCCACATTGTTTGATTTATAAGGCTGATATCCAGTTGCACCGGCGGTCAAAGGAATTTCCACGGGTCAAAACATTCCTCCGTCCGAAAAGTGTCTAATTGCACCGGTGGTCAAAATCTACCCACCTCACTTATCCCCGCTGCAAATTCCTTCGACCGCCGGAGCCGGTGCAATTGGAAGGCCCCTTCCTTCCCCACCCCACTACATTTCTTCAAACATAGTTTATAAGTGTTTAACAATTTCGCAATGGAATATTCTATCAAACACTTGCCGATGTTTCGTGGCACATACTAATGGTAGACCATAGCAGGTTCTAACTAATAAATATGGTAACTATGTATTTAATGTTTAATTTTGTGTTTATCCGTGGCAACACTAACATCTAACCTAACCTAACCTAACCTAACCTAACCTAACCTAACCTAACCTAACCTAACCTAACCTAACCTAACCTAACCTAACCTAACCTAACCTAACCTAACCTAACCGACTCATGACTCATGTCATAACAAAGGGTGTGGAATTTGGCACGGTCAGCTTGGGGTTACTGTACTAGGAATCCGGCCTGGTTGGACTTTCCCGGCTCATGTCATAAACAAGGGCCTCTGGTGCAATTGGAACACCCCCTAAAAGGGGCTCCGGTGCAACTGGACACATCAGTTTGGGGCCGATCCCTGACCCCGGTGCAATTGGAAATCTCCCGATTTATAACAAATGAAGGCACTTTTCTAGTAATAGGTTTAGATCTATGGCTTGTTTATCATTACTTCTTTTACTATCCTGACATTCTTCACCAATTTTAGAACTAACTCTCTTTTTAAGTGAAGATAAAACTGTTTTAGACTTGAATGTTAACAACGTAGTCATAGGAGACTTTCCCGTTACTGATGATGGAGTTATTCTGTGTGCATAAAGACACTAGTAACACGCGTTCTGCTGTTAAGTTACTCTGTTTATTAGCTACATAACACTTAGATAAAAGTACCTTACAAGTTTGGACTGACCGCTCAGCTGAGCCATTAGACTGAGGCGAATAAGGTGGTGTAAACAAAAGTTTAATACCATAAACAAAATGAGCACAAAATGGCGGCCATTATCAAAAACAATGGTTTTTGGAAATGAAAACCTAGCAAAAACTTCTGCTAACTTTGACATTACAGCTCTAAAATCACTCTTATTTCTCAAAACATTCTACCCATTTTGAATATGAATCACACATAATCAAATATTTATTGTTATTAAAATAAATCAAAATGTACTCTTTCCCAGGGACTATTACATCTAGGCCACGGTATGCGAAATGTTCTGTTTCTTTTGTTTTGAAGGGACTGGCATATTTTACAATTTGATATTGATCTATACAAATCACTATCTAAGCCATGCCATCAAACATATGACCTTGCGAAAAGTTTTGATCTAGACACACCTGCATGACCAAAATGAATTAACT
Organism: Stictocephala bisonia; assembly: GCA_035578905.1. Taxonomy (NCBI): domain Eukaryota; kingdom Metazoa; phylum Arthropoda; class Insecta; order Hemiptera; family Membracidae; genus Stictocephala; species Stictocephala bisonia. The sequence goes on from JAQJVL010000022.1 coordinate 4,402,703, forward strand.
CTAATACTTTGTCTCTTAATATTAAAGGAACTACTCTTCTATTTCCAAAATAAAGACAACCATTTTGAACTGATAAGCAACTGTGATTTTTAACATATACTTTGTATTTGTTTTCTAAATTCTTAGAGAACCCGTTTTGTTAAAACTGAATAACTGTAGACACAACATGTAGTCTTCTTTTGTTGCATTTTAGACCTCCCCTTTTGATAACAAAGGGGTAGATAGAAATGTCAAGAGTGTTCCATTATCTTCTAGCATCAGCATGTGGTATCAATGAACCTTTCTTATGAACAATTTTATATTGGTATGCTGAAAGAACAGTTGCCCATCGTATTAGTTTACTTGATGCCAATTGCCAGATTAGGTATTCTCTAATTTTCACAAAAAATTTACTAGTGGTAAGTGGTCGCTATATATTGTAAACTGCCTCCCCCTTAAATACTTATGGAATTTCTTTAAACCAAAAATACGGCTATAGCTTCTTTATCTAATTGTGAGTAATTCTTTGTGCTGTGATAAGTGTCGTGTCGCACTTTCAAAAGCTATTGGATATTCTTTACCATTATAAACTTGACTTAATATGACACCGACACCATAAGAACTTGAATCAACTGACAAGACCAATTCTTTACAAGGATAAGAAAGGACAAGCATTGTGGCTTCAGGCAGAGCAGATTTAGCTTTTACATATGCCAACGCGCACTCAGATGACCACAACCATGGCTCATTTTTTAACTTTAGTTTATAAAATGGCTCTAATAAATCAGGGCACATATGAATAAAACGCCTATAATAATTGAACATAGACACAAATGATTTTAGTTCTGTCAGATTAGCTGGAGTTGGCACTGACAAAATTTGCTGCACTTTAGATGCCGAAGAAATCTTACCTTTAGGTAATAGTTCAAACCTTAAGAATACAGAGATTGTACAAAAAACTCAGACTTCATAGTATTTAACTTAACGTTATGTTTTTCTAAACGTGATAACACTAAATGTAAAATTTGTTTACATTCATTAAAATCCTTACCTCCTATTAAAATATCATCTAAATAAAGAGTAACTTGGTTTATTCCTGATAAGATTGAATCAATTACAGACTGAAAAATAGCACAAGCTGACGCTAAACAAAATGGGAGTCTGTTAAAACAATATAGTCCTTTTATTGTATTATCTGTTAACAGGCATTTACTAGCTTCATGTACTTTAAGTTAGTTGCAGGTAGGCCTGTGATAAATCCAATCTACAAAAAACATTACAGCCAACAAATTTATTAAAAATATCATCAGGAGAGGGAATCGGGTGTTGGTCTACTTTTAAGTGTTTGTTTAATGTTGCTTTAAAATCAACACACATACGTAGTCTACCATTGGACTTCACCAGTCTGAATGTTTAACTTTGGTAATTATTTTTTCTGACTAACTTAGACAATTCATGACTTACTTCGTCTCTTAAAGCATATGGGCTTATGAAACACCGGTTGAATATTTTTTTAAAGATTAATATTTACTTTGAATTCCTTAATTGGCACATCGTTATCTTTCTTAGAAGAAACCTCAGGGAACTTTTTCGACAGAGTTTTGAAAACTTCGCGTTTGTTAGACATATTATTACTCAGCGACAGTTTGACATTTTCTACTTGATTAACAAACACACAAGTCTTTGACAATGTACCTTGCAATATATTAACGACCAGTTTGGTGATAAGGCAGGAAACCAATCTCTGCCTAAGATAGCTGGACATGACAAGTTTTCAGCGACTATTACATTCAATTCTTGACATTTGTTATTTGCTTCTACAAGCACCCAAGATATTTAACTGTTGACCATTGTCACCTTTAATAAGACCTAAAATGGAGACAACTTCTTTATAATATTCAAACGTTTAGCTACATTGACATTAACAAAACTTACTACGCTGCTAGTATCAACTAACCATTCAAGGACAGTTCCGTTTAGTTTAAGTTGGACAGATAATGGATCAGATACTGACACTGAGTTAGACATATTTACAAAATTAGAATGAAAACAATAACCAGAGACATGACCTAGCTCACCACACGTATGACAAATCCACTTTTTAGCAGGATAGTTACTGGGTTGGTGTTTTTTGACGTTTTTCTCTTTAGCAGGATAGTTCGGTCGCTACGGCGAGGGGATCCTATCTCTTCGTGGAGACGCACATTGTTGTTTCCTGTAGGAGAAAGGGCTGTTCCACCTTCTTGGAGGAGATGGGTTGGACCTTCTGTGTGTCTGCGTGGTATTCCCAGACCATGACGTCATCCGTTTTCTTGAATTAAAAATATACTTTTCAGGAATTACCTTCTTAACTTTAGTGTATTTTTTACTTAAAGCTTCAGTACATTGTTTATAGGTAGATTTATTGAATTCAATAGGACTAATAACAGATTTTAGTTCTGAATAAATATAACGTTGTAAATTCACACACAAATGACTTTTTTCAAATCCTCAGCTATTATTCTATTTTAGAAAACAGTTCAAGTCATTCAATATAAAAGGTAAAATCTTCCTCTTCACTATTGAAAATTGGTGCTTTAGACATGTTTGCAGGAATGGACAGACTTGACTAGGCCTAGACTTGTAAATTAGGCTATACAAAATGGATGACAAAACTTATTCTTCATGTTCTAACACTGACAAACAATCACTGAACAATAATTATGATTAAGATTCTTTTATTTCGTCGCCATTAATGTAACTGTCACATGGTTACATAATTAAGTTGACCGAGGTGACTGAAAAATTTACTAAAAAAAACTAGAAAATACACTATTTATTAGAGGTACATCACAGGTACATCCATTGCTGGTTGACAAGTGGACTGCACACTCCATGAAGGAGTGGGGGTAGTAAGTTATTGATAGTGAGTGATATACCAACAGGGTGGATCAGAGCTCTCACCTGAGTCGTGTGTAAGGAACGAAGTCTCTTCCTGAGTCTTGTCTTCTTCGTGTGTAACGGAGTAAATCGGGGTATCTTGTCCTGAGCAGTGTATTTTCATATGAAAAGGTCTTTTCGAGTCGTATATTTACAGGGTGGATGGAAGAACTTTTTGAGTCATGTATTACAGAATGAATCGGATGTCTTGTCTTGAGTCAAGTGTTTACAGGGGAGATCGGACATTTCACCCTGAGACGTGTGTTTGCCGAGCGTGTAGAAAGTCTTGTCCTGAGTCGTGCGTTTGCGTGGCGTGTTAGAGGCCTTGTTCCTGAGTCGTGCGTTTGCAGTGTGTTAGAAATCTCGTCCCGAGACGTGTGTTTACCGGCTGTGTTGGAGGTCTCGTCCTGAGTTGTGTTTTTGCAGGGTGTGTTGGAAGTTTCGTTCTGTGTCGTGTGTTTACTGGGTGTGCTGAAGTTCTCATCCGGAACGAGTGTTTGCAAGGTGACTTGAGAGTCTCGTCATGACTCGTGCGTTTGCAGGGTTGGTAGTAGGTCTCGTCCTGTGTCATATGTTTGCAAAGTGGATCGGAGGTTTCGATTTGAGACGTGTATATGCAGGGTGGGTTGGAAGTCTCGTCCTGAGACATATTTTTGCAGGGTGAACTGGAGGTCTCGTCCTGAGATGTATGTTTCAGGGTGGACCCTCCGTCTCACCTGAGTCGTGTGTAACAGAACGGATTATCTTACTGATTCTTGAGTAACGGAGTGAATTGAAGTATTCTGTTATGAGCAGTGTGTTAGCATGGTAGGGGGAGGTCTTTTCGAGTCGTATGTTTACAGGGTGGATGGAAGGACCCTTTCAGTCACCAATTACAGAATGGATCTCGTCCTGAGTTGTGCATTTGCCGGGTGTGTAGAAAGTGTCGTCCTGAGTCGTGTGTTTGCAGGGTGTGTTGGAAGAGTCATCCTGAGTCGTTTGTTTGCCGGGTGTGTTGGAGGTCTCGTGCTGAGTTGTGTTTTCACAGGTTGTTTTGGAAGTCTTGCCCTGAGACGTGTGTTTGCAGGGTGGGCTGAAGGTCTGGTCCTGAGTCGTGTGTTTGCAAAGTGGGCCAGAGGTTTAGTCCTGAAATGAGTTAGCAAGGTGGGCTGGAGGTCTTGTCATGTTTTCACAGGTTGTGTTGGAAGTCTCTCCCCGAGTCGTGTGTTTGCAGGGTGGGCTGGAGGTATATTCCTGAGACGTCTGTTTGCAGGGTGGGCAAGAGGTTTAGTCCTGAAATGTGTTAGCAGGGTGGGCTGGAGGTCTCGTCGTGTCGTTGCATGCTGTGTTGGAAATGTTTATATGAAGACCTTTTTGAGTTCCATATTAAATATTATGTGGAATTTATAAATATTTTAAAATTAGAGTTCATTTTAGTCAATATAGTTCAAACTGGTAATAATGTCATTTTAATTATTAATGACATTAAAAATCACATATTGTTTAATAATTCATATTAACTTGTCTTACATTTTTGTTAAGTAACGCCATTGCAAAACTTCCATTTTAAACCACATGATTACAATGAAGATAAAGGGGACTGTGTGACTTGTAGGATATTTTGTACTATTATCCTTTAACGTCATTGCTCCCAAAGTCGCACCTGAATTTAATTTATTGTTTTATAAAAAAAGATAAAACTGTATAAGGTGACGTATGTCAAGATTTGCCTTTAGTTTTAGAGAGTATATTCAGTTAACCAGGCATAATTGCAAAGTAAAAATTATAATTAATCTGAAACTTAATTAGTGTATGTCAGCGTATTCATAACTCTTGTTCTCTCAGCGTCAACTTACTAATCATTCGGTCGAGAAATTATAATTATGGCCGTTAACGAGTTGCGCGCAATCCTACTTGTGTTGATTGCGGTGTCCCAAGGAGGCCCCAAAGCAGTACTCGAGTTGCGCGCAATACCGATCTCAGGTAGGCCGTCCGGCTTGGCCGCTACAAGCTGTGCAACAGAAATATTTCCATAAACATAACAACCCACCACAAATACCTTCGGAATTTTCACTGGTCTAACTCCGAATAGCACTAAACTTATACCACAGAATAAGCAGATATGCAGATATCTATTTATTCTGTATGGTGTATGGCTGTACAGCGTGTATGGGTGGGCAGCTGGGTAAATGCCACCGTACGTGTATAGTTGGTTTAATACACTGTAAGTGTATAGGTCGGCGGGTGGGTTAATGCCACTGTATGTGAATGGGTAGGCGGGTGGGTTAATGTTACGTACGTTTATGGGTGGGCGGGTGGGTAAATGCCACCGTACGTATATTACTACCACAGTATATAACAATGCATATTGCTATTACAGTAACACTGTACGTGTATGGGTGGGTTGGTGAATATTAATTTAACCATATTATTACTATGCCATTAACCTATATGCCATTATATTTTCCTCTAGGAGTTTCCCTTTAAAGCACCCACCCCTTGAATTCCCATTATGGTTGGTCAACTGTCCACCGTATTCTAATCAGCAAAACGTGAATGTTATGACATCCCAAGAAGGGTGTGAGCATAACAGGAAATAGGATGGTGTTTGTGGAAGGTGAATATTGACGTATTCCAACACAATTGATCACTTATTAACAGTTCTAGAGGATCAAGGGTGTTTGAAGGTAATTAAAGATGAATGGGAATGTTATTATTTGTATGTATGTATTTGAATGTTATGTTCGTTGTAGGCCTACTGTAAACAAAACATATTTTAGCCTTTAGTTACCTTATATTATTAACTATACATCATTATACAAACAAAATAAAAATAGGTTAAATTAATTGGTGAAAATTATATGCCTAATTACATTTTCGGCATAATAATTATTATATTAATATTAATTAATAATTATTAGAATTCGTCATAAAATAAACGTCATAATAAATTCGTCATTATTTCACATACTGTGAATTGTTTTATATTTAGTACTTATATTTAATTAATGATTTTGAATATTTAGTATTCGTACTTTAGTAATTTTGTTGATGGTACGGCTGCAGGTAGTTGCGCGCAACTCGAGCATCCCTTTCTGGACCCTAGGCCATGAAGCAATGCGAGCACGCCCGAAATTATAATAGGTCTGGTTTTGGTTCTAATGATAAGGCACTTTGAAAGCCATCCGAACTGAAAGTGTTCACCGTAATGCACTGAGCGAGTGTTTAGCGTAGTTTAGTCAAATTACTCGCATCTACAAAATTCAGGCGTGAATGGGTGGGTGCCATTCTCTATCGCCAAGCTCGTTTACAACCGGTTCCTTCACAATGGTACATCACCCAGACACTATTGACGCCAATTACGGCAAAGAAACGGAAAAGGAAATGGGTTCGTTGCGCTGGCAAATTAACGGAAACTACGTTCTATACCGTCACCTCCATTTAGGTTACATAGACCACCGAAAATGAAACAACTATTGTTGCTCTTTAGGACTGCATCAAGGAAATTTTACTCTCAACACAAACATTCATGCATATAGTGATTAAGGGGGCGCTGGAGTCCGAGGCTTAAGTCGTTAAGTCGCGACACGATGTTTGTAGTTTCCGCTTGGAGCGCTGAACAGCTCACGGCGTGAGGGATTTTGGTTCGCTTGTGAACGGGGTTTTCTTCCTTCCAAAGGGAATTTTTGCAACTAGCGGACTAGCAGCGCGCCACGAGCGGTGGTGGCTGTCGCTTGAACCCACAGTATTCAAGGTCAGATACTCAGCCCCCGCCCTCAACGGTACTACGAGTTCAAAACATGGCATACAGTATTTACTGTCTCAGCTAGAAATGAAGTGGTGGGGTCACATAAATTGTTAAAAATATCTTTTTCATTTACCTAAATGTTATGATAATAAAATTATAATTTATATTTTAACAATTATTGGTTAGAACAATTTATAGTAAGTCTATTTATTGTTTACGTCTGACCAAATATTTTAGTCATACTAAAGATAAAATGGTTATACAATAGTATAACCTTGTTATTATGTAAAAATTATATGTATCTTTTTAAACTATAATGTAGGCAAACAGTTTAAAATACATTAGTACTATAAACCTAATTTTTTTAAAATACAAAAAGAGAATTTTAATATGTAGGTGCTTACAAAAGATGATGGTTTAAAATGTAAATTGTCATTTATTATTTTATTGTTATATAATTTTTACGTCCTAACATATGATACTTTGTTGAATATTTTAAATTTACTATAAAATACATTGTTCATAGATTTTATCCTTGTCGAAATAAAATCAATGATTATATGTACGGTAGTAAAAGTAGGCCTAATAAATTTTTTTACTTATAATAGCAATAGGTCTACACTAACTTCTTAAATATTCTACCAAAAAAGAGGAGGTTTTTAATACTTGAATTCTAAGAAGAGAATAAGATTTAATTAGTGTAATAAATTGGGCTTGTCTTCTAAATGATTTAGCTATCATTAAAAATTAAATGGTTATTTTTAATTGGTTCTAAAGTGAACTACCTTGGATCTATGTAAACAATTAGGTGTACTATCGTTCCATTTCATTCAATTAAATTCATTCAGTTCATGGTCTGTATGCAACTATATACTGTAGTACAAAATACATTCTTTATGTGTAACTTTGTAAAGAAAATACTAATCAAGATACTTGCATGTTTTATATTAGTGAGCGTAGTACTTTTAACAAGTAAAGTATACTGCTATAATTATATAAAATAAATTCTAATTAACTTGCAAATAGGATACTTTTTATATCGATATTCTGAGTATTGGATGAGTCTAAAAATGTACAAATTATTACTATTATTATTTTATTTAAAGGACACTAAATATTACAAAGCGTAGTGCCACTGACATGCCACAGGGGCAGGCCTGCCTAGGATAAACTAATGCAGGTAAAATACAGTGTTATGAAAAATATTAACTGTTCTCAATTTTTTAGCCAGAAATCGTCATCCCTCTAATTTCTTTTTTCTCAGATCACAGATATTACTTTTGGAGTCTAGACCACAAACATACAAAATGTCCTTTTTGTTACGTGCAGTTGCCTGTGTCTCTATTAATAATTAATTACTTGTTGTCTTCAAGTAATTGTTGTTGCCATTCGAGCGTGTGGGTCATCACCACTCTACATTATCCTTAATCTTCTTCTCTTGTTACTATCTAACACGTGTCAATCATTGATTGTATTGATTAATAAAGGCTAGAACATATGTCTAATAGTTATTGACGAAATCAAGTAAAGATTAGCCAATTGAAGGAGCCTCTGGTGTCCACTTGGTCTCCGCTCCTGCTGCCGCCATACAGAATGTTACATGATCCTTCACTCACCCCCTTAGTGACACCACACCACGACGTGTGTTCATATGTTCAATACCTACTGCGCTTGAATGGGTGGGTGGGTCAATACCACTGCATGTATAAAGGTGGGTGGGTCAATATCACTGCACTTGTATAGGTGGGTGGGTCAATATCACTGCACGTGTAAGGGTAAGTGGGTCAATACCACTGCATGTATAAAGGTGGGTGGGTCAATATCACTGCACTTGTATAGGTGGGTGGGTCAATATCACTGCACTTGTATAGGTGGGTTGGTCACTACCACTGCACGTGTATAGGCGGGTGGGTCAATATCACTGCACGTGTGTGGGTGAGTGGGTCAATACCACTGCATGTGTAAAGGTGGGTGGGTCAATATCACTGCACGTGTATGGGTGAGTGGGTCAATACCACTGCATGTGTAAAGGTGGGTGGGTCAATATCACTGCACTTGTATAGGTGGGTGGGTCAATATCACTGCACGTGTATGGGTGAGTGGGTCAATACCACTGCATGTATAAAGGTGGGTGGGTCAATATCACTGCACTTGTATAGGTAGGTGGGTCAATATCACTGACTGCACTTGTATAGGTGGGTGGGTCAATATCACTGCACTTGTATAGATGGGTTGGTCACTACCACTGCACGTGTATAGGTCGGTGGGTCAACATCACTGCACGTGTGTCGTGTATTGTAGAACGTACAGTGGTACATCTACTCACCCGCTTTCGCTTAAAACGACTATAAGCCATCTTACCACCGTCCTAGACCAAACGGATGACCATAAACCCAACATATACATTATTTTTCTTATATTTCTTTATAAAACATAACATTGGAGTGAAAAACATCACGACGCTGATTGTAAACTTAAAAAAATAACTAAAATAAAAAAAATAACAAAAATTGCCCTGGAGCAATTGTAAATATGTGAGTATTCCTGAACATGCACTTTAGCCTGGGATGGTGGAGGCCGGGTGATAAAGTGGACAAGAGTTTACAAAAGGAGAGAGAAGCATAGCGCTTTATTATTTATTTATTTTGTTTCTTTTCTTAAATTGGGTTTCTGAGCTTATACATACGATATTCCACTGGAGTTGTTATATTTTAAAACTAAATAACTACGTCGTTTTTTTTAAATATTCGGCCATTTTTATACTTGGGGTGGAGTTTTCCAAACATAAAAAATGTTAAGATTCACTATTTGCTACCCTACTGTATTGTACTATCAGTTTTTTTTAATTTTGAATTGTTAAGGTGGGTACCCCTTCCCACCATATTTTTTTATGAGAGTGGGAGAGACAATGAACACGATAGTCCTATTCAGCAATGCCTACAATTTTGTGAGATTGGTTGTAAATATGATATTGGTATCAATTTCAGGAAAAGTTAAAATTACCTATATGAATAACTAAATATCAAAAATAAAATTCAAAATGTCTTGAACATGTTTTGACAGCAAATTAACAAGGTATGTAACACAAAAGAAATATTTCGATAGTAATTGCTGATATCATGTTTGTATTATTATCTATTTTTTGCCAATCAATACATTCTTTATACGACGTTATGAAAACTAGTTCATAACATCTTATAAAGAATTTTGTTATAAAATGTGTTTGGTTTGATTAAACACCCAGATGATTACATATCCAGACTCTGTTTTAATCATCTGGGTATTTATCCTTTAAATCTTTTAAAATAACTTTATGTGAATACATGAATGTTTTTCACGCTATTTCCTCAACATTTTCAATGTCCACTCTTTTAACCAAACAGGTCTGTTCCATTCAATTAAGTATTCCAGTGACGATATCCATGGCAGTGCGTTAAGAATGTCATGATACAATAACGTAGGCTACATAAGAACAAACACGGCATAACACAATCAACAGGCGGGCAGATCGAGAAGGCCTGGGCGGCGAGCGACTAAATAAGTCAGATCCGGAAAGCGTCGGTCGTCCCGGTTAGACCGTGTCTGGTGAACCAACAACCAAACATTTTACTCAGTGGCTCTACGTCGTGTGGGAAAAAAGTCAAGAAGGCAAGGGAAATTTAAGGGATTTTATGTGCTGGTGCCTGGCATTGCTACGCGCAGCGCCACCAAACGGCACTGAAAATTGACCTTGCAAGCATTTCAAAGATTATTTGTGGTGTTGTTATAACAAAATTTAACTAAAATTTGAATACGTATATTACATTATGATGTACCTATGCGTGACCTCCACGGACAAAAAGGTCTAAATAACGTTTTTTAATAGATAAAAACCATCTTAAAAAATTAGTAATATATCACTTTTTACTTTGCAATATTTCGATTGCATAAATAAATCAATAAACCTTTTTCCGTGGGGGCACCTATTTGACTATTCTAAACAACGTAGTCTTTCAATTGGAATGTAATATTTATAAATAAAACGACAATAAGTATTCTTCCAGACCACTGAAATGAGGTCGGGCGGAGAGGTCTGGCGCCCCCTTAATTATAATAAATATATTGACGGATTAGAACTAAATTATTTCTAGATCTGACTGTAGTAAGTAGCCCATATGTAGTGTGCTTGAGTTGTTCCCTGTGACACCCACTGTAAAATGCAAGGTTACAACTATTGAATTGTATGTATTCATTGCCAAAAGGGACATCGTCTTCCTCGGTATACGTCCCAGTATTTTTATTTAAAAAATAAATATAGCAAGTATTATTGCTAGCCGTGAGAAATGTACTGTATTTGTATTATGAAATAATTATGTAAAGGGCTTGAAATGAAACATTGGCTTATGGCATAAAATCAACTTGAAATATATGAAATTATGTAATTTTAAAATTCTTGGAAAAATCTTCACAAGAAATTCCGCTCAAAACCCTACCGCTAGCACAGATTGACGAGCCCCTCATTACGATTGTGTATCGTCTAATGTCACATGTAGGCTTAATGCTTGATTAACAGAAGTGTGTTAACCATTATAGGAAGTGCTTTCCAATTACGAAAGTATTCTATGAAAGCCCTTTAGATATATTAGGCCTATTTACGATTTCTCTTATATTTGTCCATTGCAAAGTATCATAAATAATAACAATGGTCTTTGGCTTGAACGTAGAGACTTGGCAGTAAAATGAGCCACATATAACTAATATGATCAATTTGTGCGAATTAGAATAATTTTGAAATCACAATTTATATAATGGATTTGTAAATTGTAAAACCATCTTCGACGAACAAAGCACATAGTAGAATAACTTTCCGACCAACGGGATTGCTTGTTAATGGAATTAATGAGTGTTGGAATTGTTGAGTGGAATTAATAATCTATATTCAAGAGTGATTTTAGCGACAGAGGAGTTGACGAAACTCACTCCGTTAGAGAAGCACCATTGCACGTAACAGGATAAGCTGAAAACCATTTTGCAAATCCTGTTATTGGGATTTGGCACATACCACAGACGCAACACGCGACAATCCACGGTCAGCACATTCTTTTGCAAAAATAACTACTACCTATAAAACTTGCTATCAATAAATTAATCCACTCTTCTTCAACTTAAACATCAGCAGAGCTTTGAAGGAAATTCGACTATGGTATATGATTAAAACTGTAAAAAATGATCAAGGATAGTTTTATCTGCATTTAAGAAGTTTTCGCATGGTTTAAGTTTAAGATGTTCTTAAAGGTGTATAAACCAGTGTTACGTGATCATAATGTCGATGAAAACATACAGCATATAAAAATGGAAAATGCATGTTAGAGAACTTTTATAAGTCAATACGGGGGGGGGGGGGGTCAATCCATGGATGGATTACACCTACTCACCTTCATAAAAAAGGACACCTTTGAAACATTCTGTATGTTATCATTTTATTGTTTAGTTAGTAAATACGTTTTTTACGTCTGGAAGTAGAAACACAAAAAGAACGATTAAATTAAAATCCCATAGCATTGTTGACTCAGTTTTCAAACACGTGAAGATAATTTTTATTTTACTCTGTAGGGGATTATAATGTATGATCATCAACATGCAGGTCTCAAATGACACTCGATCATTCGAAACCTTGCATGCCTTTTGAAACCGCGAACCTTCATAAAAGATAGTCATTATATTCCTTTATTTTCAATGTGTGGTTTCACAATTTGTTCATCAGTTAGGAAATATTAATTTTCAATATATATATATGTAATAAAATTAAAAAACTGAGTACCCTTTTTATATTTTTTATTAAAACTCAATACACATTTTTATTACATCCTAAAATACGTAAGTAGCCCTAATTTTTAACTTTATATTATAATATATATATATATATATATATATATATATATATATATATATATATATATATATATATATATATATATATATATATATATATATATATATATATATATATATATATATATATATATATATGATATCAATCCTCAAACGCTTGGCACATATTTATGTAGTTTTTTTCAGACGACTCAAATTAAATTCGTCAGTCAATTTAAAAAAGAAAATGTAGAAAAATTAAGTTAAATTTCATGATTACAAAACTAATGAACGTCACGCAACACACCAAATGTATTTCAATATAATTAAGTACAAAATGTACCAATATTATGGTGATCGATTCTGGTAAGCCACGATTACATTCCTCGGACCAAAGTCACTTACAAAGGAATGATTACAAAACTAATGAACGTCACGCAACACACCAAATGTATTTCAATATAACTAAGTACAAAATGTACCAATATTATGGTGATCGATTCTGGTAAGCCACGATTACATTCCTCGGACCAAAGTCACTTACAAAGGAATTATTACAAAACTAATGAACGTCACGCAACACACCAAATGTATTTCAATATAATTAAGTATAAAATGTACCAATATTATGGTGATCGATTCTGGTAAGCCACGATTACATTCCTCGGACCAAAGTCACTTACAAAGGAATGATTACAAAACTAATGAACGTCACGCAACACACCAAATGTATTTCAATATAATTAAGTACAAAATGTACCAATATTATGGTGATCGATTCTGGTAAACCACAATTACATTCCTCGGACCAAAGTCACTTGCAAAGGAATGATTACAATTTTTATTGAATGAAATATACGCAATACACACACAAAGAAGCAATAAATGTATATCAGAGATTCATCTCTAGATATCCCTCAGCATTGTATGTTTTATATTTATTCATAGTAAATAATTATGATTAAAATATTAATTGAGAACTGACATTTTATATGATAGTTATTTAAGTGAAGGCTATCAGAAAACGCTATCAGGTATTTCTGATAATTTCACTATCAGAAAACGCTATCAGGTATTTCTAATAATTTCACTATCAGAAAACGCATTTAGAGAAATCTGCGAAGTAAATATGGGGTTAGACGTAACATCTCGAAGGCAACACGTGTTGTTTAGTAGTAGGGATTTCTTTACACTGTAACTGGGCGAGTAAGGTACAACCAGCAAACCTTGGAGGACCCCCGCGGGACGACCGTCTTGGTTGGAGTCGCAGATACAATCGCTGGTGCTTCAGGCCACAGACCCGCCTGAGAAATGTTATAGTCGGTCTGGAAATTGACTATTGTTTTATTGTTGAAACGAACGTGTTCCGCTGTGCTCGAAGAATCCATTCAAGCACTGTAAAGTCGTTGCGCTAGAGCTGTGGTATTTCAGTTTATATTTTCAATTGATATAATCAAAATAAGTATATTTTTATAACATTTTGTAACGATACCGTTTATATGGAAATAGCCTTCCGAGTGATATTTTACAGGTCAAGCGTCTATGACGGAGATAGTGAATCACGTAGTGAGGTTGATGTCACCAATTTCTTGAACAGATGTCTTTCATGGTTTGTAGAGTCTGGCAAAGCAATATCATCCAAAGTGACTACAATTCCAAACATGTAGCATACGTTAGGAGATTACTAGATTATTCAATTAGACAATTTATTACTAGTCTAACTATATATATAGTGTGCTTATGAGTGTAAACCTATGAATGTTTTATACTCATTTATAAAAAAAGGAAAATATTTAGCAAAAAGGTCTGTTAGACACTGACCCAATCAATGCTCTGTCAAAAAACTTGTTTCTTCCATGTTTACTTTATTTCAAAATAGTTGTGACTTAGTTGATAACTATATCTAATTTCTCGTTTAATGCAAGGTTATAAAATTATCGTTTTTATAGAACAAAGACACGACAAATCACTGGAATGAGTGTGTAGAGCTAAGTTTGCCTTGCGTAGTACGGTCGACGAACACTCGGTAACATGGTCTCTCTAACCCTAAATATTTATTCCAAAGTAAACATTACAGTAGACTACATCTTTTTCTATTAGGTATTATAATACTTGCATTTTTTTTAGTTATAGTGCATTATAGTGGATACAATAAGTTTGTAACGCCGCAAATAGCGTTCTGCAACTTGAAGCGGGGCTTCAAACTTTACTTTAACAGCAATATAGGATTACTGTCAGTGCCTTCAAGCCTGTTGTCATCCTACTTACAAAACAACGTAGGTATATAATAATGAGGATAATCGGTACATAGCTCACCCTTCCGCCCATACACGTACAGTGATATTGGCCCACCCATCCACGTACAGTGATATTGGCCCACCCTTCCGCCCATACACGTACAGTGATATTGGCCCACCCATTCTCCCATACACGTACAGTGATATTGGCCCACCCATTCTCCCATACACGTACAGTGATATTGGCCCACCCACTTCCAAAACATGTACAGTGTTTTTTGGCCCACTCATCCGCCCATTCAGATAAAGTGATACTGACTATTTGACAGTGGTATTCTGATACAAGGTTGAAACATTAAGTCCTAGCACATAATTTAATTACATCAAACGAGTTTGTTGTGAATAAAATTACGTCGAAATTTAAAAATATTCTTGGCTGCTACGCCGTATAACAAGCTTATTTAAAGTAATTCCACAAACAATTTTCAAATTAGAAACCAAACACAAATGCAGTTTAAGGCTTGAACTTTTTTCATTTTGTATCAGCAAACTTATAAATTTCCCAAAGATACAAAAGAAAGTGAAATTTATGTTTTAAAGAAAATTTTGAAATTTATGTTACATTACGCCATCTCCATCGAAGTCAGAATCCCTTAATCCATTTTCAGGACCCACCACCTACACACATACTAAAGTGCTACTGTACATCGCCCATACAGTGGTATATTACCCCCCCCCCTCCCTCACATCCCCACTCGTGAACGTACAGAAGTATTGATATGGGTGGTGGGTGAACAGGTAAAAAGTTCACAAAGTTGGTAAAGATGATATAATGTTACGATAAGGAGGGCAGTGAGGTTATCTATAGATAGGGTTGTCATACATTTTTACAGTAAAATACTGACACCGGATATAATTGGGGGTCTGGTGGGAGGGGGGATTTTGAAAACTGTCTTTTATGAATTATACTGTTACGACAATTGCTAGTCGTGGGTTTTTGTACAACTTACTACTAATAAAGTAAAACAAAGTTTTTTCAATGATTTCCTTAATTTTGGCCTTAAGAAAATCTACAAGTGTTTCACACACTTGTAAATAGTGATATTGAGGATTTTGAAAATTTAAACAAATAACCAACTGAGGCTGGTGTACGAAGTAGCCTACCAGTAGCCAGAAGACGTATGGTTACCGCTATTTTCTCTATCTCACTGGGATAGCTTATCGGTAGTTGGTATCTTGTTTATGAACCTTGTCTCCAACTATGAAAACCAAGTGTGTACTCAAAATCAGTGCTGGCAATTCTTAAACACTTTTTAAAAGACCGTCGCACCTTAATTCTCCTTTCAAATGATCACTGTCATATCTGTTTAAGTATATCAGTAATGCACTACTAATGTATGTTGATCTTGCGTGGAGTTACGGTTTCACCTAAGTCTTGTGGATGTTTGGTGATGGTTAACTATCATCCACGCAAGCTGTTGCGGCAAGAATAGCGTCATCCACGCTCAACATACTGATAGACACTAACGTCTGAATTGAAAATATTACGTAAATATAAATTAAGCTTAAAAACCATAAGATTTTAATGAAACTTTACAGATCAATATTTTATGGAGAGCTGAATGAGAACATATTATTGACTTTTAAATATCACTTTATTAAAAAAGTATATTGTACTTCTGTGAGATTCTTTTGTGAATCCCTCTGGTCTGAGGAAGGTGAGCGTGGTTCACCGAAATCGATCACCATAATATTCGTGCATTTTGTACTTGTATTGTAATATATTTGTGCATTTTGTCCTTATATTGTAATAAATTTGTGTTGTGTGGCGTTTACTTGTACTGAATATTATCGACCATAAAATATTGATCGCCAACCTCTTATAAAAAATACAACAATGTATATTTTTTTATGAAGTGGTATTTAAAATTCAGTAATGTATTCTTATTCAGATCTCCAAAAAATATTGATACAGCTTATTCTCTGTTTACTTGACCCCCTCTCACATTTTATGTAATATTTTCACTTCAGATGTCAGTGCCTCACAGTAAATATTTTTCTTACGGTCAGTTCGTTGACAAATTTTAAAGAGATTCTTTATTTTTCTTTGTAATTCCGCCTTACCAACCTTCAATTCCCGAGCTGTGTTGGTTCATGCGCAGTGTTTCCATACATCGATCTCAATACCAATATGAGGACTCAGGCCAAGAACGAGTTTGAGAAGGAGTTTTTCAAACAACGAATAACTCTGTTTCCGGAAAGACCATGGAAAATATATTGAACAGAGTTGATATTCGTCTCGCAACCCAGGATAAACAGGTGGACAACTGGTTGGCACAACAAATATTCAAAAACCGCACGATATTTACAGAGCATCTAACAGCTGTACATATGAGTAAAACCCGCCTTATGTTTAACAAGACAATTTACGTTGGAATGAGTATATTGGATATATCAAAGACTCTGATGCTAGTCTCTTTGATAAGTGCTTACTTACAGAAGTGAAACTCTTTCTAAACTCTCAGTATTATCCTTATGATAATTTGCGTGGTGATGACGCTCTGTTTTATGAAATGTACGCAAGGTTCTAGTCATCTTAGTCTGGAACCAGTACACCTCACCCCATCATGAGTCTCACAGCTTTCGACACGTCCTGTTTTCGTTATCGACTGTTCCAAACAATCTGAAAATCTAAAGTCCGGTCCTGTAGATGTCCGTCTTGAATGCACCATTGCCTATTGTTTAATCATTCATGGTGCTCTGATCTAGTACAGCCCGCTTAGAGGTATATCAACGGAGTTCTCTAGTATCGCATCTCCTACAAAAGGAGGCTGAGCAAACGTTAAGTTCCAACATGGGTTCAACATCTCCTGCTCCAGAGCCTAATATCTCCATTGTTGAGTTCCACTAGTGGATAAGGAAAATTGCAGGATCTGACAGGCTTTCTGAAAGTAATGTATAACGTAAATTCACTTTTCTCAAAATTCGTTACTGTGCGTCTATTTAAAGAGTTTGACTTTCACGTGGGCGTTTTGTTTCACAAACAAGGCAATCGGAAATATGTTTTGTTGGATCATCCAGAATGTATCGAGTTTCATAATCTGGAACCTTCAATTACTTATGCCTTAAGGAACAAGAGTGAGAAAAGGAGATTTGCACTTAAAAAAAATTAAAAATAGTAACTAAAAATATTTACTTCAAGCCGCAGTCTGACCTATTTAGCGAGTCTGAATAACTAGACTTTGTCAGCTTACTACCTTGCATTTCTCGGTACATTGAACCATTATACTGTGTTGAATCTTAACTTAATTGAGCACATTGATCGGGTCTGCATATTGATCCTGTCTATGTCATGTAAATGGATGGGATGCAGATCGTCTGCATGATGAAATTGTTTGGTCCCACAGTACATTAGTCACAAACATGTCGACACCGGCAGTGGTGGCAAAGAAATCACAATAGTTTTATCGTTAAAGAATTTGTCATTGTGGGTCCTTGTATAAATGTAAATAGGGTTTTTAAATCTCCTGATTGTCGGAGCAAACTTAACAGCGCTGTTCAAAAGACGAATAATTGGTGAGAGCGCGAATTTCACAAAATGTTGTGGGAGGAGGGTCCTTTTAAGTTTTAAGCTAGTTCGTAGTTTGCTTAAACCCTTTGATATAGTTCATACCAAGGGGTTGGAGAAAAAGTTACTTATATTATAAATTTCACAGGAATGTTCAATAGCTCGAAGAGTCTTGAAAAGTTCCATTTTATTATGTATTTTCACCTTGTTGTCTTCCACAACATGATAAAGATGGTAAGTGCGCCTTAGTTAGTGCACAATTTTACAATAAAAAGTTAGATATAAACAAGTGTTCCTAGCTCTGTGTGAATGTGTGTGTTCTATGGCTGGCTTAAACCAATGACTACAGATAGAATAAGACGAAAAGTTCCCATGTTAAAATTTCAGACCAAAACAGTAGGTAAAGAACTGAATTTAAGCAACGGGCCACTATGGAGCGCTGAAGTCTCGTTTTGGCTGCGAGTGTTAGACAAGGATGACGAGTGCAAGAAGAAAAGAGAGAGCGGTATTATCGGCCTGCACACCCACACTCCGGTTCGTCATCGGTCTTCTTCGGGTCTCTCACTTCATTCGTAACAACTGGTGGACCCTTGACAGATGGCAGGTCACTTGAAACCCGTTACAAGTCTTGGTCCCTTGGCCAAATACATCCCTTAGCACAGAGGCACGCTTCTAGCTTTTCAGTTTAGAGGACGGGCGTCAATTTGACTGTGTTGAAACCAAATCATCATTAAATTAAACTAGAAGTAAATACTTAAAAGTTTATTAATTAGTTGAATAATTATATGATTACATTTAACATATAATAATAATAATAGTTGCAGGCAATTTGTAGCTGTCTAATCAGGTTTACGATAATATTTAAAACGACAATAGACAGATTAAAGAGGAACCATTCAATCAAAGGAATACTTCATTAAATATACAGAAATTTGCTTAGTGGTCTTTTAATTTTGTGACATAGACCCCTAGTTTAAACAGTTATTTACAATAATGTAAAAATAAAATTTTAATAAAAAAAAATAATTTCATAAAAGATATGATTACATTTTAAAATATAACTATAATTGCAGTGGCTTTTAGTTTGTCGAATCTAGTTTACAATTAGATTTACAACAACGAAATTTATATGAAAATTATAAGAAAATTAAAAATTACTGCTTAAAAATACAGGATGTTAATATCTGAATATTTGTACCGTGATTTTACTTTTCTGACATAGTCTTAAAATATACTTACAATAATGTACAAAATATAAATTTAATTAAAAACAAAAAATACTAACTTTTAAATTATTTAATCTAATTTACAATAATATTTCCAACAAAGAACAAACCAGAACATCGTAAAAACGTTACTTGCTTCAATGTAAATGAATTAATTTCTGAATATTTGTATTGATCTTTGACTTTTATGGCTAAATTAAAGAAATATTTACAATAATGTACAACATACAAATTTAATTTAAAACATACTTAAATTACTAGCTTTTTACACCAATTTTACATTCATTTTCTGAAAACTCTGTGGATTGACGTGCCTCTCTGATAGCTTAGGTGCAGCTCTACAGTCAGTTCCAGTTTTTTATCACGGCCATAGAAAATCTTGATGTCTCTCCAAGAAACCAATTTACCTTCTACAAAAAAGTCATATTTTAACAGGTTGTTCCATAAACACTTTAGAATGTGAGGGAAATCAGACAGTATATCTTCTTATTTTTAAACATAATATAAGGCGTTTGAGATGAAGCACCCAATAGTTTTATCGCAGCAGCATTAGTCGACCCTAAGTCAATCACAATAGCTTTAGGGTGAAAACCAGCATATTGTACACTACTTAAACACATATCTATTAATATGGCTAATGATGCGTGTTTAATGGAGTTATGTGATAATACATATGATATTGGGCATTTCTAGGGATATTTCAATCCTCTAATCATCAATACCATAGCATGTGTGACTATTGATCCTTCTCGACCGAAGGGTCCCAAATCTTGAAATCCTTCGACTACATCAAGCTTAGAATTATATTCTAATGCTCGTTTGATCGACATCTCATCTAGTAATACCACTCATTCCTTCTCGTCTTCAGTCATTGACATGGATTTCTTTTTCAATTTATCAAATAATTCTTTTCCGAATCCAGGTTGAACATTATTAACATTTACCCAAATACAAATTTGAGTTAGACTAGGCAGCTTAAAACCTCTTTCCCTTAAACATTTATACACATTTGGAGACTTGTAGTAAAGGCTTAAAGCAAAATTTTTTCTTACCATTTATTTAATGTATATATTTGAAAGTATTTTGTTGATTCATTGCTTAAGCCTTCTGAGCTGATATATGTAACAAATAATAAGGTTAACGTACCTTTGTCGTCTTCAGCTACAAAATTAATACTTTACTAGATTACCGGTTTCAGAGCAATAACTCCATGGTCACATTCACTGTACGTTGTCAAAACATTTACATTAAAAACAATATACAAAAATTACATATTTACAAAAATAAAAATAAAACACATGATAACACTGCCGGTTGGTATGATGGTTAGATCCGGATTGAGCGTGTAGCTGGAACGATGTTATCCAATGCTTACTTGACTTTGAACGATTTTATTTCTATCTGTCCATCTGTCTTCTTTTATTGGTTGATTCGAATTTGTAATCCGATCAAATAAAATATTTCCAGAGAATTTTAATTTTTCATTAAACACAGTAGTTGGGTTGCTCTTTATGGCTTTATATACTGTCATGTAAAATAATTATGTCATCATGTATTCATTGTAAATTATGAGAAATAAAGTTTATTATTATATTATTAAAAAAAAAATATATATATATATATATATATATATATATATATTTCATAATTCTCTAGAGTATTCACTGTCGCACCTTTATCTAGGTTGGTGTCAATGTCCTTAATGTTATGATTGTTGTTAACTAAATGTTCAGCAAAGCGAGATGTTTGAGGCTTATTAACGTTCTTGGGTAGGTGTTAATTGAAACTTTTGTGAAAGAACGGCCTGTGTCCTATATAAATACTCGGACAATCTGAACATTTTATTTTATATACGCCAGTTATAAAATCAAATATATTTTATTTTATATGTTTTAATAAGCCTTAAACATCTCGCTTTGCTGAACATTTAGTTAACAACAATCATAACATTAAGGACATTGACACCAACCTAGATATTCTCCATAAATGTAATAAATGTGCGACAGTGAATACTCTAGAGAATTATGAAATATATAAAGCCATAAAGAGCAACCCAACTACTGTGCTTAATGAGAAAATAAAATTCTCTGCAAATATTTTATTTGATCGGATTACAAATTTGAATCAAACAATGAAAGAAGACAGATGGACAGATAGAAATAAAATCGTTCAAAGTCAAGTAAGCATTGGATAACATCGTTTCAGCTACACGCTCAATCCGGATCTAACCATCATACCAACCGGCAGTGTTATCATGTGTTTTATTTTTATTTTTGTAAATATGTAATTTTTGTATATTGTTTTTAATGTGAATGTTTTGACAACGTACAGTGGATGTAACCATGGAGTTCTTGCTCTGAAACCGGTAGCTGAAGACAACAAAGGTACGTTAACCTTATTATTTGTTATATTTTGTTGAATAAAAAATATGATAACATTATTTTAGACGCATTATTAATTATAATGCAAGAATGAAGAATTTACCTACAAAAAGTAGCCATAGCACAGAGTTTTATAAAAAAAATGTCCAATCCTTATACATAATTCGTGGAGCCAGTTTTTGTCAACGCAACTTCTCATTTAGTTCTTGACCAATTTAAACGGTTGAGGTGTCAAAAGATTTGCCTCTGTACGTATTTGTGCAATAAGATCTTATTAATTCTTCAATATTTTCACCCTAAAGGGTACAGGAAGCCATTAAACTACGTTTTCGGCCATACAATATATATTCTAAATTTGAATAGTACATTATATGATTATTTTCATATTATTCATACAAAACACGTATTATGTTTATACTATATAGCATGTTATTAAAATTATACTAAACTATAATCTACATACATTTAATGAAACATTCAAAATGAACATCCTCACATTAAAAACTGTAAACTGCTATAGTTACAAAAGACACACATATACATTGGAAACCTAAGAGAATAGACGATATTCCATTCACAAGTCACAACTAAGGGCAGTCAGTTGTCTGTCAACAGATGTCAAAACAAGGGGTGTCCTTTTCAAGGTCAAGGGACTGGACTTTGTATTCTCTTTTCTTTCTCTTCCTATCGGCGTTTTTACTATCTACAAATTCTCATTCATCCTTCACTCTCTCTCTCCCCCAGCTTTCACCCGGCAAACTAACTCCTAGCGCTCGTAGCCGCGTGTTGCTGAAACTGTTTTTTGTTTCCATGTTGTTGGTCTGACTTTTGCCCATATGAACTTTTCGTCTTATTCTATCTGTAGTCATTGCTTAAACTCTGTAAGTCCAGGACAATTGTGTGGAATACAGAACCGTCGAGGTGGGGGCGGCCCCAATTCAATAAAAAATCACTCGACCGTTCTCCAAGGCAGCCGTAAAACGCACAAGCCCTGAGGCGGTCCTCGCACCATACAGGCAGACATAAGACCTATTGCTGCGAGTCCGGGCCCTCGTATGCTACGTGTATTTGTATGTGTGTGAATGGTTTACTCTATAACTGGCCCTGGCTCTGTAAGTCCAGGGTGTGATATTTTCTAAAAAATAAATATATACGTTACGTATTACATTGAAAGGCTTCACTGAGAAAAGTTGCACGCAGTTGGCTAAGGATGAAAATAAAATAAAATAAAAATAAAATGAGACACATGACAATATAGTTATGGAGTGGTCATGACTGTTTGGAGCGATGGATGGGACTCTTTACACGTGTGCATTGGCCTACTGGGGAAGGAGACATGTTAAATTTCTCCTAACACGCCAAGACCTCTGCGTCCTGGTCTAGACCTAACGTGGTGTATAAATGTGGGTCAATTAATAAATAAATAAATTATGATTGTATTTTAATCCCAACAAATACAATCATAACGGTAAGTACAAACAGGAACCCAATTATCATTCTCTTACTAGGGCCTATTTTAATCATAAATTTATGAAGAATCGCCATATTCCTACTAATCACGTTCATTATTATTTGTTTCTTATAAAAATACAAAATAAATTCATAATTCCTATACCGTGTGCACGTGTGTGTGTGTGTGTGTGTGTGTGCGTGCGCGCGCGCGCGTGTGCTAAATCACGTAACCCAGAAGCTCTAAGAAGTAACAATGCAAGCACTACGGCAATGCCAGTTTGGCGATTGTTTATAATAGTTTTATTAATCAGCTGTTGGAATAAACAAACAACTTACATAGTTCTGCAAAATTCACACGAATGTTGGGGGGGCATTGCCCCCCATAACTCCGCCCATGCGTCCAACCATGGCACTTCTTGATGGAAACACCTACCAACCAACGTAGGTCTTACCGGAAACGCCCGTCAAACCATTGTACTTTTTGATGGAAACGCCTACCATCCAACGTATGTCTTGATGGGAACACTTACCATCCAACATACGTTTTGATGGAAATACCTAACATCCAACGTATGTCTTGGACCTTGGACATAGTCTTGGACCACTGTACGTGTAAGGATGGGTAGGAGGGTTAGTACCAATTTACGTGTAGGGGCGGGCGGGTAGGTCAGTACCACTGTACATGTAGGGGTGGGTGGGAGGGTTAGTACCACTTTATGTGTAGGGGCAGGCGGGTGGGTTAGTACCACTTTATGTGTAGGGGCGGGCGGGTAGTTCAGTACCACTGTGTTTTGGAAACACCTAACATCCAAAGTATGTTTTGACTCTTTCAAACATTGGGTTTACTCTTCTGAAAGTCTGGTTAACCAGTCATACTGCTAGAAGGAATGTGATGCGTAAATATTGGAAGGGAGCACGGTTTTATTTACAATCATAATGCGGTATAGTTTTCATATTTCTTACACAGTTATGAAATTAGTTTACGTCAATATTAGAGCACGGGCAGTAACTGTATTGTACAAAAGGTGGCCGTTATCGAACACGGGACGTCCCCGTACAATAGAGTCGGAGATTTGCATTTCCAAACTGGTTCCATTGTCGCCTGTTTTATCTGTTTTGGTAAGTCGAAAACGTTGCAGATATATCACTTCGTCAATGAATCATCCATAAGATTGGACTGCTCTAATCAAATTATTAGTTTTAAAACAAATGATGTTAGGTAATTTGTTTGGTTATACGTTATACAATTAGAATTGGTAAACTTTTCTGTTTATATATCGCCAGATTTCAGTTGTGCTGACAATTAAAAAAAACGTTACGGAGACAGTAAAGTAATTTTTATTTTCAACGGTTATATGAAACTAGATCAGAAAACTATGAACCATAGGATTAGAGATTTATAAATCAGGCTACGCAGTCATCCAGCAAGATTTTAGGGCCAGGTTATGAACTCGAGTAGTCCAAGGTGTGCCTCTAGTTATTTATTTATAGTAAATATCAAATCCTGATATTTTGTTTTACGTCGTTTTAAACCTAAATTACTGAAGTTGGCTCATGGTTATTGAAAGCCAAGGGGAGGTGATGGGTTACAAGGACCCACAGGGAAGGTTTTCATGGGCTACAAGGACCCCAGAGAAGAAGGCACATGTGTACTACAAGGATCCACAGGGAAGGTTCACATGGGCTACAAGGACGCACAGGGGCCCACATAGATTACCAGTACCTTCTGGAGGGGCACATATGGGCTACAAGGACCTATGTGGTAGGGAGCACAAGAACTACCTGTAGTTATTAACAATGAGTTATATATCATAGTAGTGACAGTAAGTTTGGTTTAGTAGTACAGGAATTAATACTAATTTTTAGAAAAAAAACTGTAATGAGACATTCCTAATGACAACAAACTCTAAATTTGTTACAGAGTCGCCACATCGTTATCTAGAGTCCGAGGTGACGATCCACTACCGCAGTCCAGTGCGCAGCGAGGAGAAGCAAGCTTGGTCCGAGGACGAGCTGCGTAGGCGGCAGGCGGAGGCCATGCGCAGGATATACCAAGAGGAACGAAGACGGAAGTACCTGCAGGAGCTTCAGGATATGTACAGCCGGAGACATACGGACAATTTCACGTTAGTTTTATTGTATATTTGGCACTTTTCCATTTATTCTGTCCCATCCTGGTGTCATCAAACAGTTACATAATTTCACTTTCACAGGCATGTACAAAGATACGCATTTGTGGGGCCCCCATCAAATGGCTGATTATTAAAACTGTTTTCTAAAATAAAAGCTATAAAAAAGTATGACAAAAACTTAATGCAACCAATGGTTTATCTCATTCTGTTTACTGTCTGTCTATCTGTAATTCTGTATTGTGCTTTTAAGCCAAGATAGTGCCTGATTGTCAAGTCTCCAGCAAGATTTCAGCGTGTTCCAAGAAACGACGAAACTTGTCCATACCAAAGACAACAGCCAGACACTAATTCATAGCTGGAAGAAGCTTTCTTTTCCTAGTGAGACAACGCCCTTGAAGCAAAAGCCATGGGCTGTCTACCCCCATCAAACTCCTGTGAAAGAACAACAGCAATGGCGGAGGAGGCATCAGTCTGAGAATGAATTCTCTGGAAAAATCATGCATTCGCAGGACAGGAGGTTTCATGATAGCCTCTTTGAGAGCATCAAAGGCAGTCTGCTGAGATTCGCCCCAAACAAAAGGGACACCTTTCTTACGCAATTCATTCAACGGGGCAGCAAGCTCGGCCACGTTAGGGATGAACCTACGCTAAAAATTCACCATTCCACAAAATGGGCAATACCCTTGGCATCTTTGGAAGGAGGAAAATTCTGAATGCCCTGGGTCCTCACAGGATCTATGCAGACGCCTCGAGAAGAAATAAGATGACCCAGAAAAGAAATCTCAGGATGAGCAAGAGTGACTTTCTTTGGATTGGCCAGCTAACTTAAGACGACTAAGGACTTCCTCCAGATGTTGCATGTGTTCCTCGAAAGTCTCACGGTAGACCAGGAGTTCGTCAAGATAGTTGAAAACAAACTTGAATTTCACATCGTAAAAGATAGAATCAAGCAGACGAGTAAGAGTCTGGGCACCCACAGCAAGACCCATAGGAACCCTAGTGAATTGATAGCGATTCCAGGGAACACAGAAGCTAGTCATAAGCCGTGATTCCTTCTTCAATGGAATATGATGGTAGGCCTGGTTCAAATCCAAAACGCTGAAAAATTTAGCCTTACCGAACAAATCGAACGCAGAATGCAAATCAGGCAGAGGTACCGAGTCAATAGCAACCTTAGCGTTGAGCCTCCGATAAGCCATCACAAGCCTAGACTTACCATAGTTTGTCTAGCTTGTGTGGTAATTGGTCGGTAGCGTAGTTGGTTCAATCCCAGCTTCATGAGCTAAAGGTTCTCAGTTCGATCCCAATCAGAGTCAATACATTTTGAGAAGGATCAGCTGATAACCACCGGCTGTTCATTTGTCATTGGGCTATTAATTAATGACACTTTCTAAGGAATAGTCAGCCTTAGTTTGTAACAATGACTACATTCGCTCATCTACACTCATCACACTCATTCGAAATCCATATTCGCCCATATCTTGACGATCGGCGTCTTAAGAATAAATAAATAGGCTTGGGCACAAAAAAAGCTGGACTGGCATAAGCGCAACGAGACAGTTCAATAACAACCTTGCTAAGAAGATCTTCAATCATAGCCTTCATAACCTCCATCTTTGGGGGAGCAAGTTTGTAAGGATGACTTCTAAATGGCTGAGAATCAGTGAGGTGAATATCATACTCCAGGAGAGAAGTGAACCCAAGCTTAGGCGTAAGCACATCAGGAAACTGCAAACACAGCCTCCTAACGGCCTCTGCTTGCTTAAGGAAGATTTGACAAACCGGACTTACCTTGGGTTGTTCGGACTCTCAGGTTGCAGGAGGGCAGTCAGAATCACTTACTAGAGGCACCAAAACTCGCCAATTGAACTTAAAAAACATCTGGAGCTTATGGAGGTCAAGCACCATACCACTTTTAGAAATGAAGTCTGCCCCTACGATACAAGAAACCGCCAGGTCCTTGGCAACAAGAAAACCCCACCTCCAGGAAAATCCTTCTATCTTGAAATGTATAAACGCCTTTAGAAGTATCGGTAATGGAGATTGGGATGCCGTCCAGCAAGTAATAGTATGCTCAGTATACATGACAAGTCCTAAGGCATCAAGACACTCAAAAAGAGAAAAGGTGATGATACTGCATGCCGAACCAGAATCAAGAAGGGCTCGACATAACGTACCACCGAAAGAAATGAAAACGCCAGGACACACCGAGGTGACTGCACTAAGCCTAAGGGAAGCCATACAGCAAGGCCCGAAAAATCCTTGGAACTCGTGCCATAGACACGCGTCACAGGCAAATAGCTACGGTCACTCGCGGGTAGCTACTGTGGAGGTAACCCGCCGCACTGAGCGATTCTTGCACCATGACCTCGAGCACATGGGCAATTGCGACGAATGTGATCAGGTTGGCCACAGGCAAAACAAACAACAGGAGACTGAGAAACACGACCCTCCACTGGCCGACTTACAACCATAGACATAGCCCATCAACGGGTGGGGAGAGCACAATGACTATCATAATCCCTCCCTTGCTGGTCTGAGAACTGCACGCTGCACTAACTATTTTCACTTGCTGACAACTAAACTAAGCAAGTAGCCCATTTCAGTATGGCAGAACTGGTTTCAACTGCCGTAATGTTAGTTGTACAGAGATAGGGATCCTATTCATAAATCATATTATATCATACTTATACAGTATAAATTACTGTAAAAGTTTATAACTGAGAATAGTTGTCATGATAAATATTTTTCTTACTGTGTCTGTACATAACTTAATGGATGATTTTGTTTTTCTATAATCTAGATTAATTGTATTAAAATGTGTGTATTTTGTTAGACAAGAATAATTATTGTGACAATTTTTTGTTTGTTCGTACGTTTAAAATTTGTACATTTAGCAGGTTGTATATAGAACCTTAAGTATAATTATTAATATAGTCTAGTGTAAAATATTAATAAGTTCAGTGTAAAATCTTGACGTTGTTTAATACAACATAACAGCACACTTTTATGCACTAAACTTGCATGTGAGGGCTGAAAGAGAGCGCCTTCTAATATTACTTAAGGCTCTCTGACAGTAAAGTTTTATTTATTTATTCTGTTATTATTACAGACTGTAAAAATATATAACATGCTTGATCTAACATTGTCAGAGTATATGTTATAAATTAAAACTAAATATTTGTGTTTTGCTCGAATTCCATTGGATTTTTAAGGTGCATTAAGTATCTAATGAATAGGTAGGCTAATGGGTTGGTAATAAAAACAAAGAACATAAAGAAACATATTAAAGTCAAAATTGGTGATAGGATAGTGGATGATGCAGTCAAAAGTTGGGAATGATTTTAATAAATTGTTTCCAATCTTTTCTTGTGTCCTTGTTCATGTTGTTCTCAGGCTGATTCTAGGTGGACAGATACCTTTATCCTAAATGGGTGTAGTACCTTTCGTTGAAAAAGGGTTTGAACATGTCATTCAGCCACTCCTAGCAAAAAAAAAAAAAAATCGAATAATCTCAATTTGCTCTCTATGAAGTTCTTAAAAACGGAGGAAAATCTTAAATAGTCCTTTTTTATATTTTATAAATATGTAAAAGTATAACTAAAGTTTCTACACAGCTGTATTTAATATTTCAAAAGAATAAAAAAGATTCAAAAGAAATGTGATTTATTTATATTTATCAAAATATAGATGGTGACATATTATATATAATAAACATAACAGCAAGTCAAAAGTATAAACACTAAAGAATCTCATACTGTACCACCAATATTTTTATAGATATTTTACTTTTAATTCACCATAGTAAACACAACACCAATAGTTGTGAGGTAAAGGGCTAAGTGTGAGGTAAAGGTAATGAACTAGTGAAACAAGAACATGCACAAATCGCTGATAGTAAAGCCACATCAGCACTAGAAAAAAATACTGTCCTTACTTACACATTTCTTGTATACTGTCAAAGACAACTGTTGTAAATCAAAACCAGAATGTTGCTCCTAATTTTTTTTTGTGGATCCTGCATTATGAATACGTCTTGTAAGTTAAATATTTAGTTTCATGATAAGATGATTTTGTTCTATGATTATTTTCCAGGCCGTCACAGAAGTCTCCGATTCCTTTGAATCGTTATGATGATTTTGTGGACGACCTCAGTCCGGGGAAGCCTCGAGACCGCACACCAGAACCCAAACTGGTCGCTAGAGCTCTGTACAATTTCATTGGGCAAACATCAAGGTAAAAACATACTTTCTTTTCTTGTTTTCAGTAATGTGGTATAACAAACACACTTTAGCAAACAATATTGTCAAAATTGTTGAGTAATTTTATATTTAAACATTTGAAATATTGTTAGTCAATGAGTTTTATGGCCAATGCCATTTTAATTGCTGCATTATTGAGAATGGGTGGGCCAATACTACAATACTGGGGGAGGGAGTCCAAAAAACGCTTTTAAGAGAAAAGAAATGTTGATATTAGAAATATTATCAAGTAACATGCGCCCACCCGTAGATGTATAGTGTTTACTAGTACCCTCTACCTACCCATACATGTATAGTAGTATTGACCCACCTATGCATGTTCTGGGGTAATAAATTTACAAAATGTCCAAAGAAAAATAAAGTATTAATAATGGAACCTTCAAAATAATATTTTATAATATTTGTTGTTATATATTCTTAAATCATTTTAACTTCTACATCTGTTATCAATGTGCCATGCAGAATTTGCACATTTAAACACGAATTTGAAATAAATGCATGTAAAATTCATGATCAAATATGTTTTTTGAGTGTGTGCAGGATAAAGATCTGTGTGCAGATGATGCAAAGGAGGTAAGGCATCGAAGCTGGTCTAATAAGCATATGGTTATTTTCTCTTATATTCATATGAATATAAGAGAAAATTGTTTAAGTGGTAGAAGGGACTTTTTAGTCCCAACTTCGCCTGACGTTTTTCATTTCATTTCAATGTTACCCAGTGGCAGATCCAGAGACGGGCTAGGTGGGGTTATAGCCCCGGCCCCTTGGGTGTAAAATTCCCACTGAATAAAACAGTGGTTTATAACACAATTTTAATTTGTTAAATAAAATAATAATATGTTGTGAACATGTGGATAAATTTGTAAAATAGAAAATAAAAGTATTAATATTTTGAAAATTATAACCTGTGGCCAACTCAGAATTATATAGGCAGCCGTATTAATACGTCAATGACTCATTGCCAGTAGCAGACGATGCAGAGCGGACCCCTTTGGGGCCGTTTCGCCCCACAAAAACGTCAAAAACATGAGTTTCAATTTCAATGATTCGGCCCATAATAATTATGGTATCATAACACTTTATAATTATTTACAGTTAAATATGTAAAATTTTAAGTGTTATTCTCGGCAATTTTAAATGATAAAACTCAAAATATCAACTTATGCCCCACTAGACCAGGTCTCCATCTATCAAATGAGACATCAAGGGTTACGATACGATAACTATTGCAAACTGTTCAGTTAAATTAGAAACGCATGTTTTAGCCCGTGGACGACCTATTATTAGTATGTTGTCATTTGCAGCCCACAGTGAAGCAATGATTGCTTAAGCCTAGTCCATACATGCAAACAGTTTCTTGTTTCTTCATACTGTTTTAAAACAACAGAGAAACATATGTTTGTCATTCATTTGTGTCCACACTAGCTGGACAGTGTTTCCCGAGATGCGGACTGAAGATTGTCTTGGTTTACATCCTATCCTATCTGAACCATCCCACTTTCTTGGGCGAACTGCCTCTTTTTTCTCACACAATGCTTTGTGTTCACGTCGAAATTGTATTTTCAAAACTGTTATTTATTTACTTATTATTTGTCCATATCATCGAGGCTCATGTTAAAAAAAACTTGCGATTTCCTGTAGGGTGTCACCGTTCTTATCCCTGTTCTTGTAACCTGGAGCTGTTATGTCCTACAAAACTTTACGGGAATGAAACTCTTCAACTAAATTTTAAATCTGTTCCTGGTGCCACGCAGTAGTACACTTCTTGAACGGTTACGACCAGTACCGCACACTTGCAAGTCGCTTGAAAGCACTGCTGACGCCCGATGACTCATTCGAGCTTACTTTTCCGTTATAATTTTGTCTTCAAGACAGAAAAATGTTCGCATGTTTTTCATTTGGTCTTGAAAACAGAAAACACTGTGTCTCGGTCCTAGAAACACGCTTGAATGTTTGCAAACATTTGGGAAACATCACAAAAACACTGGAACCGGTTGAGGAACAGTTTGCAAACACTGTTTCCGGAAACATGTTTGTAGTGGGGACTAGGCTTTCAGGACTGTTTGGTGTTACAGTTACGCCTTTTAGGAATTTGGTTTCAGCAGGAAGGGGCTACTTGCCACACATCCAGACACTCATGACTTTTTTACATCAGTTGTTTCTGGGATAATTGATTTCGCGATTTGGTTATGTTCTGTGAGCTGCGTGATCCCCAGACCTTACCTATTATGACTTTTGCTATTGGGTGATTTGAATAGTAAATGTTTTTGGCAAAGCTCCCAGATATAGCTGAACTTAAGAGTCTGCAGAGGCTATCTGCCAAGTTGGTTTTAATCTTATAAGATCAATGTTATTTAAGAACCGGACACACGATCACATGTATTCTAATTAAACAGTTATTTTTAAAGGGATTTCCAAACAAACTGCATTTGATCATAAAATAAATTGCACGTTGGAATTGATTTGCAAATTCCTAATTAGTTTTATATAAAAAAATGTTGTTTGAAGTTTTTATTTTCACCTATGCGTATGTATTCTAAATATCAAAAGCAAACTCAATGCGCAGTATGTAACTTCATACACAAATTTTGGTCAATAAATAACAACGAAAAAATGGATTCGAAAATAACAAATATTGTTCTTAAGGATTAAAACCAACATGGCCAACAGCCTCTGCAGACTATTAAGCAGTGCATAAAAAATGAGGTTGCTGCTATTTCTTTATCGATGTTACAAAAAGTACAGTAGGAGTAGGCCTACGATTTTTGAAACTTTGGCCTTGGCTCACATGTATTTTAGCCTGTACGATAACACGGGGCGGGCTGAACAAAAGATGCTTTAGTTCCCACAGCCTTTCAGTTATGAAAACTAATTTTTAGTACATATACAGCATATTATAGCAAGAAACGACGATTATAAAAGTACCAAATTGTCGTATTTAATGTACAACTACGAATTTACAATAGCGTTTATAAGGAACCGTTGTTTTAAATTCATCAACAAATCGTGACATAAAATTTTCGATATGCTAAGATTTTTAAATTTTTTGGTCAGGGAAGTTTGACCACCGTAAACTAGTTTTGTAACTAACCAAAGTATTTAATAAATCAATAATGAAACCTTTAAGATTTATAGTTTTCTATCAATAGAGCTTAAAAGTTTGACCTTTTATGCATTTGACCTTCTAGTCATTGTGTGTGTCCTTTTTTTGACGTTATCGTATGATGGCTGTTGTAACACAAGTGATTCCTCGCTAACCAGCCGCCACGGCCGGGCAAAGTTTCACTAATTGGAATGTAACTGCAAAATTGTAAAATAGTTAGGAAAATTATAAAAATAGCCTTTGTAGAGGCAAATGAAGAATGGAGGTCACATGAGAAACATTATCTAACAAATAAAATGGCAAAATTATTAAATATTTTAGTTGTATTTTCAAATATTAAACTATGTTTGGTTTTCAAACAACATCATTTAAAAAACCGTGATGTCACCATTTATATTACAATTATATTATTGTTATTATTTATTATTATTAAGATTTGTTTTGTTTGATTTTGTTGATGCAATTCTGTTTAAAAGTATTTAAGCACTAACTTGTAACTTTTTATTTGTATATAGATATGAAGAGTAAAGATGTGATTATATTAGATTTCATCTTATTAATTGAAAATCATATATAAATAAGTAATTTGTTATCCTAAATATTATATGTAAAGAAAATTTATTTAATACTAAAATATTAACATTTATAAAAATTGTACTAAAATTTTCGTCAACATCTGTTATGTTGATTGCAATAAAATCAACTTATATAAAAAATCCTACTTAAAAAAAAAATCAACTTGTTATAATAGATGTCTGAATGTGAATAACAACTAATGTTATGTCAGGTGATGTTAATTCTTTATGATTTAAAAGAACTGTTTTACATATGTTTTTGTTATTAAGTTGTAATGGCTTCTTACTGTGTTCTTAAAATAAAGTTGAGTTATGTTAACTTATAGTTTGATTATTTAATATATTTAGTAGAAAAGTTGTAATTCCTAGGGCTGTTATTTATAATAATGTTACAATAAAAAATAATAACTGAGCACCCTTAAATAGTTTTTTATTAAATTAACACGATCTTTGTGTACAATTTTAAATGGGTTGTTGTTTATAAAATCAAATACTTTTTCTTTATAGTCTTCTTGTTTTATTATCTTCAATGAGGGTTTTTTGAGTGTATTATATATTTTGGAGGGGGATAGAGCCCTTTAATGTTGTCTTTTCCAAAAAGTAGTAATATAATGTGATTTAGGAGATAAATACCTATAGTTTGATACCTTACTTTCATCTCTATAGGCCTAATATACCTTGCATCTTCTAAGTCGAAATGGTTCCATGTTGTTTTTTCTGTTAGGAGTGGATAACAATAGATTTGTACAGGCTCAGCAAAACACAATATTGTTATACCTGTTATCAACAAGTATCCATTTAAACAGTTTAAGACAAGATTTTACACATGGCTTTTAGAAACCCCATTTTACTCTCTTGAATAATTTTTTAATTGTGGAAATAATATTATTTTCTAGCTACGGTACATCTGTTAAAAATTTACCTAGATTCTGAAGTTTATGTACAGATCCCAAAAACAAAAAGGAGAAAGTGGGATATCAAATCAAAGAAAGGAATTGTTGTCGGTTATGCTGAATCTTCGAAGGGATACCAAATATATATACCAAGTGAACACAAAGTAGGAATAAGTTGTAATGTCATATTTAATTCTAACAGTATAAATGACGATGATGCTAGAAATACGACAACAGTAGATATTAGGACAACACTTTGCCCTCCCTTGGCTAAATGCTGGATCCGCCACTGAGTTACCTGTGTTCCCAAAACTGTTGTCATGTTTCAAATCTTCTGCCTGTCATTTCTCAGCAAATATTTACTGTGTGATACATATTTATTGCAGCATTGTTATGAAAGTTCAAACCTAGAAGACGTAATTTTTACGATTGAGAGTGTTTAAAATTTACAAATATTTGATGTGGCTGAATTTTTTATTAATTAATCAATAAGAGAAATTCATCAACAATAACTGTTCATCTTATTTTACACAAACTTGATCATAGATTAATTATGTTTCTTTGTAATATTACCTGAATGTTAATTTTGTTTACATTTTTATGGGGAATAAACAAAATTTTCATTTCATACACTTTTAGTTTTAAGTATGATACATTTTGCTTATTAATAAATACATCAAATATATCTTAAATTTATATTATTGAGTTGTCTAGTTCGCTATAAAACTCAATTTTGTTTCAGAGAGCTGACATTTCGCCGGGGTGACATAATCTATGTTAGACGCCAGATTGATAAGAACTGGTATGAGGGAGAACACAATGCTATGATTGGATTGTTTCCTTTGAACTATGTAGAGGTATGTTGTGTAATATTCACCATAGTCCTGGAGAACTCACTTACTGACTGACTCTTGTAAATGTTTGCCTACTTTACTTTAGAGTGTAATAAAATGTTGGAATTTAGACTGTAAGCTGTCAATGTTGACCCCAAAAAATTTGTAACATTTGCAAAATACAAATATTTGGGTCTAGAAGCACAGTGTTAATCTCAAGCTTTATTTTTTTTGTTCCAGTTGTATTACAATAAAATTACCTACAACTTTCAAATTTTTTAAAGATGTAACTTCGTCACATTTGGGGGGGAGGGGTTGAAGCAGAGCCTAAGAAGCAATGCCCGTCAAATATATTACAGAAAACCAAAATTAATAACGTACAGTAAAATTTTACAGTTAAAAAAAAAATAGGTCCACGAATAACAATTATATCTTTATATTTACTTTATCTTTAGGTTAATTTTGATTTATTTTGCCATTATCTACCTACAATAGAGATATTCTAACATTATTTATTATTTTATAATAATAAATTTGTTTTCAACCAGTAATTGAACATAAAAGGAAATGAATTAGTTGACAAACTAGCTCAACAAAGAGCAAGAAACAACATACTTTGTAAAACTAACAAAAACTCATTTCTATCAATTAAAAACCAATATTACGTATTGTATAAAAAGTAAAGTACAATACAATACAAGTACAATACTAGTAACACTGTGCTTGTATGGGTGGGCGGGTGGGTTAGTAACACCGTGCTTGTATGGGTGGGCGGGTGGGTTAGTAACACCGTGCTTGTATGGGTGGGCGGGTGGGTCAGTAACACCATGCCTTCACAGTATTTTACAAATAACACTATTTTTCAAAATACGATTTAAGTTTTCGATAAATTATGTACTACGTCAACTGATTATCTAATAATTCCTTTCATGCTTCCAGATAGCAAAATGAATCAAATACCGTGATACAGGAAAATTTATTATTTATCAGTAATATTACCCTACAAAATTAAGTAAAAACAAACGATGAAAAGATTCCAACAATATTTAAAATGTCCAAGAAAAAATGAAGTTGCTGCTTTCCATCTTAAAACAGGATTAGATTCATATATGAAAATCCAAAATATGTGTTTTGTCAATCATATTATTTTATTGACAAAATTACTGTATAAAACTAAGAAAAAAATAATTAACTCAGTAGATATTGGAAAGATGGGTCAATATAAATGGGTAAATGACTTGATGCTTTATTCTGATATTTGGTAAAAAATAAATAAGTAAATTTATTTATATTTTAGTTGTAAAATAAAAAGTCAAGGTTTTGGGAAAAACATGTTTATCCTACAAACAGACTAAAACATATTCTTTATGGTAATGAAATCATATCCAATTATTTTAATATTTAAAAGGCAAAGCAATATTTATCAAAAGTTCTTCAACTTCACAATACACTAGAAAAGTGAAATTTGACAAACAAGTTCGATGGAGCCTTGGTGTCTAATAAAGGGTTCCGCTCCACCACTAGTTCCCATGGAGGAAGGTTGTTTATATTATACGCTTTAATTCAAAAGCTGATTAAATTAAGAATAAAAAAATAAATAAACGACGAAATTGTGTTTACAATAACACTTCAGATAAATAAGAAGAAACCTGAAGTGATCAATAATTTGAAACTAAATTGGAGCAATCAGAACAGAGATAAGCAACTAATGATCATAAAGCAATAAGCAAACATATGACGGTTTTCCCTTTAGAAGGACAAACGTCAACTTCAAAGAATAATTTGTTTGTGACCACAGATAACTCAGCTACACTGGCGGGGTAGCTTACAGGGTTGTAAATGTCGTACAAAGTATTTAGTATTAGATCAGAAGCACAAAATAGTAATACTGTTTAATTGTGCTGAATCATCATCTCCAACATATAAATGAAAATAAAAGACAACTTCTGTGTAGTTAAATAAAAATAAAAATTTATATTTATCTCCTGTACGTTTACTGATTTTGGGGGAGGGTGTGAGGGATAATGCACAGCTCCTTTATCATAATTATGAGTTTACATAATTACGATTAAGGAGCTGTGCATTATCCCTCACATCTTTTATTTTTGCCCCAAACGTAAAAGATTTTAGATGTTTCCCGGATATATAACGTATCTGTGCAACAAGTAATATGTGTAACCTCTACCATGGGGTCATCGTGTCAGGTGTATAAGAAGTATACCATGATAATCTGTATAGGTTTATCACCGTATAGAGTTGCCAGTACTATACCTCCTTACCCCAAAGTAGTAAACGTAATCAACGTAATATATTTCCGGAAAACGTATATCAGTCACGCAACGTAGTATACAAGATGATATCGATAGGTTTATCACCGTATAATACAACCTTTGGCTTTAACACCACAAAAATTTTATTTTAGGTTTATCCACTGTACCAGGTTTTTCCAATTCAAAATTTCTTTTTTCAGTACTGTTACATATGCACAGAAATAGTGTCTTATGTCTAAATTAGTCTAGGTATTTTTAGTTAAAAATTAATATTATTTTTTATAATCTAAAAGACGTTTGTAAAGGCCTATTAATTTGCTTTTGTATAGAATGCCAGTTTCAACTACAGATGATTGTAATATAAATTCTTCCGTATTATAAAAAGATGATTTGTTAGATACAATTTTAGTTTATATTTGAAAGTTTTTGTATTGGTGGTAATTTTGATAAGAAATATTGGCCAATATAATTTGGATTCTTTTTATAAAATTCTAATTTTGGTATCTAAATTGTAATGGTTATTGTTTACAATTTATGATTTCGTGTATTATAATGATGTGGTTACTGTTTCTGAAAAGTGTGACACCTGTATACTGTGTAGGTTCAGTACCGTATGCAGTCACAAGGGTCACATCACAGTACACCACGACTATAACGTAGTTACGTCGCTTATCAGCTATCTCGCCAGTAGTACGTATCATACAAATTAGCCTTACAGTTGCGATGTTCCCCTAGTAGTTTTATCACCGTACAATACCACATTTGGGTTTAACACCATAAAAGTATTATTATAGGTTTACCTACTGTACTAGGTTTCTGAGAAGTATGACACTTATGTACCATGTAGGTTCAGCACCGAATGCAGTCACACCCCAGTACCACGACTATAACCTAATTACGTATTATGTTGGCTAGCGGTCGTAAACTATAATGTTTGTCCTATATAGATGTATTATAACTTTACTTGTAAATATAGATGTAAAGACTGGTTCTGGTCAAAATAGAATAAACATGTTTCAAGATTAGAAATCAAACTTTCCCTCGTCGTAAAAATGATTTATTACAAACAAATTGGTCTCAACAATAACTCAATTGGTAGGTACTTGAAGAATGGAACTTGAATGAAATTATTACTATTACTTTACAAATATTAAACATTTTTTTACTTTGTTTACTACTATTTAAAATACACTACTTAGGAAAAATTAGAAACCATAATTATTTTATTTGAGAGAAAATGGACTGTCTTTTTTTTAAAGCTTAGATTTTTGTTAAACTTGAACTTTAAGAATTAATTAAAATTGAATCCAACTTTGAAAGGACCATCAATTTTGTTTGAGGTGATTAAACTTTCAGAGGAAAAAACAGAAGCGTGAGCTAATTTATTTATTGGAATCTTGGAGTGTTCTCAATAGCAGCAGCCCTTGAGGAGAAGGCGTGATCATCCTTCCAGGGCTCTTAATGATGGTAAAATGAACTAAATTGAAAGATGCATAACTGAATATATTGATACACTTTTGGAGATTAAAACCGATTTAACTAATGAAAAGGAATGTTCATTTCACACCAACTAGTGATGGAGTAGTGGAACACTTCCTCTCTGCTGATGGAACCCTACATGTGCTAAATTTATCACGCAGGCCGCTTTCAGCCCTGCCCAACTA
This sequence comes from Stictocephala bisonia, assembly GCA_035578905.1. Taxonomy (NCBI): domain Eukaryota; kingdom Metazoa; phylum Arthropoda; class Insecta; order Hemiptera; family Membracidae; genus Stictocephala; species Stictocephala bisonia. The sequence goes on from JAQJVL010000022.1 coordinate 4,441,774, forward strand.
GTAGAACCAGGAGACCGAGCTTCACTCAGTTGATTTTTGCAAACTGAAGAGGTAGCATCTATATCTCCCAGAGGATCCAGAAGATCATTTGTTGTTGCTCTACATTTTAGGCTATTAATGAAATTTCGTTTCGGAGGTCTTTCGCGTTTACCTCTAGCCCCTTTGTGGAACTTGGTCTGCGGCCTCGTGGTAGAGCTCGGCCTACAGTCTGGTGAAAAGTTCGGCTTATGGCCTCACAAAGGCGAGTGCTTCTACAGTTACATTTGCGGATCTCGTTGTGTCGCATCAATAGGAAGATCGACCTACGGCCTCGCTAGGATTCTTAAGCAATATGACCTTGAATTTTGGCGCAATGGAGCCTATAAACATTGACTTTTCTAAAATGTGATGGTATATTAATAATTAAGAGAAGACTACCTTTAATTTGATACCTCACTTTGGTGTATTAGTTTAACATTACCCAATGTTGGGTTTTTGAGTGTATTATATATTTTGGAGGGGGCAGAGCCCTTAAATGTTGTCTTTTCCGAAAAGTAGTAGTATAATGTGATTTAGGAGATAAATACCTATAGTTTGATACCTTACTTTCATCTCTGTAGGTCGAATATACCTTGCATCTTCTAAGTCGAAATGGTTCCATGTTGTTTTTTTCTGTTAGGAGTGGATAACAATATATTTGTACAGGCTCAGCAAAACACAATATTGTTATTTCTTTTAAGGTTTTTAATTTCTTGAGACCTGTTATCAACAAGTATCCATTTAAACAGTTTAAGACAAGATTTTACACATGGCTTTTAGAAAACCCATTTTACTCTCTTGAATAATTTTTTAATTGTGGAAATAATATTATTTTCTAGCTACGGTACATCTGTTAAAACCTACCTCTGCTGTGTGGGCCTAGTTATCTATTGTAGCTCCAGTTTTCCATGTTAAATTCAATGACTTATCTATTTATTGTGATTTTTTTGTGTAAACTATTTATTTATTTGTGTTATTGTTAATATAGTATTTAATGAGTATTAAGAATACATTTGTTAATACTTTTATATAGGCCCTATTTATATTTGTTATTTATTAACTTATGCAGTAATAATAATCTCAAAAAGTTTACAAAATTAGATATAGTCATTTTTTAAATTTCAGATTATCCCCTATGATGGTATCAGGACTCTACCCAAGAAGCCAACAGAGGGGCAGGCACGAGCAAAATTTAACTTCCAAGCCCAAACTCATCTGGAATTGCCCCTTGTGAAAGGTGAGATGTTTTAAAAACTATAACAATTCTTTGTTTGGAAATTTTTATATCCATCTAATTTTTTTTAAGTTTGGAATTGAACAATTTTTTTTAAGTTTGTACTTTAAATATTAATTAAGACTGTGCTATTTATACTCAAAATTTTGTAACGTACTTATGATCTCTCCATAAGATGTGTACTTAAAATAATACACCATACACCAATGCCTAAATTAATGGTTATATTTTTATTTTAAATTTATTAAAGAGATAAAAAAATTGCTCACAAAGTCATACTAAAAAAAAAGAAAACTGAACAAATATGAATAAATTATTATTTTTGGCTGAGAAATGTATCAGCTACTTTTTTTAATAAACCAAGACTAACATAACACCCTTTTCTCCATCGTATAATGGCTATTTATTTTTTGTGCTAAACTGTCACAGAAGTAAATAATAGGGAAAAAAGTTTATAACAATTTTATATTAATATGACAATAATAACGTTTAGTTTGATTTATGTGGGTTCTTCCTTTGAGGGTATTATTTGATATGAAATAATTAACCACACACAATTTAGCTGAATGAAAATTAGCTTTTGCATCATAGAGACCCACTGAGAAAGGATTTCTCGAAATGTTCCTAAGGGGTAGAAACAGCCCCTGAATGTTTAATGTTTCACATAAGAGTAACATTAGAATTAATTTAATTTCATAATTTATTTACAACAACTTATACAAAAAATATTAAACAAAAGCTAATTTGGTTTTCATTGTGAAATGTTTAAGGTCATTTCTATTAACTCTGATATGATTTCAATATTTTGTATTCCCTAAAGTAACTTATAGAATTTTACAAACTATAAAACTTTGTCATCTAGGAAACAGCAGAAGGCAGCTTTTATGGCTTAGATAGAACTATGGAGGGAACAGCAAGTAAGCGAGAGAACCACCCCTTAGCGAAGCAAGGGCTAATGGCTAGTATTCTATGTTTCCAAATAGCTTAAATTTGTGCATTTTAACTAATTATTTCCCAACTATTTCTAAATTACTTATACATTTAGTATATTGGAGAGATAGGACATCAGCAAACTTACCTTAGAAGACAAGTTCACTAACACCAGAGTAGTAGTAACATACACAAAATAAACACATAATCACACAAATTTTCAATGCCAATGGCACTTTCTTCAGGTGAGTAGAGAGCGAGAGACCCTGAAAAAAAATAATAAATAAATTACTTATACATAATAATGATTAATATTTAATGTTAAATAAATGTATCAAAGAAAATATCATATCATTTTAACACATTTTCTGCAGGTGACGGCCCAGTAAGTCATCCATTTTCTGATGGGATGCGCGTGACATACCAGACTGTCCATTTTGAACAGCTGTTTGTATTAATCAGGGTGTTCCCAAGACTCGGTGTAGAAGGATGATATTTTGTGTGTGTTGTCTGGCAATATTACAAACTATTGCTGTGTATTTAGTTCCTTGCAAAAACCTAACATACAAAGAACAATATTATATGATTTGCACATGAATTAATTTTACATGTCAATATTTCGAAATATGTAAGCATGCGGCCATGGTGCCAAGCCGGGCAAGGCAGCTCCACACCCTGCGTAACGCAACTCCATGCGCCGCCGCAGTGAATGTGTTAATTTGTGCTAATGAAAAAGAGTGGATTTGTCATAACCACTGGACATATATATATCACCCTACATGTACACCCTGGGGTAAGAGATATATCACCCTACATAAATGGGTGGGATCTCCATCCCATTTATGTAGGGTCCCTGTCTGTATTATATAAGACAGTGGTCATAAACATTGTTCGTGTATGGTGGAGATGGAGGGTCATAACCACTGTTTGTGTATGGGGAGGATGGAGAGTCATAATCACTGTTCGTGTTGAGGGGGGTCATAACCACTGTTTGTGTTGAGGGAGGTCATAACCACTGTTCGTGTTGAGGGGGGGGTCATAACCACTGTTCGTGTTGAGGGGGGTCATAACCACTGTTTGTGTATGGGGAGAAAGTAGGGTCATAACAACTATTAGTGTATGGGGGATGGTGTATGTGTATGGACTATAGTCAATATGGGGGATGGAGGGTCATAACCACTGTTTGTGTATGGGGGGGATGAGTGTTATAACCACTGTTTGTGTATGGGGGATGGAGTGTTATAACCACAGTGCGTGTTGAGGGGGGTCATAACCACTGTTCGTGTTGAGGGGGGGGGCGGTCATAACCACTGTTTGTGTATGGGGAGAAAGTAGGGTCATAGCAACTATTTGTGTATTGGGGGATGGATGGTCATAACCACTGTTTGTGTATGGGGGATGGAGGGTCATAACCACTGCAGGTTTATTACATCACCCTACGTGTATATGTGTGTGGAAATGAAAATCATCTTTATTTTTCCAAGAGGAGAGGTTAGGGCTGCAAAGCCCTCATTACTACTTTACCATAACGTGGTGTGTTAGGATATTGAATGGTGTGTTTATTACCATACGATATAAATGCCAATTAATGCACTAAAGGCTATACATTAGAACAATATTTATGACCTGTAAGACTCCATTATAACTGTACAGTAGTACAGAACAGTATTTTGGCTCATCTCCATATTAAAATTATTATAATTAATTTGTCCATTAAGTGAATGTTGAAATGGTACAGCTTCATAGCAGATCGATAAAATGTAATAACCACTAGTTCAAGAAGTTTGAATATGTAAACACTCAGTGGATGGTATGACTACAAACGTATTAACATACAAACATACAGCTTCATAGCAGCTCGATAAAATGTAATAACCACTAGTTCAAGAAGTTTGAATATGTAAACACTCAGTGGATGGTATGACTACAAACGTATTAACATACAAACATACAGCTTCATAGCAGCTCGATAAAATGTAATAACCACTAGTTCAAGAAGTTTGAATATGTAAACACTCAGTGGATGGTATGACTACAAACGTATTAACATACAAACATACAGCTTCATAGCAGCTCGATAAAATGTAATAACCACTCTACAAACGTATTAACATACAAACATACAGCTTCATAGCAGCTCGATAAAATGTAATAACCACTAGTTCAAGAAGTTTGAATATGTAAACACTCAGTGGATGGTATGACTACAAACGTATTAACATACAAACATACAGCTTCACAGCAGCTCGATAAAATGTAATAACCACTAGTTCAAGAAGTTTGAATATGTAAACACTCAGTGGATGGTATGACTACAAACGTATTAACATACAAACATACAGCTTCATAGCAGCTCGATAAAATGTAATAACACTAGTTCAAGAAGTTTGAATATGTAAACACTCAGTGGATGGTATGACTACAAACGTATTAACATACAAACATACAGCTTCATAGCAGCTCGATAAAATGTAATAACCACTCTACAAACGTATTAACATACAAACATACAGCTTCATAGCAGCTCGATAAAATGTAATAACCACTAGTTCAAGAAGTTTGAATATGTAAACACTCAGTGGATGGTATGACTACAAACGTATTAACATACAAACATACAGCTTCATAGCAGCTCGATAAAATGTAATAACCACTAGTTCAAGAAGTTTGAATATGTAAACACTCAGTGGATGGTATGACTACAAACGTATTAACATACAAACATACAGCTTCATAGCAGCTCGATAAAATGTAATAACCACTCTACAAACGTATTAACATACAAACATACAGCTTCATAGCAGCTCGATAAAATGTAATAACCACTAGTTCAAGAAGTTTGAATATGTAAACACTCAGTGGATGGTATGACTACAAACGTATTAACATACAAACATACAACAGTTGCAGTCAAATTTATTCTAAGAAGAAATAATTATCAACATTAAAGTGTTTTAAATAAAGATGTAAGAATGTCAAAATTTGTTGCAGGAGAGTTGGTTCTGTTAACCAGAAGAGTGGATAATAATTGGTTTGAAGGTAGGATTGGCAACCGCAAGGGCATCTTTCCTGTTTCCTATGTGGAAGTTTTGGTAGAGCCAGGGGAAAGAGCAAGTAAGTTTATGTTTATAGGAATAAGAACATTTACAGTAAAAAGTATAACAGTATATAAAATGTATTCATGGTACTAATATTTAACACATTACCATATAGGAATTATAAACTGGTAACTTATAAAAGCAAAGTAAAAGTTATTATGTTTTATGTAATAAACAATAAAATAGATACCATTTTAATTATATTTATTGAGTCTAATTCTGGTGTTAAAGTAAAATACGAAGGCCATCCAGAAAGTAATGAATGTTAGTGCACTACGCCATTGAAATTTACGTATTAACCGTGTTCAAATGTGCAACGCAGGTATAGGCCTGGAAACAACAGAACTCCGGTTAACAGTTGTAGTTAACTCGAGATGTGTGGTTTATAGGCATATATATTATTTGCACCTTTGACATTTACATATAAACCATCTTCAAATGTGCAACACCACAGATCTCCGTTAACAGTTGTAGTTAACCCGAGATGTGTGGTTTATATGCATATATATTATTTGCACCTTTGACATTTACATATAAACCATGTTCAAATGTGCAAAGCAGGAATATGCCTCGAAACCACAGATCTTCAGTTAACATTCCATTATATCTCAATTATATATTTTTTTGTCATTTTCCTGCACTTTTGATTCTATGCAGAAAATACTTATATTTATTTTTAGGTCTGTACTAGTGCTGCCTAATTTAACTCTAAAATAAGTTGCATTACTAATAATACTATAAAGAGTTTTGACATGCTCATTTTGCAAAGTCAATTTCAATTTAATTTTCATGTTTTTTTTATTTTTTCTAAACGTCTTGGGGATTCATGAAATATGCACATATAATTATAGCTTTCAAAAGATGTGTAGTAAAATTGAAATACATTTAAGTTACCTTTAACACGTCATGATCAACCCATACATCCCATTCTTTTACGGTTAAACTTACAAATTTACTGTATAATTTCAACCGTAAACACGTTCAGTGGTATTGTTTACCAATATTTAAATATTTCTGAGGAACAGTTGAACTCAGTTAGTAACCAGACTACACTCATCCACACTCATCCTACACTCATATAACCATTCATATTCGCCTTAAAATACGCACAACATTGTGTCGGCGTCTCATACGTAAGAATTACTATACAATGTAATTACAATGTAACATTGTAGTTCCTTTTACATTGGTAAAAAACTACACTGTAAAAAGAATAAGACTGTGTGTGTATGTGCTGGCGGGTGGGTCAATCCACATGTAAAGTAGTAGTGTATTGTATATTTAATACATACATTTATCAAAGAAAATAATGATTTCAGATTATGTACGTGTATGGGAGGGTGGGAACCACTGAAAGTTGGGTGGGAAGCAGGTCAGAACCACTGAAAATAAATTGGAGGGTGGGTGGGTGTAATATATTTAAGTTTATTTACATGTTCAGTTTAAACCATATGTTTATTTACATGGACAATTGGAATCATATGGTGTATTTTTGGTGTTTGTTGACATCTTGGTTAGTTATGGTGAGACCATTTATTAAAGTATATTCTCAAACTAATTTACGTTTTCTTTTAAGTAATAACATTACATAATGGCGCTGTACGGACAGGATACAAATTATAAAGAAGACGTATCATTTTCATCATCTGAAACATCAAACGAAAACACAACAGGTAAAGATTTAACACGTTTCAAATTTGAAACATTCAATATTAAGAAAGAACCCTGGAAATACTACTATGAGCGATTTGAGATATAAATTAATGTTTGTGGACTACAGAATAACACAACAGAAAAACAAATTTTACTTTTGAAATGAATTGGTGCTCAGCATTATAAAATAATTGTTGACAACTTTGACCCAAAACCAATTTTGACTATTGAATACAATGACATAGTTGATATCATATCTAATTTTTACAAACCTAAAACATCTTATTTAGGTGAAAGACTAAAGTTTGGTAAAATTGTGAAGGACCAAGTGTTATCTGTCAGTTTATTTCTTAACAATCTGAGGGCGAAGCTACTGATTGTCAATTCAAGGACACGCTTGGCTACGTGACCAATTTTTACTGGGACAAAACGATCCGAAAATGCAAAAGGAGCTTATCATAAACCATTCTGAGGAAAAGGCTAGACTACAAGATATTGTAAAGGATGCTTGTATCATGGAAATGGCACACACTCACCAAGAGCAAGTAGGAACTTTTGTTACCAACACACAGGTAAATAAAATTAAATTTTCACACTCCACACAACCAACAGCTCAAAGATTGAAACCTAAATTTATTTTAAATCAAAATATTCATTGTTTTGTTGTGGTTTGGCAAAACATAAGCCACAAAAAGAGAACTGTAAAGCACTTTTCACTACTTTTACAGCTTGCTGGAAAGTTGGACATTTTGAACGAGTTTGTCTTAAATCTAATAATGTAGTACTCAGCAAAAATAGCTTAAAAAGGCAAATCAGACAAATTGATGGTAATATCAAAAGTGATTTGTATAACACTGATAATGGGAATGACGTTTCCCATGATAATTATAACAACTCAGTCAAATGAATGATGATCCAGAAATCGGTCACATAGCCTTGGTAAATAACGTTAATGATATAAACATGGTAGAACGATTTTCATACATTGTACATTTAACAATAAATAGTGTTCCTATTGCTATGGAATACGACACTGCTGCTGCCAGAACAATAATAAGTAAGTCTACATGGAAACGTATTGGCGAACCTAAATTATCTCCTACGGAGAAACTGGGTGCGTATCCATAATTTCAAATAAAAATGTTAGGTGAAACAAAAGTTACTGTTGAATTGGATTTAACTTGTTTGGAGTTGGATGTAGCTGCCACCGATAGTTTGAGAGGTACTCCTTTACTTGGCAAAGATTGGATTGTTGCATTCAAACTAGACCCTAACTGTCAACATGTACGTAAACCAAGTTTTCACAATATTAATCATATTGACGCCGATATTTTGGACAAAGAGAGAGAGAGAGTAAAACAGCAAATAAAGAGTTCAAGGATATAATTTCAAACAACTTAGGTACAGTACGTATAATTAAAGTATAGGTGAGGGTAGCCCATGACGTACAGTTACCAATACACAAACCAAGGCCAGTTCCTTTTGCACTTCACAGTGCCACAAGCAAAGAACTCAACCGTTTGGTTTCTGTAGGGGTGCTAGATCCTGTAGATCCTTCTACTACTCCAATTATTTGTGCTTCTCCAATAGTAATGGAGAAGTAAGATTATGTGCAGATTTCAAAGTATGAATCAATCCTCACTTCAATTCCAACCTTTGAAGAAACCGTTTTGATATTGAATGGATCTAAAATATATTCTGTTATTGACTTGAAATATGCCTATTTACAGCTTCCTGTTGATGAAGAATTGAAGAAATATTTAGTAATCACAACACACAAAGGTTACTTCACATTCAATAGGTTACTTTTTGGTATTAAAACAGCTCCTAAAATTTGTCAAAAGTTAATAGACTAGCTTTTAGTCAGAATTGACAATATTTCGATGACATTTGCGTAGGGGGCAAAAATGGACCAGAACATACTGAAAGGATCAAAACAGTTTTAAATGTCTTTAGAAAAACTGGACTTTGTACACGTGAAGATAAATTGCATCTTTTTAAAGAAAGTGTAACCTACCTCGGATACAAGTTCAGTGCTCTAGGGATCCAACCAGTTGAAGATCGTGTAGAAGCTATAAAGAGACAGCCTCCATCTAAGAACACATCCGAGCTTCGCTCGTTCCTAGGGTCTGTAAACTATTATTCAAGATTCATTCCCAACTTACAGTCACTTTGCTTTCCCTTACACAGACTTTTGCATAAAAGCTCACCCTGTAACTGCAGTAATGGATAGGAAAAAAGTTTTAATCAGATTAAAAGCAGCATTTCTACAAATATAGATCTGGCTCATTATGACCCAAAACGGCCACTTATACTGGCAACAGATGCTTGAAATCAAGGTTTGGGAGCTATATTGCTTCAATGCTGTCCTGACGGCAGTCAAAAGCCTATAGCTGCTGCTTCAAGAACACTGAATACGGCAGAACAAAACTACTCTGCAATTGACAAGGAAGCAGTGGCAATTATATTTGGAATAGAAAAATTCTACAAATACCTATTCGGTTGACACTTTACACTGGTGTGCGATCATAAACCTCTTGAAAGAATCTTTGGGGCAAAACAGGCTATACCAAAACACACTGCTTCGAGGCTTGCACGATGAGCAATCATCCTAAGTGAATACGACTATGATATCCGCTACAGGGCTGGAAAAGACAATGTTCCAGCTGATTGTTTAAGCAGACTACCATTGACAGAAATAAAATCTTTTGGAATCATTCAGACCCTTAGTGAAGTAAACCAAATTCGGTCAATGAGAATTGAAGATTTGCCATTAACTAAACAGACACTTCAAGATAATACTCACAGAGACGTCGAATTGAAACATATTATATCTTACTGTGTAAGGTGATGGCCTCAAAGGAATTTAATCCCAGATGATTGAAGATCTTTTATGACAAACGATTTGAACTGTCATATGAAGAAGGAATTTTACTTTGGCAGGAAAGAATAATAGTTCTGAGATCATTGAGGAATCATATTCTTGAATATCTACATGTCTCACATCCAGGTATTGTTTCAATGCGCTCTTTAGCCAAGATGTACGTTTACTGGCTAAAAATAAATGAAGGTATAGAACATTTAGTGAAAGCTTGCTCTAGGTGTCAAACTTTTAGAAGACAAGACATAGAAACACCACTTAACTCATGGAACATTCCTGAGAATGCATGGGAGCGGATCCACATAGATTTCAAAGGGCCTTTTGATGGATATATGTGGTTAGTAATAATAGATGCTTATCCTCGTTGGCTAGAAATATTTCCAATGAAAAATGCAACTAGCCAGTCTGTTATTAAACGACTTAGAGAACTTTTTTGTAGTTACGAACTAGTAAAAAAGTTGGTTACAGACAATGGAAACCAATTTGTATCAGTTTAATTTGAAGAGTTTTGTTGCAAAAACAACATAGTTCACTTGTAAATTTCAGATGGAGTTGATATTGGTATTCCTCGTTGTTAATAAATTTTTACAAAATCACCAATAAAAAATACTTTTTTCGAGGTCTTTTGCCAGCAAAGGCATCATCAGGCAACACAAATTTATATTTGGTTATTTATAAAAAAAATATATATTTTTTATTGGTGATTTTGTAAAAATTTATTAACAACATAGTTCACGTCAAAATAACACCATACTTCACCTTTTCAACTCAACTATAATTCTCAAAGCTGATTGTTATGATACTTATGTCTACTAAATTAACATTGACTTTATTTTCATAGTTAAGATTTAAATATGCCGTATCCTATATTGACTTTATTTTCATAGTTAAGATTTAAATATGCCGTATCGTATAAATCTACCATAAGAATGAAAAAAAACTGGTATTTATTGAAGTCATTTATTATGAGGTACTAGAATCAATGCTGTATAGAAAATAGAACAAAAATTAACACATCAGTATTAACTAGAAATGAATGTTGTGTGCAGTAAGTCCTGTACGTGTTACCACTCCATGTAAACCTGTGGCCAGTCCTGCCGCCCACTCGCTTCACCTGGGTAATGACATGAGTCAGCACCACTACCAGCCTCCACGTCCCCTCAGCTACACCTCCCTGGTTAGTCTCACTTATCTTCTCACTCGTTAATCTAAAATTACCATTAAAATTGGGTCATGGTCTGAGAGCGAAAGGTTAATGCAACTTTGTTTGCAACTTTATAATCTAAAAATCTCCTGGAAAGACAATTTTTTATAATTATTATTTTTTTATCTTTATGGTTTAGTATTATAATGTTCATAACGAAACCCTTTTTACTTTTACATAGAAAAAATGCTGTTTTACTGTTATAAAATAAATAAGCTGTTTACTTATAAGAAGTGTTATTTAAAGAGAAATATTATTTATTATGAATAATTATTTTCTACAAACTTTTTCATAGAAAAAGCAAGCTTACATTTTTGAAGTGCAAATTCATATTTTATTACAGAAAAAGTTTTTATGCAGGTTGATGAAAATATAAATTTATTATTGTTCTTTTATTAAAACATATCGCTACAGTTTAATTCTATTAGTTGCTTACAAATTTGAATCTGTTTTATGTTACATTAACCCCTTAAATAACATTAGTATGGATTATTTTATAGTGATAGTAGTTTGGTTTAGAAGGAAAAGATATCTTCTTACATTATGAGCATTATCCTAACATTATGAGATTGTACAGCAAAATAATGTGCCTCGCCGCATCATCCAGTACGCACACTGATTTACTCTAGTATTCACCTTGGACGCCAATATTGGAATAAATAACTCCATTATTTTGAATATAACTAAAATAAACAACTAAAACCTTCCCCTGTAAAATTATAAAGTTGAGTTTGCTACACAATCCATAGCTACAAATGCTTTTTCCGATTTTATTCATTTTCAAAAAATTTAAAAAACTTACAACTGCTCACGCTAAGTATGCTGACTATACTGAATGCTTGTGACAATACATTTTATTCACCAATTCATGGAAACTGTTGTTATATCCAGCCTGCTGACTATTCTCGTAGAAGTACACCTTAATGTTCGTTGTGAGTCCCGATTTCAAACAAATCTTTCCAATACAGTTATGTTGTATTTAGTTTGACTGGAAGAAAACAATACTTTATTCATCATTGCCACCCAAAAACTACTTCCACTTCAGTTGTACATTGTTTATATTGGCTGAAACAATATATTGGCTCCTTCATAATACTTAACTGTTTTATTTTTAATGTTGCTAAATTATATGGTACATTGAAATTACAGAATTTTGTATGACTATTTTTAGACTGAACTACAGGGATTTGGATGACTGTGGGCCGGTCAAGCAAGCTTATACTGTATATATAAAATACACATCTTATAATTCCTTATGTTATCAATGGCATACTAAACTAGGACACTACAAATTTCAAAATTACTACCACCCTGTCTTTTGACTAATATGAGTGTGTTTTAATTTAGACTCGACAAAAGACAGTGGAGTTGAAGCAGCCACCAGTCAACCAGACTCTGCACATTGACACACAAAATGAGCCTGTTCCGTAAGTTATTCTATTGAAACCGAATATTGTACAGTGACTTCTTATTTTAAATAACAATACATCCCCAACTTCTCCAAAATATTTTCTGGAATTTTTTACCTTCCAGTTTTTAACACTAACCTACATCTGCAATCGATGTTTGTATTCCAATTGCACATTTAAACATGAATTTAGTAACCTTTTAATTAATTTCATGTTCAACAATTTTATAAATATACCACATTGAGGAAAACACTAACCTCAAATCTATATATATAAGGAGAGATAGGACATCAGCAAACTTACCTTAGGAAACAAGTCCACTAACATCACAGTAGTAGCACTGATTTTATACACAAATAGATTTCCCATCTAATGTTAAATTTTGAGTCAAAATATCAGTGGTTTTTGTGGTCCATTGTGGAGCACTAGTGCAGTCCCATATAAATGTATTGCAGTTTAAACCAGCTGTGGTTGAGAGAGGGGGGAGGGAGAGGGGTAGAGAGGGGAGAGGGAGGGTGAGAAAGAGAGATAGAGGAAGGGACAGACAGACAGACAGAGAGGAGAGAGGGAGGGAGAGACATACAGAGAGAGAGGGGGGGTAGGAGAGGGAGAGGGGGAGAGGGAGGGAGAAAGGAAGAGAGAGACAGACAGAGAGAGAGGGGGGTAGGAGAGGGAGGTAGGGAGGGAGAGAGGGAGAGGGGGAAAGGGAGAGAGAGGGAGGGGGGGAGGCACAGAAAATATTTGCACATGTGATTCTTTTGTATTTGTTTACTACTAATGAGATGTTAACACATTGACTGCGGTACCAACTTGGCTAAAACCTACCCCGGTGGCTAAATTATGATATTTACAAAAAGTCTTACCTTTAGACATAACAATTCAGGATTCATAGTCGAACATCGATTTCTGGAAGGATATGGGTTGAATTGTCCATGTCGGATCCCTCTGTCGCCAGCGACCGGGCCGCCACCCGCTAATGCCTCTATGCATTAGCTGACATTGTCAGTTCTCCTCAAGCTGCCACTGTTAGATGTTACGTCGAATAAACATATTTCACTAAACTAACACTTAATTTTTATTTAATTATATACACTATATACACTCCCATCAGTCTCCTTTTCTTGTTTTCATCCATGAAACTCATCGAAGCACTGGCCTAAGCAAAGACCAGGCTTGTCAAGACATGTCTCACAGTAGTACGTAGTTTTTTATCTTTTTTATTTTTCCAACATATTCTATGTTGCGGTGATCCCGTTCAGTGCTAACAGCTATTTTATGTACACTATTTCGAAGCCTTTTTTGGGCTGGAGTCTCCACTGGAGTGTCAAGGGGAGGCAGGAGTGCTCTGATCACTTCTAATCTGAAGTCGTACAATCGCATTTTTGGGCGGTATTTGTTATGCAAATTGTAGGTATTGAGCAAAATCATTTGGAAAACGTGTATCCCGATCTTCTTATACCACCGTAAGGTTTTCCTTTCACAAGGGTAGTAGGATAGCATTTGATCGGCTCGATCTACACCACTCATGTAGCAGTTGTATTGCACGATCGGTAGGGGTTTCCTTTTTACTTCATTCCTTTTATTATGGAAATCTATCATTTCATTTTCATATTGAGTTGAAATGTAGGACACAACCCGCTTGTCCTTGAAAAACAACATTCAAAAACAAAATGTGAAACAAATAACTTGCCCGGTTACCGGCTACTGGTACCGCCACCCGCCCAAAACTAAAACCAATACAACTAATATTACGCCAATGTATCTACCAAGTGGCTACGCAAGAATCAACCACACCGCATGAGTGGCTGGACCACACTGAATACATTGAAAGGAATGTGCCTTCCCCCCCACCGGCGACCGGCACGCTACCCGCGCTTGGCTTTCGCCCGGTCGCCGGCGACTGGGCCGCGTCCAAGGTGTTAAAGGACTTGTATTCTAAGGTAAGTTTGCTGATGTCCTGTCTCTCTTAATATACTAATTCCTGGCCTACTGCCCTTTAACCTAACCTAACATAACACCTTTTCTAGTATTAATGAGTTTGATTGTCACTTTCTTAACATTTTTTATACAATGGACTCTTAAACAATTGCAAAAGTAAAGAATGAACCCATCTACCTGCCCATATACGTACAGTGGTATTATTTACCACTCTCAATATTTACTGACTCAATACCACTGTATGTCTATGGGTGGGTGGGTCTAGTCAGTTGTATGTGTCTGCAGGGTGGATCACGTCAGTCGATTATTAAGTATGAGTTAAATTTGATTGTAGTTATTTAAATACTGTATAAATAAATGTATAACCATAATTTATGTTAAATAAAAATAACTATTGATTACGATAATGATTAATTATAAATATATTTAATCACTGAGCAGAAAGTGTAATAACTACAATTTAATGTTGTTTTGTGATGTCAATTTCACTCATAATACATATAATTGAATTTAGTGATACTGACCTAGCTACAGTTTATGATTGAAGTTCTAAATTCATATGGATAGTGGGAACATAAATACCTGTGTTGTGAAAATATTTAACTCACTTGTGATATCTAAAACAAATCATATCAATATAATTTACAAATGTATGCAAATATGTAATGATAAAATACTTCATGTCAAATCTGTTGTGTTTTTTATAGGTATCGGGTGCTGTACAATTATAAACCCCAAAATGAGGATGAGTTGGAGCTGATAGAGGGGGAGATAGTGTACGTGATGGAAAAATGTGATGACGGCTGGTATGTAGGCTCTAACCAGCGCACAGGCTGTCTTGGGACCTTCCCTGGCAATTATGTCCAGCGCCAACTATGAGGTAACACAACATTTCCTCCCCATAAAACCAGTTCAAACGAAGTGTAGATGCAACTTTTTTGTTACTAAACATTTCTTATAGCAAAACTCGAATATTTTTCTCCAGAAGTTGTTACATAACTGCTTGACCTTATTTATAATGTCATGTTTTGTCATTAAAGTGTAAAATTAAATCAAATTTGTATACTTAAAGACTAATTTTACTTCACAAGCGTATGACGGATATAAACACTCAAAAGAATTTCAACAAGAGCAAATGATGTATGTATACGCAACTAATATAATGTATACGAACCTGTCGCTGGGCTCGTTACACCTCGGACTTCGCCCACAGCCTGTGACATTTGATTAAAAGAAAATAGTAGGTTAACTGTAAAACGTAAATATTAACAATATTAAATCTATTTACAGTATCTCACTCACATTACTTGCGTTAATACCTATTTATTAGTATAAACATCCAGTGACATTACTTAGCCTATTTCAAATGTGTTAATTTGTTTTTGTTTAAGAGCTGAAGAGTAATAAAATAACTGCATTAGATTACCATCAGAACCTTCAAGTCCAGTACAGTGAAGGCCCTACAATCAAATGTGAATAAAACCATGCTTACAATCTTCCCTGGTTTAACATTATGACAGATCTAACCTTCTCAATATTACAAACATCAATATTTACATCCTAACAGTTGTTGTTAAACTTTTTGGTAATCAGTATTTACTTTTGAACAGCTGTTACTTTTTGATTCATTTAACCCTAGATCCGTTTAAGCCTAGTGCCACACGTCGATTGATTTAAAGTGTTGCTACACTTTTGTTTATCACCGTAGCTTACTGAAATTAGTACTATTTGTTGAAGTATCGACCGTTGGCTTAGTGGTAATTTGAAACTTAGACCTTGCCCTCCACAGTCCGAAGCCTTAACCACTGAGCCACCACGCCGGCAATTTTGATATTCTTAAAGTTTGTTTCAAGGGGAAGATTATTGAAGTATGTGAAGAATAATTTATATAAAAAAGCATTAACACATTGACTGCGGACTACTTCTTTATACGTAGTGGTGGTGCTGCGCGCGTAGTGGACTACTTCTAAATTGTTAGCACCAAAATGCACACAAAGAATGGCACAACAAGCGGTGAGTGGCACAAGGTTCCCGGGCAATGGCTATCCTCACCCTGAACCAATATCGTTGAAGCGGGAGGGGTACTTCTTTAGAAGTAGTCCGCTACGCGCGCAGCGCCACCACTACGTATAAAGAAGTAGTCCGCAGTCAACGTGTTAAGCATCATAAAACTTACTATTATAAACTTATCATAAACTTACAAATGAGCAGGTTAATTTAAACTGTAAGATAACGTTTTCTTGGAAACAGAAGAGAGATGTCAACAACCACTAGTATTAACCAACCAACAAGCCATCGTGAACCCCGTCAATGTGATGAGTGTTAGGTATATAGTAACGTTCTGTTCCTTTGTGATTCCTGGCGATGGTAAACATCATTTCCAAATTCAATCGTACTATTTATATCTCCTTGACCCTTCATATTTATACTTTATAAACTTGTGTAGCGTAACATTTTTATTTGTTTGTTTTATATTTCACCAATCTGAATGTTTCATGTATGTTTTCTATTAACAATTCCAATGCTTTACGTATGTTTTATGCTTTCAATCTTAATTTAATTTTATGTTTTAACTTAATTCAATATTTCATTACGCCTTCCACTATCAGTTTGAATTTTTCTGCCTATTTTATACTAACAATTTTGATGTTTCATGATTTTTTACTGTTATCAATTATGTTTTCCACAATAAATATTAAATATTCCATGAATGCTTTTACAATCCACCTCAATATTTCATTATGTTTTCTACAAACAATCTAAATCCTTTGTTTATGTTTTTTAGTAATCTACATTAAGACAATGTTATTGCCTATTTACAACTAAAAATTTCAACACATGTATATTTTCTAAATCATTCTCAATATTCCATCAAGTGTTATTCAGAAATGCAAGTACAATCGCTGTTGCTACATGAACATGAAAACATGCTTGCACAATAACTCTCCCCATGCCTTGCACACTAAATAACAACTTGTTCACTGATTTCAAATCAATTCTTTTTCTTCGACAAAATTGAAATATTGCAAAATACATTTGAGCTTCCAAAAGCAAAAGCCTGTATTGGATGGGCCATCACTTTACTATAGATACAAACACTCAAGAGAGGAATAAGTGTCGTTATCAAGATAACAAAATAGGGGCTTGTGTATTTGCAATTAACATATTTAATTTTTAAAAGATGGTTTTGCTGTAGTATGCAGTTTACAGCCGAAGCTCTCATGTGCCAAAGTCAGTTTTGAACGGCTCCTTTCACATCATCATCTGCGATAATTGTTTGTCACCAACAAGCAAATTCCATTTTTGTTTTGAACTATATTACCAAATGTTTTCTACCACAATTATTGATGTTTCATGCATGTTTTCAACAGTCAATATTAATGTGTCATATAAAACTTAATTAACATTAACGCTTAATTAATCACTAAGGCACATGATCAACCCATTGAGGTAGTAATTAATTTAAAATAAAATATTGTAAGGGCACCAAGCTAAAAATGAGCAAAACTGTTGTAGTGACTGGTGCTGTTGATTACAAAGTCAACATTACATTAGAAGCATCCTTTCTCTTACATGTCGCCACACCGTTCTCTAACGGTCAAGCCTGAGACCTCCTGAAGCCTGCGCCTCAACTGAGATTTGAACCTAGGCCCGCCGACTCTCTGGCCACAGGAGGCGACAGTTTTAACCACTAAACTACTGAGGCGTGGAGCGGCATTGGCATAAACCGGTTCTAAACAGCTAACGTTCTGAGCAGGAGAATTTCGTACAGCAATTTTGAAGTATATGGCTGTAGTTCTTCCTTTTGCCACTAGTTCTTCTTATAACAGATAGTGCTCTCTAGTGAAATTTTTTTCTCTCAACAATTTAACTGAATGTTTGCATTTAATCACTATTTAAATAACGCTAAACACAGAACGAGCCCAGCTCGTGGCTGGTCGCCAATAGGTTAAAACAAAAATAACCTATGACTATATTAAAACGATCGGTAAAAACCAACATGCCCCAGAAGCTCCAGACAGACAGGTAAAAATTATATTTCTTAAGAGAAATGAATTAGGCAACTGTAAACATGTGACAGATCTGTATGAATCATAGATATTATAAATGTTGCAGCCGTTTTTTGCGGCCGGTCACAACTGGTTTAAGCAATATTTCATCAAGAAATGGCCAGTTAAAAAGAGGGTTACTATTTTGGAAAAAAGACCGGTTAAAGCGATGGCTGGTTGAAAGGTAGCACGTTAAGAGTCTACTGTACTTCTAGCTGTTATTTTAAAAAACTAATGAACATCAATTTTAAATTGATTTGATCCTACCACAGTTGTATTTTTAAGTAGTAATTTGGAGCAGCCGTAGCCAAGGGGCTAAAGCAATGGCTTGCTATGCAATTGGCCTGGGTTCGATGGGGGGAGACCAGCAACAGTTTTTGCACTGCTGCTCCCGTGGTTCGGAAGTCACGTAAAGCCATTGGTCCCCAGGTTAAGTGTTAGAGAGGGTTCTTAGCCCTAACTTCGCCTGGTAAAATAAGACAAACTTTAACCTTAACTTTTTTTATTTGAAGATAGATTCATGATTCAAATGTATTTTTTGTTCTATAAACAAAAACAACTATATAGAAATATGTTATTTTTATAATAGATAAATATTAATATAGTTGAAATGTTTTAGAAACAAGCAATAATGATAGAAAAAGAAGAAAGAAGAGATGACACCAAACCAAGCCAAAGAGATTTCCTTGAACTGCTGATGCCAACTACCAACCCACGTTAAACTTCAGTGCATCAGTGTTGTTGCAACTGGCAAATGTTGCATCTAGAGAACATCACTCTCATATAACAGCCCATTGGGCCTAGAAAACAATGTTCAGCTTTGAGTAACGTTTATGTAGGGTATAATCATACCAAGCAGAATAGAATACTTTCAATGAAAATACTACTGAAAAAACAATGCATAATCAGGGATGACAAGTCATCTTGCACAGAAGAAGAATAAAAACAACATGTTTTATTTATGAACTGATATGCTTATAACAGATGAATGAATTCTGTTTTGAATCTACATCTATGTTGAGAGCAGGAGTCTAACACACACAAACTGTTGCCCAATGTGTAATTAATTGTACTGTTTTACATTGGCAAGTTATATGCTTAAAATGATAAACACTTACCACTTTGCAAGTTATAAGTTTTGTTTGAACAATGACTTTAAATAACTTGAATTTTAACACAAGCACCAAAAAACATCAGTTCCTTTATCGTAGAATTGTTTAGTTGTACTTAGCTTTTCAAGCAAATTGTTTTGAAATTACTGTTGGTAAATAAAAAATAATGATTAATAGCTGTTTAGAAACTAAATTTATATTTTACTAGGTCACAAATTAAAAACTGCCTTAAATACAATCAGGGTACAAAATATTTTTAAGTATAACACTTTTTGTTTCCTTTATTGTGTTATTTTGAGAAACTGTCTAAAGGTCTTTAATATTGTAGGCAGGTATGTTGTATTCTGTGAAATAGTCACCAGGAGGATCCATCACGTTAGACAATTTTATAAATGTTATTTATTTCAATAGGTTATAATGTATAGTAATATGTAAAGTCCTAGCAAGCCAAAGATCCAGATATACATTATTATAATTTGTAAATAATCAGTTGAGTAGTGACAGAAAATTAGATTCAGTATTTTTATAAATATAATATTGTGCTTCCATTATATGGTGGGTATTTACGTGTCATTACCTAGTAGGAACACTTTGTTTTAATCCCAATGCAGCTTTCATTTTACAAGTTTGAGCAGTTAATACATTTTAAATATCAATATTAAGTCAAACCTAGTAATATTTTATTGCTATTATACACTTTAATTACATTTTAAAGTACCATACTTATAATTTGTTTGATCAAACCAATAAGATTGTATCTGTGAATTGCACTTCGATAACGTTATTTTCAATTAATTGTATTGTCCATTATTGGAGGAAATTGGTAATCAAGTGTCATTCAGCAGTAGTAAGTCAACAAATGTTTTTTGTATTAGGTAAACTCAGACTGCGTTTAAAATTATTTTTTAATGAGTTTAGAGTTTGTTAAATGATTATCAATCTTAGAATTAGATTATTTATTAGCAAAAGCAGTGGCGTATATATGGGGGGGGGCGAGGGGGCCTCGGCCCCCCCCCCCCCGAAATATACAAAATTAAATATTTGTTTATCCATGAATAAAAAAATGTTCATCACATTTTATGTACGAGTATTAATGTATTAATATTTCTAAACATATACAATGATATCGGTGTAATTGTGTACATTATAAACATATATCATTTTAACTTAAAACATAATATTATCCCAATTTTGTAGGAGCTAGAATAGCGTAAAATGACATCTCCATGAGTTTACTTTTTGAAAAATTTCCCGGGGGGTACCCCCCCCGGTAATGTGTCTTGGTAATACTTGCTTAACCAAGATCGGCCCCCCCCGAAAAAAATTTGTATATACGCCACTGAGCAAAAGCACTTACTGTTATACAGTTCAATAAAAACAATTACAACTAAGCTTTACTCTAAACATTTTTTGAAAACCAGCAAGTACAATCTTATTTTTTATTTAATATAGTGTTTTGTTTTAATAATTTATTGCAGAAGTATGTTTATGTTGCTTATTTATTAATATAAAATGTGTTTTCTTTGTGTTACCATCTAAATTGTGATTGTTTATGTGCAAATAAATTCTGTAACTCCTATGATACAAAAAAATGATCTAAAAATATATATTAGTAATATCATCGTATACTTCAGCAACAATTATGAAATACTTCTTATTTCTTTAGTCTAGTCAATGCATTGAGTAACATGTTACAGTTTTGTCAAATGTTTCACTAAAGATTATTTAACCATGTTTCAAAGCATTTCATTTCCCTGTTGACCTGCTTTTGTAGTTAAGTTATCAAATAATTATCTACTTAAAATTGTACATATTAATGTGATAATCTTGTTGCCTTTACACTTTGAAGCAGAACTAGTTTATGGCATATTTGTAAAATTAAATAATACATTTTCTCAGGTTTTTTTTATTTGACTTACATTTTTTATTTTATATTTTGTTATGTCAGTTGAACAATTACTACCTTCGTGTATAGGTGGGCGGATAGGTAAATACCACCATACATGTACACCACCATTGACCCTCCCACGCACCCATACAGCACAGTGGTATTGACCCTCCCACCCACCTATACAATGACAGTAGTATTACATTGACTACTTGTCAATGTGATGTGAGAAAATGAAAGCCCATACGTCCTATTAAATTATCAATCCTTATTAAACCATTTATATGTTCTATTAATGCTCTCTTTAAACTAAAACATTACAAAAAGAAAAAAAAACACTAAAGCTTCCGATAACTCGGTCTTAGATACCACATAAGAGTATGGGCAAAATGCTTATTGATATAAATATAGTGGAACTTGGTTAACTCGAAGCTCAAGGGACCAGCTAAAAAATTCAACTTATCCAAAATTCGAATAATATAAAAATAAAACAAAGAGGGTTAAAATCATAAAAACAAACTGTATTTTACTGCTTTTATTGAAGTAATTAAACCAAGAAACAGTATTTATGTTAAAAATTACATTATAGCTAAAAAAATAATAAATCTCTACCTATTTTTAATTTACCGTTATGTCACTTTGTTAACGTGGAAGAATGACTAAGGTCTGGGCATATTACCAACTTCCACCTATATACGCACAGTGGTATTCTGTATTTATTTAATATATAACAGTGTTACATACATTAAAATACATAGTTATTTAAATTCATTAAAATCTAAAGTATTCAGTAGTGCGTAAATAACAAAAACTGTACTTACAGGTTTTCAATGAAAAATAATTGTAATACCTGACAGTCTACTTGAAATAGCTGACCCATAAAAGCTTTTATGATAGCTAGCTTCGTTTATAAAATATTGCGACACTATCCTAGTGGATAATGAGGAAAAAATAAGAGGCTTAATCTATCCCTAAAAGATACTGCTGACTTAGTCTACCAACTGGAAACCAAAAGGAAAAACAGAGAACTTGAGTTTAACCGATACTTTTGTTCCCAAGAAGTTACCTAAAATGAAGAAATCAAACTAAAACAACAACTTAATTACCTTAAACACAAACTTGAAACTAGTATACAGAATTACGAGTCATTAATTTTAGATAATAATAAGCTGTCAAAAGAAATAACAAGAACATCACAAATAAATTATTCTTTAGGAGAAAAAAATAGAAGTAAGGATTCTGCTTTAAATAATTGAAGGATGCTAACTTTGATGTACTAAAGAATGATATTTTAAGACTGGAA
The DNA here is from genome assembly GCA_035578905.1 of Stictocephala bisonia. NCBI lineage: Eukaryota > Metazoa > Arthropoda > Insecta > Hemiptera > Membracidae > Stictocephala > Stictocephala bisonia. The sequence goes on from JAQJVL010000022.1 coordinate 4,464,491, forward strand.
TCTAAGTCATGGAATAAAGATAAATGGGTGGATGATACGGTTTTGAATGCTTATTTTTCTGCTATGGAGGAAAGCTTTCAGGGTAGTGACATTTTGAAGTTATACTTCTTTGCGCCCGTTAGACACTTTGGGATGGGATGTTGGTCGAGAAACCGCGTCACGCTGAAAAGTAAGAACAAATTTTTAAGAACTATCGATTAATCGATTGTTAATCGAAGAAATTACTGATAATGATAATATAGGTGTATAATATAATAATGAAGTCCCGTATAATATATTGAAGATAAATATATTGAATAATATTGGAAAATGTCTTATATTTCATTTATATATCCTGTCTGTTTGTGTGCGTGAGTGGGTGTATGAGAATGGCTAAAGAAGTATAACTTCCACCGTGTGGTCCGACGCACACCCAATTTTTTAATTCTTGGGCCCTTCTGTGACTCTATTAAGTTTTCAAATGCAGCAACACATCTGGAGAGCTTAAATTTAACATCCTATCATAGATACAAATATGTATTTCTCTGCCTTAGTGATTTTTCAGTTGTTGGGGATGATAGTGGCTCCCAATGGAGCTTGCTGTTTTTTTTTTTTTTTTTTTTTTTTTTTTGACAAAACTAGCAATAATTTGACTCAATGAGTCCTATGAACAAATCAACGGCTATTATAGTTGCAAGTAATCTTGGGCTAAGACCTGATGATGTAACTGAAATGCCTTGCGGCCAACAAAAGCAAACCTTTGAGTGTGGAATTCATGTTCTGGCTAATACTAAATACATTGCCAACCTCTACTGTGCCAAAAATGCAACGAATGTTTCCTTTATAGATTGGTTTTCGGGTACTGTGACATCAACGTCAGAATTAGCATGTAGCACACCTTTATCTGCCCAAACATCAGACAGAAAACTTAAAAAAAAAAACTAACATTAACACTACATTAAATAAGTGGCAAAGAATCCAACACAAAAAAATAAGGAATAGGCGCACAGTAACCGACTCTATGTCAACTGTACATACAAAAAATAGATTTCTTGTTTTAGAGAAACTAACAAATAAAGAATGCAGTGATAATGCTGTGAACGATAACTTACAAACTGTGTCATCTAAGAGTATCCCAAAACAGAAGGAAAGAGTCTTATACAAGGAAAAACAATCCACATGTCCGAAACCAGCCATCATCATTGAAGAATATTAACAAGAAATTGATCGTTGCCAGTGTTAGTCATCTTCATTTACATCTCCCCTATATAAACAATAGTAAATTTAAAATAATTAACCATTGTCAGCCACGTGCTCCATTGCAGCCTATTGTAAGTTCTATCATAGATTCACATGATTTTCAGTTGCTCTCAAAGAAGGATTATGTTGTCATTATTGGAGGGACCAATAATGTCACTAATAAACTGTCAGTTGATAGTGAGGCATTTCTCAAGGATTTTTTACATCACTTAAAAATTCATCCACTATACTTTAACCATACCAATCTTGTATTTTCAACTGTACCTTATAGGTACGACCTTGATGCACAAAGTCCTGAAAACGAATTGATAAAGAAAGTTAATTCAATTATAAGAGATTTATCCTATGAAGATGCCCATGTCGAAATTCTTGACATATATCTTTTTCAAAGTAAGTATCACACAAAACATGGTTTTCATCTGAATAAGAGGGGTAAGAAACGTGTGACTAAGGAAAAAGAAAAATTAATTGATAAGTCTTCTGAGGCACTAGTTTCACCCAACCTGACAGCTGATACATCAAAAGAACCCTACAACATAAAAACTCCTCAATTACACAGCAAAAATGTGACTCATGGGGGAAATGAGTCCAGTGTCCGTAAGCTGACTCATAAAAATGTGTCAATTCCAGTTTCTCTAGTTGAGAAAGACATGTTACAGGTTTTTGATGAGCTTGGTAGAGATGCACCTGTAGCTTTTGCTCATTGTATCTCTGGGGACTTTGTAGATAGGAGACATATGAGTCGTGGGGTTGCTTTTATGTTTCAAAATAAATTTGGACGACCTACAACTTTGGACTGTGTGAGTGAGAGTTTAACGCTTCAAAGAGGAAATAATCATGTCGCAATATATGGGCTTGTTACTAAACGACGCTACTTTGATAAACCTACTGTGCAGGACTACAATAGAGGTTTCAATCATCTTGCTCTTGATTTTCAGACCAGAAAGTTAAAAAAAATGTATCTGTTCACCAATGAGATGTGTGAGATCAGATTCCCCCACAAATATTTGCAAGAAATATTGTCCTATTTTACTACTAAACTGGTGCACGAGTGGAAATAGTTTTTAAAGAAGAACGGCCTTCAAGGACTATAAGAAATGGTCTCAATCATTACAAATTCATCAAACTACTGCACAGTTGTATTGCTGAGGAGCTGGCACACTATGGTCCTCGCCCTAGATCTTCTGTACCTCAATATCAAACTCACCAAGAGCATATCAATATAATGTCTCCAAATCAACAGCATAGTCATCACCTATCAGCAGCAATAGTGGGAGCTTGACTGTGGCAGCGACCCCAGCACTGTGTTCTCCACATGAATCACTCATAACAACTGTTCTGGACATTTCTTCAGTATCGTCTGATTTGAACTCTACCTTTATTGGGTTTACTTCACCTTCTTCTGAGAAGTTGAATATTATGGGAAACATTTTTAAGGACTCACAATTTAATTTAAAATTACATTAAAAAAAACCTGGAATCAACACATCTGACAACGAATGAAACACCAGTTTAAAATCATCCACCAGAATGCTTGTAGCTTACAGTCAAAATCAAACAATTTTGAAATTCTAATTGATCAAATTAATCCTATTATAGTATTAATATCAGAACACTGGTCAAATGACAATGTTCTTGAATGTATAACATTTAATAATGGTAATTACAAGTTAGTTAATTCAGAACAAATAAAAAGGGTGGAGGCACATCAAATTTTACTAATGTACTACCTAACCTAACCCAGCCATACACATACGGTGAACTAACCCACCCACCCACCCATACACGTATGGTGGTACTAACCCATCAGCCCACCCATACATGTACGGTGATACTAACCCACCTGCTCAGCCATACACGTATGGTGATACTAACCCACCCGCTCACCTATACACGTACGGTGGTACTATTTATTTATTTATTTTACGAAATTTGATGTGCCTTGTCAAAAAATTGATATTTACAAATTCTGTGAGGAAGGATTATTAGAAGCAACGAGAATTAAAACTAAAATAAGTAATGAGGGGTACCTAATTATTTTACTTACAGGCTAGTCCGTTCTCTTGATTTGAGCTTAAATTGTGTTCTGATGGGTGATTTTAATATAGATACTTTAGCACCCTCAAGTAATGAGCTGAAACTAATCACTCTTCTTAATGAATTTATCTTACATCCAACTAGAATAACTCAACATATTCAGTCAACATTGGATAGTATATTTATCAATAAGCAATTATATTTAAAGAATGTTTTTTCAGATGGCATAACAACTGGTATATCTGACCATTATTGTATCATGTTTGCTATTCCTATTAATGAAACTAGAAACACTTTTCAATATAAAAGAAAACCACCTGATAAAAAAAGATCTTTTAACTCTGAAAATTTACGTATCTTGAAATTTTTATTACAGAAAGAGAGCTGGGACACTGTTGAGTAATATAGTCAATCACAAATATTCCAGCTTTATATAGATACTCTAAGTTATTATCTTGATATATGCTGCCCCTTAAAAGCAAAAAATAATAAAAAAGACAAAAATAATCAAACCCATTGGATAAATAAACAAATTATAGAATCAAAAAATATACTTGTTTTTCTTGAATCTCTTTGGGTTAAAAATCATAATAACTTAAAAATTAAGATCATTTTAAAAAAAACACAAGCAAATTTTTATGAACAGCTTTAAAAAAAAACTAGATCGGAGTATATGTCGAATAAAATATTAAATTTAAAAAAAACTGAATGTGGATACATGGAATTATATTAATAATATATTAATAATGATTTAGGAAGAAATAATAACAACAAGACTAATATTTCACTCAGGTTTGATGATGATGTAATAACAGACTCTAAAACAATAACCAATCAATTCAATGATTTTTTTAAAACTATCCCTGAGCAGATGGTTGGTAATTTCAATGATCTCACGTACTCTTTTAAAGGAGAAAGAATAAATATCAGCATGTATCTTAACCCAACATCTGAAAACGAGATTATTTCCATAACTAAAAATCTAAAGAACAGTTTTCAGTTGGTTGGGATGGTCTCAGTACTCACTTGTTAAGAAATATTTCAGGTTACATAACAAAGCCTCTGTCTTATGTAAGTAATACTTGTTTTCAGCTTGGCATTTTCCTGGATAGTCTTAAAATTGTTCCATAAAAATAAAGGCAATAGATCACAAATCAATCATTACAGACCTATTGCTCTTCTTCCTGTCATATCTAAGGTTTTTGAAAAAGCAATTATGTAATAGGCTGATTTATTTTTTAGAATCTAAGAATATACTTTTTGTTAACCAGCATGGATTTAGGAAAGATAAGTCTACCATATCTGCTTTGTACAGTTATCTAAATTAAATAATGGATGGTGTAATAAAAAAATGAGTTCATATATAGAACTTTCTTAGATTTACAGAAAGCGTTTGATTTTGTAAATATAAATGTTTACTTGATAAATTAGAAAATTATGGAATAAGAAGTAAACCTCATGATTTTATTAAGTCCTAATTACACATTTGTACACAATATGTAATATTAAAAGATAATGGCAGGAAAGTTGTTATCAGAGCGCCGATGAGTGAGGTTCTTATCTGATCTAGTCTCGAGCCGCCACCTGCCCTGTGCCGTGTCTGTGCCAGTAGTTTTGCGTAATTTTTGTCGTTCTGTATATAACCTCACTTATTACAGTGTTTATATACAGAACACATAGCTGTACATGTATGGGTGGGTCAATGCCACTGTACGTGTATGGGTGGGCGGGTGGGTCAATACCACTTTACGTGTATGGGCAGGCGGGTGGGTCAGTGCCACTGTACGTGTATGGGTGGGTGGGTCAATACCACTGTACGAGTATGTGTCAATACCACTATGCTGTATGGGTGGGCAGGTGGGTCATTACCACTATGCGTGTATGGGTGGGCAGGTGGGTCATTACCACTATGCGTGTATGGGTGGGCGGGTGGGTCAATGCCACTATGCATGTGTGGGTACGCGGGTGAGTTAGTACCACTGTGCATAAGTAAGTACCTATGAGAGGGCTGTTAATTCATTTTCTCAATTACTAATTAAACTGAATATTTTGTTTTTATTAGTAATTAACTATACATATTTTTATTTCTTACATAATGTCCGTTAAGTGTGGAAAATGTGCTGTGGAGTTTGTGGGTGCTGAATGTGTTCTTAAATGTATGGACTGTAAGCAGTCCTTTCACCCGTCATGTACTCACCTCGTATCTATTCAGAACGTTACAAAATCTAAACTTAAAAATTGGAAGTGTGACTCCTGTCGTGAAGAAACTGCTTCGTCTAAAAGTTCTGACGACGTCAGTGATGAAAAATCATTTTTAATCAGCATTCTGACTTCCATGAAGAACGAGATATTGGCAGGAATTGACGCTAAACTCGCTGAATTGAAGAATATCAATGGTAAATTCAGTGCCCTGGAGAAGTCACACGAAGAGCTGTGCATACGCTGTGACCAATTGGAATGTGATCGCGATGGGCTGACCGAGAAGATGTTATTGGCGTGCCTTTTAAGATAGAAGATGTTTCTATGGTACACCGACTTCGTCTCTTCTCTAAGAAGCATGCCCACTCGCCTGTTATTGTACAGTTTCTGTCTCGCAATACCAAGGAGGCATGGATGTCAGCGTCAAGGAAGAAGAAAGGGATCAACGCGGTTGAGGTATCGAACTCCCTTCAAGATAGCAAGATATTTATTAACGATCACTTGACACCCCTCAAAAAAGCTCTGCTTGGCCGAGCCAGACGACTCCAGAGGCAGAAGAAACATTTTTACGCCGGGTACTTCAATGGAAAGGTCCTGATTAACCCGGGAGAACTCGCGCTATTAGATTGAATCTAACATTTTTTTTCGTTGTCAATAAATTTTTTTTATTTCTTATTGTACGGTCCTGAGGTTTTATTTATACTATGTAGAGTATATTTGGCATCTAATGCACTAGTATCAAGAATTTGCGAGTAGAGAGTGGGGGTACAGGAGTGGGGTATGGGCGGCGCCACGCCTTTGTTAGTCTGCTTTTAACTACTCGAGCGCTCGCAGGACGGTCCGTGTTAATTCAATTCTAACGGCGCGAGTTTTCACGGAACTTTTGGTATATGTATTTTTTATTTACTTTATCTTTTTATTAGTTTGTTTTAGTGTTTTGTAAGTGTTTTTTGTAGTGTATTGTTGTGTTGTTTAGTGATGGATAAACGAAATGAAGATGACATTCGTTGCTGGTTGGATGAACATGACGTAAGTGAAGGAAATATTTCCTTTCAAAATAATTTATCTGATAGTGATGATGCAAGCGAGCATGAACTATTTGACGTTACCTCAGATCAGTCTGAAAACAGTGATAATTGTCATGACAGTATACAAGCCGCTGGTGAACAAATAAACAACGTAGAACCACCGTTACCTCTAGACACTAATGATGTAAGGCCTGGACCTTCTAATCAAAACAATCAGCCCATTCGTGTAACTGATTCTTTGTATACAACTAAAGACGGGATTACTAACTGGAATATCCATAAACCACAACCAACAAAAAGGGCAAAACAAAATATTGTAAAAAAACTACCTTCAGTGAATCGGTCATATAGGGACTTGAAAGAACCATTAGAATGCTGGAAGATATTTTTCCCTGATGAGATGATTTCAGACATTGTGCGATATACGAATCAGCAGTTACAAGAGATGCGTCCAAATTACAGCCGACCAAGAGATTGTAATGATACTGATATAGTAGAAATTAAAGCATTTTTTGGACTTTTATATAGATAGATAGATAGATAGATAAGCATTTTTATTCCCAAAAACATCAATTACAATATACAGAACATATAAACGGTGGAAATAGTTCCCCTCATGGGCACATGCCTGTGGGAGGGGAACGGGCCACTACCAGCCAGACGTAAAATCAAATTAAAATGTTGCTATTATGTAAACAAATAAAAAATAAAAACGTATATAAATAAACTTATGTTTCATAACAATTATTACTTAAATTACAAAATTACAAAGATACACTTGTATTAACTAAATTTCGTAACATTAGAAGCCACAGCAAATAAAATTAAAATAAAAAACTAATAATAATAATACTACTAAAGAGTACTGTAATCCGCTAAAAAACTACCATAAAAACCTGACCTAAAACCTGGACACATTTCACATTTCAGACACTTGCCCACGCCCATAATTACCCAATATTGATACACAAAGCATTACACATTCATACACTACAGCATACACACCTACATGAAGATCACACATACCTAAGAGAGACGCACCCGACTCCTCCTCACACACATGCACGTTTAGAATACACAAATTAAATACACTATCTGACATAACCTTCATATACGCACACACCTAGCATAAATAATGGGCGCAAGCACAGTGACTGTATATCACACACACCAACCAAAACACACAGCACATGCACACACACACACACACACATCCTCTCACGCACAATCATACCACAACGCACTTTAAAAACCACACACGCACAATCAAACCTAACACGCATACACTCACACCTCACACATACCTCATCCCACAAAAAAAAAAAAAAATAAATAAATAAATAAATAAATAAAATAAATGAATAAATAAACGCACGCACACCAACATACACACAAAACAGACGACATTCCCCCCCCCCCCACCTTTCAAGCACCAACATAAGTTAAAGTTTGAAATTTATAAACCCAGAGAAAAAACCTGTATATGGTGACACAACTAGATATTTAAAGTTATTCAGTGTACATAGATATTAATAGATTGTATATATTTTCCCTTCCTACCTCAACAAGCCATTTGTTCACACATTTTTTGAATGTACCTATTGAGCATGGAGCTGGAGCTCTGATATGGTTGGGTAAATTCACGTATAAAACATTAGCAATATAAGAAGGATTTGTTTTGTTTATTGATTTTGTAATTTTCGGTACCGCAATTCTAAGGTTTATTGACGTTCTCGTAAAATGGCTGTGGATTTCAAGTCTATTAACTACGGTTGGGGTTTTGAAAATATATATAGCCATTACTCTAACATACAGTTGTGTAAGGGAAAAGACTTTAAATTCATTGAACAGAAGATCTGTTGAATATCTCCTACTTTTGCGGAGAGATGTTTTAATAATTGCTTTCTGTGTCGTTTCCAAAGCACTTAAAGACGATTTGTATGTACCACCCCACGCTATTATGCCATATTGAAGTAGTGATTGTACATAGGCGCAATAAACGTTTCTTATCAGATCCTGCGTTAAGATTTTACTGAGCACTGAAAACATAAATATTAACTTTCTTAATTTGTTCCTAAGCTGTTGTATGTGCGGTACCCATTTTAAACGCATATCAAACACGATACCGAGATACTTAAACTCACTCACACATTCTACAACCTCGCAAGACACACATCCATTAAGGCCACCACCACATGTATGAAGATGCAAATTAATGTTTATCGGATCACGATCAGCCCTTAAAGAGATTGGCAAGCACTTTGTCTTCTGTAAATTTACAGTGAGTCGATTCTGATCAAACCATCGCTTGACAGTAAGCAAGCCACGCTCAGCAGAGCCGAAAACCTCCTCCCAGCTGGCTCCTTCAAACAACAAAGCCGTGTCATCGGCGTATAGGAACAGTTGACCATTATCTAGATTTACTTTTCCCAAGTTATTAATGTAAATTAAGAACAGGAGAGGCCCAAGTGTGCTGCCTTGAATTACTCCATAATCAATTTTTCTATTGCAACTATTTTTCCCCATAATCGAAACTAATTGGTATCTATCAGTCAGATAATTCTTGAACCAATCTAATGTAACCCCATGAAAGCCAATGTGTTCAAGTTTTTTTATTAGTAACGGGCGATCAATTGTGTCGAATGCTTTAGCTAAATCAATAAAAACTAAAAGTGGTTTTTTATTCCGGCCAATAATGTCGTGGATTTTATTTGTAAGACTAAAAAGGTTGTCATTAATATTTTTATCATTTCTGAAGCCAAACTGATTTTTAAAAAGAAAGTTTCCATTTTTTAAATATGTAGCGACCTGTTCTTTTACACACTTCTCGAGTATCTTAGCTAGAGCGTTGGCTAGAGTGATTGGTCTGTAACTGACACATAAATGTTTAGGCCCATTTTTAAATATTGGGACGACTTTACCTATTTTGAACTGATCTGGATGGATTCCTTGCATGATACTACTGTTAATTATGTGTCTAATAGGAATTTTTAGTTTTTGGAAATTCTTCTTAAAAATACTAGAGGGTATGCCATCCACACCCGGTGCAGAACCGCCTTTAACGCTCATTATACATCGTTCTAAATCGTTCTCAGAGATAGGAACCAGCTGGAAGAAGGAGTCCACCCTATGATCTACATCCCTGACCACCTCGTCGACCACAGGGGGGATCGCACTAGCAAGTTTAGCACCGACTCCCACATAATACTCATTAAAAAGGTCAGCAACCTCCACACTGTCCTTTGGCGCAAAATTCTCAATTGGAAACCTATCCTTCTTTTTCCCTTTCCCAGTAATTTCACTTATTTGTTTCCAAAGTTTTTTACTATTATCTTTACAGTTATTAATTTGTTCTCTATAGTAATTTTCCTTTGTGGATTTAATTAGACGATTCAATGTATTTCTGTGTTGTATGAACTGATTTTTTAGTACTACGTTGAATGGTTGTTTTTTTAACTGCCTACTTAACTTGTCTCGCTGCCTGATTGATTTAAGAAGACCGGAAGTGATCCATGGTTTAATTTTGATTTTATTCGAAGCCAATTTTCTTTTTTTAGTTGATTCCAATATAATATTGTGAATTGATTCAATAAATACCTCACAACATTCGTTAACTCCCGTCAGTCTAGTAACTAGCGACCAGTCAAAATCGGAAATGAGCTCACTAGCTCGGGTCTCATCTACGAACGAAGTTGCTTGTCTAATATTTACTAGTGGAAATTTTTGGTTAGTTTCATACCCTCCAACAATAAAGAAATGATCTGTTAGTTCCGATTTAATAATAGCTGACTTAACTCTACTTAAATTTGCAATATTAACTAACAAATGATCAATGCAACTCTGCGAGTGTGCTGTAACCCTAGTTGGACCGTTAATACAGCTAGTAAAACCAGCCCCATAAAGAACATCTAGATAACGTTGAGATAGCGCGTCTTGAGTTTCTGGCAATATACAACAATTTATGTCCCCAACAATCCAGTGTGTTCGGTCCTTAGAAATGTTATCGCAATATGACTCAAGGTCATCGATGAACAACTCAAGGTCCCGTTTCGGTGATGGACTCCGATAAACGGCCAGCACGCTGTGCCGCTCACTGCCAAGCGATACATCCACTTCAATACATGTGGCCCCATGCAAACTTACTTCCACACTATTCACAGCATACGACTTACTTACATATACAATCACACCGTCATTTTTATTCCGTCTCGTCTTATTCAACACAACATCGTAACCTTCCAAACACTCAATCACACTACATTCTTCCATCCAGGTCTCAGTCATCACTATCATATCAAATTTTGTATCGTACCCATTTAGAATAATTAGCAATTCGTCAAAATTTTTGCTGTAGCTTCTAATATTTACATGCAAAATTGTAAAACAATTGTTAACAAAACCATCATCTTTAAAGAAATTAAACTTATTACTATCTTCATACACACACTCACTCACACTTCTATATTGTACAGCCTCTTCTATAAAGTCAACCATCTCGCTTTTATGCCTAAGCCTACCTACCCTTATTGCAAAACACGCATACATTAACAATAACAGATCTAGTAAATTAGAATATTAAACAAAATATAGTAGAGAAAAGAAACTTCAAAATTATACAGAGGGGAAAATTTAACTATAGCTATATATACAGAATGCTCTTCATACATGTATAAAGAAAAATATTTTTATAATAAAAGCAAATAGAATAGAACAATTAAAAATTACGAAGTTATTTTTTGATGTTAAAGGAGGGACTTTTATACAAAAAAAACCTACTTCGTATAATAACCATTAGCTATAATATGTTGAATAATATGAAAATGTTGTGTCATTATTGGATTGAAAAACAAAAGGATTCCCGTTCAAAAAGATAAAAATGATGAAATCTAAACAGACAAAAATGTAACCTACAACGTATCATATAAAAAGAGAAGACAAACAAACCATATAACTAGTATAAATATAAATATACACAGAAAGAGAAATTGTGTAGATATATACAATTATCTATTACATTCCTGGCATTCCAGTTCTGATATTCTAACTATTTACTATCAAATATAATAATTTAAAGTAGAACTGGAAGTACGAAAAGAAATTAAATTAAAACAATACAGAATAATCTTCTAATATCTGTAACAAGACGTATTAAAAACTTGAAATAAAAAAGTATAATCTGTATGTACTCATATGTACACACTATCGTGTGAATATAAAGTAATTACACAAGAAAAAGGTAATATTTATCAATCAATTAATTACAGTTTTAAATAAATGAGCTAAATTAAAAATAAACAAACTCAAAAGAAAGAAACTTACTTTCATGCATAGAGACATAACAAATTAATAAAATACAAATAGTTTCAACTAACCTAAATCTATTCCCAAACTGAAAAAGCATTCTTTAAAAATAACAACAACAAAAAAAGTACCTCATTATTATGTATGTTGTAGAGCCCAGATTGTAGAGCCCCGATGTCACTTCTTATCAACAACACTCACAATGTCATCGACGGTCCAGACTCGAAGGGCCGGTGCCTCCGCCGTTTTTCTCACGAACAACCTCCCGTCCCTAGACCAGGCGTAGGCGAGATCCCCTCTACGGACGTAAACTTTTGCTCTCCTAAGGAGGTCCTTGTTGTAGGCTGTGAGGTGGTCACTCACGTACACCCGACCGGGGGCGAGAGAAGCTGCAAGATCTGTTGTCTGCAATGTTTTCCTTCTAGCAGCGTCAAGCCATGCAGCCCTAACAGATCGCGAGACGAACTGCGCTACGATGTTAGGATGGAAGCGGTTGTCTCTCGGTGTTGGCATGCGATGAGCGATGGAGACGTCTTGTCTCTGGAACGGGACATCGATGGCTTTGGCTATGGTCTGCAGAATAGCATAAACATCCTCGCCTGGTGTCACCGGAAGTCCTCTTATCTCCAGGTTGGAGGCTCTAGTGTACTGTTGAAGGTCAACCATGTCTCGTTTAAGCTCCTTGACCCGATATGTAAGTGTCTCGTTGCTTGCTCTGAGACTGCTGCACTCCTTCTTTAAGGCAGCGTTCTCAGCCTCCACCGCTGACAGCTTTGCCTTCACTTCCGTCAAAGTATCGTGGACCGAATGAAGAGATCTTTCCAGAGATGTGAAGCTTTCTCTGTTGGCGCTTTTACTTTCCGCAATCTCCCTTGTTAAGTTCTTCAGCAGTTCCAATATGGTCGGATCATCTGAATCGGAACGACTAGCAGCTGATGCTGTCTCGTGCGCACACTCGTCACAACGCCACGCGGCTGTCGCCCTGGCAGACATGCCGGCCAGCTTCGCCGCGGTTCTGATGCGGCAGCACGCAGGGTGAAACTCCGCTCCACACTCGGAACACTTCGCCACTTCCTTATGGTTGGTGAAATCCACATTGCACTTAGCACACACCATAGTTACAGCAGCTACTACTAAACGAGTAGGAAATGTATTTTAAAAAAATATTTTATTAAAATAAATAACAAATGGAATGGAGAGAAAAACTAAATAACTAATTAAATTATGAGCAAAATGTAACGTAAAGACAGAACACGACGTAACGGGCAGGTGGCTAGGCGAGCAGGACGACTCACTAGCTAATCAGATCGACCTTTCGCATCGGCTGACTGATAGCGACTGATCATCTTATAGGAGTAAAAAAAGCTAATCATTTAAATACTTACGAACTTTGGAGCACTGATGGAACGGCCCCTGAGATATATGCAACAACTATGTCTAAGAGACGTTTTCACACTTTATTGCAGAGTATTAGATTTGATGACAAACTTACAAGAGCTGAAAGAAAGAAAGTGGATAATGCAGCACCGATACGTGAGGTTTTTCAATGGTTTGTAAGTTTGTGTAAGCTAAGTTATAATATGGGAGAATTAACAACTTTGGATGAAATGTTGGAAGGTTTTCGAGGCCGATGTAAATTCCGGCAATATATACCAAATAAACCTGCCAAATATGGTTTAAAGATTTACGCTCTTGTGGATGCAAAAACCTTTTTTACTTCAAACATGGAACTGTATGCTGGAAAGCAACCTCCAGGCCCCTATTGTACCCCTAATGATGCTAGCAGCGTGGTTCTAAGAATGATACAACCGATTGAAAACAGTGGAATAAACATAACTATGGATAACTATTTCACTAGTATTTCATTATTGAATGACTTATACTCTAATCACCGGCTTACTGTTACCGGAACAATTCGAAAAAACAAACCAGACCTTCCTCAAGAACTCTTACTTATAAAGGACAGGCAGAGGTGTAGCTCAATGTTTGCGTATGGTAAGCCGCCTAACAAGTGCACTCTTGTGTCCTACATACCAGATAAAAAAGTTAAGAAGAATGTTCTTGTTGTATCTACAATGCATACAGATGATGAAATCGACCCTGACACAGAGGACGCTGCAAAACCCACTATAATTACATTCTACAACATGACTAAAGGTGGTGTGGATGTGGTTGACAGACTGAAAAGTGAATATAGTGTGACGAGAATAAGCAACAGATGGCCACTAACTTTATTTGGTGGACTGCTTAATGTTGGGGCAGTAAATGCCCAAATAATATTTAAGACTAATACAGGTGAACTGAAACTCCGAAGACACTTTTTGACAGATTTAGCAAAACAACTTATCAAACCTCATATGATACGACGAGGGTCCATCCAAACATTGCCTACACACATCCGGGGATCCATAAGACGTCTTACTGGACAAGAAGATGATCTTGCTCCACCAAAACCACAAGAAGAGAAAGGAAGATGTGCCTTCTGCCCAATACGGAAGAATAGGTTCACCACAAGAGCCTGTTCATCTTGCAGCCAGAAGTTGTGTGGCGACCATACCAAAAAAACGGTATACATGTGCTTCCGTTGTGACGAAGAAAACGTTAGTTCAGATGAGTAAAAAAACACAGACTGAAGGTCAGTCAAGTTTAAATACAGTCAAGGTAAAAAAAACTAAAAATTAAGATATTGCCTTTTTTGTTATTTTCAAACTCATTACACATTTTACAGTTTTATAATTTTATAAATATAAGCCCAAACCAGTTGTTTATCTATTTCTGACTATTGTTTAGTTTTTACCGTTTTTTAAATATATTTTGTTTACGTTTTTTGGAGTTTTTATCCTAATAACGTGAGAATTAAATCATTATTTTATTACACAATTGTGAGTTTTATAATGTAATAAACATAAGTTGTTGACAATTGTATATTATTTAATCATTTAATACCTTGTTTTAATCCATAACTACTATAGTTTATAGCGATAAATGTCATAATAAGCAAAATTACCAAATGTTAGGTTTGCTCTACTGGCGCGAGTCTTCGCGTAACTTAAGGTAGCGCGAGTTCTCCCGGGTTAAGCCGAAGGAAGGAGACGCTGCTTCGAGAGTATTGGTGTTGGAGGACCTTGACTGTTTCGATGTCTCACTTTAAGTACATTATGTGAGTTATTAGTTTGATTTCTTTAATTAATTAGTTTTTATAACAAAGTATTTAATAATTAATAGATTTATTTACCAAATAATTGTTATTAATCAACTGGTGCATTTTCTTCATGTGCCAAGAAGTGTCAGGGAGTTTCAAATGATATAATTTTGTATTTATCTTAAATTTAAAGAAGTGTCTTTCAGTTAAGTATTTTTCTTAGGTTAAATTCACACTGTCAGTTATTTTATTTATCAATTATATTATGTGTTTTTATTACCACCTGAATATGTGTTCATTAATCAGATAACATAAATAAATGAAAATAATTTATTTAATTTCTGGCAATGGGGGACCTAGAATGCTAAACCACTTAATATGGATGAAAATATCCCTCAATTGTGTTTTATTTTTAATCTTTAATTTTAATCTTCAAGTTATATATCTTTTCTCGAACAACAGTGAAGTTTAGTAAAGTAGTATTAAATAGTTCTGCTTATTAACAATACTATATATATATATATATATATATATATATATATATATATTTATTTGTAGATTTAAAATTCACTGTTTTTCATGTTTTGAATTAACATCTGCAATAAAATTGAAAACTCTGTCTGTATAGTACTTTTATTTTAAATGTGTTTACCATATTTTAACAAATAGTTTTATAAAGTATTCAGAAAATTCTTATTATTTATTTTTGTTTTGTAATTTTTTCGTCATTTTTTCTCTCAAGGGGAAGTACAGTTATTCCATTGAAGTGAGTCACAGATAAATCATTCCAATCTTTTATTATATTATCTTGTGTATATTTAAATTATAGCCAACATTTTCTTAAAACGTTCTTGTTTATTATTTGAATATGAATGTATTTTCAATGTTTAATATGTTTTTTCACGTACCAGCTTAGATAAGTGTTAGTTTTTACCTGTACTTGTATTAGTATTTAGTAATTTACATTATTCCCTTCAGGCATATATACTTTAATGTGTTTGTGTTGAACAGGTTTGTGGGTAATTTATTACTTTTACATCATTATTAAACTTTAATTTGTATTATTTTTTAATGCAACAAATATGTATTAATGCTGATTTCAGTTCAGTAACTATTCTTAATTAATATTCACATCATTCACTTTATACAGATCTGTTTTACATAGCTAATATAAGTTTGTGATTAGGAGTTAAACTTTGTCATTTCAATGCTGTGCGCATAAACTAGTATAGTTGAGCTCAATTATATTAAAGAGTTATACTAAAATGACGTCAAAAAGTGTTTTAGTCAATTGGCGTTTCTGTATTTTAAGTCTATAACTTTGACCTTTGAGAAATGTTCAACCCTAATTTCTTAGTTTAATTAAATTGTAATTTTATTTTTAGATTTATTTAGTATTTAATAAGCATGATATGGTGCATTAGAGGAGTAGGCCTAGTGTTTTCTTCTGGCATATTGTATTTTACATACTTTACTCATAGTAATGGGCAGGTAGGTTGTGACTATGGTGATGGACCCACTAGAAAATGATGGCAATTCTTTAATTAATAGTTGTTTAGCAATAAGTAGATTTTCTCAGTTCCAGTTTTTTTTCTAAATTTAATATTTTCAATGACAATATTAAAATAGTACACTTAAATATTAGGAGCTACTCAAAACACATAGATTAATTCCTAATTTACTTAAATTCATTAACAGTTGAGTTGGATGTAATTGTACTGTCGGAATGTTAGTTAGGGGGAGGGGTGGTGGGAACAAACTTAGAAGGTTACAACCTTATTATGTCTGATAAGCAAAAGAACAATTGTGATGGAATTGTAATTTACGTGAACAAACGACTTACAACGACTACCACACAAATTGCACTGGAGGATGTATATGGTATTAAGTTACAATTTTCTTGTTGCCACAGAGAGTTTGACTTATTAGCACTTTACAGAACGGTCGACTGTAACACTGACATGTTCCTGAATGCTTTAGAAATGTATTATGATAATATTAGAAAGAATGAAATGTGTATTTTTCTAGGGGACTTAAACTTTGATTTACTAAATACTGGTATTGCAGGGAATTACTCTGGTATTACTCTGGAATTACTCTGGTATTACTCTGGAATTACTCTGGTATTACTCTGGAATTACTCTGGTATTACTCTGGAATTACTCTGGTATTACTCTGGAATTACTCTGGTATTACTCTGGAATTACTCTGGTATTACTCTGGAATTACTCTGAACGTGTTGCAGAGAGCGGGACTGACTCAGTGTATTGACAAACCAACTAGAGTGACTGCACACGGCTCGTCTTGTGAGGTATACTGATATGAGTTGTGTTCACACAGCTGTGGTTCAGACGAGCCTCACTGACCACTACAGTACTGTACTTGCAATAATAATGGACAATCACACACTGACCGACAAGCTTAGGGACAGGGAGACTCAGGTTATTGACTATACTTTACTAGCTAGTAAACTTGCAGACACTGACTGGGGGCCTGTATTAAGTTTATTTGATTTAAATATTTGTTGTACTAAGTTTTCTATTATCATTAAAGAAGCCATTGATAACTCTAAAAAATCCTCCAATAAAATGTCCACAAGATTAAGAAAGTTAAAACCATGGATTGCATCCGATTTAATTCGCTCCATCAGAACAAGAGACAAATTAAGTAAATTAGTAAAGAAGCAACCCTTCAATATCAACTTGCGAAATTATTTTCACAATTTTAGGCATCAATTGAGCAATTCTTTAAAGAAAGCTAAGAGAGATCATTATCGATTCAAACTTAATCAGTTTAGTAAAAATACTAAATTATTTTGGGGGGTAATTAATGAACTGTCTGGCAGGGTTGTGCAGAAAGATTATTTTCCTATTGAAAAATATCTTCCTAATTCTAGTCTAAGCATTGATTCAATTAAACAAGTTTCTAATGATTTTAACTCCTTTTTCGCTTCCGTGGGGCAAAATCTGGCCAGTGCTATTGATCCTGGTGGGACTCATGTGGTTGATGATGACTTATACAGGTCTGCCAGTCACTTAACTTTACTCACAGTTACTGAACTTGACATCAGACGGCACGTATCTTGCATGCGAGGTAACTCAGCCCTGGGTCACGATGGTGTTTCTGCCAAATTGCTGAAAGATAATATAGATTCTCTTATAAAACCATTATTACATTTGGTCAATTTAAGCATTACTTCTGGTTCTTTTCCTGATATTTTTAAACTAGCCAAAGTAGTTCCACTGTACAAAGGCAATGACGTAACTGATAAAAATAATTTTCGACCCATTTCTTTGTTAAGATCATTGAAAAAGTAGTAAAAGAATAATTAGTTTTATACATTGAAAGGTATAAAGTATTAACTGAGTGTCAGTATGGATTCCGTGAGGATAAAAATATATTGGATGCCTTATTTGATATTAGTTGTAAATTAAACAACGCTCTTTCAAGTAATAAACGCAATATGTTGGTTTTTTTGGATCTCAAAAAGGCATTCGACACAGTGGACAGAAATAAGCTATTAAATAAATTAGCTAACGTTGGAGTGGTAGGAAATGCACTGTCTTGGTTTTCAAGTTATCTCACCAATAGGATGCAATGTGTGTCTATTCGTGGGATGGATAGCGATGTCACTAATGTTCATTACGGTGTAATTTAAGGTAGCACTCTTGGTCCTATTTTGTTCTTAATACGTATATAAATAACATTTCTAAATTAAATATTGAAGGTAAAATATCACTATTTGCTGACGATACACTAATTTTTTTTTAAGGAAATAAATGGATCGATATTAGGGGTAAAGCCTTGAATGATCTCATGATAATTAAAAAATGGTTTGATCAAAATTTACTCACCATTAATATCTCTAAAACTAAATTCATGCCAATTTCACTATCTCATTTAACTAATGTAGCTTAAATTGTAACTGCATATTTGTGAGTTGATTGAAAGAGTTAATTCCTACTAATATCTGGGAGTTATTTTTGATTGTAGATTAAAGTGGATAGAGCATGTAAACTATCTCATTCATGGAGTTCGCAAATATATCTTTGCTTTTAGACAGCTGAGCGATATTTTGGAACCTGCTGAGATTAAGATGGCCTATTTTGCATATGTTCAGTCTGTTTCATCTTTTGGCATAATTGCCTGGGGGGGAGCTCATAACTCTGTAATTCAGCCTCTTACCATTGTCCAGAAGGCCATATTAAAAGCTGGATTTAAGAAGAGTATACGTTATCCTACTGACACTCTGTTCAGAGAATCTTCACTGTTTACAGTCCGACAGCTTTTTATTCATCACCTTCTTTCTTATACATACAAACATTTTCACAGGATTTTTTTCAAAAATTACTCATACGTATAGAACTCGCTATTTCAGTAATATTGGTATTAATACTATTCAGTTGACAAATTCATTTTATATTTCTCATATCTTATTCCAAAATATCAGAATTTGACAATTTTTGACTCACCATCTATGCAAATATTTATCAAACGTACCAAAGAATGGCTACTTTCTTTAGAAATGGACGAGGTAGAGACGCTTATGGTGGCCAATTACGGGAGGAGATGACCTTGACGCACCCCTCCCTCATCTCTCATTGTTCATTTGACTCAACTAATTTTGCTCCTGTTTCTCGCATTTCGAAATCTAGTCTCTTTTCCACTTACATGTGAGATTTGAACTCATCAGATTTATTCATGTCAAGTAAATATAATGTTTCAACAACTGAGCCTACGCACAGGCTATCTACCCATGTAGGCTCATTTCTTGTTATTATTATTTAGCTTAAATAATTTATATTATACATACATACATGTTCAAATTTAAACTTTATTTATTTTGTAATATTGTATAGACTAAGCTTATTTTTTTGTAAACTCGTTTCTTAAGCTTTTCAATATTTCTATTATTAATATGGAAATAAACGTTAATTCATTCATTCAAGTAACATCTGAAAGTGTAGAGATCAAGGGGGGGGGGGTTACCCCAGAGATCTGTTCTGGGGCCTGTTTTATTCTTGATATATATTAATGATATTGGTAATATTAATAGCCCTAGTAGGACTATTGTATATACTGATGATACTTCTCTGATTTATATATATATATATAGTTGTCCTAAAAATTTGGAAATCATTGGAAATATGCAAACTAACAAAATAGTACAATATTTTTAATAAAAACTTTGTAACAGTAAATGTCAGTAAATCAAATGCAGTCAATTTTACTTCAAATCAAAAATCCTCTTTTGATATTCAAATATCAATAGATGACTTAATAATTCCAATTTCTAATTCTATCAAGTTTATTGGATTAATTGTAGATAAACAACTAAACTGGAATGAACACATAAATTCTCTTTGTTTAAAATTGTCTAAAGCTGTTTTTATGATTAGAAAACTATCTGTTATATGAATGAACAAGCACTTAAAATGGTTTATTATTCATTTTTTTATTCTCACTTAGTATATGGCATTGAATTATGGGGTAATACATTTAAAAAGAACATTAAAAGAATTTGGTTAATTCAAAAAAAGACAATTCTCTCATGTTGGTTACAATTATTCCTGCAAACAAAATTTTAAAGTCCTCAGAATTATGACAGTACCTTGCTTGTTTGTGTACAAAACCTTGCTTGGAATTGCTGCATCAAATAAGATTACTAATCAAGATATACACTGTGATAATACTCGCTGCCTCTAATCTGGTTATTAAAAAGATGCCTTCTAAATCCAACCAGGCCCGGATTAGCAACTATTTGCGCCCTAGGCCAGAGTTCTACATTACGCCCCCTCCCGGCAGACGTTCGGGGGGGGGGGCATTTTCGGCATATTAAATGGTGCGCCCTACCTTTCCGGCAAAACTGAAAAAAAATTGTGTTGGAGATTACAAATATCTCGTTTATTATTTATTTATTTAGGCCTAGATTATCAGTCATCTTACACATTCATTTGCGAGAAAATAATTTAAATCAATCAGTCAATAATAGCGATATTCCCAAATGTGTGAAAAGGAAATACAGAAAAGGATATGTTGAAAACACTACTTAAATAACACAAACAATACTGTATAATTAAGTAAGTACATTTATTAACACAACACGGTATTTACTAACGAAATGACTTTTAACATCGTTTTAAAATTTCCTCTTTCTGGCTTTGGCCCAGGCAAACGATTGGATGGTGTTGGTGAAATCCAATGTTTTCGTTACATCATTTTCAATATTGAGGAGAGCGAGAGAGTTGAGCTTTGTTTGGGTCATGTTTGACCTATGGTATTCCTTGATCCTTTTTAAGCAGGAAAATGACCTAAAAATACAATTAAATTGTGACACTTATAAAAAAAAATTATACAGAAAACAAAGCAATAAAAAAGTAGACTATTCAATTTTATGAAGTGATTAAAGATTCATAAAAACACGTATTACGTAGTATATTAAAAAGTTAGAGTAATTTGTGGAATCTTACTTTCCCATGAAAACCTGTGTGTGATCCCAAGAAGCTGACAAAGTAGACTTTGTTTAGTATTTGTTTACGTTATTTTAGTTTATATTAAAATCTTGAGCATTGAAATTGTAATACAAAGTAAAAAGTTTGTTATTGTTTGACTTACCTCTCGGCTGATGCGTTTGTTACTGGAGTACAAATAAACATTCTTAGCAAAATTTCTACATTTGGATAGATATCTTCCAATTTGTTTCCTATGATCCACTTGTACAAAGACAACGGCTTTTTATTTTCCATTTTGTTTGATGACATGTGCGACCTCAGGTGGACAAGTTCATCAAAGATTGCCGGCTCTAAATCATTTTCAAATACACTGAGAAGTTTGTTAACCTCAACTTCAATTTCTTCTGTCGTGAGATGTGAGAGTTTTATTATTAACCCCCTTCTTTTTGCATGCCTAAAATATAGGAACAATAATCCTACAACATTTCATCCTCGGACGTTCGGGGGGGGGGGGGGCATTTTCGGCATATTAAATGGTGCGCCCTACCTTTCCGGCAAAACTGAAAAAAAATTGTGTTGGAGATTACAAATATCTCGTTTATTATTTATTTATTTAGGCCTAGATTATCAGTCATCTTACACATTCATTTGCGAGAAAATAATTTAAATCAATCAGTCAATAATAGCGATATTCCCAAATGTGTGAAAAGGAAATACAGAAAAGGATATGTTGAAAACACTACTTAAATAACACAAACAATACTGTATAATTAAGTAAGTACATTTATTAACACAACACGGTATTTACTAACGAAATGACTTTTAACATCGTTTTAAAATTTCCTCTTTCTGGCTTTGGCCCAGGCAAACGATTGGATGGTGTTGGTGAAATCCAATGTTTTCGTTACATCATTTTCAATATTGAGGAGAGCGAGAGAGTTGAGCTTTGTTTGGGTCATGTTTGACCTATGGTATTCCTTGATCCTTTTTAAGCAGGAAAATGACCTAAAAATACAATTAAATTGTGACACTTATAAAAAAAAATTATACAGAAAACAAAGCAATAAAAAAGTAGACTATTCAATTTTATGAAGTGATTAAAGATTCATAAAAACACGTATTACGTAGTATATTAAAAAGTTAGAGTAATTTGTGGAATCTTACTTTCCCATGAAAACCTGTGTGTGATCCCAAGAAGCTGACAAAGTAGACTTTGTTTAGTATTTGTTTACGTTATTTTAGTTTATATTAAAATCTTGAGCATTGAAATTGTAATACAAAGTAAAAAGTTTGTTATTGTTTGACTTACCTCTCGGCTGATGCGTTTGTTACTGGAGTACAAATAAACATTCTTAGCAAAATTTCTACATTTGGATAGATATCTTCCAATTTGTTTCCTATGATCCACTTGTACAAAGACAACGGCTTTTTATTTTCCATTTTGTTTGATGACATGTGCGACCTCAGGTGGACAAGTTCATCAAAGATTGCCGGCTCTAAATCATTTTCAAATACACTGAGAAGTTTGTTAACCTCAACTTCAATTTCTTCTGTCGTGAGATGTGAGAGTTTTATTATTGCAACAAACCTTGTAACAAATTCCTCATAGGCATGCATTCTTGCTGTAAGTTCTTGTTTAACTTTATCAATTATCGGAATAAATGTGTTAACTCTAAAGCTGTCTCTTCCAGTAGTAAAGGAAACTTCCCCATCTCGAGTCTCATCATCTTGAAGTTTTCTTGTTTTCTTACGTCTGTTATCAAGCTCATAAACTTTGGTTTCACTAACATCAAGTGCTTTGTTTTCATAAATATCAAACTGATTTCTGAGCTCTTCAAAGAAGGATATCAGTGAGTTGAAAACTTCTGTTACGGCCAATGCATCAGTGTCTTCATTTTGCACATATTTGTTAACCTTATTGAGCCTGAAAAGAATAGTACCCCATAACTTGACCATTATAGCTGTTTCCAAGCGGTTCAATCTGCTTAGGAGGCCTTTAGCTTCTGCTCGAGTGTTAGCCTTCTGATCTGTGTCACTTTCCAATATTTCTAGAGCTCTGATAATTGCAGGCCATTCTTCTTGTAAGGCTCTTAAAGCGTCATGTCTAGCAGACCATCTTGTTGTGGAAAGGCTTTTGGTTGTTAGTGTCGTGTTTTTGCAATTATTTAACACCGCCCATCTATGTGTAGAGCTAGAAAAAAAATTATACAGCTCTTGAAGCAGAGTAAATAGTGACACTGCCTCAATACAAGAATCTACGGCGTGAGTCCCAACTAGGTTTAGAGAGTGTCCTGCACACGGGATATATGATGCAAGTGGACTGACATCAAGAATTCTAGCCTGTAGTCCTGAATATATTCCAGACATGTTCGAAGCGTTATCGTAGGATTGCCCGCGGCACTTTTGTATGTCCAGACCGTAACGCTGCAGAGTGTCAATCACAGAGTTAAACATGTCAAGAGCCTTATGTCCAATATGTGGTAAAAACTTGAGAAATCTTTCAACAGGCTCTCCATTTTGTTTCACATAGCGTATTACAAATGATAGTTGGTCTACGTGGGAAATATCAGGCGTTGAATCGACAATCAATGAAAAATACTGAGAGCTTTTAGCCTCCTCTATTATATAGTCTGTAACTTTCTTGCCAAGGAGTTCAATAAACTCATCACAAATAGTGGACGAAAGATAGGAAATATGTCCTTTGCCAGGGTTTCCATACTTTCTGATATGTTCACGCAAAAAGGGATCAAATTCAGCAAGAACTTCTAGTAACATCATGTAGTTTCCATTCGAGTTGGAACCAAATAACTCTGTTGACCCCCTAAATGGCAATCCTCGTGAAGCTAGAGCTTTTATGACCACAACCACTCTTTGAAGTAGCATTTGCCAGTAATTCATTTCTTGATCAATCATTTCAGTCAATTGGGAATTAACCTTTCCTAGTTTCTCTCCTCTCTCTTTTAAAGTGATTGTATTGTTTTTGTGTGAAACTGAGTTTTCATGCTCTTTTAGCCTTGCTGTAACATTTTTCCAGTCACTAAAGCCATTTTTCACGAAAGATGATTCCGACTGAGATTCTGAATGGAAAAGACGGCAAGGGCCACAAAAAACTGAACATTTGCTTTCAGAGTAGACGAGCCATGCTCTATTTTGTTTTTCCCCATTTGCTAAATGTCTATAAAAATGTGTACTTGAAAAACTCCAAAAACGGTTGCCATATTCCTTCTTTGCCTTTGAGAAATTCCCTCCTTTATTTTGAATTATCCCATGTTGAGACACATAATCACGTAGTTCATTATTTACAACCCAGTTTGCTGGATCGTGATCAAAACAAAATGGTTCAATTTCAGGTTCATGTTCTAGTGGTGTTGGCTTATCAATGCTATTGGAAGGGCTCTCAGGGTCGGGGTCTCTCTGTGGTTCGGATTCAAATGCTAAAGATCTTGTGTCCGGTTCCGTTTCTGTCCCTGAAGTAAAAGACTGCATATGAACAGAGGTACTAGCAGTACTAGGATCAAAACAAAATGGTTCAATTTCAGGTTCATGTTCTAGTGGTGTTGGCTTATCAATGCTATTGGAAGGGCTCTCAGGGTCGGGGTCTCTCTGTGGTTCGGATTCAAATGCTAAAGATCTTGTGTCCGGTTCCGTTTCTGTCCCTGAAGTAAAAGACTGCATATGAACAGAGGTACTAGCAGTACTAGGATCAAAACAAAATGGTTCAATTTCAGGTTCATGTTCTAGTGGTGTTGGCTTATCAATGCTATTGGAAGGGCTCTCAGGGTCGGGGTCTCTCTGTGGTTCGGATTCAAATGCTAAAGATCTTGTGTCCGGTTCCGTTTCTGTCCCTGAAGTAAAAGACTGCATATGAACAGAGGTACTAGCAGTACTAGGAGTACTGGTGTCCAAAAATAAACCGTCATCTTTTTTGGTTTGGGTCTTATCTTGTTCTTTAGACAGCCAATTTTTCATTGTCCCAGAGAACTTCTTGCTCTCCTCTGTTTTCAATTTAGCTCTTTTTCTGAATTCAGCCCCAGATGGGCGTTTTTTTGGTTGGCTCATTTTAATACCTGCATAAAAACCACGACATTATTAGTACCACATATAACAAGAAATTGGAACTGATTTGACTTTAAATGTAATGTATTCATATTTTCATTTACTGTACTCTATTTGGCTTCGTCCTGTCCAAACTGACCGACTACCTAACTCATACATAATAAACGCACAGTACAGTATTATTTTTTAGTTGGCAAAACTGAGGCACAAATTTGATAAATTCATCAAAGACTGATTTTATAACTATTATAATTATAAATATTATATAAATGTAATAATTCTAAATAATAGTTATATATTATATAGCTATTATATAATTATAACTTAATAGTATTATACTATATAATATTATAAATTATTAAAAGAAATATAAAAAACCTAATGATTTGTAGGGATGGACACGAAACCGAAACTATTTCGGTTTCGTCGATTCGAGAAATCTACCTTAGGCTTGGTCCGAGTGGGATTTTTTATTTTGTTTTTTAAATCTTAAAACACTTGTGTCACAAAAACTAAGTCAAACTATACATATTTATTGTTTTTTTTTTTTTTTTTAAATGCTCGCATACAAACATGCAATAAAGTCACACGCACTTATCTAATTCATTTTATGAAACCGAAACGAAACTATCAAAGTTTCGTTTCGTTTCGTTTCGTGTCCATCCCTAATGATTTGTAAAAAACTAACTGTCCATGGCAGGGATCGAACCTAGAATTTTCGAACTACAGGCGAAGACGCTTAACAATGAACAAATTGAACGTAGACGGTAGACTCACATGTAACTTTTTTATCCCTACTGTACTTGAGGGATAGGATTTCGCTCACTTCGTTCGCTCATCTAATAACGTTTAAACCCTTTTAGGCAAAGCAATTAATCTCGGTACATCAATATTTAATTTCAAACTATTGTTTTTCGCAGTTTTAGCCACAAAATGTATTTGTAACTTTTTTTATAAATGACACAAGACACAGTGGCGCTGTACCAGAAGCAGGAGGTTAGGCACAGCAGGTGCAGGTGAAAACTTCGTTCTCATCACTCAATAACCAAATTATATAAATAAGGTATATTATGAATTGTTTTAAAAACTTACCTTGGGTAAAACCCAACAAGAAGAATACTTCGTAATGCACAACAAAATCACACGATAACCTAACCTCACACCACACGCACTTGATAGCTTGTTACTGACTACTGTTCACAGAGGGCGTGGGTTCGGTGGGATAGCAGTGACACGTGATCGTGAGCCATTCAGCGGCCACCCCCCCCCACCCAACCCTCACTTCACTTCTATTTCAAGGCAGCGCCGGACGCTCGCTTCTGACGCTCGTCTAGGAAAATAAAAATATACAATATTTTTTTGCCATCCCTTGCCCTGCGCCCCCCGCAAGCTTGCGCCCTAGGCCATGGCCTAGGTTGGCCTTATGGGTAATCCGGGCCTGAATCCAACAACACATTAGCTATGTTATCCCTGGGGCCTAAATTATGGAATGTACTTCCAAATGAAATAAGATCACTACTCTATAAAAATTTTAAAAATCAAATTACCTTGTTCCTATTAGACCATCCATTATATGAAAAAGTAACTTTTTTGTGATCGCTGATAGACTAACTAATTATTGTAAGTAGTTAATGTAGTGTAATATTGACGAACTGGAAGATAAACTTGTATTGCACTTTTATAGTTGTAATCTTATCCAGCAATAAAAAATATCATTGAGCTAGAAATATTTATTTTTTTTATGCTGCTAATATAATTGTATTGTTCAAGAGTATTTAATCATTTAATAATATCCTCATTATGGCCTGCGAATATTTATTGAGGTATTTTAATATTATTATTATTTTAATTATTGATATTTTTAATAATTATTTTCTAAGTGTGGTTAAAGATCTAGGTGTAGGTGTACATGATAAAAGTCAACAAGTAAATCAGTGTCATGTGTAGCATGATGTTAATGTAATGTCGGTTAAACGTAAATTTAGATTAAGACCTATTGATAAGAAAGATGTGGAAAAAATAATAGATTCACTCAAAAATAAAAATTCTAGTGGACATGACGAAGTGCCTATTACAGTGATTAAGGCGGTAAAATCCAGTTTAAGTGTAATTCTGTATCACTTGATAAATTCGTCATTTGTTTTTGGGATTTTTCCACTCCAATTAAAAAGATCAAAAATAATACCATTACATAAAAAAAGGTGATAGAAAGAACGTTCTTAATTATCGCTCAATATCTATACTGCCAAAAATGTCCAAAATTTATGAAAAAGTGGTACATCTACAATATACAGAATTTTTAGAAACAAATTATTTGTTAGATCAAAGCCAACATGGATTCCGACCTGGGAGATCTGTTATGAGTGCCGCCATATCGTTTATAGAAAAAATTATTGATTGAGTAGACAAAGGAAAGCATACACTTGGAGTGTTTATGGACATTTCCAAGGCATTTGATAGTGTTAATCATCAAAAAATAACAGAAAAATTAGAAACCCTAGGTGTAGAAAGAAATGCTCTTAGTTGGTTCCGGTCTTACCTTTCTAACAGATATCAATATGTGGAAATTACAAGTGTATTAAAAAATAATAGAATAATTAGAACCTCGTCCCATTATAATACTCTAAAATTTAGTCTACCTCAAGGATCCATTTTAGGTCTGTTGCTTTTTCTATGTTACCCGGAGGGGATCAATATGGTACTAGCACATGAGTTGGACACTAAACTTTGCCTGTATGCTGATGATGGAAATTTAGTGGCATCATCAAGCTCTCTAGAAGAAGTAGAAATTTGTGCATCTATGGAGTTAAACAACATTGGAAGTTATTTGAAAGCTCTAAATTTACTTCTAAACACACAAAATACTAACTTTGTTCATTTTAAAACACCACAAAATAAAAACTTCTAAGGAACCCATTATAAGTTATGATTCACATCAAATTGAAAAGAAAATTAGCACAAATTTTTTGGGATTAACGGTGGATCAGCATCTAAATTGGAACGAACAGGTGCATAACCTCTAAGTTAAGATCAATTCTGGAGTTTATACACTATCAAGAATGAGCCTCTACTGCGACCTAAAAACCTTAAAAAATACATATTTTGCCCATGTGCACTCACACATTTCTTATGGTATTTCCCTGTATGGCTCAACGACTAAAACTAACTTGGATAATATTTTAAAACAACAAAAAAGGTGTATCAGAATAATGCTTTAATTAAAACATGATGATTCTGCAAAAGACCATTTTAAAAACTTAAAACATTTTACTGTTTATAGTCAATATGTTTTTGAGTGTATTATTTTAACTAAAAATGAATTATCAAACTTTAATAATACTAGTCATTTCTATAATACAAGATCACAAAATATCTTTAACCAGGCTCACAGACTTAAGTTTTTTTTTTAAACCCACTTATATAGGAAACAAATTTTTTAAATATATACCAAAAAATATAAAAACTGAAAATTGTCATAATTATGAAAAAAGATTATTTAATGAGTAAAGCTCTGTACTCGTTTGAGGAACTTTCCACTTCTCTGTAATAAACAATTTTCCATGAATAAAGTAGGTTTTATTATTTTAATGTACTAAAATAAATTATTTTATTTAGTAGTATTTATTGTTGTGAATTAATAGTCGGTTATTATTAGTTAATTGTTTAATTAATATTTTAATGTTTTCATTGACTGCAGTAATTGAATCAATGTAACTCATATTGTAAGTTAGAACCTTTAGACTTAAAAATCTTGACACTATCCATTGTATCGTATGTGCAAACACATGAATAAAGATTTATGAATATGAATAACAAACACAAAAGTAGCAAGCAACTAAAAAAAAGTTGTAAACATTTAATCAATTTGGTAATTACTGATGTACATTATAATTATTATATAATATGGACAAGATATAAAGTATCTACCCTGCACAAGAATACCGCCCAACAACTATAATTAAAACTTGAAAATCATGTTTAATACTGAAATTGTACTGACTAGATATTATATTACACGTGAAAACATAGTTTTTCTGCATTACTTAAGACACATTCATCTTCCTGTTTACAGCTTTCAAATGAACTCACTTTAAGGTAGGTAAAAAACTCAGTAAAGAGGTAATTAAAAGATAGCTAAATGAAAAAAATTAATCAAAAAAATCAAACACCAAACAATATTATTAATTCACTATGGTGAATGTCAATAAAACAAGATGTTGGATAAATAACTAAATTCAATATCTTATTTCAAAATAAACAATAATGGAATACAAGTAATGGAAACAACAGTATTAACAAGTATAATATTTTATTATAAATGAAATAAAGAACACAAATGGATAAATGTCCAATAAGTTGACAAGTTTTTATTTATATTTATCAATAGTTGTTGAACATTATTTTTTTAAAGAAAAATGCATTTTTTACTTACCTAACCAAACATAACTTATCTTAATTGATTATTTACTAAAAAAAATCGTAAATTGCATTAAATTCGGGTGTCTGGTCTCCGTGACGGCCTGCTAGCTGTCACTCCGGCAGGAATGTTAGTGAATTCGGTTTTTGAGTAAATAGTTGTTGTATATAATGATTGTGTAATGCCCACTAATCGCAAAAGTAGTTTTTCCATTATATCTCAAAAAATAATAGTACTAGAACAAAATAGTTTTCAAATTTGTATTCAGCGCAAAAAAAAACAACTAAATAAAAAGATGATTTAAATACCATTTAAATCAACGGAAATATGTCAAAAATACTAAAAGTTGTGACATTGGATTTTTCGATATTGCTTCACTTTCGTCATACTAATTAAAATAATAAATTCTATTGGTTCCAAATTCCCAGTCGGGTAGTTGGGCGGGCAGGGCAGAGGCTAGCGCCTGCGTACGGCACCCTTCCTTCCTCTCTTCTCCACACGAGAACGTGAGGTACAGCCAATGCCATACAAAACAGTCTTCTCTCATTTCTACATACAGTGCCTCAGTGTCCTGACATGGGACTTTATTCCTGTACCCAGTAGAATCGAGACAGCAATATTGGCGCAATGTGAGGCCTGTTTTCAGTTTTAAATTTTCCCCTCCGCGGTTCAGCTTAACTCAAAATCCCCGGATTTTTCACGGTTTTTCAAGAGCAAATTGATTTCACGAAAATATCCCGGTTTTTCCCAATTTCCTGGTTAGTAGACATCCTGTTTTCAGGTATTGATTGTGGGTCAAAAACAAGACATAATATCACATTTGAAAATTCCAAATCACCTCCGGTACCCGCACAGCCGCCATTTTGTATTTTTTACAAATTATTTTTTATTTTTTAAATTATTTAACCTATAGAGTTCAAATTTGGTATACATTACTAAAACCATTTTCTAACTCAAATAAAAAAATTAAACACTTTTTAAAATTATTTTCAAAATGACGGTAATTCTTTTTAAACTCGACTTTTTGTAATTCTTTGAAATTTTGATCCTTAATAACTTTTGTAAGGTAAGGAACAAATCACAAGAATACCTTTTTATGGCATATTAAATTTACAATCCAAATAATTGAAGTTGAAAGAAATCGGATGACAAACAATCGAGATTTGAGTATTTTTGTATTTAATCATTTACAAATCAATGTGTGCAGCCATGGTGCCGTGCCGTGCAAGTCAACCAATTAGGATACATCAAGGATCTATTCTGATTAATTTTATCGAAAACATGACAATAAAGTGATTTGTGACATTATTTTAATAAAAATGCTCCTAGCAGGCAACAGGAAGAAAGTTGCAGATGATTTTAGTTGTTATTAAATTAAAAATTAATTTTAATCCTAAGTAGTGCCCTAAAAACTAAAATTGTTGTAAAATTTATTTGTGATACAAAGCAGTTAGTAGACATAAAAGAAATAAAATTTAAAAAGCGTTACATTATAAATTGAAACTTTAACTTAATTTATTTTCACATTACAAAATATGCTCAAAATGTAGTCCTTTCATTTGATTGCAAAGAAAAAACTATTGGAAAGTGACTGGTGCACACCAGCAAATTAATTTTCTTCATTAATAATTTTAACACCTTCAACAATTCTACCAACCTAGAATTTACAACAATTTTAGTTTTTAGTGCACTACTTAGGGTTGAAATTAATTTTTAATTTAATAACAACGAAAATCATCTGCAAATTTTTTCCTGTTGCCTGCTAGAGGCATTTTTATTACAATAACATAACAAATCACTTTATTGTAATGTTTTGGATGAAATTAATCAGAACAGATCCCTGATGTATTGTGGTTGACTCATGCGGCACAGCACCATGGCTGTACACATTCACATGTATATGATTAAAAACAAAAATACTCAAATCTCGATTTTTTTATCATCTGATTTCATTCAACTTTACTTTTTTTTTTTTGGATTGCAAATTTAATTTGCAAAAAAATGGTATTCTTGTGATTTTGTTGTATTCCTTACCTATCAAAAGTTAATAAGGATAAAAAATTTCAAAGTACTGCCATTTTGAAAATAATTAAAAAAATTTGTTTGATTTTTTATCTGAGTAAGAAAATGGTTTTAGTTATGTGTATACCAAATTTGAACTCTATAGGTTAAATAGTTTAAAAAATAAAAAATAATTACAAAAAAATACAAAATGGCGGCTGTAAGGATACCATGGTGATTTGGAATTTTTAAATATGATATTATGTCTTGTTTTTGACCCACAATCAATACCTAAAAAGATCCTCAGAGAGTTTAGGGATATCATGAATATGTACTTTTAATAGCACGTAAGACATGCAGAGG
Source organism: Stictocephala bisonia (assembly GCA_035578905.1). Taxonomy (NCBI): domain Eukaryota; kingdom Metazoa; phylum Arthropoda; class Insecta; order Hemiptera; family Membracidae; genus Stictocephala; species Stictocephala bisonia. The sequence continues at coordinate 4,496,726 of JAQJVL010000022.1, forward strand.
TATTAGAGTTTTGTTTTACTAAAATTTGAGGCATTCAGTCGTAAAACATGGTATCTGACTTTTTTTTGAAATTATTTATTGGTATGACTGTATTCTTTACATCCAATAACATATGTTGTTGCAACCATTCCGTAGTTTTTTTTTCACTCTATTAGGGATTAATTTAGGTGAAAAGTTATGGTAAGTAACAGCTGACTGGTTGTAAAACTAGGTAACTAACAAATATTCTTTGTGATTAAATGCCAAGCGCAATTTGTTTATGGATGATGACAATTTAATTTCATGTTTTAGTAAACAATGTGATTGTTCTGACTCAAGTTCTTTAGTTGATGATGAAGATGGCGATCCAGACTTTGAACCAAGTTATGAGTGTAGACCACTTGGCTCAAAACTGCTTTTAAAAAAGATAAGAATTGTTACTTTACTTTTATGTGCATCACTTATAAAGTTTTTCACCCAAACCTACATTATATATCTTAATATAATTAAGTTTTATGACCTAATATCCTAGTCATTGCTAATATACTGTTGCAGTTAAGGGGTTTTGAGTTCTAAGCTTCAACTACAATTAAAAATTGAGTTTAAAATAGTTTATTATAGGCTACAATAAAGAAATCTCGCTCATAGATATACACGGTATCTGTCCCACATACCATGTTTTACACCCATAGGGCTAATTCAAACCCTAGCTTAACAGAGTAATAAATGTAAGTGACAATAGGCTCATCTCTTCATTGCGTTAATCGTCTGTTACCCAATATTATTTTAGATTGTTTCATACTAATTTGTTTTTACATCTTAGGCTATGTCTTGAATGCTCTGTGTGTTCATATTTTGGGAATACAGTAGGCTAGGTAAAATTTAATCCAATACATTGTAGCCTGCATGTGCTGAAAAGTTTCATGGTTTTTGTGCATTTCCTGTTAGAAGTAAAAATGTATACCGTACATAATTACTTTAAAAAAAACATGAAAAATCAGATAGTATCTTGTGTTAAAAGGCTTTCTGAAAGTGCTATAATTTTATTTTTTTCAAGAGCTTTCCCGTTGTTAAACGAGGATTCCCCCTAACTTTTTTTATGTTTATAAGGTAAATCACAGAATATAATTTTACTGTTTAAAATAATTTAGTCTACAGATTGTCACAAACTTTGTTATTTTTTTCAGAAATTGGATGCAACTAAGAAGAGACATATAATCAAACCACAATCAGTACCAACTACTACTAAAAGTTGTACTACTAACAGACCACGTGAAAATTGTACAGTTGAAAAAGCAACCACTTCTGAGGTGTCACAAACATCAGGTCAAGTAAGTACTCTGCAAGTAAATCAAGCAGGCCCTTCAGGCACTATCGAACAAGAGTCATCTGTGGGAGAAGGTCAAAGCCTATCTGGAACAAAGGGCAGAAAAAGGAAGTGAGGAATAAACAAACAGTTAAAAAGCAACATTTCAAGAAATCTAAGTAAAAGTTACTTGCCTTGCAGGGGGAAAGAACAGCCTAGGTCGCCAAGAAAACTAGGTCCTGACTGTCTATGTAAGAAAAAATGCTTTTCAAAAGTTGATCAAGATGCTCATGGTTCATTGTTAGAAGAGTTTAATACAATTAACAACTATAACATACAGAATGCTTACTTGTTTGGCCTGATAGACATTACTAAGACAAGTAGGTGTATAAAAAAAGTGATAGTTCATCCCGAAGATCATCTACAGTTCACTATAATATTTTGATTGAAGGAAGAAAAGTTGAGGTGTATAAAAATGCTTTCATTAGTTTACATGGACTCCAAAAAAACCGAGGAAGGGTGGAAATTTTAGTTTAAAAAAAGGTAATGGTGCATCTACACCACCCACGGATAAAAGAGGGGCACATGGCCGACACAAGAAAAAATATTCTGATGATGGTATACAAAATGGTCATATATTTAAATCAAAGCTGCCAAGTGTGAGAGCCATTATACCAGGCACAGGAACCGTACAAAATGTTTATATCAATGGAGTACACCATGAAACGTTGTTTTGATGAATATTCTGATATTGCTCTAAACTTGGATGTACTGCAATCTCAAGTGACAAGTTTAAGAGAATTTTCACAGAATAATATAATATTGGTTCAAATCCCCCAAAACAGACACTTGTAAGGATTGTGATTCAATGGCTATTGATTTACAACATCATGAAAAAGATTAAAATGATCTCAAAATAACTGAAATCAGCAGAGCAATCCAAAGACACTACTTAAAGGCAGCTGCTGGACAGCAGTCGATCAAAGAGGCTCCTAAAGACAAAGAAGCTTTAGTAATAACATTTGACCTTCAACAGGCTTTGCCTGTTCCCAAGTTGTCGACTGGCCATGCATTTTACAAAAGGAAATTTTTCTGTTATAATCTAAGCATCCATGACTGTTCAAATAATATTGGTTACTTCTATTATTGAGATGAAGCAACAGCCAGCATGGGGAGTGACGAGATATTCAGCTGCATTCTTTAACACTTTACAAAGAATGACATACTGCATCAAACTGATAGTAATATCAGATAACGGTTGTGGTCAAAACAAGAATTGGTCTACAGTCGCCCTTTGGATACATCTGCTACCAATTGGACGAGCTAAAAGTGTTCAGCATGTTTTCCCAACTGTTGGGCACACTATGCTGCCTTCAGACAGAGATTTTGGCCGGGTTGAGCAGTATGTAAGAGATCACATACCGTACGTATTCTCTCCAAATGAATGGGGAAATATCCTAAAGAGAGCACAACATTCTCCACCATTTAATGTTTACAGAATGCAACAAGAAGACTTTTTGAAAAGGTCACCAATAAGGGAATTCTTTAATCCACCCAAAAATATCATTGGATCAGCCGTGAAACTTTACCTGGATATTGAAAAACCAGACTTTATTACCGTTGCAAGTACTTATTTTGGGCCTGGTGAAAAGTTTCCTTAAAATTGAAAGGTCGTCCTCTTTCAGAAGAGGAATTTTTCAGGCAGTTTACTAATCTACTCCCACAACTTTGTAACAGACTAAAACCGATAAACAAGGAAAAACTGCAAGATGTTCTTACCTTGTTAAAGTACATTCCAAGTGTCTATCATGACTACTACATAAGCTTAATCTCAGAACATAAGGATAATGAGCTGAATGCAGTTTCTGAGTAATTTATGTTTTAAAACTACACATTTGTCGTATTTTCTTAATATAGTTTAACTATTGTCATTATCTTCATAAACAGAGATATTTTTAATATTGTTTTGAACAGTAATTGATAGATTAGGTTTTAATTCATAACTTTTAACACTGTATTTAACAACACTGCAGATATAACTAAACATTTAAAATTACAATGCTAAATTTTTATTTCTGGCCAAGCCCCAAAAAATTTAAATCTGTTATTGCCCAATGAAGTTAGTTGTTATGCACATTAAGGTGTTTTTAGTTATAAGGATCACGGTAAAACACGGTATGTGGCACTTACAAATTCAAATGAAATTCACAGTTGAATGTAAAACATGTTATTACGTGTAAGGTTTTTTATTTTAAACAACTCTATAATCTTGAAAAAAAAATATTACAAAGTTCAGTTTGACGAATTTAGATTTTTAAATAATACAGAATGTGTTATACAGGAAAATCATAATAATTATTTGATATATAACTATGAAATAGTTACCTCAAAACTTCACAACACATTTCCCCAAAGTTTACAATTTGTTAGTTGCCATGTTTTATGACCGAATGCCTCATTTGTTCAATTCAAATAAAAAATACTCATATAACTAAATGCAAAAAAAGTATTACCATTATTAAGTATGTTCAATTTTATTTATTAGGTTTTTTTCATAAGATGAAAAATGAGTAGATTAAAAATCAAATTTATTTTTATCAACAATCATAGTAAAAATGTACAAAATACATCACAGATGGAATTTTTATTAAAATAATCGTTTCTGAATAATATATAAAACACAACAAAGGAAAAATCCAAATGCAAACAATAAGATAAGCTTGTCTGTGAATTCTCGCCTGCCATATTTAGCTAGGAGTTTGCCAGACTGTTTGATTACACTGCCTGTGTGTCCCAATTCACTGTGTGTGTTCTTCACATTACCAGATGAGTTCACTGGAAAACAACTTTGTAATAGTCTAAATATTATGACGAAAAATAGTAACTTAGTAAATACATGGTTTAAATATATTTAAAATTAAAACATATGTGTATACAATACAATATTTCCTTTATTAACAATTAGTACAATAAGTACAAAAATAGAGTCAATACTTAAAGGGACAAGTGTAAAAGACTTAAAACCATTCCAGTATAAAAGAATATTTTGATTTAAAATGCATTAAGTAAAAAACGTAACAGTATTTTGCATGATGACTATGGCGGCTGTTTAATATCTTTGAACTGCTAACATTATGTAACGAATAAAGCTTTTGAAGTGCGGTTTGCGGCATTCTTCTTAGATTGACCAGTCTTTTAAAACAATGTGCACATCAAACTATGCTTACATTAAAAATTTTCTACTGACTCCTTGTGGACCGTTCCCTTAGATTAATGGCAGGACACTGAATAAATCTTAAAGTAGGTGTTTATGTACAGTAATCACGTATGAAGTTTTGTACCTTCATCTGATATGACTACAATAAAATTAAGCCATTCTTGAACTTGCACATAAGATCAGTATTGAAAGTTTCGAGCACCACCATTTTTTTTAGGATTAACCTTTTGAGGTCTAATTTGCGGCATGATGTTCTACTAATTAAGACCTTTAAAATGGTATGCCCATCAACCTACGAGGCTAACATTTAAAATTATCTACAGACTCTTTGTGGGCCGTCTCCTACTGGAGGTGGAGAATCAGTAAGAACGTTAAAAATTTGCTTTTAGCTTTCAATTTAATTAGTCAAGTTTTTATCCTCTAGTCCAACTAATAATAAAACTAAACCGTTTTCAGACTTTAGCCTAACCCTTTACATAAATGTGCATGCGAACAAAGGTGACATACAGACTGTTGTTTGTTGCATTCCACCAGTTGCTGAGCCGTCACTGATCATACCTTATCAGGCTTATTAATCATCAGTCAACACTACAACAAAAACCAGTGTCCCGGGAACCATTGAGCCACTTGGCTAGGGACAGACGGTCTGGGGGATCGAACACCCAAGTTCTGTCCGGGCTCCAGTAAAAGTACATTATGATAAATGAGTCTAGACACATATGTCTCTCTGAGAACTAAAAATGCCCGTAGGTTCACCCGGGCGTTCTCTACTGAATCTGAGACTCACGAACGTTCACCTGTGAAAATTGTAGAGGGACATTGAATTGCACTGGCACGTTCACACCAGAATGCTAGGGTCCTCCACCTCTCCACCAGTCTCAGTGCAGTCTGCAGTCAGGTTGGAACAGTCAGTGTTGGATTTCAGGTTTTTTTTATTCTAGGTTTTTTGTGTTGTTTTCAGTGTTTTGTGTCTCCTGCGTGTTGTTGTCTTTGTCATAACAGGTGTCTTTTTCGTCGCTCTCTCCGCCCTGGCCTTCCCCAGGCCTTGTGTAAATTATACACAATACATGGTTACATGGTCAAATTTGATTGATCGAATTTTTGGTTTTTGTGCGTTTCTGTGCAGTCAGTGTACCCGCCCACCTATACACGTGCAGTGGTAGTGACCCACCTGCCCACCCATACTCATGCAGTGGTAGTGACCGACCCGCCCACCCATACACGTGCAGTGGTAGACCCACCCACCCACCCATACACGTGCAGTGGTAATGACCCACTCGCCAATCCATGCACATGCAGTGGTAGTAACCCACTCACCCACCCATACACGTGCAATGGTAGTGACCCACCCGCCCACCCATACACGTGCAGTGCTAGTGGTATGAACCACCTTTTACATGTATGGTTGGGTGGGCGGGTCACCACCTTGTACATGTATAGGTGGGTGGGAGGGCTACCACCTTGTACATATATGGTTGGGTCATAAAAAGTCAGTCATTCCTTCCATCATCAGTGATAAATGTCAAATGAACCAATGTAAAAATTTGTGTACACCCTTCTCTAATTCAGTGTTTTGAAATGAAGCAGCAATTGATCATATTTTCATTCTTTTGTTTGAAATTAAAGTACTATACCAAACTTTGATTTTATTGCTTTATATTCTGATTATTATCTAGTTTTCAATTTTAATAACAATTAGAGAACTTTTAGGTTAACGTTTCCCTTACTTACGTTTGACCTCAAAGCTATTGTTCCTGACAATTCAAATGATTGTAAACAACAAAAATTGTTATAAAACGAAACCATTCACAGTTATTTAAACCTATGACCTCATGGATACCATTTTTATATCTTTAGTTAGAAAAAAAAAAGTTTACCAACTTACCATTTTTGATAAACTGTTTTTATATAATGTATTTCATTTTTACCTGAAGGTAACTGATAGCATTTAATATGGTTTAACACAGTTTCTCATATCCGTGTCTTTCCTAAGATGCTGAGGTGGTAATTTGCAAGCAGCTCATCAAAAGTTAAAATTAACATTATGAAGAAGTTCTAAAAATAAAAATGTCACCTGTCGCTCAGACTGAGAATCACAATCACATTGTGTCCCTAACCTCATTTGTTATGATGTTAGGGAGTGTACGTGTAGGGAATGTACCTCTGTACGTGTATGGGTGGGTCAATCCACTGTAAGTGTATGGGTGGGTCAATACCATCATACGTGTATGGGTGGGCGGGTGGGTCAATACAACTGTACATGTATGGGTGGGCAGGTGTGTCAATACCACCATACATGTATGTGCGGGTGGGTTGGTCAATACCACCGTATGTGTACGGGTGGGTCAATACCACTGTATGTGTATGGGCGGGCGGGTGGGTCAATACCACTGTACGTGTATAGGTGGGTGGGTGGGTCCAATACCACTGTACGGTCTATCCATGTGCTTATAAAAATATTAGTTATTCCAACTATGAATAAAATAAAAGCTTGTATTTCTCGTTTAAGGTTATCTATTTGGTATCAATTAATATCAAGTTATAACAAAAAAATAATCTTTAAACTGAGAATTTACATGATGTTAAGTTAGCCCAGCTTACGGAAAATTATGAGAATGAACTTGTGTCTTTTATTTTTTCCGTCTTACTTGTTTTTTATAAAATTTGAGGGGGGAGCTTGAGCACCCTTAGCCTCCCCTATATACGTCCTTGTTCAAAAGCCTTTTTGATTTTCAGCTTGAATGATGAGATCGTCTAATATACATGTTTTTGTAGTATGATTCAATAATTAACTAATGTGGTCTAAGTGTTAGGCCAAGTAGGAGACACTAATGTTGCATTAAATATAGTTTGAGCAGGATACCAATGTAATAAACTACATTATTGAATGACCAGAGATGTGTTGATGTATGAGAGCCTAGAATCATTATGACAATTAGCGTAGCCCTTACTTAGACTATAAACCCTAAGGTTATAACAAATAACTTACCCAGTACATCCAACGTGTCAGAACTTTGCTGTGTCGTGTCAGCCAGCTGTCTACTGATAGAAAGAAGCTGTTCAGTTACATTGGACGACGTCTTCACCAGACTGGCCTTATCCTTCTTTAACCTGTTTCCAATATTTGACATTATTTTATCAAATCAATCTCACAAAGTTTCAAACAATACAATTCATTGTTGAATAGGGGAACTTCTTATTTGACTGACACTGAGAAGCAAAATTGCTCTAAGGAGGATTTACATACCTAAGGAGGGTACATACCTTCGGTAACTAAAATTATGGATCATCTCGATGTAGTCAGCGTCACTTATTAGTAGATATTTGTGATTGAAGAGTACTTTTATAATGGTTACTTTCTTTCTTTTACTTTCTTTTAAAAAAATCTTCACCTGCCAGTTCACATGGGCTTACAAGCCTGTGCATGAACTTTATTCAATGAGTGAAACACCAACCGTTGGCTCAGTGGGGATTTGAACCTTGGACCTTGCCCTCTGCAGTCCGAAGCCTTAGGCACTGAGCCATCATACCGGCAATGCGTGTGAGAACAAAATTATAAAACTCAATATGCAATCCATATACATTTCAATATTGCAATCTGTCTGTACTCATAAAACAATTAAAACATTAGCACTTGATTGTTTCATGTGTAAACAATTTCAGGAAAAGTTACAAGAGCAAGAAAACTTGGACTCACATGAACGCCCTAAAGTGGCCTACACACGAACCAACATGACTGCCCCACCCGACAAGTCCTAGCTGTCGTGTCGGGGGTTCCCTACACACGCTCCGACCCTTGGGCCAACCAGACCAATCTAGAACAAGTGTTTTCCATATTTTCCCATCTCTTTTTAATTACACACAGTGTAGCCTCAGGAATCCATTTTTTATAAATATCAAATAATGCCTTATACCACTCATTTCTTCGTCCCGGTTAGAGTAATTTTTATCTTCTAGATCCCACAAACATCGGAACTCCTTCCACAACTGAATTAACTCTATTATTACAACTTTTTCTATTTGGCTAGCAAAAGACATTGTAAGAGAGCAATAAAAGAATCACTTCTAAAATCATACTGAATGGCTTGGTCAAGAAAGTCAGGCTGACAGCGATACACACAACTTTTGGGGGTAGGGAGTTGGATGGTTCACCCGACCTGACCGCCCTTAGGTTGGGTCCGACAGAAATCATGATCCAAATGTGCTACACACGTCCCGACTGTCGCCCCTTACAGTTGGGTCGACAAATCGGGACATGTGTAGGGCCTTTAACACATTGATATATTGATTCTTTTTTAAGATCCCCTCAGCACTATTACTACAAATTTGTTGGGTTTTCTGCCCATTATCTGAAGTAAACCTTGCATGAAGAGCTAGTGTAACACCTAAAAATTGACTGAGTTGCAGCAATCTTAATTAGTATATTGGAGAGATCAGCAAACTTACCCTAGAAGACAAGTTCACTAACACCAGAGTAGTAGTAGTAGCAAACACAAAAGGAACACAAATTTTCTGTGCCACTGGCACTTTTTCCAGGTGAGTAAAGAGAGAGAGAGAGAGAGAGAGAGAGAGAGAGAGAGAGAGAGAGAGACTGACATGGCTTCCACTATTGCTGGGTAGGTGGCAGTGGTAGGGGTTGAACATCCATAGAGCAACACTCAGGTACTGATGCAGTTTTTTCCAGTTGGTATATATGAAGTTTGGTGATGGGGAAGGGGTTAAGGGAAAGAGGTCTAACTTATGTTCAGATTAGGTGGGTTACGGAATTTTTTTATCCATTGGTGTGCTAATTCCATCCTGCGGAGTTGGAAACTATTGGCATGGGAAGGAAGGGATCTGATTACTTAAGTGGTGTAACACTGATCAAAATTTTGGTTATGGAGAAGAGTATGGGCAGATACGGGTTTTTCAGGATTTTGGACTTTGCAATCATGTCTATGGCCATTCATGCATTTTTGAAGGGTTTCACTGGTAAGGGCAGGACAGGATACTGGGCAGGACAGTGCTGGCACTGAAGTTGATAAATTAAATTGGTGGAATCACAGGAGTGGTTTCCAGGTATCTTGTATGTTAAGGTGTAGTGGAGCTGGTAAAAAATGTTGCTGGGAGATAAATAAGGCAGGTTTTGCAAGATTTCTTCTGGTTGCTGGTCTTTAGGACAGGTCAGGATGTTGGGATCAGGTAACTTAGGATGGACCAGGATTTGGCGGAGGTTTTTGCTTTGTCTGAAAGTCACAGTAGGAGGTTTTTCAAGGAGATCTTTGGTGTGGGGGGAAGCTTTTAAGATGTTGAAGCCATCTTTCAGGATTTGGTTGAGTTTCTATAGGCCATGGTGGTAATTAGTGACAAGGGGTAAGCACTGGGAACTATTTCTGGTTTGGGGTTGGTTTTGGGATTGGGCTAAACGGATTTGGTTTTTAATAAGGTTGGTAGGGTAACCTCTCTTTTGGAATGCACTGACAAGTTGGTTATTGTATTTATTTAGGTTTCTGGGAGAGGAAATGATGTTTGGCACGAGTGGCTAGGCTATAGGGTAGGGAGCGTTTAGTGTTGTTGGGGTGACAGCTGGTATAGTGAAGATATTGTTGTTTATTGGTAGGTTTGATGTGAATATCAGTTTTAAGGACACCGTCTTCCAATCCAATTTCAACATCAAGGAAGACTATGCATTCAGAAGAGGATTTCCAGGTGAAATTCAGGGATGAAAAGTTTTGTATGCTTTGATGAAAGGTTTCAAGATTGGTTTCGGAGTCAGTCCAGATCATGAAAATATCATCGATGAAACGGAGCCAGCAGAGGGGTTGGACAGGTTGTTTTTGAAGGAAAGTCTTTTCCAATTTCCCCATGAACAGGTTGGCATAGGAAGGTGCCATGTGGGTACCCATAGCGGTACCCTTAATCAGGAGGTAGTTGATGCCAGAACTTTGGAAGTGGTTTTTTCAAGGATGAATTGAGTCAGCTGAACTAGGAAGGAAGTGCTAGGTTTGGTGTTTGGAGGGCGTGTATTTAGGAAATATTGAATAGCAGCTAAGTCATGAGCGTGGGATATATTGGTGTACAGTTAAGTAGCATCAATGCTAACCCGTTTGGTGTTAAGGGGTAGAGGTTGAGGAAGATTGGAAAGGAGACTAAGGAAATGATTGGTATCCTGGACGTGGGAAGGAAGTTGTCGTACTAGAGGTTGGAGTTTGTCATCGACAAAGGCAGAGATACTTTTGATAACAGAATTATAGCTGGCCACAATAGGCCTACAAGGGGGAGGGATGGTGCCTTTGTGGATTTTGGGTAGGATATAAAACTGGGGTGGAGTAGGCTGTTCATTGATAAGCAGGATTCGGCTGGCAGTGGTTAGGTTTTGGTGTTTAGCATGATGAAGGAGGAGATTTTTCAGTTCTTGGCTGTGTTTTTCGGTTGGGTCGAAGTCACGTTTTTATAGGTGGAGGAATCAGACAACTGGATGTTAATTTCATTGATATAATCGGATTTGTTAAGAATAACAGTGGTGGAACCTTTATTGGCAGGAAGGATCATTATGTTGTCATTGGATTTTAGGGACTTTATGGCTCCGCGTTCAGTGGTGGTAAGATTCTGATATTTAGGGAGTTGGGAGAAGAACTGAGGATCTGATACTTTTTGGAGGATGAAGTTAAGGTAAAGTCCAATGGGATGGTCAGGAGGTAGTGGTGGTGGGTCAAAGCTGGAAGGAGGTTTGAAGCGCGCTAGGCAGGTTTCAGGTAGGTTCGTAGGATTAGGGTTGAAGATGTTGTTCTCAAAAAACATCTTCAACTTCAGGTTGCGGCCAAAGGAAATAACATCAGAAACTAAGGAGAACTGGTCTAGGTGAGAAGTAGGAGTGAAAGTAAGGCCTTTGGACAAAACGCTCAGTTCGGGTTCGGAGAAGATATGGTTTGAGAGGTTATACACGGAATGGTTGGAAGGATCGACTGTTTCCGTAGGTTTGACACTTGTGTATAACCTCTCAAACCATACCCTCTCCGAACCCGAACTGAGCATTTTTTCTATGGAGCAATGGAAACTAAACTATGTAGAACAAGTAACAATTGAATAATAAATAATAATGTAGGAACAAATACACAAGTAATTAAGTTATGCTAACAAGCTATTTACAAAACTAAGAAACTCTTTAATAACAACTAAGAAATAAGAAAAAATTAAGAGCTAAGTATAGATATAAGAATAATTAATAACTTTAAATACTGGGTCAAGTGAATAAAATAGTGAGTAAATGCTCGAATTCACAATTTGTTGAGAATATTCTCAGTTTGATGTGGTTAAAAATGAAGAATATATTCATAGTATTTACTAAGGTTTTCCCGACTAATGAGTATTTTCTCAAAATGCAGGGGAACTGAGTTTTAACTCCAAGATTGTAAAGTCTAATCATACCCAAGCTTACTCTTAGTCAGTATTCGTAATGGCCATATTCATGAATGTTCGTGGTGCTAAAGTGTACAGAGAAGTTGTTGGATCTAATGAACTTTTGAGGTTTGAGAACGACAGTGTTAATTTCCTTACTCAATAATTTTTACCGAAGTTATGAGACTCGGGGTGGCGCTCTGTCACCTAGGAAGAAGATGGAGATTTTTCTACGTTACACTGGTGATCCATTGCTGAGGACTTGGAAGTACATAGGACAACAGTATGTAAAACCATTAATGCAGTTATAGTTAGTATAGTCGCAAAAGCACTAAACTGGATCCACTTCCCAAATACCATTCAAGAAATTAACGATGTAAAATTGTTGTGGCAGACCCATTTTTTAATCTTCCGATAGTCATATGTACACTTTACTGTACACAAATTGATATAACTAAACCAACCGCACATGGAGATGATTATTTCAACCGTAAGGGATATCCGAGCATAAATTTTCAAGCAACATGTGGTGGAAATGGAAAGTTTACCAGCATAAGTGTAGAGTGGCCTGGCAGCGTGCATGATGCTAGGATATGGTGAAGTCAAGTTAGAGGAGTTATTTCTCTATTTGGTAGTTCAGCCTGTCTACTGGGGGATTCAGGATATGGTATCGCACAATGGTTGATAACACCTTTCAAGTTTCCTCAAAATGCATGAAAGCGTAATTTTAACTTACACCATGCGAGAGAAAGAGTAGTTATAGAGGTTTTGGACAGTTAAAAAAACGATTCCCATTTCTAAGAAATTATTTAAGAGTGTCCCTAGACCGAGTGCCAAAAACCGTAATTTCTTGTGCTGTTTTACACAATGTGGGAAAACATTTGAATTATGTTTTAGATTACGATGTTGAGAATGATGACAACGGAAATGCTTTAGAAGGGGAGGAAGTTGCCGTTGAAGATGTTGAGAATGCACAAACAAAGTTGCAAGGAGAAGAAAAACGACAACAAATGTTCAACAATCTAGTTGCCAGACAATATAACTTTGTGTTCTTTAAATATTAATAGTTTGACATTTAAATTATAATGATTTTTTTAATATGTTGAAATTAAATGGTTTGTGACATTTTTTTGTTTTAATTTCCTTGTAGTTTGAACCTATTAATAACTTTAAAAGATACTCTAATGATTCAACAATTAGAAGGCCAAATTGATGGTTGACATAAAAACAAACATGTGCTGAATAGAGGCTATATTCTGTTACAAGTAGAATATTCCAATACCTTAGACCTTTCTTATTTTTGTCATTTTGTTTATTTTTAATTTATTTCTTTATTTTTTATTTATTTATTTTATTATGAACATCAGAATTTGGGAACAGGTTTCATTTATTACAAATTTTCAAAAACATTTATGTAACCACAAATTTGTGGAGAAGTTTATGTACATAGATCACAAACTTGTTTTTCTGACTTAATTTTTTTTGCTCCATTTTCATTTCATTGAGTAAATTCTCCGCAAAGCGAAACTTGAGAATATTCTCAAGTTTTTCCGGATGATGCTCACTGAAGGAAGAATATTCTGCTTAGGGCACACTCACTATTTTTATTCACTCCTTTTTGAAAAGTGCTCCAAGCATTAAGAAAATTCTCTGAGAATTCTATTAGCTTGTTCAGTAGTCAAGATAGCAGACAGATGCCAATTGCTCTTAATGTTGTCAAAAAAAAAGCAATCTTTAGCTAGTCTATTTCCAGAGCGAAGCATCCTTGCCAGTGGATTGCTGAAATCATAATGGATTGTACAATGGATCGTAGCAAAACAGCTCCAACTGAAGATGTCTCTATACCTTGTGCGGTATGGGACTCTGAGATACACTTCGGCCAAAAGTTCAGAACAGATAATGGTGCTGTTTAGGAGTTTGTAAAGGAACATGATGTCAGCTATGTTTCTTCTTACGCTCATAGGGAGCAAGTGAAACTCTAATTCCAAGTCGTGGATAAGCACTTCAAGGTATGGAAAACGCAACTGAACAACTAAAAGTCTAAGGAATCTTCTCTGCACTGCCTCAATCCTGTCTGCAGCACAAGCAGTATAGGGGGACCAAATTTGACTGCCATATTCCAACGATTGCCTAACAAGGGAACAATAAAGTGTTCTCAAGGCTGACGGATTTCTCTTTCCTCTGGCGGTTCTGTTAATAAACCCCAGCGTTTTGTTGTCCTTCTTACAGATGGAAGTCAATATTGTGTGTGAAGCCCATACCAGATTCAAAGAGCACTCCTAAATCCTTTACAGTTCCTGTTGTTGGAAGATCGTCTCCTTGAAGGAAATAGTTGTATGAGGTAGGGTTTTGTGTTCGTTGGAAGGTTGTTATGAAGCACTTCGATATATTAATTTTTATATAGTTCACATAACACCACTCGCTGATACTGCTAAGATTGCGCTGAAGGTTCATGAAGTCTGCTTCTGATTTGATCTATGTGTAAATTTTGACGTCATCAGCAAACATCAGAGCATTTACTTGAACACAGTACACAAGATCGTTGACAAAAGAGTGAAAAACAGGGGACCCAAAATTTATCCTTGTGGTACTTCTGATGACTGGACAAAGTCTCTAGACACTGAAAGGCTCCGATCAGTCAAGTAGTCCCTACACCATTTCAACAGCGGGTTGATCTGGTTACCTACTAATTACAAAATAATCTTTTAAATATTATAGCTGTTCAGATTTGTACAGTAACTCAGTTTATTTCGAAATATTTTTGACCAGCTTATAGTATAGTAATAATCACCCACATTATTCAACTTTGAGAATTATTAATTACTCGAAATAGCATTAACGATACGTAAGATAAAAAAAATTATGATAGAATAAATTGTTCTACTTTTATTTAAAATAAATAAATTACAGATATAAATAAGTCCACAATTTAAACAAACATGTTTTGATTGCATATATTTACAGTCTTAATGAATAACTGAACAAATACTGAGTAATCCTAAAATAAAAGGATCTCATTCCATAATTTCTATCCTCTTCCTTAAGAAGATACTATTGAAATTCTCAAATGATGTGTTAGAAGTTGGAGTTTTAAAACAGAAAGTTACAAAGCACAACAGTTTCCAAAATATTTCATTTAAGCTCTTGACTCACATGAACATTTTTTTTATCTAAGCTGTGTCTAAACAAAACAACTTATAGAAATTTCAACTAATTTTTCACATAGTCAACGTAAAGCAAATTAAAAACTTTATTTCATATTGTAAATTACATTAACTGATTTTTAATTCATTATTTTCATGTCCAATCTTAATTGCAAAACTGTTGGTTTATTTGGCAAAAGGTGGTTCAAAAGTATAATCATTTTCTGCAATAAAAAGAATGGAAGAAGTAGAAGTGCGTTTCTTTAAGTTTAAATACATAGGATTGGGCTCTGTTATTAATAAACCATGTTTTAAAAAATATGTTCAACGTCAATAATCAGGAACAAGGAACCATCCTGCTTGAATGGAACAATTGAAATCCTGTTGCCTTTTTATAATCATACTGTACAATCATTTTAAAACATGCAATCAGTTTTACTTGAGGAAAATTGAATTTAAGGAATAGTGAAAATAATGTTCTTACCTATTTCTAAGTTTGGAATCCTCATCATTTTGACTAAATAACTGTGCTTTATTAGCCTTCTCTATCGCTAACATACAAGTAACATTGGCTTTCCTGAAGGCTCCTAATGTGCTGGAACAAACAAAGCAAACTTTGATAGATAACTTACCTATGAACACTATGTACCTGTGGGTAATGTTAGATGCAGAATTTGTACACTTGAACTTGAAATTTAGTAAATAAAATTCACTAACAGATTCTCTTGATTTGAATAGGCCTCAAATCAAGAGAATCTCTTTGATTGTTTTAGAAAGTTTGAATTTACAGTGTTTAGCCTTTAAGTTTTTGAAACAATCAAGCATATCCAAAGTTTAAGTCTATACCTGTCTGAACAGTATACTTACACCCACACTTACAATTCAAGGAATCACTGTATAAATGAACCGTATCAATTACAAATTTTCAAAAATAACCTTGTTATGTTGGCAAAACATTCATGAATAAACATACCGGATGAAATCACAAACACGGAACTTTATACTATAAAACTAAAAAAGTATTAAATAAATAAGTAATCCCTTGATGAATTGAGTCTTCAGCGGAGTTTACCTTTATTTCTTCTTATCTTTGGGTTTGTAATATTTCAATAAGTATTTTATTGTTTTAGTTACCTTTAACACACTCAGTGCTACGTGGCCATAAAGTTGGCCATGCCGTCCGACCACTAATGGCTGCATGGCCGTCTAGTCGGCCAAGCGCTTGTCACCGATGTTGGCTGATGGCCGTCTAGTCCACCATACTGCCTCATTCACAATATTAAATCAGTCTCCGCCCAGCCTTTGCCGGGTTCACTTGCTAGTAGGTCCCGCACTTCTGTGGTATCCTGCGAGTAGGATGTGGTTTTCAGTTTCCAGTTACGGTTATTTCTTGAGTTTCTATTACTGTTTTTAATTTGTTTTTTCAATAAATTAGGAATCGGAATCAAATTAAGCAAAAAAGATTTAGTATGTACTGCAAAGAAGGAAAAATTAAAAATACTGTATTTATGTTCTACAAACGCCCTGATCAACCTGAATTGTGTTCTGTAGCATGTTTTGAAAAATGTATCTCAGATTAGACTAATTGTGAAAATATGTTAGAAATGGACCCGATAATAGTAGTTTTTAATCTTTTTCATTTGTTTTACTTAATTCCTTCAATTACTAACTAGTTTATTATACAATAAAGTGGTGTAAAAAATCTTGGACATTAATTTTTTGGCCACTAGGGGCCGACTAGATAACCATACATAAAAATTAATTTTTTGGAGCCTTCCACATATACAGACTACATCTGACAGTCATAAATTGATACTACAAAATCACAAAAATGAGTCTTTGAAAACCAATTTCAGCCATTGGGGTAAGTTTTTAATATATATATGCAGCCACACATGGTGAAAACAAAAATACGGCCTTAGCACTGAATGTGTTAATTTATATTTGTAACCATACTGACTTCCTAATTTCAGCTGATAACTTGTGATTATTATTTCACTTTATATTTTTGTTATTGTTACTTATTTTATTATATATACAGTATATATATTTCTTTTCCTAATATTCATATTCTATTGTGATGTTAGTTGTAATATGTTAAAATTAATTATTATTACAATTTGCATTATTAGTTATAAATTATTACTAGTGTTTTTCTTTGTAAAAATGGTGTGTATCGTTGGTAGAAATAAATAAATAAAACCAGATATCGTTCTGCAGGAATTAAAGTTGTAATTTTTGGGTATGGAAAAATAGTTTCTCAATTAGATGATTTCTTTTAGCAGCCGTCTCTTTCGTTCTGCGACAATGTCGCCCTGTTGCGCGTTATTCTACTTTAGGGTCTAATATTTGCATCTTCCCACACCCATGCTAAAGCAACACAATATAGTCCACTTCTCACTAGTAAAGTTTATTCCACCAATGACAGTCACCAACTTATTTCTGAAACTTACTAGTCTAAACTGATACTTATTTCAGCAATCAATAAACCGACCATATATGATTGTTAGTTTGTTGGATATTCCAATGCTTTCAATATTAAAAAAAAAAACATTGCCATCTTTAGGTGTACTACCTTACAAAGGTAAAAAACTCCCACCAAGTGGCATTCACCTTGTTCCCAGGCACACTAGATTGGAGATACGTTATGACGCAAACCATAGACAACAGTTTTTTGTGTTTTTTTAAAGAAAACAATAAAAAATATTCATATCGTAAAATCTCCTCCCCCCTTAGCCAACAGAACCTGTTAGGCATTTTCACTTCAAGTGACTCTTAACCTATCTTAACATTTTTATCGAGGTCAGCATTAAATGTTTTGTTTACAATCACTGACTAATAATTTTGTTGGCCATGATAGATTATAAAAATTATAAGATATTCATACCAATTTATAATCTAAATAAAATAGTAAAAAAAAACTTTATGGCGTTAAATTTGCTGTACTAAATCAGCAGTTTACATACCTTGACAACTGTTCTCTATTGTTTTTTACTTCTTCAAGCATATCTATCCGTTCATCAATATTAATGCACTCCTTTGCAAATGTTTCTAATTTTTCTATATGTTGTCTGAGATTGGCAATTTTAGCTCGTCCATCACTGTTCAATTCATTTAATGTTTCTATAGGGCCGGAACACTGGTGAATATCCTGCATACAAAATATATTACAAACATTTGAATGTTTCAACTTCAATGCTTCTCCCTATCATTTACGTAAAAGGCTTACTACAGGTTAAGAAGCAAGGTGCATTTAATTATTTTTTTTTTTTTTTTTTTTTTTTTGTGAAACCTCATTTCTTCATCAGGATAGTAAAGAACTCAGCTTATCCTAAAGAGCTGATTTACTTTCTAGCTATACATTATGGCAGTTTTCTAATCTATTGCAGCATATTTGAAGTTGTAGGTTTGTAGTTTGAAAGCACATTTTCACACCTCGCTTCAAAATCAAAAATAATTTTAGAGCAATCCTCTATTGTTTACAGCAATTCTCTAAGTAAAGTTAGACAAAAAATTGCCAGATAGCTGTGTATCTAAAATTACTTCAAAGAGACACACTCCTATAGGAAGAGGGTCATTCCACGCCAATTCAACCAGAAAAAATCATTTTTTCACCCATCATCTCAGATTTGTATGAAACTTGGTAGCTTTATTCTATATGTAAAGATAAGTAAAACTACCAAATTTGGAATTTTTATCTCACTTAGTTTTCCAGTTATGGCACTTCTAAAGTTTTACGTTTTTCAATTCCTGCACTTTGGATAGGCCAAACAAAACATGACATAGAAAAGAAATTAATTTCTCATTTCCTCATTTGACACCCATTCTTTATGAAATTGTCAAGGCAGGTTCTTTGAGTACTAATAAATTTGAAAAAATTACTTCACTAATCTAAGTTAAACCTAAAATATTAAAAAAAACTACATTTTTTATTTTTTGTTCAGTTTTAAAAGCGCAAACATGTTTTACGTTATATTCAATATCTCAAATAGGGAACGATATAATCAAGAAATCTTTTTTCTTAAATTATCTGCATGGTATGGGCTTTAATTTAGTAAAATAATTATTCTGTGTATTTTGTTCCTTTTATTTCTAAAATGCGTTGCAAGTTTCAATATATTAATTACAAATGATGTAAGTTCTTTCAATAACAATGAATAACTATAGCTTTTAAAGGAAAGAAAACTGCATTTTAATATTTGGAAAAGTATATTTAATAGTAAGCAGTGTGAATTTAAAATATTTGAGTTCAGATATGATTTATAGGCTCAGTATTAAAATATAAACTTAATATTTACGTAAAAATTAAGTATATAGAAACCTGTTCTTACACACACCAAATGTATATCATTAGACCCATTTCACTGAGAAGACTTGCAAGCTAATGAACTAATTTTTTTGTTTGAATATATTTTCAACTAATCTGGTGCACTCTGGTGGGAATTGATAGGTCCTTCCCGTTGAGGTATGTGGAGGCTCAACCACTGCAAGGATGTGTGGAATTGGCATGTCACATACATCATCTCGTTTGGGCCAATAAAAAGAAGGGGATGGTCCTGCTGGGTGAAGAAACTTTACTGTTACATCTCCATCTTATTTGGCAACATTTGTTATTATCCCATAGTACCAGAGATTTTCGTATGTACAAGCAATGAAGCGAGAGGGATGAAGATCTTCTTCTTTAACATTTAAAGTTAATCCTCTTCTCAAGTTGAATGTTAAGACTTGGTTTTTCATCGCAACTGACTCGCCCTGCTTCTATAGATCCAAAACAGTCGAGGGGTCTGTAGTTGTGAAAACTTCTAGTACCTGGAAGGGTATTCAGACCTTCAAAGCGTTTTGCAAGCTTGCAACGAGTCTGATCTACTGAGTCTTTTGAGATGAAGTGGAAAATGATTTTGGCAATGTTGGATTTGCTAAATTGCAACTGAAAAAAGGTAGTTGCAGTCAGTATTTGATTTTCAAGAGGCCTTTGATGACTTGCTTTTCGCACCAACCATTTAACAGTTCCTCCAATACTGTCGCATTCTGTTTTGCCATGGCTTGTAGCGAAGAAAGACCATTGGCCTTTAATTTTGAAGTCTTTTTCATGAAGGTAAAGAAAAGGTTCATGAAGTTGTATTTGTTCTTGTACTGCCCTGCACAACCGTCACAACATCTGTATAATAATGAACGCCTGTGATGTTGGGAAAATTGTCCTCGAGAAATTGTATTAGGGTTTCTTGAATTTTATAAACCATACAAACATCATGATTCAAGTCATCAGAAATGATACAGTGGGATGAGACTAATTTTTCCTGGTCAATACACAAATTGATGATTGCTGGATGAACAGTACAGGAGTCTGAGGTCCAGTGGTAACCCTTGACCTCATCTTGAATCATAAATGAGTAATTTTCACTAAAATCCATTGATATGATGGCTATATTTGACTCACAAGCATCTTTAAGGCTTTTAAAGTAGCTCGACTGGCTTTTGGAAATGTAAGAATGAGGGATTAACTTTTCTACTTTGGACGTCAGTTCATCAACAAATTCATGAATAGTTGATGTTTGTATTACCATCTGTGCCCGATCTGTAGCAACCCATTGCTTGTAATCTATTCTATCGTCTTCTTCATAGTTTTCAAACTTGGTTTGTAAGAATGTGGTCAGATTTTCTTTAGATGGACATTTTTCACATCACCTAAACATATAGTTTTGATTTGAATTTTCACACAAAATCAGTTTTTGTAGATCTTTGTAACTCTCTTCTAGTTGTGCTGTATATATTAGAAGTATTACATTTTGATGGATAGTACATACACAGACAGAGTGAGTTCCACTGGCACCAGCCAGAACACACCATTTGGGGCGAAGTGTACAAAACTTAGAGAATTCCCATTTAAAATTTGCAAACATTTCATTCAGATTACTTAAAACTAATCTTTTCTTCTCATATTGTGTTTTCCCTAAGCTTACTACATCTTTCATACCAGGTAAAACTCTCGACTGCTCATCACTCTGATAGAAATTGACAACTAAGTCAACAACCTCGGGACTCAGTATCTTTCCTTTCCTTGCTTCAGGTTCTGCCAAAAACCCTTTATCTTTACACAATTTTTTTGCTTGTCTCGCATAATAATCGGACACTTCAAAAGTATCTTTGATTTGTTCTTGACCAATTCAGTGATGCGGGCATTGTCAATAGTTGTATTTTCTTCTTTATCGAAAGTTTGGTCAGTTCACTTTTTATGTTCTCAACAAGTAAGTCCATTTATGCTGCTTTTTGCTCAGTACTTTGTTGTAATTTAGGTACTTTTGAGGGCATATCAACATCTAAAACTGTCTCAATTTTCATTTTAACGTTTTCATGTAGTTTTTCTAGTTTATTTTGAGCATAACCAATTTTTGAGTTTTCATTCAATGCATATAATTTGAAAGGTAAACGCCCTACATTCGTCAAAGAAGCGTTTAAAGAATCACCAAGCCTTTTCTCTTTGTAATTGAGTTTCAGTTTCAGTTGACATGATAAAATCATCATCATCTTGTGATTCTTCTCCACAGTTAATTGAAGTTGAGAATATAATTTTTTAGCAATTAGTACATAACTTTTCCCCAGGTTTCACTTTTAGACCTTTTGTGACACAGGCCTCACTCTGCTGTAAATGTACTACCCCTAAACTATTTTTAATGGGTTTCTTGTGATTTTTATATGGGTCACAGCATACCTTTTGTAGGAATTCATACTTTGTCAATAGTAAACTCTTAAGCCTTGTTCACAATAGGCTAGTAATATAGTCGAGTGGAGAGTAGTTTAGTAATGAAACATGTCCGAACACAAAACATTTAGTAGAGTTGTTTAGTGAATTATTTAGTAGAGTCAATCCATTTTATTCTATTCTCGACGGTCGAGTAGCTTCCCTCACCATGCGCAACTAACTACTGGTTCATCGTCTAAACAGTCCGACTGCTGGTTTTAGTCGAGTTTATTAGTTACCACAAGAATGACATTTCGCTTAAGCGAGGAAACAACTTTAAAGTTTCTTAATAAATATATTCAACATGAATGTATGTTGAATATTAGTCACCAACTTACAAAAACAAACAAATGAGGAATGTTTTTATTTTTTTTATTTTATAAAATAAAAATATATCAATATAAACAAATATAAATTAACATTAATAAAAAATAAAAAAACAATCTGTTTCTTTATATTTATTGTACAAATTTCTTCCTTTAACTATTTTAAAATAGCTAGTGATATAAGCTTTATCAGTTTGTTTATTTTGACAACTGATACGTCACCTAAAATAATCTACTTACTTAAAAATCCAAAAATTAAAAAAAGATACACATATACTTTATTGGTATTTGTGATCAAGCTAAAAATGTTGTAATTTATTTAAAAAAGTTTTTGTTAATTTCTCTAGGAAACTACACTATACTTAAGTATAGTTAACAAGTACATATTAAAATATTTCCCTAAATATGAATATTTCTATAACAAAATTAAAAACACAGAGTACCATTAATTTAAAAGTTATATTCTGTGACAGATATTCTAAATATTAACAGAATATCCTTAAAATCAGACCAAAACTACGTAGTTCGTATTCCACGCATACGTGTACGGGTGGGTGGGTGGGTCATCATCACTCTAAGTGTGTGGGTAGTGAAGTCATTAACGTATGATAGGTTATGATTGCTCTTTTTGTTTCAACAGAACACCTTGTAGGTCCCCAGCAGTTAATCCTCCCCATATTACTATTCCATAGCGTACGTGTGACTCGAAGAGAGCAAAGTATGCAATCTTGGTTGTAGACATGTCACTAATACTTTTTACTTTTCTCAGTACATAGAGCCCTGCACTGAGTTTACTACAGAGCAATTTAAGTCTACTACTGAGTCGGAGAGCGTTCATCTTGTATAATGCAGAACTCACTACTTGTGTATTATACCCACTGCTAGTGTGAACGATTTTTGGGCAGTAGCGAGTATTTTAGCTACTAAAGTACTCTCTACTCAACTAAATTACTAGCCTAATGCAAACAAGGCTTTATGATGAAAACTGATGTTTATTATTACTTTATTATCTAATTCACTTCTTATCTTAATCAAGTTAAGTTCTTCTTCAGACAGATCACACACATTTTCCAACCCTTTTTTGTTACATAAGTGGTTTGTGGCACTCTGTAAGTTTTAATAACCCTATACTACACTTACTGTCAATTTTAAATTAAACTTTGTTTAAAAGCAAGTTAAATTGTTCTTCTTCATAATTGGATTATGAAAAAAATAAAAATGTAAACAATGCAGTAGAAACAATGTTACCAAACATACTAACTGAAAATGTAAATTTAAAACTAACTATCTTTGTGTACCACTGAGCCTATATGGGTGGGTGGTTGGGCCAGTACCACTGAGCCTGTATGGGTGGGCCAGTACCACTAAGCCTGTATGGGTGGGCAAGTACCACTGAGCCTGTATGGGTGGGCTTCCGGCCAAGGTTTGTACGTGTATAGGTGGGTGGGTAGGTCAATACCCCTGTACGTGTATGGGTGGGTGGGTGGGCGGGCAATACCACTGTACGTGTGTGAGTGGGTGGGTAGGTCAATACCCCTGTATGTGTATGGGTGGGTGGGCAATACCACTGTCCACGTATATGGGTGGGTAATACCACTGTACTTGTGTGGGTGGGTCGGTGAGCAGTACCACTGTATGTGTGTGGGTGGGTGGGTGAGCAATACCACTGTACGTGTGTGGGTGGGTCGGTGAGCAATACCACTGTACGTGTATGGGTGTATAGGAGAGTAGCACAGTAAAACCTTCCATCGTTCTGCTGAACACACTATCTTTGGTTATATGCTTCATGGTTCCCTCCTGAAACGAGTTGAATCTATACGTGAATTGGGCATTAATATGACCTTCAATCTGAATTCTACTGACCACATCAACAATATTATTGGCAGAGCTGTTCGTAATCTGGGATTTCTTATCAGAACCTCCAGGAGTGGTTTGAGCATTGATGCAATGAATGCGGTCTACAAGGCTCTTGTGAGGTCAATCTTAGAGTTTGGTTCTACTCTACTGTGTGGTCCCCGCATCAGGTTGGACTTATTCAACGTCTGCAGAAGGTCCAGGACAGATTTGTGAGAGTGGTGGGAGTTAAAATGGGTTTCGACTACCAGTCTGTGCCTTTGAGTGAAGTGGAAGAAATACTGAATCTGCAATCTCTAGAGTCTAGACGGCAATTACAGGACCTTATTTTCCTTCGAAGAATACTCCTTGGGGATGTGGACTGTCCTGAGATACTCAGCCTTATTGATCTGCGAGTTCCTGGACGGACAAGATCTGCTCAGACTTTCTATCATCAAGCCTGTTCAACTAACTATGAGATGAATAGTGTGGTTCCTCAGTTGCATAGATTGGGCAATTTGGTCTCCTCCAATTTCGATTTTTTCAATGGTAGTAATCGCCAACTAAAGTTACTATTCTATAAAAAATAGGAATGCCTCATATATGCTGTTTTTGTTGTTTGCTTGTAAACTTAGAATTAAGAATGATCTCATTTTCAATTGTTATGTAGTTATTAACTTTGTCATAATTTTACTTATCATATATATTCTTGTGTAAGGAAATTTTTTGTGTATGCATTTTTGCAGTTCTTTGTCAACTATGCATGTAACGTGCTCTGAACTAGTTTTACATTAATACTATTATTGCCTGTGAATGATTACGCACTGCATGTTAGTTCTTGATCTTGTTATGTATGGAAATAGTCTTGAAACATTATTATTTTTGTGAATGATCACTCTGAATGTTAGATCCTAGTTTTGTTTTCATTAGCTGGCTAATTCCTCTATGCATGTATGAATCATTGAACTGGTTGTACATTAGATTTGTATTTATTATATATATTTATTATAGCTAGTTAATGGTGCTGTACTGGATGTTAGATCTTGATCGATTGATTAGTTTGCTTGGCTGTAAATTCTCTTTCACTAGTCTATGTATTTGCATGTTGCATGGAGAATTCTTGAAGCATGAAACTAAATAGACTGATTTCATTTTATTTATGTATTATGTGATGATTTGTATGACACATTTGTAAATTGGCGTATGCCGTATATGGAAATAAATAAATAAATAGTGAGCATGATCAATTCCTGTTCAATGTCACAGATGACATGGGACCAGACTCGGAGTGTGGAGGCAATAGATGATGTCATTGATTATAGCAGAACGCCATCGACTTTGAGATCATCCACACCAGTAATTTTTGAGGTATCATCTATTGTGGATCAACCAGGACCATCTACAAGACCAGTGAAAAGCAGGCCTACATCTTCTTTTTATTACAGTTTTAGTGATGAGGATAGTGAGGACATAGATGACAGCGATGCAGACCCTAACTATGACCCTGATGAAAGTAGGCCCCTTTTTTCAAAACGATTACTACTCTTGGGTGACACTTCCTCCGATGAAGAATTAGATGAAATACCTGAATACAATGATAAGTAGCCCAAAACTCCGATATTTTCCTTTTCTAAAAACAGAGAACAGCCAAAAACTTATAATAACTTTTCCTTCTCTCAACCTACAGGACCTAAGACCCCCATAGATATTTCATCTCCTTCAAAAATATTTCTATTCATCATAGGACCGTTTTTGAACAAAATACTAGAAGATTCAAATTTATTTGCTCAGCAACATAACAGGACACTGAATTTGACCCACGATGAACTGTTAGCTTTTTTTGGCATCCTTATCATCATGGGGTTCCACTCTTTACCTATTATTAGATTATACTGGTCAACAAAACCCACATTTGGAGTTAAAGCAATATCTGATGTTATGTCACTTCAAAGGTTCTTACAAATTTTGAGATATCTACACCTTAACGACAATGAAAAAATGCCAAAGAGAGGGCAACCTGATTTTGATAGATTGTACGTTGAGACATATGATCACTTTTTTAAAAACTAAATTTATGCAGCTGTTCAATCCAAGTTGTTACATGAGTATTGATGAAAGTGTGATTGGCTTCAAAGGCCGCAGTTCTTTAAAACAATACCTCCTGAATAAACCTACAAAACGAGGCTTTAAAATATGGGTTCTTGCATGTTCTGTTACAGGTTATAAGCTTGCCTTTGATATTTACGAAGGAAAAAATGACGCAAGAGAT
The DNA here is from genome assembly GCA_035578905.1 of Stictocephala bisonia. Classification (NCBI taxonomy): domain Eukaryota; kingdom Metazoa; phylum Arthropoda; class Insecta; order Hemiptera; family Membracidae; genus Stictocephala; species Stictocephala bisonia. Next base: position 4,522,915 of record JAQJVL010000022.1, read on the forward strand.
AAGGAAGAAACACTGGGAGAACATGTTGTTTTTGGATTAGTGAAATCATTTGAGCACATGGGATATTGTCTATTTTTTGACCGTTTCTTTTCAAACCTTATGTTAATAAAAAGGTTATTAGAAAAATCCCTTTTCGGGTGCGGAACCAAACAGAGGGATCGAAAGCATTTTCCCAAAGATCTATTAAAAAAAGACAGAGCTAAAAATGGGTGACAGTGACTTTGCAACCGACAAAGACATATCAGTGACTAAATGGAAAGATAGCGGTAGAAAAGCTGTTCAAATAGTTTCAAAGATGCATGACCCAGAAAATCTAACAGAAATTAAGAGAAAAAATATATGGTGAAAAAGTTAAAGTAAAATGCCCACAAGCCATTGCAGACTACAATAAGTACATGGGAGGGGTCGACCATTTTGACCACTTACAGTCATGCTATAGCGTAATACAGAAATCGAGACGGTGGTGGGTAAAGCTGTTCTATTTCCTTCTAGATTCTGTTATAGTAAATTCATATATTCTTTACAAATTTGAGACAAACAAAAATCGAGGTAAGCCTATGTCACACCTCTGGTTTCGGGAGTTATTGGCAAATGAACTAATAAATGGCTTTTCTAGTCGTAAATCAAGGAAATCAGGCTGTACAAAAGGAAAAAAGATTCACGGCAAGACAGTAAATGAAATAAATCAAAGTGAAGTAGGACAACATCTTCCAATAATTACTAGCAGTAGGCGTTGTGCAAGGTGTAGCCCAAAAGAGAAGCCTAAGCGCTGTAGCATTGAGTGCGAGAAGTGCAAAATTGCTCTCTGCATAAATTGTTTTGCACCCTTCCACAAAACATAGATTATTTTTTATTTCCTGTTTTGATGTTATTTAGGTCAGCTATACTGTTTTGGAAATCTTTTAATTTAGTTTAGTATTTACCTTAACTGAAAACTTTTATCATGAACTTCAAGGTGTATATACAGTATTTTTATTTTAGTTATACATTTTCCTAGATTTTCTAATGAGAATGATATTTTGAGGGTTTATTATTTAATCATTATACAATGTTTGGAAATCTAATAATAAAATTTTACTGTCAAAATACATTTTGTAAACAAATTAGACCCTTTTCTAAGTGGTTGATATTTTGACCATTAATTTTAGCTAGATTGGCACTTGCTCAAACACATTCTGGTCGAAATATCGACCACCCTCTCCAAACACATGCAGACATGTAATATTTTTTTTAACATTTTTCTGATCTTTCACTAAGTGTATACATACAGAATCAACACTTAAACATTGGGTATTTCATAAATATAGCTTTGTGCATATAGAGCATATTTGAGGTGGTTGATATTTCAACCAGAAAGCGTTGACGGCAAGTGACATGAAACTTGGCTGTGCACAAAGAGATATTAGAGGTGGTTGAAATATCAACCAGCATTCTATAAAGGGTTAAAATGCAGAATCAATTATGATGACGTTTTTATTACGTATATCCACTTATCTTTCTTACCAAACTTTAGTAAAATTATAAACTTATACAATATAAACGTACTTTCTTAACACCTCTATTGACATTTTCAATGCCAGAGAGTAAAATCTGATTGTCTGGTAAATAGGTTTTACTTCAAATGAAGAAAACTCATTTGAACTGAAAAAAGTTGGAAAACCTAATTCTTGGCAATTTAATTTTTTTGTTATAACTCCATTATCAGGCATGATTTTGAGTGACTTTTGGGATTTGACATGGTTATGCCGAAAATAAATTTGAAAATTATTTCTCAAAATAACAAAAAAAGCTACTTTTGTGTATAGCTACTATTAGCGGCCATAGGCTATATTAAATAATAATAAAAGTAACAACTAACTGCAAAATACAATTGTACACATATTTTGCCAAACCGTGCATTTACACAAACTATTATTATACATTTCCATTAATTCAAATGGTAGTTTAATCATCTTTTTTTTAAATTGGCGTTTTTTTCGCTCACCTAACTAAACATAACCTAATTTATCCAAATCGTCTATATACTCAACAAAAATGTATGGTTTTCATTAAATTCGAGTCCCTGGCTTCCATGACTTGTCACTGTGGCAAGAATACATGCAAATTTGTTTTTGGTGGCCAGTCATAGATCCTATTAACATTGTGAATACGGGCACCATAGGTGATTTGCTGCAAATGTAGTTTTTCGTGATATCTCGAGAAATAATTGTCGTAGACCAAACTAGTTTTCAAATTCGTATTCAGCACGATAAACTACATCAAAATAAAAAACCTTTATTAAAAAATTATAAAAATAATGTACATTTAACGAAAAATAACATTTTCAAAAATTTAGAATTTTAGGTTTTATTGATATAAAACGTTATTCCTACAGAATATGAAGTGTATTCTAATAAAATAAAGACCTTATTCTACCCACTAGTAATAAAAAAGTCAAGATTGGCGAGGCACCTAGAAAACGAATAAATACCTTAAAATGATGCATTTAAAATAACAGAAATAGGCTAGATATAAAAATACTAAGTGTGAAATTGTTTTTTACCTTTTCTGATATTTCAGTGAGTAAACGTAATTACCACAGAATAAAAAGAATCACTCATGAAAATATGGCCAATTCTTGACTCATTTTAGACAAAACAGTTCTAAGTTGGAAACTTAGCCTACATAAGTACCAGAATAAAAAAACAGAAGTAGGATAAGTATTGGAAAATAATTAATAAATGGTGTAGGCCTATCACTTTCAAAAAGCATTTCTTATGTTCAGAGACATCTATAAAAGTGCATAATAATTACAGCAGAGAAACAACATTGAAAGTTAATTATGCACTTTCTTGCCACCTCTGAAAATACGATTTCATGTTGAAAGTCATGAAAATGAGTTTATATCTCTTAAGGAGATTGATTTCAACCGCGGAAAACTTGTTTTTTACCAAAAAATCAAAAAACTAATTTTATATCTCACTGTGAAAAAAACAACTTTTTAAATAATCGTTATTTTTCGACAAATTTCTTTTTCATGTCTCGTGTTTTTTTTTTATGCTGAGCACAAATATATAACTGGTTTCGTAGAAAAATTATTTTTTCAGCCCGAAAAATGCATTTTTTACTGACATAACCTAACTTATTTTAATTGTCTATTTTCTCAACAAAAATTCGTAATTTGCGTTAAATTCGAGTCTTTCGCGACCGTGACGGACTGCCGGCCGTCACTCCGACCGGAATATAGGTGAATTCGGTTTTTGTGATTAATAGTTGTTGTATTTTGATCGCTTAATGACCGCTAATCGCGATAGTAGTTCTACCATTATATCTCGAGAAATATTTGTAATAGACCAAAATAGTTTTCAAATTTGTATTCATCGCAAAAAAACACATCAAAATAAGAAAAGATGATTGAAATACCATTTATTTATGGAGATATGCTTTTTATTCCGCGGAAATAACGTATTTTACCGAAAAATTCGAAAAACCAATGTCACAACTTAGTATTATTGTCATATTTCCGTTAATTTTAATGGTATTTTAATCATCTTTTTTTATTTTGATGTGTTTTTTGCGCTGAATACAAATTTGAAAACTATTTTGGTCTATTACAAATATTTCTCGAGAAATAACGGAAAAACTACTGACGCGGCGGATCGCGATTAGCGGCCATTACGTGATCATTATATACAACAACTATTAATCACAAAACTCGAATTCTCATATATTCCCGCCGGAGTGACGGCCGGCAGGCCGTCACGGAGGCCAAACGCCCGAATTTAACGCAAATTACGAATTTTTGTTGAGAAAATAGACATTTAGGATAAGTTAGGTTATGTTTGGTTATGTCAACAAAAATGCATTTTTCGAGCTGAAAAAATAATTTTACTACAAAACCAGTTATATATTTGTGTTCAGCATAAAAAACACGAGAAATGAAAAAAAATTTGTCGAAAAATAACGATTTTTAAAAAAGTTGGTTTTTTCATTATTAGATCAAAATCTAGTTTTCGATTTTTCGGTAAAAAACGAGTTTTCCGCGGATGAAATCAAACTCCTCAAGAGATATAAACTCATTTTTCGCCACTTTATTAACATGAAATCGTATTTTCAGAGGTGGCAAGAAAGTGCATAATTACCCCGAATTTATTTGGTGGCAAGAAACTACATAAATACCCATTTAAATAACCCCGAGATGATAGGCCTACCGTGTTAATTTTAAGAGATTCTTAAATATTTCAGAACCAAAAAGAAACAAAATTGTTATACCTGAATGAGAGCTTTGATTGATAAATTTTCATTTACTATGTCTTGCCTCAGACTATGAATTATGTACTTATTATTTTGCATTGTTCTTTAATTGCAAGCTAAATACAGGGCCATAACAAGATATTTAAAATGACTATTGACTAGCCTTTTAGCTAGTCAATTTAGTACAATTTTTATAGTAGCACTTGCAGCACAGGTTCAGAGTTTTCCTACTTTATTTACAGTAAATACTAACGTCCAACTTTTTTCTGACTAGAACATTACTAACAATTTATGATCATTTTTATTGTTTACTTAATTGGGACTGGTGGTGAGGTTAACCACTAAGCAGACAGATCAAACTTCGAACTCCTACTCCTACGAGTCAACGAGTCCTACGTTTGGGTTTGTAGTGCCAAATTGATTAGCTGGCAGTGGCACATTGTCTAGTGTCTACGATGTTGTGCACAGAACGCAAGTATGGCCGGTTGAAAAGTGTTCATATATAGTAAGGAAAGCAAGGCTTTAATCAACTTTAACCCTTTCCAATCTTAAGGCCAATTGGACTGCCCACGCTGAAGTACAGACAGCTCTCTATTGTTTTGCCATCAGCTGTCCTTTCCGCTCTGCGTGGCCAGTCGGACTGGCCATGTCACTCATTGTGCCATGTCTGCAATGAACATGGCGGCTCTCTCCCACCAACTCTGTATTAGTTTTACTACAATATGCAATGTTTACATAGGGCATTTAAAATTTAAAAGTACTTAAATACCATTAGTACATTTAATCATTTTACTGTTATTAAAATAATTAAGAATATTTAAAAAAAACAAGATACATATGTTTGTGTTTTACAACTCTACACAACTATTTACATTAATTACACGTAGGTCTTTAATCGAATACAGTACTATAAAAAAAAAAAAATATATATATATATATATATATTCACCACATTACTAAATGACTAAATAGATTTACAAGAGAAAGAAAACGTCAAACACAAAGTAATACTGTAAACAACACTGACTGAAGGCTGCAACAAAATAGGTCAATATATGGCCAGCTTGATCAGCACTGGAATAACAGGTGGTTATTTTCATTCAGCTGACTTATATTCATTTGGCGGGAACTGCATTTATTTATAATTCAATAGTTCCACGATAGGTTACAGCACTTTACAGGCACATAGCAACGAATAAATTGCTTCTAAATGTAGAATGAATTGCTTGGTCAGTGGTACTGGCCACAAGATCGTAGACGGGATTTAGCATTGGCCAGTGTGACTGCCCATCAAGAGTCGCAGGGACATGTGACGCATAAACTAATCAGATATGGCGCGCATTCAACTATGGCCAGTACAGCTGGCCAGAAGATTGGAGAGGACAGCTTATAATAAATAAACAGATTGGAAAGGGTTAAACAACAGCATAATTTGTTTACATTTAAAAAGTATTAGTTTTGAGAAATAATAACAATGAATGTATAAGCATATGTTTGGAAAATTACAAAGAGTTTTGGTAAAGAATATTTGATAAGTAAAGTTAATATAATATTCTTCCCTTCTTCATTTTTGGATATAGCTCCTCAAATAGTTAGGAGTAACCATAGGCGGCTGTAGGGAAGGGCTTGGGGGGCTTAGCCCCCCCCCCACCCACAATTTAAGAGAAAAAAATAATTTATTGAAGTTATACTTCTTTGCGCCCGTTAGACACTTAATAAGTATTGATTTCAATT